>JALAZF010000587.1:1200000-1800000 GCA_022829125.1 Lathyrus tuberosus | reverse complement strand
TGAAAAGATTTTTGGGGCTTATAGCTCAAGGAGAGGCCCAAGTTTTATCAGTGATCGCATTGTTGTTTTGAATTTGTACAGAGGGACTTATACAAGTGACTGGGGCCCAAAAAGGTTTTTTGTAAAAAGGGATGGGTCTTACACTCTCTCAAGAGGCCCAAAAGGTTTGTTCTTATACAAGTGGTGGGGCTTACAACTCAAGGAGAAGCCCAGGGTTTGATTTTTGAACTGGCGATCGCGCCGAGATTTCCTTTTAACGCAGAGGGACTTATACAATATCTGAGGCCAAAAATTGTTTTGGTTAAAAGGGAATTGGGTCTTACACTCTATGAGAGGCCCAAAGAGTGTTTAAAGAAAAGGAATGGGGCTTATAACACGAGGTTAGGCCCAGATGATTTTTAAAAGAGGCGACGATCGTGCCGTTGTTTTTGAAAATACAGTGGGACTTATACAATGACTGAGGCCCAAAAAGTGGTGTATTTACAAAAGGATTGGGTCTTACACTCTAATAGAGGCCCAAGAGTTGAAAAATAAGTAAAGATGGGTCTTATAGCTCAAGGAGAAGCTCAATTGTTTTCGTTACAAAGGCGACGACCGCGCCATACTTTTGAAAATATACAGAGGGACTTATACAATGTGTGAGGCCCTAAAAGGTTTTTTTACAAAAGGATTGGGTCTTACACTCTATCAAGAGGCCCAAAGAGTTTGAAAAAGTTTGATTAGGGTTGAATTAATCAAAAACCCTAATTTGTTTTCAAAATGTATTTTAATTGAATAAAAAATTCAATTAAAATGACCAAAATTGCTTAACATGTGGAAAACAAATTGTGATCTTGGATTAATGTTTCAAAAATCAGGTTTTGATCCACAAAATGATTGGAAATCACTAAAATTTGAAAAATCATGGAGGAAAAAATATTTTAAATGTTAAAAACAAATAAAACATTAATTCTTTGCAAAAATATCAAATATATGAAATAAATAATTTTTTTGGGATTTTTTTTGGGAAAATAAAATATTTTAATATTTTTATGAATTATTAAAAAAAGAATCAACTCAAAATCATTAAAACTCAGAGAGAAATTAATTTTTGAATCAATTAAATAAAATCTCAAAATTCAAATATTTGAATTTTCAAAAAGGGCGCCAAGAACAAGGGTAAGAACACGCGTCACCCTCTATTTCTGCAGATTTACATTTTCTATCCAATCTCACATATCAATCTACTCGTTTCAACCTCACGATCATGTCTATGGTCTTTAATTTCATTTATTTTAAACATGGGATGAGAAATCAAAGAGAAACCTCAAGAACCCTAAAATTTGCATGAAGGCTCAGAAATTCCATACAAGATTCAAACAAAGCAATTGATTGAGGGAAAACACTCCATGCATGATTATGAACATATGGCCAAATTATTGTGCAACAAAAAATGCATGGATCATAGAGTTAGAAGAGCTCATGCTTACCTCTAGCAGCTGGTGATCGTTTTTTGTGTTAGAGGTGTTACATCATGGTTCCAAGGATATGGACAACTTCCCTAGGTGCTATGGAGTTTGTCTGGATGCTTGGAGTTGATTGAATTGAGCTGGAACTTGATTTGGCACCTCAACTGCAAATTTGTTAAAGGCTTGTGCAGATGGCTGGTGATTTTGAGAATCTGGTGTTCCAGATGTTGTGTGAGTGTTTGGATCACTTCTATATTATGTTTATGAGGTGTGTGTGTGTGTGATTGGTTTGATTCGAATTTCTCTCAAACTCAAAACCCGATAGTGACTTGCTTTGGAAGGCAATTTTGGAAGTGAGAAGGAGATTTTGAGGAAAGCATCTGTTTGATGGCTTTAGTGTACTCAAACTGATCACAAATGAGCTCTATTTATAGTAGAGCAAGTTTGTTTTGCAAGGAATAGTGAATGGAAACTGCTGCATAGGTTTGGCCAATGTTGAGCAATGAGAATCCAAGTCTCCTCTAGCCATTGACTAGAGGTTAGGGCACGGGCTGCTGGTTCCCTTGGTCTTGGATAAGTCTTGACTGAATTCAGTTGAAAATGGCTATGTCCTTGCCACCTTGGTGCATCCATTAAATGCTCCAATCCAAAATTGGAGTCTTGTCCCTCTTTTAGGCATTTCTAGGTGTGGCATGCTATTTTTGGTTCCAAAAATTTGGGAGGCTTGGGATCAGAGTTGGTTCCTCCTTGGTCCCCACTTGAGGTGTTCAGATGGATAGAGTTGATTGCCCTTTGCAAAATTTGAGCAAATCGAGCAAAATGCACAAATCTGCCTTGCCATGACAGTTTTCAGCAAGGCATATTGCCATTGTCATATCTCATGGCTCAAGTGGAATTTGATGGAGTTCTTGGCCATTTTGGAAAGCCCTTATATGATACAACAACTGTTTAATCATAGTTGGTTTTGATACATTTTGGATCCAAGTGAAAAATGCCCCTACATTTGGAAAAAAGTGAAGGCAGATTCTGACTTAGTGAAAATTTCACTAAGTGTTGGAAAAAAATGACATTTTCATTTTTTGTGATTTTGATCATTCCATAACTTAAAATCCATGAGGAATTGGAATGAGTTCTGTTTGAAGCTTTTGTAGAGGGCAATGAGAGCTATAAATCCAGCTTTGAATGGGGAAAATGGCCTTGTGGTTTAGGAGTTATGATCCTCCAAAGTTGGTACCCTAGCCACTTTATTCCATAACTTAGAAAAATTTCTAAGTTTTTATGGTTACCCGCTTTTACAAGTTATCCAACTTTTCTTGATTTTTCTTGATGAATGATGATTCCAATCATACATTAACATCATTTTGGGGTCAAAGAACCATAATTGTGAAAAATCTCAAAATGTCAAAGTTGACTTTTGTGCATAGTTGACTTTTTGTCAGATGAATTCCAAACTGTGCGATCCTTTATGAAATCAAGTCCTTGACCTAAATCAAATTTGATGCATTGATTTCATAGGTGTTATAGGGCATATTGAACCATGTCCCAAGGTTTGGGAGCATGTCTTGGTCAAAAGTCAAAGGTACAGTTGACTTTTTCCTCAAAACCCTAATTGTGGTTCTGATGAACTTGAAACTTGTTGCTCAAGCTTCTTGGATCAATCCATTATTGCAAATGGATCAAGGTAGTGTATTGGAGACCCTCAAATCTTCTCTTGAGGTCTTGGCTCATGATTTGTCCCAAAAGTCAACTTAGGGGTGAATTAGGTCAAGAAACCCTAATTCCTGATTTTTGATGAATGCATTCCCCGAGGCCAAATTGACTTGATGATTGGGTCCATGAGGTTCGATGGAGTATTTTAGGTTATGCTTTGAAGCATTGGCTCATTCCCAGAGGAAAATTTCCACCTGGAGGCCCTGGTCGACCAAAACCATAATTTGGTGACACTGGATATCTCGAGGCTTGATCCATTTAGAATGCTGCAACCTTGTGTTTGATTCTTGTTGTGGGAGTCCTCTTGATCGATTGGGGATATTTGAGAGGTTTAGACAAGTTGAATATCATGTCATTCCTTGATTGGTCCTGTCTAAGAACTCTGAGAGGGCTTGAAACCTTAAGTTTGATTGTAGTGGATGCTCACCCATCTTTGGGGAGACTAATGAGGCATAATGATACACCCATATTGTGATGATGGTATGCACAATGATGGGAAATCTTGGTGGTCAAAATTTGGGGTATGACAGATGCCCCTATTTAATCTTCTTGGACCCGAAGGTGTGAATGGCGAAGGTATTCGGGCATTCGGGGTGCAAGAGGATTAAATATCGGAATACCCGAAATTTTGACGGCGGTTATGAATGGTAGCTTACGCATTCATCTTCTTTCGCTAAGTAATGATGCTCAGAAAAGGTAAAACTTCCCCTCAATCCTGGTTTGTTACCAAGGAACTGGTCTCAGTTTCTGAAGTTAACTTCCCCTCGATCCTGGTTTCTTACCAAGGAACTGGTCTCAGTTTTTGAAGTAAACTTCCCCTCGATCCTGGTTTCCTATCAAGGAACTAGTCTAAGTTTCTTATATAAACTTCCCCTTGATCCTGGTTTCCTACCAAGGAATTGGTCTTAGCTTCTTTTGTCAATAAACTTTCTTGACAAGGGACGCTATTCGTAGCGGTTTTCCTTAAACTTCTCGCCGAATTTACCTGGGGAGATGCCATTTGATGGAAAAGATTTTTGATGTCAGAGTTGCTGGCGAACCCTGTCGTCTTAGTTGTAGAGGTGTACAAACTTCTCCGCTGGAGACTCCATTTGTCGACCCTACTGGGGAAAACGAGTCTCTTGAGAGACTGTTTCTTGCTTGGGGATATTACATCATACTTTTCTCGGGATCTTCTCGGAGAAATGCCATATGATGTGATCCAATTTTGAGGTACTGATGACCTTTTCGTCAGCGGATTTTTCGGAGGAAAACTGTCGTACTGCCGAATTTCTGACCAAGAGGCTTTCTCTGGGGATCTTCCTTAATCCGGGAAAGCGAAGATATCATGTTCAATGGCGAAGAGTGATGTTTGGTGAAGGTTTTCTAGCCTTTCAGAGGTTCAAGTTATCAAAGTGGTCAAAGGTTGATTCTAATCCAGAAATAAACTGAAGGAGAGAGATAGTTCAGACGCAACATTTCCTGACGAGGAAAGAACTGACAACTCGATTGAGAGGACGTTTATCACTTGGGAACAAGACCTACTAGAGTGATAGTGATGCAATATGAATATGAATGTAAATCAATAATGCATGATGTATGTATGTCTATGCTAACAAAATTGACACGACACACAGACTAGTAGATGAACACGACTGGATACTCGGCCACAATGGGAGATGAAAAGTATCACTGGTTCACGATAGCAATTCTGCCTTGCTTAGGAGAAGTAGTCCCTGCGGAGAACAACTGTTGGTCGGGCTTAGGAGGTAAGAACTCTGCCGAGGATGTCAGACGGAGTATTCACATCTGACATAGTTGATCCTTCATTCAGGCGCACTGGTTTAGAAGGAGTACTTTGATTCTGCACTTTGAAGCTCGCTTACTTCTAGAGAAGCGATTGATGTTCTTTCGATGTTCAACAGTCAAAAGAAATTACCAACTTTATTTTAAAAGCAGAAAAAGTTTTACAAGTAAATTCATTTTTTGTTTTATTTCAAGAATCGTTGATCATGTTAAAACGTCGTTCTGTAAAGCTAAAACAAATAAGAATTGCAAACAAAAGCACGAGGGCTCAAATTTTATTGATAGGATGGAAATCTGCCAAACGCGTAATTCTATAGAGTATTTACAAAGTTATAAAATGGTAATTTAAGGGAAAAGGTGTCATACCCCAAATTTTGATCACTAAGATTTCCCATCATTGTGCAAATCATCATCACAATATGGATGGACCTTCATACCTCATTGGTCTCCCCAAATATGGGTGAACATCCACTACAATCAAATTTAGGGTTTTAAGCCCTCTCTGAGCTTTAGACAAAGGATCAATCAAGAAATGACATGATCTTCAACTTGTCTAACCTCCCAAACATCTACAATGGATCAAGGGGACTCCCACTTCACGGATTAAGCACAAGGCTGCTCCCTTCTAGGTGGATCAAGCCTTAAGATCGCCAGTGTCACCAAATTAGGGTTTGGTCGACCAGGGCCTCCAGATGGAGATTCTCCTCTGGGCATGAGCCAATGCTTTAAGGCTTAACCTATGATGCTCCAAGGGACATCATAAACCCAATCATCAAGTCAATTTAGCCTCTGGGGAAGCATTCATAAAAAATCAGGAATTAGGGTTTCTTGACCTAATTCACCCCTAAGATGACTTTTGGGACCAATCATGAGCCAAGACCTCAAGAGATGATTTGAGGGTCTCTAATAAACTACATTGATCCATTTGCAACAATGTATTAATCCAAGAAGCTTGAGCAACAAGTCTCAATTTCATCAGAGCCATAATTAGGGTTTCGCGAGAAAAGTCAACTGTAGCTTTGACTTTTGACCAGGACATGCTCCCAAACCCTAGGACATGATTCAATATACCCTATAACACCATGGAACATGTCCATCAAGTTTGATTTAGGTCAAGGACATGATTTCCTAAAGGATCGCACAATTTGGAATTCATCTGACAAAAAGTCAACTGTGCACAAAAGTCAACTTTGACTTTTTGAGATTTTTCACAAAAATGGTTTTTTAACCCTAAAATGATGTTAATGTATGATTGGAATCATCATTCATCAAGAAAAATCAAGAAAAGTGGGATAACTTGTAAAAGGGGTAACCATAAAAACTTAGAAAATTTTCTAAGTTATGAACAAAGTGGCAAGGGTACCAACTTTGGAGGATCATAACTCCTAAACCATAAAGCCATTTTTCTCCATCCAAAGCTTGATTTGGAGGAAAAACCTCTTTTAGTGGTGCGGGAGATATCGGAAATAGTTGTTACGCGATACTACCCTCTTCTGAGGTTCTTCGAAATAACATCACCTAGCACGGTTCCCGGCCCGCTGGTGTTATCTCGAAAAAGACAACTGTACCTTTGACTTTTGACCAAGACATGCTCCCAAACCTTAGGACATGGTTCAATATGCCCTATAACACCTATGAAATCAATGCATCAAATTTGATTTAGGTCAAGGACTTGATTTCATAAAGGATCGCACAGTTTGGAATTCATCTGACAAAAAGTCAACTATGCACAAAAGTCAACGTTGACATTTTGAGATTTTTCACAATTATGGTTCTTCGAAATAACGAGGAACATGCCTCATGGAGGCACTCATTCAGTTTTACGATCTGGTCTATCACTGTTTCACATTCCCGGATTACCAGCTCGCACCAACGCTGTAGGAGTACTCTCACCTGACTAATTTACACATTACTGATCGAGCTCCATTTTCTGGACTGGAAAAAATTCCTAAGGATCAGACCATTGCAAGAGCAATTTATTTGGATGAGTCTAAAATCAAGACTCACATGACCACTAAGGGAGGGCTCCCGGGTTTACCAGCCCAGTTCCTGACAAAGAAGGCTCTGTACTTTGCTAGCATAGGGAACATGACTTCTTTTGAAAGCATCTTTGTCTTACTCACCTACGGGTTATTTCTGTTTCCCAACATTAATAGCTTCGTCGATATCAATGCCATTAAGGTTTTTCTCATTGGAAACCCTGTGCCAACTTTGCTCACGGACGCGTATCATTCTGTACACTTAGGAAATTTGTACAACGGAGGAATTATCACATGTTGTGTACCCCTGCTATACAAATGGTTTATCTCCCATTTACCCAAGTCTGCTGCTTTTTGGGATTATAAGAGTGCCTTACGTTGGTCGCAGAAAATCATGTCCCTCACCAACTCTGACATAGATTGGTGCAGTAGGATTTATGATGGGATCAGGATCATTGACCGTTGTGGAAACTTCCCCAAAGTACCCCTCATAGGAACTAAAGGAGGAATCAACTACCATCCAGTATTAGTTCGTCGTCAATTTGGATACCCGATGAGGCATGTTCCGCGTGATGCTCATCTGGAGGGTCTTTTCTTCAAAGAAGGAGAAAGTGATCGGGCACTAAAGATGGAAATAGTGCACGCTTGGAAACATGTTCATAAGAAAGGACGAGAGTCTCTAGGAAAACCGGACTGTGTCTCGGTGGAGCCTTATCTCCACTGGGTACAAACTAGAGCTCTCAAGCTAAAGATGCCTTATCCTCGTCACGGAGTTCTTCCGCCGAGGGAATCTGTTATGTACTTCATGACTGAAACGGAAAAACTTCAGGTTACTCTCAACAAAGTTCAATAGGAGAGGAGGTATTGGAAGAATAAGTACCGCATTCTCAATGTAGAGTGTACTAAAATACAGCGACTACTAAAAGATAAGGATGCTCTGATCGAGATTTTAGAGCAACATGTTGTGGATAATCAGGATGACCAAAGGAATTGGCTCGTTCCTTTCACTTGGCAAAGGAATGACAACCGGACAACGGGCCAAGAGCCTCGGTCCAAGAAAAGGAAAGTACCAGAATCAGCACCCGATTTTTCCCCAGAGAGGACTCGGGACCCCTTAGCTTAGGTTTCCCGTTTCCGCACCTTGTAATCTACTGTATTTCTATTTTCGCAATCCTTTGAATTTAATAAAACGGGGTTTCCCCACTGTTTGATATTTGCAATCTAATTGTCGAAGTTTACTTTGAATAAACAAAAAAAAATTAATAATCATTGCATTCATCATTCTCACATCACGTATTCTTCTTACCTACGAATCTCTGTTTATGTCTCGGTTCTAGAGTCAAACTGTCTCATTCGTACAATACTCGTTCCAATCGTCAGAAAAAGATGGATGATCTCGAGGAAGAGAACAGAGAGTTGAGAGAAGAGATCGACGTTCTGAGAGAGGATATGAGAAAGCTTCGTAATGACATGCAAGCCATGGCAGAAGCTCAGCTACAAAGGACTGTGATCTCATAGATCACCTCAACACCCATAGTGGAAAAGTCCGATCCTAGGTACAAAATGCCGAAAGATCGTCCCTGGGGCATGCCACTTAACTATATCCCGTTGATCAATAAGGATCAGGGGACCACAGCAGGAACCGTTGGGCCTGAAGGTTACAAACTTTGGGAAAGCGAAGATGCCAGGGGCATGACAACAACTCCTGAAGGTTACGAACTTCGGGAGACACCGAGAGTCTCGGCCATAATGACTATACCACCGCCCATGGTACACACTGTCCCGGAAGGACAGATTCCACAGATACCTTCTGGTGGAAATGGCAACATGTTCGAAAGAATGAATGAGTTCCAGGAACAGTTCCTGGGAATGCAGAAAGAACTGCAGGCCCTTCGCGGTTAAGATTTATTTGGAAAGGACGCCGCAGATCTCTGCTTGGTCCCAAATGTGAAAGTCCCGCACAAATTCCAGGTGCCTGATTTTGAAAGGTACAAGGGTAACTCTTGCCCTTAGAGTCACTTGGTGATGTACGCTCAGCAAATGTCAGCTCAGACAGAAAACCAGGATTTACTAATTCACTACTTTCAGGATAGTTTAACCGGTGCCGCACTAAAATGGTACATTGGTTTAAACCGTGCTACGATTAGCACTTTCAGAGATCTTGGCACTGCCTTCGTCCAACAATATAAATACAATTTGGACATGGCACCCGACAGAGATCAACTCAGATCAATGTCACAAAAGGACAAGGAGACCTTTAAGGAATACGCTCAGAGATGGCATGAAATTGCCGCTCAAATTTGTCCACCTCTTGAGGAAAAAGAGATGACAAAGATCTTCTTAAAGACCTTAAGCTCATTTTATTACGACAGAATGGTTGCCAGTGCACCCAGTGACTTCACCGAGATGGTCGGTATGGGAGTTCATCTTTAGGAATCCGTCCGAGAAGGATGTCTAGTCAAGAACACTGGATCATCAAGTAGTACAAAGCGATATGGTAGTGCTCTCCCTAAGAAAAAAGAACAAGATATTGGGAATATCTCTCTTGGAAAGCAAAGGCGATGTTATCAGCCAGTAGCAGCTGTGACTCCTGCTATCAATCCTGCGCCTGTTTCTACGTATCAACCTCAGGTTGCGCAGACCCAACCTAATCAGCAAAGGACTCAACAGCCTCTCCAGCAGGCTCGTCCTCCACACAATAACAATCGTACAACGCGGCCACCAGGATTTGATCTTATACCCGTATTGTATGCAGAACTATTTCCGTTACTAATGTCTAAGGGGCATCTCCAGACTAAGTCTCCTCTTACAGTACCGGAAAATCCGCCTTTTTGGTTTAAGGTTGATCAGACTTGCCCTTACCATCAAGGAGGACCAGGGCATGACATAGAGAACTGTCTCAATTTCAAATCCAACGTGCAAAAGCTTGTAAGGAGCGGGGTCTTATCTTTCAAGGATACAAATCCTAATGTTATCACAAACCCGCTGCCTCAACACGAGAAAGCTACGGTCAATTTGATAGAGGGAGAGACTAACAACGTCTATCAAATTCATGATGTACTCTTGTTAAGGACCAATCTGGTCAAGATGCATTGCAGACAGAGTGGATATGGCCATGTGCCACCTCATAACTATCACCAGTGTGATATCTGCTCTAAAAGCAATCGGGGATGTTTTGTGGTGCAATCAGCTCTACAGAAATAGATGGATCTCAGATGGATCCAAGAGCACCGAGTTCGTGGAGTTAACATGGTTTACATGAATTCTAACATCATTCAAAACCATGACATCCATGCAATGAATGTCAACTTGGTGGTGATGCACTCCAGGCAAAGCCAGTATCATAATCTGCCGCGGCACGATTACAATTCCTGTCTGACTTGCTCGGTAAATAAATAGGGATGCTCTTTTGTACAAGAGGCCCTCCAATGTCATATGGATCTTGGATGGATCCATGACTACTATGATAGGAATCCCTACCAGATCAACATGATCCAAATCTTCGACATTCGCTTGATGAATACCAACCTGGTGGAGTTACATGCTAAACAGGTCCGGCTCGGGTTCCTGGTATCACATGATTATCAAATCTGTAAGGCGGGCTGTGAAAATGATCAAGGATGTGCCCTTGTCCAGGAAACCCTTCAGCACTTGTTGAACCACTGGTGGCTTCCAATCTCTATGGATGAAGACACCTAGCAAATTAGTATTACCAACGGGAACCCTACTCGGTATCAAAGTCGGACGTTCGATCTATGGAAACTAACCTAGTGAGGTTACATTGTATTCAAAGCAGGCGTGGCCAGGTTCCAGCACACAACTATGAACGTTGTAGAGTCTGCTCATGAAGTAACCAAGGATGTTACCTTGTGCGAGCAGCTCTTCAGGGTCAGGTGGATCGTAGAGAGATTCGCCCATATCCGGGTTCCGGACCAATCAACTGGGCATCAGATTACCTTGCTGATCAAATTGAGGATGTTGTCGTAATCTCTGATCATCAAAGGGCTAGGGATGTTTGTACCATCATCCCTCTACTTGACGAATCGAGAGTTCCCAACCAGGAGCGGATCGAAATTGCTTACGATGGTCGGAAAAATCAGAAGGCTCCCGTAGTCATCTATCTACCGGGACCACTACCGTATGAATCAACTAAGGCTATCCCTTACAAATACGGTGCAACAATAGTTGAAAATGGAAAGGAAATTCCATTACCCTCCGTCTTGAATATTGCAGACATCAGTCGAGTAACACAGAGTGGTAGAATCTTCAACCAAGGAGTTGGAGAACCCAGCTGAGAAAAGGAACCTCAGACAGAAGTTCCCAATCCACCAGTCGGTCAATCCAGTAATCCCGACCTTTCGAAAAACGATGATGAGATGCTGAAGCTCATCCAAAGGAGTGAATACAACATTATTTATCAGCTGTTACAAACTCCTTCGAAGATCTCGGTACTATCACTTTTACTCAGTTCAGAAGCGCACAGGGACGCTCTACAGAAAGTCTTGTTGCAAGCCTTTGTGGAACAGGATGTAACAATCAGACAGTTCGATAGCATTGTCTCTAACATCACTTCATGCAATAACTTGGGATTTAGTGATGTGGAATTACCCGAAGAGGGCCGCCGTCATAACATGGCACTCAATATCACGGTCAGCTACCAGGGCGATGATTTAGCCAGCGTACTGGTAGACACAGGGTCAGCCCTGAATGTTATGCCGAAGTCCACTTTGATGCAATCATCCTTCAAAGGACCCCCGATGAGAACCAGTGAGGTCATCGTCAAAGCATTTGACGGGTCTCGGAAAACAGTTATCGGCGAAGTCGACCTTCCCATAACTATTGGTCCTTACACTTTCCAAGTCGCTTTCCAGGTCATGGACATCCGGGCAACGTACAGTTGTTTATTAGGAAGACCTTGGATAAATCAGGCTGGCGCGGTCACCTCGACCCTCCACCAAAAGTTAAAGTTCATCCAGAACAACCAGCTCGTCACGGTCTGTGGAAAAAAAGCTTTGCTCATGAGTAACTTATCATCATCTACTGATGTAGAACCCGAGGAGGTTATTGGAACTCAGTTCCAAGCACTGTCGCTACACAAGGACGATCAATCCGAAGAGGGAACTTCCATTTCCTCATACAAAGATGCTATCAAAGTGGTCGAGAGTACCAATACAACAAGATAGGGACAGCTAGTCATCCCTACTGACAATAAAACAAAGAAGGGTCTTGGTTTTTCTACAACCTGTACCCAGACAGCTACTACTAGCAATGGAATTCTTCATCCCATTCAAGACTTCTTCCACAGTGGAGGTTTGCTTCACCCAGTGCCTCAAGAAGTGCATACCATCAATAAAGATGATCCCTCCGACATGTAGGAAGAATGGGAGTCCTATCTTAACAAGGACGGTTATACGTCTCAGGAAGAGGTGACTACGCCCTTTTGCTTTCCTACACAGAGTCCGAGATTTATACCCAGGTCATACGTAGAAATGATATACGGAGATTGTGATCCGGAAGGATGCCGTGCTCCGCCAAATTCATTAGAGGAAGACGCTCTGATGAAGGACAACTTTGACCATAACTATTATGGCCCGATGGATGGCCTGCCAATGTGGCAGCCGTATCCAAGAGACTTGGGGAAAGGAAATCAGCCGAACAATGAAAATCAGCTGAGCATCATTAAAAAGAATACCTGTGTCCCCACCATGTCATGGGATCAACAATCAGGTCATTCAAAAAATGTCCAGTACGACGATGAATTTGCAATGTTTGCAGGACTTGAATTCATCAACTATGCTTTTCCAGAGGTCAACGTCATCGAGAAGGATGACTCATCCAGTTCCAAAGAAGTGTGGGACACCCTGGGACAACCAAGTGGGAAATACGACTATATGGTCAAATACACTGCTCTTGAACGCTCTCGTATCAGGCTCGAAGACATCCAGCCAACTGGATGGGGAGATACAGCGGAGAGCACAAATGCTATGCAAAATGCAATAGAGGAATCCTCCTACGACAATTCTTCCTGGGAGACAGATTCCAATGATCCTGCTCCTCCAGAAATCAGAGTTATTTCTGAAGACAAATCAAGGAAGTTGCCAAACTTTGTGATTCACCGAGGAGTTCGCCGCCAATGGGTTGTTGTCGATGTTCCAAAGATTGTTCATAAGTCAAAGTAATTGTCGTCTTTAACCTTTCACCCTGCCCAGGTGAAACAGATGTTTTGATAAGGCTCACTTTCTGTAAATTTCCCTCTTCGCTTCGTCCAAAGCGACAGAGATTTGTTTTATAGGCCTATAGTTTCAAGAATCGACTTGTTCATTAATAAAATAATGTCGTTTTGTAATCTCCGCATTAATTATTGTTTTCCCTTTTTGCTTTTTTCAGAAAATGGTAATCCTAAAAAATAACTCACTAATAAAAACAAGCAGTTATCAAAAAAATACACTGCACACACTCTTGCATTTTCTCTATCTCTTCTAAACACGAATCATACCGTCATGCAGATTGCTTGTTTTCAACCCCGTTGAAACATACGATCCGATGCCTTCTCCCAACTTTGAGTTCCCGATATTCGGGGCTGAAGAAGAAGATGACAACGAAATTCCAGAAGAGATCTCCCGACTACTCAGACAAGAGGAAAGGTCCATCGAACCGCACAAAGAGCCGTTGGAAACGGTAAACTTGGGTTCAGAAAAAGAGAGAAAAGAAATTAGGATTGGGGCACTGCTCAGTCCAACTGCCAAAGAGAGTTTGATAAAACTTCTCAAAGGATTCCCGGATGTATTCGCTTAGTCCTATCAGGATATGCCAGGGTTGGATACCAGCATCGTGGAACATCATCTACCGTTGAAATCAGAATGTTTGCCGGTAAAACAGAGGTTGAGACGGACTCACCCGGACATGGCCATCAAAATCAAAGAGGAGGTACAGAAGCAGATTAATGCGGGTTTCCTCGCCACATCAGAGTATACTCAGATTAATGTGTGTCGACTACAGGGATCTAAACAAGGCTAGTCCAAAGGACGACTTTCCTTTACCACACATTGACATGCTGGTAGACAGTAAAACAAAGTTCAAAGCTTTCTCCTTCATGGATGGATTCTCGGGCTATAACCAGATCAAAATGGCGCCGAAAGACATGGAGAAAACTTCGTTCATCACCCCATGAGGTACTTTTTGTTACAAGGTAATGTCGTTCGGTTTGAAGAATGCCAGGGCAACCTATCAAAGGGCCATGACTACTCTTTTTCATGACATGATACACAAAGAAATCGAGGTATATGTTGATGATATGATTGCCAAATCTAAGACAGAAGAGGAGCATGTGACCCATCTGTCAAAGCTATTCGAATGGTTGAGAAAGTACAAACTCCGCTTGAATCCCAACAAGTGCACCTTTAGTGTCCGTTCAGAGAAACTCTTAGGGTTCATCGTCATCCAGAAAGGAATTGAGGTTGATCCTGACAAGGTCAAGGCTATTCAAGAAATGCCCTCTCCGAAAACTGAAAAATAAGTCAGAGGATTCCTGGGACGTTAGAACTACATCTCCAGATTCATATTCCTCATGACCGCGACATGTGCGCCGATTTTAAAATTACTCAAAAAGAACCAGGATTGTGTTTGGATAAAAGATTGTCAAACCGCCTTCAACAGTATTAAGGAATACCTGTTGAATCCGCCGATTCTATCACCTCCAGTGGAAGGAAGACCACTAATCATCTATTTAACAGTCTTGGAAGACTCCATGGGCTGTGTACTTGGCTAACAAGACGAAACCAAAAGGAAAAAGTCTGCCATCTACTATCTGAGCAAGAAGTTCACCGACTGCGAGACTCAGTACACTATGCTAGAGAAAACTTGGTGTGCTTTGGCTTGGGCAGCCAAACGTCTTCGCCAGTACATGATTTGTCACACTACTTGGTTAATCTCAGAAATGGATCCAATCAAGTATGTTTTTGAAAAACCTGCTCTCACGGGAAGGATTTCCCGTTGGCAGATGTTGTTATCAGAATATGACATAGAGTACCACGCTCAGAAAGCCGTTAAAAGGAGTATTTTAGCCGATCATTTGGCTCATCAACCGATTGACGATGAGGAATCAATCGGGTTTGACTTCCCAGACGATGATGTCATGTATCTAAAAATGAAAGACTGCGATGAACTGCTACCCAGTGAAGGGCCAGAACCAGGTTCCCAATGGGGGTTTATCTTTGACGGAGCTGTCAATCATTACAGAAACGGAATTGGGGCAATCATCATAACCCCTCAGGGTACCCACATTCCTTTCACTGCCCGACTGACATTCAGGTGTACAAACAACGAGACCGAATACGAAGCTTGTATTATGGGTCTCGAGGAAACAATTGATTTAAGGATCAAAAACTTGGACGTATATGGCGACTCAGCCCTGGTTATCAATCAAATTAAAGGAGATTGGAACACATACCAATTAGGATTGATCCCTTACAAAGACTACGCAAGAAGGTTGCTACCCTTCTTTAATAGAATTGAGTTTCATCATATCCCGCGTGAGGAGAATCACATGGCTGATGCCTTAGCCACCCTCTCTTCCATGATTAGTGTAGGTCAATGGAACGACCTACCTAAGATCGACATAATGCGCCTTGAAAGGCCCGCTTACATCTTCACGATTGAAGCAGTCATAGACGACAAACCTTGGTATCACGATATCAAATGCTTCCTTCAGAAACAAGAGTACCCACCTGGGGCACTAAGAAAAGACAGAAAAACCCTCAGAAGACTGGCTGGCAGTTTCTTCCTGAGTGGTGATGCACTCTATAAGAGGAACTTTGACATGGTCTTGCTTCGATGCGTCGACAGACCAGAGGCAGACATGCTGATAAAAGAAATTCACAAAGGATCCTTTGGCACGCATTCCAACGGACATACAATGACGAGAAAAATTCTGAGAGTGGGGTACTATTGGTTGACAATGGAATCCGACTGCTACAAGTACATGAGAAGGTGTCACAAGTGTCAGATATACTCCGACAAAATCCATTTACCACCAACACGTCTCAAAGTTCTTTCTTCCCCATGGCCTTTCTCCATATGGGGAATCGACATGATTGACATGATTGAACCTAAAGCTACAAACGGACATCGGTTCATTCTGGTAGCCATCGATTACTTCACCAAGTGGGTTGAAGCAGCGTCGTACGCTAATGTAACCCGACAAGTGGTGGTCCGATTTATCAAAAACAATCTCATCTGCCGTTATGGTGTTCTGAGCCAGATCATTACTGATAATGGATCTAACTTGAACAATAAGATGATGAAAGAGTTGTGCGCTGAGTTCAAGATTTAACACCATAACTCATCTCTCTACCGACCCAAGATGAACGGAGCGGTAGAAGCGGCTAACAAGAACATCAAGAAGATCGTTCAAAAGATGGTTGTAACCTACAAATACTGGCACGAGATGCTACCCTTTGCTCTTCACGGTTATCGCGCATCTGTCTGCACTTCAACAGGGGCAGCCCCTTTCTCTCTAGTATATGGCATAGAAGCAATGCTCCCCATCGAAATAGATATCCCATCAATTCGGGTATTGATGGAAGCTAAGCTTACAGAAGCTGAATGGTGTCAGAGTCAACACGACGAACTGAATCTGATCGAAGAGAAGCGAATCACGACACTATGCCATGGTCAGTTGTATCAGCAAAGAATGAAGAAGGCATTCGACAAAAAGGTTCGACCTCGCCTCTTCAGAAAAGGAGACCTTGTGCTCAAAAAGATACAACCATTTCTCACTGATTCTCGGGGTAAATGGACTCCGAATTATGACGGCCCCTATGTGGTCAAGAGAGCTTTCCCAGGCGGTGCCTTGAGACTTGCAACCATGGAGGGAGAGGAATTTTCCTACCCCACAAATGTTGATGTAGTAAAGAAATACTTCGCCTAAAAAAAAAGAAAAAAAATGTCTAGGTGGATTGAAAACCCGAAAGGGCGGTCCAGGCAAAAATAACAGACATGATCAAAAATCATCCCTGTGGATTGGAAATCTCAAAGTACCATCCCGGCAAAAATTAGGGATAATGGCAAGTAACTACGTCTGATCAGTTCAACTCCTCAGCAGTTACATCATCTGTCAGGAAATCTCGGGTCAAGGTCCTCTTCGACAGAAGCTCAGAATGCCCAGAATTCAAAGTTGGTAGAAGGATAGTGGTCGTTATGTTCCAACGTAGCCCGTTTTCCCTGTAAATTACCATTTTCTAGCTTTGTAAATACTCTATGGAATCACGTGTTTGGATGATTTCCATCCTATCAATAAAATTTGAGCCTTTGTGCTTTTGTTCGCAATTCTTATTTGTTTTAGCTTTACAGAACGACATTTTAACATGAATAACGATTCTTGAAACGAAACAAAAATGAATTTACTTGTCAAACTTTTCTGCTTTTAAAAATAAATATGTCAAATTCTTTTGGTTGTTGAACATCGAAAGAAAATCGATTGCTTCTCCCAAAGGCGGTTAAGCTTTGAAGTGCAGAATCAAAGTACTCCTTCTAAACATGTGCGCCTGAATGAAGGATCATCTGTATCAGATGCGACTTTCCCATCTGATACCCCCGACAGAGTTCTTATCTCCTAAGCCCGACCAGCATAGCTCCCCACGAGAACTACTTCTCCTAAGCAAGGCAGAATTGCTATCTTGAACCGGCAATATTTCTATATGCCCCAATGTGGCCAAGTATCCAATTGTGTTCATCTACTAGTTTGTATGTCGCGTCAGTTTTGTCAGCATATACATACAATACATCATGCAATATTGATTTGCATTCACATTTATATTACATCGCTATCACTCCAGTCGGTCTTGTCCCGTAGTGGTAACAGTCCTCTCAATCGAGTTGTCAAGTTCTTTCCTCGTCAGGAAATGTCGTGTCGGAATTATCTCTCTCCTCCAGTTTATTTCTGGATCAGAATTAGCCCTTGACCACTTTGATAACTTGAACCTCTGAAAGACCAGAGAACCTTCAACCGATGTCACTCTTCGCCATTGAAGATGATATTTTTGCTTTCCCAGATTAAGGAAAAATCCCCAGAGGAAGCCTCTTAACCAGAGATTCAGCAATACAACAATTTTTCTCTGAAAAAACCCGCTGATGAAAAGGTCATCAGCACCTCAAAATTGGATCACATCATATGGCGTTTCTCCGGGAAGATCCCGAGAAAAGTATAATGTAATATCCCCAAGCGTGAAAGCAGTCTATCAAGAGACTCGTTTTCCCCAGTAGAGTCGGCAAATGGCGTCTCCAAACAGAGAAGTTTGTACACCTCTACAACTCAGGCGAATGGGTTCCCCAGCAAGTCTGACATCAAAATTTTTTCTATCAAATGGCATCTCCCCAGGAAAATTCGGCGAGAAGTTTGAGGAAAACCGCTACGAATAGCGTCCCTTGTCAAGAAAATTTATTGACAAAAGAAACTAAGACCAGTTCCTTGGTAGGAAACCAGGATCGAGGGGAAGTTTGAATCAGAAACTAAGACCAGATCCTTGGTAGGAAACCAGGATCGAGGGGAAGTTTGAATCCGAAACTAAGACCAGTTCCTTGGTAGGAAACCAGGGTCGAGGGCAAGTTTGAATCAAAAACTAAGACCAGTTCCTTGGTAGGAAACCAGGATCGAGGGGAAGTTTATATCAGAAAATGGAGACCAGTTCCTTGGCTGAAGATCAGGATCGAGGGGAATTTTTTACCTTTTCTAAGCATCATTGCTTAGCAAAAGAGCATGAATGCATAATCTACCATTCATAACCGCCATCAAAATTTTGGGTATTCCGATATTTAATCCTCTTGCACCCCGAATGCCTGAATACCTTCGCCATTCACACCTTTGGATCCAAGAAGATTAAATAGGGGCATCTGTCATACCCCAAATTTTGACCACAAAGATTTCCCATCATTGTTCAAATCATCATCACAATATGGATGGACCTTCATACCTCATTGGTCTCCCCAAAGATGCGTGAACATCCACTACAATCAAATTTAGGGTTTTAAGTCCTCTCTGAGCTTTAGACAAAGGATCAATCAAGAAATGTCATGATCTTCAACTTGTCTAACCTCCCAAACATCTACAATGGATCAAGGGGACTCCCACTTCAAGGATTAAGCACAAGGTTGCTCCCTTCTAGGTGGATCAAGCCTTAAGATCGCCAGTGTCACCAAATTAGGGTTTGGTCGACCAGGGCCTCCAGATGGAAATTCTCCTCTGGGCATGAGCCAATGCTTCAAGGCATAACCTATGATTCTCCAAGGGACATCATAAACCCAATCATCAAGTCAATTTAGCCTCTGGGGAAACATTCATCAAAAATCAGGAATTAGGGTTTCTTGACCTAATTCACCCCTAAGATGACTTTTGGGACCAATCATGAGCCAAGACCTCAAGAGATGATTTGAGGGTCTCTAATAAACTACATTGATCCATTTGAAACAATGGATTAATCCAAGAATCTTGAGCAACAAGTCTCAATTTCATCAGAGCCACAATTAGGGTTTCGCAAGAAAAGTCAACTGAAGCTTTGACTTTTGACCAGGACATGCTCCCAAACCCTAGGACATGATTCAATATACCCTATAACACCCATGGAACATGTCCATCAAGTTTGATTTAGGTCAAGGACATGATTTCCTAAAGGATCGCACAGTTTGGAATTCATTTGACAAAAAGTCAACTGTGCACAAAAGTCAACTTTGACTTTTTGAGATTTTTCACAAAAATGATTTTTTAACCCTAAAATGATGTTAATGTATGATTGGAATCATCATTCATCAAGAAAAATCAAGAAAAGTGGGATAACTTGTAAAATGGGTAACCATGAAAACTTAGAAAATTTTCTAAGTTATGAACAAAGTGGCAAGGGTACCAACTTTGGAGGATCATAACTCCTAAACCATAAAGCCATTTTTCTCCATCCAAAGCTTGATTTGTAGATCTCATTACCCTATACAAAAGCTTAAAACTGACCTCCCTCAAAATTCCTCATGGATTTTGAGTTATGGAGTGATCAAAATCACAAAAAGTGAAAATGTCACTTTTTTCCAACACTTAGTGAAATTTTCACTAAGTCAGAATCTGCCTTCACTTTTTTCCAAATGTAGGGGGATTTTTCACTTGGATCCAAAAGGTATCAAAACCAAATACGATCAAACAGTTGTTGTATCATATGAGGGCTTTCCAAAATGACCAAGAACATCACCAAATTCCACTTGAGTCATGAGATATGACAAGGGCAATATGCCTTGCTGAAAACTGCCAAGGCTAGGCAGAATTTTGCATTTTTGCTCGATTTGGCAAATTCAGCCAATTCCAAGCCTTGTCATCATCTTGGACACATCTGAGGATCAAATCTAAAGGGGACAAACATTGAGCCAAGCCTCCAAAGTCCTTGGAACAAGAAGTAGCATGCCAAACCTAGAATTGCCTAAAAGAGGGACAAGACTCCAATTTTGGATTGGAGCATTCAATGCATACACCAAGGTGGCATGGACTGAACCATTTGCAACTGAATTTAGTCAAGACTTATCCAATACCAAGCGAACCACAACCCTGTGCCCAAACCTCTAGTTAATGGCTAGAGGAGACTTGGATTCCAAAGTGCAACCATTGGCCAAACCTCTGCTGCAGTTGCCATTCACTATTGATCCCAAAACAAACTTGCTCTACTATAAATAGAGCTCATTTGTGCTCAGTTTGAGTACACTAAAGCCATCAAACAGATGCTTTCCTCAAAATCTCTTCTTTCACTCCAATTTTGCCTTCTGAGGCAAGTCACTATCGGGTTTTGAGTTTAAGAGCTTTTCCAATCAAACCAATCACTCACACACCTCACATACATCACATAGAAGTGATCCAAACACTCACATAACATCTGGAACACCAAAATCACAAAATCACCAGCCAGTTGCTCAAGATCTTGACAGATTTGCAGTTGGGGTACCATCTCAAGTTCCAGATCATTTCAATCTATTCCAAGCATCCAGACACACTCCATGGCACCTAGGGAAGCTATCCAGATCATTGGAACCTAGCTGTAACACCTCTAACACAAAACATGGTCACCAGCTGCAAGAGGTAAGCATGAGCTCTTCTAACTCTATGATCCATGCAATTTTTGCTGCACAAAAATTTTGCCATATGTTCATAATCATGCATGGAATGTTTTCCCTTAATCAATTGCATTGTTTGAATCGTGTGTGGAATTTCTGAACCTTCATGCAGAAATTAGGGTTCTTGAGGTTTCTCTTTGATTTCTTATTCCATGTTAAAAATAAATGAAATTAAAGACCATAAACATAATCGTGAGGTTAAAACGAGTAGATTGATATGTAGATTGCACGATATAATCAAGTATTTAGTGAGATTGGATAGAAAACGCAAATCTGCAGAAACAGAGGGTGGCACGTGTTCTTGGCACCATTTTTTGAAAATTTGAATATTTGAATTTTGTGATTTTATTTAATTGATTCAAAAATTAATTTCTCTCTGAGTTTTAATGATTTTGAGTTGATTCCTTTTTTAATAATTCACAAAAATGATAAAATATTTTATTTTACCAAAAAATCCCAAAAATATTATTCATTTCATATAATTGATATTTTTTCAAAGAATTAATATTTTAATTGTTTTTGACATTTAAAATATTTTTTTCCTTCTTGATTTCATAAATTTTAATGACTTCTAATCATTTTGTAGGTCAAAACATGATTTTTGAAACATTAATCCAAGATCACAATTTATTTTCCACATGTTAAACAATTTTTATCATTTTAATTGAATGTTTTATTCAATTAAAATACAATTTTGGAAACAAATTAGGGTTTTGATTAATTCAACCTTCATCAAACTTTTTCAAACACTTTTGGGCCTCTAATAGAGTGTAAGACCCAATCCTTTGTAAATACAAACCTATTTTAGGTCTCACTTATTGTATAAGTCCCGTTGTATTTCAAAAAGTTCGACGCGGTCATCGTCCGTTGAAAAACAAACATTGGGCCTCTCGTCGAGCTATAAGACCCATTCAAAATCTTTTGGGCCTCTATTAGAGTGTAAGACCCAACCCCCTTTGAAAACCAAACCATTTTTGGGCCTCAATGCATTGTATAAGACCCACCACGTTTTCAAAAATCTCGGCGCGATCGCCATTTTCAAACAAATGACCCTGGGCCTCTCCTTGAGCTGTAAGCCCCACCACTTGTACAAAAATAAATATTTTGGGCCTCTATTAGAGTGTAAGACCCAATCCCCTTTTAACCAAAACTTTTTGGGCCTCAGTCACTTGTATAAGTCCCTCTGTACAAAACGACAGTGCAATCACTGATAAAAACTTGGGCCTCTCCTTGAGCTGTAAGCCCCAACATCTTTTCAAAATACTTTCTCCTTTGATTTTGAAATATACTGTTGTTTTTCAATCTTTCTTTGTTGAACAACTAACCAAATAGCATGGAAGCTCTACAACTGAGTAAGTGTTTATATGCTTTCTTTATCCGCTTTCATATACATATAACTGTATTGTGGGGCTGTTTCACTGTAAGTCTTCTTTCATAAACTCATATCAACTGTTTAATACTAGTATAGATATTTAGAGTCTCACCGGCAACTACGTCTAGCACTAAGCCCTGTTGATCACTCTTAAATAGACTAAACTAGATCCCCATAGGATTACCAGATACAGTCTTCCCTCCTTTTGGGGTTAAACAATATGGAGACGTGAAAGGCAGATTCTTTTTGAACCCTTTCTCAGACTGACACCCTTAGAAATTGTCAAAGAAACTCTGACTACCCAGAGATGATATTTTCTCCGTGAATGGCATCTCTTGAGTTTCTTCCAAATTCTCGGACTTTCCTGGCTTGATCTATTCTCTGTGAATGGCATGTCTTGAACTTTTCGGGGTTTGGGGACCCACAGGCTTCTTAAAAGCATCCTCGCCTCCTCTTGGGCATTGTACAAGGACCCTACGACTTCTTAGAAGTATTCACAGCCTCCTCTTAGGCTTCGTATAAGGATTCTTTCTTTGGGAAGAGAGCCTCCTCTTGGGCTTCGTACAAATTGTCCCTCGGCTTCTTAAAAGTTTCCAACCTCCTCTTGGACTTCGTACAAATTGTCCCGACGACCTCCTAGAGGTATAGGAACAGAAATTAGTCATCTTAATAGAACAGTCTTTCAAAAAGTCTAGATCCTACTACTACTGTTTCTCTAAAGCATAGTACAAAAGACAAAACTCTAGGCTTGGACAGTCTAAATCCCATTGAGTCTCGAAGGCATTCTCAAGTAGGGAAATACACCAGTAGACTCGGACAGTCTCCAATAACCTCTGGATTCCCCATTTCCTTAAAGAACAGGAAATAACCCTGATCCTCTGATCAATCCCAAAGCATAGCCTTGCCTTTAATCAGTCTCTTTATAAGAACCGATTTTCTCTTTTAACCCACATATTGGACCGGTCACTCAACTAAAACAGCCATCCTTCAGCCTCCATCTCGGGCTTCATACGAGATAGAAAAAACTCTCTTGTTGAGTCAATAATACCTTTAGCCTCCATCTCAGGCTTCGTACAAGATACAAAAACTCTCTTGTTGAGTATAAAAGACTCTCTTGTTGAGTCAAACATTTTCAGCCTCCATCTCGGGCTTCATACGAGATAGAAAAAAACTCTATTGTTGAGTATAAAAGACTCTCTTGTTGAGTCAAACACCTTTAGCCTCCATCTCGGGCTTCGTACGAGATACAAAAACACTTTCTTGTTGAGTATAAAAGACTCTCTTGGTTGAGTCAAACATTTTCAGCCTCCATCTCGGGCTTCGTATGATGTACAAAGACTCTCTTGTTGAGTCAACCTTTAGCCTCCATCTTGGGGTTCGTACAAAACACATCTAAAAGCACTCTCTTGTTGAGTCAAACCCTTTTAGCCTCCCTCTCGGGCTTCGTACGAGACACATAAAAACACCCTCTTATTGGGCCAATAGCCTCCTCTTAGGCTTTGTATAAGAAAAACCCTGGTTGAGTCAATCAACCTTTTAGCATCAAAACTGTGCCTCGTTCACAGGATACAAACATCAACAACTCCTTTCATCTAATCGCTGTAAGCGGCAAGCCTCTGGATTATTTACATCCACGTCACTGTCCCTCTTTTAGCATGAGAAATTCCTAAGGAAAGATGGCATTACTCTACACTGAGTTAAAGTCTTCTCCTTCAGGTTAAAGCCCCCTATAAAGGAAATTATGGCATTTCTAGGATTCACATATCCCGGTTAAAGTAATCCTCCTTTATAGTCAGTCACCCAACAGTTGTGACAAACAGACTCCCTTTAGAGATGACAAATTCTCTCTAAAGACAACACCTTTTTAGCTTCACATCTTGGGCTTTGAACAAGATAAAAACCACCTTTAACTTCACGTCTTGGGCTTTGAACAAGACACCAAAACACCATTTCCTCCCATAGAATAGGAGGAACTACGATCGCTCTGATTTCCCTGTTTCAGTAAACGGGAATACGTAGGCATAACATTGAAAGAAAAATCTTAGCGAGCACACTAATCCAAAAACCCAAATCCCATACCTTCACATATCAATCGAAAAGCATCAGTCCTAAACTCCCACCAATCGCCCAGGCACTATTTTAACAAAATAACTTAAGAGAGACCCACAATCTCAATAGCATCTGTAAACCAACAGTCATCTGTTTCAACTCAGTATGCAAGCAGGGTTAATTAGAGACATCTATTTCCCTTCCTTCATCAGCTTCAATAGGATAAAAAATGAATCGTACTATAGTACCCCAAAAGTGATAAGTGCTTCGCAACCACGTCCAAAAATTCGCGCTACAAAAGGGTCACATTGAAACATGACGACCACTATCCTTCTACCAACTTTGAATTCCGGGCATCTTGAGCTTCCGTCGAAGATGACCTTGACTGGAGTTTTCTGATGAGTGACGTAACTGCTGTTGAGGGACTCGCCTCTGTTGGACATAGTTACTTGCCATTATCCCTAATTTTTGCCTGGATTGTACTGTGATGTTTTCAATCCACCGGGATGATGATTTTTTTTATATTTTGTCTCTAATTTTTGCCTGGACCGCCCTTTCGGGTTTTCAATCCACCGAGACGTGTTTTTTTATTTTAGGAGAAGTATTTCTTGACTACGTCAACATTCGTGGGGTAGGAAAATTCTTCTCATCCATGGTTGCGAGTCTCAAGGCACCGCCTGAGAAAGCTTTCTTGACCACATAGGGGCCGTCATAATTCGGAGTCCATTTGCCCCGGGAATTAGTGAGAAATGACTGGATCTTTTTGAGCACGAGGTCTCCTTTCCTGAAGACGCGAGGTCGGACCTTTTTGTCAAATGCCTTCTTCATCCTTTGCTGATACAACTGACTGTGGCAGAGAGCCGTTATTCGCTTTTCTTTAATCAGATTCAGTTCATTGTGTCGACTTTGACACCATTTAGCCTCCGTTAGCTTACCTTCCATCAATACCCAGATTGATGGGATCTCTACTTCTCTGGGGACACTGCTTCCATGCCATATACTAGAGAGAAAGGGGTTGCCCTTGTTGAAGTGCGGACAGATGTTCGATAACTGTGAAGAGCAAAGGGTAGCATCTCGTGCCAGCCTTTATAGGTTACAACCATCTTTTCAACGATCTTCTTGATGTTCTTGTTAGCCGCTTCTACTGCTCCGTTCATCTTAGGTCGTTAGGGAGATGAGTTATGGTGTTCGATCATGAGTTGTGGGTACCTTGAGGGGTTATGATAATTGCCCCAATTCCATTTCCGTACTGGTTGACAGCTCCTTCAAAAATAAGTCCCCATTGGGATCCTGGTTCTGGCCCTTCACTGGGTAGCGGTTCATCGCAATCTTTCATTTTTAGATACATGACATCTTCGTCTAGGAAGTCAAATCCGACTGATTCTTGATCGTCGATCGGTTGATGAGTCAAATGATCGGCTAGAACACTTCCTTTAACGGCTTTCTGAGTGTGGTATTCGATGTCGTATTCCGATAATAACATCTGCCAATGGGCAATCCTTCCCGTGAGAGCAGGTTTTTCAAAGACATACTTGATCGGATCCATTTCGGAGACCAACCAAGTGATGTGACGAATCATATACTGGCGAAGATGTTTAGCTGCCCAAGCCAAAGCGCAGCAAGTTTTCTCAAGCATAGTGTACCGAGTTTCGCAGTCGGTGAATTTTTTGCTAAGATAGTAAATGGCAGACTCTTTCCTTTGATTTCGTCTTGTTGGCGAAGCACACAACCCATTGAGTCTTCCAGGACTGTTAAGTAAATGATCAGTGGTCTTCCTTCCACTGGAGGTGATAGAATCGGTGGGTTCAACAGATATTCCTTGATACTGTTGAAGGCGGTTTGACAGTCTTCTGTCCAAACGCAATCCTGGTTCTTTTTCAGTAATTTGAAAATTGGCGCGCATGTCGCGGTCATGAGGAATATGAATCTGGAGATATAGTTCAAACGTCCCAGGAACCCTCTGACTTGTTTTTCAGTTTTCGGAGAAGGCATTTCTCGAATGGCCTTGACCTTGTCAGGATCAACCTCAATTCCTTTCTAGCTGACGATGAACCCTAAGAGTTTCCCTGAACGGACACCGAAAGTGCACTTATTGGGATTCAAGCGGCGTTTGTACTTCCTCAACCGCTCGAATAGTTTTGACAGGTGGGTCACATGCTCCGCCTCTGTTTTGGATTTAGCAATCATGTCATCGACATATACCTCGATTTCTTTGTGTATCATGTCAGGAAACAGAGTAGCCATGGCCCTTTGATAGGTTGCCCCAGCGTTTTTCAAACCGAATGGTATTACCATGTAACAAAAGGTACCCCATGGGGTAATGAACGAAGTTTTCTCCATGTCTTTCGGCGCCATTTTAATCTGATTATAGCCCGAGAATCCATCCATGAAGGAGAAAACTTTGAATTTTGCTATACTGTTAACCAGCATGTCAATGTGTGGCAAAGGAAAGTCGTCCTTTGGACTAACCTTGTTTAGATCTCTGTAGTCGACACACATTCTGACCTTTCCATCCTTTTTCGGAACGGGTACGACGTTGGCTAACCATTGAGGATATTCTGATGTGGCGAGGAAGCCCGCGTCAATCTGTTTCTGTACCTCATCTTTGATTTTGATGGCCATGTCCGGGTGAGTCCGTCTCAACCTCTATTTTATCGGCGGACATTCCGATCTTAACGGTAAATGATGTTCCACGATGCTGGTATCCAACCCTGGCATATCCTGATAGGACCAAGCGAACACATCGGGAAACTCTTTGAGAAGCTTTGTCAAACTTTCTTTGGCAGTTGGACTGAGTAGTGCCCCAATCCTGATTTCTTTTCTCTCTTTTTCTGAACCCAAGTTTACCGTTTCTAACGGCTTTTTGTAAGGCTCAATGGACCTTTCCTCTTCTATGAGTAGTCGGGAGATCTCTTCTGGAATTTCGTCGTCACCTTCTTCTTCAGCCCCAAATACCGGGAGTTCAATGTTGGGAGAAGGCATCGGATCGTATGTTTCAACTGGGTTTAAAACAAGCAATCTACATGACGTGACGATTTGTGTTTAGAAGAGATGGAGAAAATGCAAGAGTGTGTGCAGTGTATTTTTTGTTTACTGCTTGTTTTTATTATTGATTTGTTTTTTAGGATTACCATTTTCTGAAAAAGCGAAAAGAGAAAACAGCAATTAATGCGGAAGTTACAGAACGACGTTATTTTATTTATGAACAAGTCGATTTTTGAAACTACTGCCCTATAAAAAAAAACTATGTCGCTTTGGGCAAAGTGAAGAGGGATATTTGCAGAAAGCGAGCCCTATCAAAACATCTGTTTCACCTGGGCAGGGTGAAAGATTAAAGACGGCAATTACTTTGACTTATGAACAATCTTCGAAACATCAACAGCAACCCATTGGCGGCGAACTCCTCCGTGAATTACAAAGTCTGGTACCTTCTTTCTTTTGTCTTAAGAAATAACGTTGATTTCTGGTGGAGCAGGATCATTGGAATCTGTCTCTCAGGAAGAGTTGTCGTAGGAGGATTCCTCAGTTGTATTTTGTATAGTATTTGTTCTCTCAGGCAAATCTCCCCATCCAGTTGGCTGGATGTCTTCGAGCCTGATACGAGAGCTCTTAGGAGCAGTGTACTTGACCATAAAGTCGTATTTTCCACCTGGTTGTCCCAAGGTGTCCCACACTTCTTTGGAACTGGAGGAGTCATCTCTTTCGATGACGTTGACCTGGGGAAAAGCATAGTTGATGAATTCTAGTCTGGCAAGCTTTGCTAATTCATCGTCGTACTGGATATTTTCTGAATGACCTGAGTATTGTTCCCATGACATGGTGGGGATGCAGGTATTTTGTTCAATGATGCTCAGCTGATTTTCATTGTTTGGCTGATTTTCTTGCCCTAAGTCTCCTGGGTACGGCTGCCAGATAGGAAGGCCATCCATTGGGCCATAATAGTCGTGGTCAAAGTTATCCCTCATCAAAGTGTCTTCCTCTAATAAGTTTGGTGGAGCACGGCATCCTTCCAGATCACAATCTCCATGTAGCATTTCGACGTCTGACCTCAGTATAAATCTCGGACTCTGTACAGGATAGAAAATGGCGTGGCACCTCTTCTTGAGACATATAACTATCCTCTTTAAGATAGGACTTCCATTCCTCATCTGTGTCGGATGGATCCTCCTTGTTGATAGTTTGGACTGCTTGAGACACTGGGTGAAGGAAACCTCCACTGTGGAAGAAGTCATGAATGGGATGAAAACTTTCATCGTTAGCAGCTGTCTGGGTGCAGGTTGCAGAAAAACCAAGACCCTTCTTTGCTTTATTATCAGTAGGAATGACAAGTTGTCCCCATCCTTTTGCATTGTTACTTTTGATCACTTCGAGAGCATCTCTGTATGAGGAAATTGAGGTTCTCTTCTCTGATTGATTCTCATTGCTCACCGAAAGTGCTTGGAACTGAGTTCCAATAACCTCCTCAGGTTCTATACAAGTAGATAATGACATGTTACTCATGATCAAGGCTTGTTCTCCACAGACCGTGACGAGTTGATTGTTCTTGACGAACTTTAGTTTCTGGTGCAGCGTCGAAGTGACTGCCTTAGCCTGGTTTATCCAAGGTCTTCCTAATAAGCAACTGTATGCTGCCCGGACGTCCATGACCTGGAAAGTGATTAGGAAAGTGTGAGGACCGATAGTTATGGGAAGGTCGACTTCGCCGATAACTGCTTTCCGAGATCCGTCAAAGGCTTTGACGATGACCTCACTACCCCTCATCGGGGATCCTTTGAATGATAGTCGCAATAAAGTGGACTTCGGCATAACGTTGATGGTTGACCCTGTGTCTACCAGTACGCTGGCTAAAGCACCGTCTTGGCAGTTGATTGTGATATTGAGCTCCATGTTGTGACTTTTGCCTCCCTCTGGCTAATCCTCATCACTGAATCCTAAGTTGTTGCAGGAAGTGATGTTAGAGATGATGTTATCGAATTATCGTATTAACACATCCTGTTCCACAAAGGCCTGCTCTAAGACTTTCTGTAGAGCCTCTCTGTGGGCTTCAGAACTGAGTAAAAGTGATAGCACAGATATCTTTGAAGGAGTTTGTAACAGCTGATCAATAATGTTGTATTCACTTCTTTGGATGAGCTTCAGCATCTTATCATCGTTTTTTGAAAGGTCGGGATAACTGGACTGACCGATTGGTAGATCAGGAGCTTCAGTTCGAAGTTCCTTTTCTTTGTTAGGTTCCTCAACTCCTCGGTTGAAGATTCGACCGCTCCATGTTACTAGACTGATGTCAGCAATGTTCACGACGAAGGGTAATGGAATTTCCTTTCCATTCTCGATTATTGCCGCACCGTATTTGTAAGGGATCGCCTTAGCTGATTCATACGGTAATGGTCCTGGTAGATAAATAACTACAGGAGCCTTTTGATTTTTCTGACTGTCATAAGTAACTTCGATCAGCTCCTGGCTAGGAACTTTTGATTCGTCCAGTAGAGGGATGATGGTACAAACATCCTTGTTCTGTTGATGATCATAGATTATGACGACGTCTCTAATTTGATCAGCGAAGTAGTCCGGCGTCCAGTTGATTGGCTCGGAACCCGGACATGGGCGAATCTCTCTACGATCCAACTGACCTTGAAGAGCTGCCCGCACAAGGTAACATCCTTGGTTATTTTCCAAACAAAATCTACAGCGTTCGTAGTTATGTGGTGGCACCTGAACACGCCCGCTTTGGATGCAGTGTAACCTCACCAGGTCAGTCCCCATAGATCAGACATCCTGATTTTGACGCCGAGTAGGGTTTCCATTAAGCACACTGATTTGTTGCGTGTCTTCATCCATATAGATCGGAAGCCACCAATGGTTTAACAAGTGTTGCAAAGTTCTTTGAACGAGAGCGCACCCTTGGTTACTCTCACTGCATACTTTACAGTTCAGATAATCGTGAGAAGTGAGAAAACCAAGTTGGACCTGCTTGGCGTGTAACTCCACCAAGCTGGTATTCATTAGACGAATATCAAAGATTTGAATCATGTTGATCTGATAAGGATTTTTATCATGGTAGTCCTGGATCCACCCAAGATCCATCTGACGCTGGAGGGCCTCTTGTATGAAAGAGCATCCCTGTTTGTTTACCGAGTGTAGCACCCCAAAATTTGCTCTCTTACTTTAGTACTAACTGGCTTAGGTTTCATTTCATTTTTTTGTATTATCATGTGTGCATATCATTGGTTCTTAGCATGGGGTCAAGGTGCCTGAGGCAGTTCAAGAGGAGAAGGTGTTCTTCAAAATGGTCAAGTTCCATACCATTTATCAGGAATCAAGGGTTGGTACAAAGTTACTAAATATGGAAATGACCTATAATTTGAAAGTTTCCATTTTGGGCAAGTTTTGACACTACAATTAACTTGACTTTTCATCATCAAAGAAGCTTCAAGTGAATTTTCCTCAAACATGAAAGTTTAAGATCTTTTTCTCCACTTTCCAACAAGTACTAGATGGTCTCCATATCATTTGTGAAACTCAAGTTATGATCAAAAGAAGGCAAAGTGGTTTTTAGGGTTTCCTTATGGTTCCATTTTCACAGCTTTTGCATTTTGGGACATATGGACCTATAATTGGTTCCATTGCTTCAAGGCACATTCTAAAATCAAAGTACGTTCCATAAGGACCATTTTTGGCCTTTGAATCAAGTGGATCCATGGCTTATTCATCACTTATTTCCCATAATGCAAAATTGCAAGATCATTGGAAATTCATAAACCAAGACATCTCAAGGCCCAAATTCCATACAGGTGTGATTAGCAATTGAAATATCCAAGGTTTGGGTGTGATGCATGGAGGAGGGTGTATTTCACATTATGCAAATTTCCAAAATGATCCAAAACTCATTAACCAAGGAATGATTGAGACCTAAATGCTAATCAGAGTAATAACCCTAGGTATTTAAGCTAAAATGAGACACTCATTGAGGGAAGACACGTGATTTTGAGGAGAACAAAACTTTGAACCCTAAAACTTCATTCCTTCGAATCTATCAATCCTTTAGAGCTTTTCACAAAATTTCTACACAGTCTTCATCCTTGGAATCCATAGAGCACGAAGCAACCATCGTTTGAAGCTAACAGCAAGTGTAAAGGTTGCGTGATCTCATGTCAGCGCATTTTCCATGGTCTTAGAATTCTATTTTCTGGTGTGTATAATGATATTTGATGCCCACTGATAACTCTGGTGTGTTTTGTTGGGAGTTTGGATGTATAGATTGGTTGTTCCATGAGTTTTAAGTTTTCGATGCAAACATTATTTCATTCGATTCTCTTTGTGCGTTGCTTGTTTGGGATTTTTAATGTGATATTATTGATCCTCATGTTTTTCTGATCAATTTAGTGTACTCATATGCCATTTCTGGAAAAGTTTTTGTGCAGCTCACCGGAGAGGGTGACCGGAACCCTAGCTCCGGTGGCTGCTAAGGGATCCGGTGAGATTAGGGTTTGGTTGGGGAAGACGTAATCGTGGCCATTGATGTGCTTGATCTAACGGTCCATGCGATGACACATCATTTAAATTTTGTTTTATTTCATTAATTGTGTGTGTGTCCATCCATGATAGTTATTATGAACCTCTAATCTGAATCATCCATCATGTTAATTTTGGTTTGATCTGGAACGTTGATGAGATCTGATGGCGTACATTTTGCCAACACATTAAGTGAATCAGGTGTGGATCACATGTTCTTTTATTTTAAATTCTGAGTGTTTAAGTGTGCGCTTGTGTATGTTAATTTTGATGGTCGTGTGATCCTGAGCGTTAATCATGATGGATTTTTGGTTTGGTTGACTGATGGCATGCATTGGATTGATCCAAGGGCTCATATGGAGTCAACGTGGTGGACTGGGTTCACATGTTATCCTTTTTTGTTTTTCTGATGGATTTAAGTGTTTGGGCTTTCTATTTACACCCCCTCCTTTAAGCCCCTTTCAATTGCCAACGTGTCTGGACTGCTACTCACACCCCCATGCATATTTCCATATTTTTATTTTATTTAATTATCGCATCTCATTTTTATTTTTTAAAAATAGATAATTGCATCTAAAAATTACCAAGAAAATTCATGAGTCATGTTTAGCATTGTATAAAATTTTCTCAAATTTTATTTTATCATTTTATTTTATTTTTAGCATCTGAATTAATTATTTGAATAATTTCCTTTTGAATTTGTTTCATTTTGCACACATTGCATTGTAGAATTTATTTCTCATCATCCAAAAAACATTTTGAACTCATTCCTTTTGAATTGTTTCACCAACACATTGAATTGCATTAAAACATTTTTTCTCTCATTTTTAAAATCATTTCATATTGCATTTTAGTCCCTTTCTTTTGCATGCTAGTTCATGTTTCTCATCTGAATTTGCATAATTGTTTGAGTGACCTATCTTGGGAATTTTGGCATGGGTTTTTGACATGTTGTTTACCACTGGTTGAGGCGTTTTGAGAATTAATTTGGTAGTTTCTAAAGTTGGTTTGCCAATTGTTTGATTGCTCTTTGTTTGAGGTCTTCCTTTATGCACATCCTTGATCATGTCTGAGTACTTGTTTGAGAAGGCACTTGTGCCATTATTTGGGTTTGTTTCTTTGACTTCATAATTCATGTTTAGGCCATCCACATTCTGTCTTGGATGAGTTTCATTTGGTTTGTAACCTTTTCTCTTTGGTTTGTGACTTGCTTGGGTTTCATTTGTCTTATTGTCACTTATGTCTGTTTGTACTAACCTTTTCTGCAGGGGCTGAGGTAAGTTACTTGAGGGTGTGGATAGTTATCCATGTCCACTCTCACTCTTTCTTTCTCTCATCTTTTCTTTTCTTTAGGCTTAGGTTGTTGTCAAACCTCCCCTTAGGGCCACCTTTGCATGATAACATTAGGACTAAATTCCATAGGATAGTCTCCCTCCAAACTTCCCCTTAGGGTCATCTTTGCATGGTAACATTAGGATAGATTTCCCCCTTAGTGTTTTTCTTTTCTTTTGAGTCCCTCTTCTCACCTCATAACATCTCTAAGATACTTAATAAGGTCAACTTGCCTTGCACACAAGCCTTAAACATAGGAAATGAAGATTGAGGGGTCCCTCTTCTCTCTTCTAGAGTGTTGAGCATACGTCCCATTGGGGACGACCATGCGACGCATTCGTTCCCGTGTCATAGACTTTGGTTCAAGTTGAGTTATGAACTAACTCAAGTCACTTCTGTCCTAAAAAATACAAACAAACTTCAAACCTTTTTATCCTACGGGATCGTCAAACTAAAGGCTATTTTCAAAAAGGGCACGTTACTTTCCGTCTGAGTCGCAAACAGGCATCGACCCTAACTGCTGGACGCGAACTTAACGTCGCTCATAAAAAACACAAAAGGAACTTGGTCCGAACTACATTGACTCTGAATTCCCCATTGCATAAAGGGGGTACGTAGGCCTAGGACGTCGACATCCTACCAAGTCTGTCCTTGTTTTTCCCTCCCCCGTTTTAGTACAGCCATAGATGTTAGGACAACTCACCCTTAGATTAGACAACAAGCGTGGATCCCATCGAGTACGATGGACGCGTGGGGTGCTAGCACCTTCCCCTCGCGTAACCGAATCCCGAACCCAGGCTATGGTTGTGATGACCATTCCTTGCCCTCTTCCTCAGGTTTATGCGGTGTTCCTTTTCCCTCTCTTGGGATAAATATACACGGCTGGCGACTCTGTGTTCCGCGCCACTTTCGTGTTTGTACCTGGATGAAAATCCTGGGAGCGACACCGAGCAAGTCAGACAGGAATTGTAATCGCGCCGCAGCAGATTATGATACTGGCTTTGCCTTGAGTGCATTGCGGCCAGGTTGACATTCATCGCACGAATGTCATGGTTCTGAATGATGTTGGAATTCGTATAGGTCATATTGACTCCACGAACTCGATGCTCTTGGATCCACCCGAGATCCAATTGTTCATGTAGAGTTGATTGCACCACAGAACATCCTTGATTGTTTTTAGAGCAGATATCACACCGGTGATAATTATGAGGTGGCACATGGCCATATCCATTCTGTCTACAATGCATCTTGACCAAATTGGCCCTTAACAAGAGTACATCATGAATTTGATAGATGTCATTAGACTCTCCTTCTATCAAGTTGACTGCAGCTTTTTTGTGTTGAGGCAGCGGGTTTGTGAGAACATTAGGATTCGTATCTTTGAAAGATAAGACCCCGCTCCTAACAAGCTTTTGTACATCAGATTTGAAACTGAGATAGTTTTATATGTTATGCCCTGGTCCTCCTTGATGGTAAGGGTAAGTCTGATCCTCTTTGAACCAAAAAGGCAGATTTTCCAGTACTGTAAAAGGAGACCTGGTTTGGACATGCCCCTTGACCAGTAGTAGTGGAAACAGTTCTGCATACAACACAGGTATAGGGTCGAACCCTGGAAGTCGTGTTGTACGATTGTTGTTGTACTGAGGACGAGCCTGCTGAATAGGCTGATGTGTCCTTTGCTGATATTGCTGTTGATTAGGTTGGCTATGCGCAACCTGAGGTTGATATGTAGGAACAGTCGCAGGGTTGATAGCAGGAGTTACCGCCGCTACTGGTTGGTAACATCGCCTTTGCTTTCCGAGAGAGATATTCCCAATATCCTGCTCTTTTTTCTTAGGGAGAGTACTACCGTATCATTTTGTACTGCTTGATGATCTAGTGTCTTTAACTAAACATCATTCTCGGACTGCTTCCTCAAGACGAACTCCCATGCCCACCATCTCGGTGAAGTCACTGGGCGCACTGGCAACCATTATGTCATAGTAAAATGAGCTTAAGATTTTCAAGAAGATCTTTGTCATCTCCTTTTCCTCAAGAGGTGGAGAAATCTGAACGGAAATTTCACGCCATCTCTGAGCGTATTCTTTAAAGGTTTCTTTGTCCTTTTGTGACATCGATTTGAGTTGATCTCTGTCCGGTGCCATGTCCAGATTATACTTGTACTACTGAATGAAGGCAGCGCCCAGATCTCTGAATATACTGATCGTAGCGCGGTTTAAACCCATGTACCATTTTAATGCGGCACCGGTTAAACTACCTGAAAGTAGTGAATGAGCAGCTCCTGGTTCATTGTCTGAGCTGACATTCGCCGAGCGTACATCACCAAGTGGCTTTGAGGGCAAGAGTTAACCTTATACTTTTGAAAGTCGGGTACCTGGAACTTGTGTGGAACTTTCACATTGGGGACCAAACAAAGGTTCGCAACGTCCTTTCTAAATAAAGCCTGACCGCGAAGGGCTTGCAGTTCTTTCTGCATTTCTAGGAACTGTTCCTGGAACTCATTCATTCTGTCGAACATGTTTTCATTTCCACCAGAAGGTATCTGTGGAATCTGTCCTTCCGGGACAGTGTGTACCACGGGTGGTGGTCTATTCATTATGGTCGAGACTCTCGGTGTCTCCCAAAGTTTGTAACCTTCAGGAGTTGCTGTCATGCCCCTGGCATCTTCGCTTTCCTGAAGTTTGTAACCTTCAGGCCCAGCGGCTTCTGCTACGGTTCCTTGATCCTCAGGGATCGGCAGAACATATCCTTCTGGGATATAGTTGGGTGGCATGCCCCAGGGACGATCTTTCGGCATTTTGTACCTAGTATCATACTTCTCCACTATGGGAATTGATGTGATCTCTGAGATCACAGTCCGTTGTTGTTGCATCTGAGCTTCTGCCAGAGCTTGCATGTCGTTATGAAGCTTTCTCAGATCTTCTTTCAGAGTGTCGATCTCTTCCCTCAACTCTCTGTTCTCTTCCTCGAGATCATCCATCTTTTTCTGACGATTGGACCGAGTATTGTACGAATGAGACAGTTTGACTCTAGAATCGAAACACAAACATGAGATTCGTAGGTAAGAAGAATGCATTTATGCAAGATTGATGAATGATATGCATTGATTATATTAATTGTAAGTTTTTGTTTATTCAAAGTAAACTTTGACAATTGGATTGTAAATATCAAACAGTGGGGAAACCCCATTTTATTGAATTCAAAGGATTGCGGAAATGGAAATACAGTAGATTACAAAGTGCTGAAAAAGGAAATCTAAACTAATGGATCCTGAGTCCTCTCTGAAGAGAGCTCAGGTGCTGGTTCTGGTACTTTCTTTTTCTTTGACCAGAGCTCTTGAGCCATTGTCGGGTTGTCATTCCTTTGCCAAGTGAAAGGAGCGAGCAAATTCCTTTGGTCATCCTGATTCTCCACAGCATGTTGCTCTAAAATCTCAATCAGAGCATCTTTTTCTCTTAATAGCTGGTGTATTTTCTTACACTCCACGTTGAGAATATGGTACTTGTTCCTCCAAGACCTCTTCTCCTGCTGAACTTTGTTGAGAGTAACCTGAAGCTTTCCCGTCTCAGACATAAAATAAAGGGAAGAGTCCCTTAATGGAAGAACTTCCTGATGAGGGTAAGGCATCCTCAGCTTGAGAGCTCTAGTTTGTATCCATTGGAGATAAGGCTCCATCGAGACACGGTCTGGTTTTCCTAGAGACTCTCGTCCTTTCCTGTGAACTATGTTTCCAGGCATGCACTATTTTTGTCTTTAGTGCCCTGTCACTTTCTCCTTCCTTGAAGAAAAGACCTTCCAGACGAGCATTCCGCGGGATATGCCTCATTGGGTATCCAAACTGACGACGAACTAAAATTGGATTATAGTTGATTCCTCCCTTAGTTCCTATAAGGGGTACATTTGGGAAATTTCCACAACGATCAATGATCCTGATCCCGTCGTAGATTCGATTGTACCAATCGATGTCGGAGTTGGTAAGAGACATGATTCTCTGCGACAAACGTAAAGTATTCTTTTGATCCCAAAATGCAGCAGACTTGGGCAAATGGGAAGTGAACCATTTGTACAGCATGGGTACACAACACTGATCATTCCTCCGCTGTATAAATTCCTTAAGTGCACTGAATGATACGCATCTGCAAGCAGGGTCGGTACAGGGTTTCCAATCAGGAAATCTTAATGGCGTTGATATCTATGAAGTTCTCAGTGTTGGGAAACAAAAATAACCCGTAGGTGAGAAAAACGAAGATGCTCTCGAAAGCGGCCACGCTTCCTATACTAGCAAAGTATAGAGCTTTCTTTGTTAAGAACTGGGCTGGCAAACCTTGGATGCCACCCTTAGTGGTCATGTGAGTCCTGACTTCTCACTCGTCCAAATAAATTGCTCTTGCAATGGTTTGATCCTTTGGAATTTCTTCCAGTCCAGAAAAGGGAGCTTGATCAGTGATATGCAGGTCAGTCAGGTGAGAGTACTCCTCCAGTGTTGGTGCTATCTAATAATCCGGGAACGTGAAACAGTGATAAACCGGATCGTAGAACTGGATTAACGTGGACAGGATTCCTTCAACTACATGGACCCTTAACAAGGACAACACTCCTCCATACTTGGCTCTGAAAGCCTCGTGGTTGGTGATCATTATCGCCAAACCTCTTAAATCCTCTAACTTTGGAACCTTGAAGGTGTACTTATGAGTTTTCCTTCTACCAATATCCATTAGCGCAATCTCCTTTCTTTGACATTTGCAATCATTGTCTTAGTTTAGTTTGAAAAAACAGAGACTAGAAGAGAAGATTTTTTTTTATGTTTTTTTTAAATTAATGTATGAATGCAGCACACAAAAACATAGAAAAAACATGGGGTCAAATGGTCGGTGTCATGAAGTCAAGGCTCTACCCCCCCCCCCCCCCCCACAAAGGTTTATACTGGTGATTTTTTGTACCTGTCCGCAAAATCATTGACCCCTCTTGGGATGACAACAGCAAGCGGATCACCAGCGAGCTGATGTATCCTAGAGTGATCTCAGATGAGGGTAGTGTCGCGTGACAACTATTTCCGATAGCTTCTGCACTACAAAAATGGCTTAAGTCTACTAAAAACCTTAGCTTCTTAGATAACCCCGTCGACCACACTACTTTCAACAACCGAAGTCGTATAGGCAATGTATCTGCAAACGGAGTCTCCACTGAGTTTGATGGTCGATCGGGGACTCTTAACTGGAATTCACTCCCAGTAACATTACCCGCATTGCCATCACCTATCTTAGGTGTATACTCAATCTTTCCACATGCGGCATCACACGCATTCCCATTAGCAGAAAAATAAACATAGATATCAATTAGGAAAAGAAGTATATATATTTGTCTTAATCATCCTAGACCTCTAGTCTTATGATCCTATACAGACAATGACTCCCCCGCATATTCGTCATTTCTGTGACACTTTGAGAATTTAAGGTTTCACCCAGAGAGATAAGAGGGACAAGATGCCCTGTGCGGCCCCACGGTGGGCGCCATTTTTCTGTAGCGAGCGATTTTTGGACGTGGTTCTTAAGCACGACCGCTCTGGGGTACTACAGGTCGATTCATTTTTTATCCAATTGAAGCTGATGAAGGAAGGGAAATAGATGTCTCTAATTAACCCTTCTTGCATACTGAGTTTAAACAGATGACTGTTGGTTTACAGATGTGGTTTAGATTATGGGCCTCTCTCTGCTTATTTTGTTAAGAATGAAATGATGGGACTATTGGTGGGAGGTTTAAGACTGATGTTTTTCGATTGATTTATGGAGATACTGGATTTTGGGTTTTTTTTTATTAGTATGCTCGCTAAGATTTTTCAATCTTATGCCTACGTATTCCCGTTTAACGAAACAGGAAAATCAGAGCGATCGTAGTTCCTCCTATTCTATGGGAGGAAAAAGGTTATTTTGGTGTCTTGTTCAAAGCCCAAGACGTGAAGCTAAAGGGAGTATATGTATCTTGTTCAAAGCCCAAGACGTGAAGCTGAAGGGTGTATTTGTATCTTGTTCAAAGCCCAAGATGTGAAGCTAAAGAGTTTTTTAGAGAGAATTTGTCATCTCTAAAGAGGAGTTGTTGATGTTTGTATACTGTGGCGAGACACAGCTTTGATGCTAAAAGGTTGATTGAATCAACCGGGGTTTTCTTTATACAAAGCCTAAGAGGAGGCTATTGACCCAACAAGAGGGTGTTTTTTATATGTCTCGTACGAAGCCCGAGATAGAGGCTAAAGGGTTTTGACTCAACAAGAGAGTCTTGAACAGATGATTGACTCAACAAGAGAGTCTGGAGGTTGTTTGACTCAATGAGAGAGTCTTTTATACTCAATAAGAGAGTGTTTTCTATCTCGTACGAAGCTCGAGATGGAGGCTGAAAGTGGTTTGACTCAACAAGAGAGCCTTTTATACTCAACAAGAGAGTGATTTATATCTCGTACGACGCCCGAGATGGAGGCTAAAAGGAGATTGACTCAACAAGAGAGTCTTTTATACTCAACAAGAGAGTGTTTTATATGTCTTGTACAAAGCCCAAGACGGAGGCTAAAAGTGGTTTACTCAACAAGAGAGTCTGAAAAGGTTAGCTCTGCTAGGGGGAATCATTTGTATAAAGCCCAAGAGGAGGCTGACTTATCGCTGCGGATTATTGAGATCCTGAAGCGTGTCCAAGTGAGGGGAACTCTCATGAGAGAGACCGAGTTTATGCTGGAGATTGATCCAGGGTGATCGGTGTTTTTTCCTATGTTTGAAAGGAACTTGAGAATGTCTTTGAGACTCGAGAGGTTTAGACTGTCCAAGTCTAGAGTTTTATCTTTTGTACAATGCCCAAGAGGAGGCACATGCATTAAGGGATGAGTATCAACCCTAAAATGGCTGGAGTTTTGACGCTGGAAAGACTGCTCTAGCAAAGGATGACTAAGTTTTGTCTTATACCTTTAAGAGGTTGTCAGGGTCCTTGTATTAAGCCCAAGAGGAGGCGGGGATGCTTTTAAGAAGCCTGTGGGTCTCGAAACCCCGAAAAGTTCAAGACATGCCATTCACCGAGAATAGATCAAGCCAGGAAGGTCCGAGAATTTGGAAGAAACTCAAGAGATGCCATTCATGGAGAAAAGATCATCTCTGGGGAGTTAGAGTTTCTTTGACAATTTCTAAGGGTGACAGTCTTAGAAAGGGTTCACCGAGAATGCTGTCTTTCACGTCTCCATATTGTGTAACCCCAAGAGGAGGGAAGACTGTGTCTGGTAATCCTATGGGGATCTAGTTTTGTTTGTATTTGAGAGTGACCAACAGGGTTTTACCTAGTGCTAGACGTAGTTGCCGGGGAAAACTCTAAATAACTATACTAGTATTACACAGTTGATATTTGACGAGTAAATAAAAGTTTGTGAAAGAAGACTTACAGCGAGCAGCCCCACAATACAGTTATATATATATATATATATATATATATATATATATATATATATATATATATATATATATATATATGAAAGCGGATAAAGAAAGCGGGTAAACACTTACTCGGTTGTAGAGCTTCCATGCTGTTTTGTTAGTTTGTTCAACAAAGAAAGCTTTGATAACAATATTATATTCAAAATTAAAGGAGAAAGTGCTTTGAAAAGATTGTTGGGGCTTATAGCTCAAGGAGAGGCCCAAGTTTTATCAGTGATCGCACTGTTGTTTTGAATTTGTACAGAGGGACTTATACAAGTGACTGGGGCCCAAAAAGGTTTTCTGTATAAAGGGATGGGTCTTACACTCTCTCAAGAGGCCCAAAAGGTTTGTTTTTATACAAGTGGTAGGGCTTACAACTCAAGGAGAGGCCCAGGGTTTGATTTTTGAACTGGCGATCGCGCCGAGATTTCCTTTTAACGCAGAGGGACTTATACAATATTTGAGGCCAAAAATTGTTTTGGTTAAAAGGGGATTGGGTCTTACACTCTATGAGAGGCCCAAAGAGTGTTTAAAGAAATGGAATAAGGCTTATAACACGAGGGTAGGCCCAGATGATTTTTAAAAGAGGCGACGATCGCGCCGTTGTTTTTGAAAATACAGTGGGACTTATACAATGACTGAGGCCCAAAAAGTGGTGTATTTACAAAGGGATTGGGTCTTACACTCTAATATAGGCCCAAGAGTTGGAAAATAAGTAAAGATGGGTCTTATAGCCCAAGGAGAAGCCCAATTGGTTTCGTTACAAAGGCGACGACCGTGCCATACTTTTGCAAATATACAGAGGGACTTATACAATGTGTGAGGCCCTAAAAGGTTTATTTACAAAAGGATTGGGTCTTACACTCTACCAAGAGGCCCAAAGAGTTTGAAAAAGTTTGATGAGGGTTAAATTAATCAAAAACCCTAATTTGTTTTCAAAATGTATTTTAATTGAATAAAAAATTCAATTAAAATGACCAAAATTGCTTAACATGTGGAAAATAAATTGTGATCTTGGATTAATGTTTCAAAAATCAGGTTTTCATCCAAAAAATGATTGGAATTCACTAAAATTTGAAAAATCATGGAGGAAAAAATATTTTAAATGTTAAAAACAAATAAAACATTAATTCTTTGCAAAAATATCAAATATATGAAATAAATAATATTTTCTGGGAGTTTTTGGGAAAATAAAATATTTTAATATTTTTGTGAATTATTAAAAAAAGAATCAACTCAAAATCATTAAAACTCAGAGAGAAATTAATTTTTGAATCAATTAAATAAAATCACAAAATTCAAATATTTGAATTTTCAAAAAGGGCGCCAAGAACAGGGGCAAGAACACGCGCCACCCTCTGTTTCTGCAGATTTGTATTTTCTATCCAATCTCACTGAATACTTGATTATCTCATGCAATCTACATATCAATCTACTTGTTTCAACCTCACGATCATGTCTATGGTCTTTAATTTCATTTATTTTAAACATGGGATAAGAAATCAAAGAGAAACCTCAAGAACCCTAAAATTTGCATGAAGGCTCAAAAATTCCGTACACGATTCAAACAAAGCAATTGATTGAGGGAAAACACTCCATGCATGATTATGAACATATGGCCAAATTATTATGCAGCAAAAAATGCATGGATCATAGAGTTAGAAGAGCTCATGCTTACCTCTAGCAGCTGGTGATCGTGTTCTGTGTTAGAGGTGTTACAGCTTGGTTCCAAGGATATGGACAGCTTCCCTAGGTGCTATGGAGTGTGTCTGGATGCTTGGAGTTGATTGAATTGAGCTGGAACTTGATTTGGCACCTCAACTGCAAATCTGTCAAAGGCTTGTACAGATGGCTGGTGATTTTGAGAATCTGGTGTTCCAGATGTTGTGTGGGTGTTTGGATCACTTCTATATGATGTTTATGAGGTGTGTGTGTGATTGGTTTGATTGGAATTGCTCTCAAACTCAAAACCCGATAGTGACTTGCTTTTAAAGGCAATTTTGGAAGTGAGAAGGAGATTTTGAGGAAAGCATCTGTTTGATGGCTTTGGTGTACTCAAACTGATCACAAATGAGCTCTATTTATAGTAGAGCAAGTTTGTTTTGCAAGGAATAGTGAATGGCAACTGCTGCATAGGTTTGGCCAATGTTGAACAATGAGAATCCAAGTCCACTCTAGCCATTGACTAGAGGTTAGGGCACAGGCTGCTGGTTCCCTTGGTCTTGGATAAGTCTTGACTGAATTCAGTTGGAAATGGCTTTGTCCATGCCACCTTGGTGCATCCATTAAATGCTCCAATCCAAAATTGGAGTCTTGTCCCTCTTTTAGGCATTTCTAGGTTTGGCATGCTATTTTTGGTTCCAAAGACTTGGGAGGCTTGGGATCAGAGTTGGTTCCTCCTTGGTCCCCCCTAGAGGTGTTCAGATGGATAGAGTTGCTTGCCCTTTGCAAAATTTGAGCAAATCGAGCAAAATGCACAAATATGCCTTGCCATTATAGTTTTCAACAAGGCATATTGCCATTGTCATATCTCATGGCTCAAGTGGAATTTGATGGATTTCTTGGCCATTTTGGAAAGCCCTCATATGATACAACAACTGTTTGATCATAGTTGGTTTTGATAGTTTTTGGATCCAAGTGAAAAATGCCCCTACATTTGGAAAAAACCGAAGGCAGATTCTGACTTAGTGAAAATTTCACTAAGTGTTGGAAAAAAGTGACATTTTCACTTTTTGTGATTTTGATCGTTCCATAACTTAAAATCCATGAGGAATTGGAATGAGTTTTGTTTAAAGCTTTTGTAGAGGGCAATGAGAGCTACAAATCCAGCTTTGAATGGGGAAAAATGGCCTTGTGGTTTAGGAGTTATGATCCTCCAAAGTTGGTACCCTAGCCACTTTATTCCATAACTTAGAGAAATTTCTAAGTTTTTATGGTTACCCCTTTTACAAGTTATCCAAATTTTCTTGATTTTTCTTGATGAATGATGATTCTAATCATACATTAACATCATTTTGGGGTCAAAGAACCATAATTGTGAAAAATCTCAAAAAGTCAAAGTTGACTTTTGTGCACAGTTGACTTTTTGTCAAATGAATTCTAAACTGTGCGATCCTTTATGAAATCAAGTCCTTGACCTAAATAAAATTTGATGGATTGATTTCATAGGTGTTATAGGGTGTATTGAACCATGTCCCAAGGTTTGGGAGCATGTCTTGGTCAAAAGTCAAAGGTACAGTTGACTTTTTCCTCAAAACCCTAATTGTGGTTCTGATGAACTTGAAACTTGTTGCTCAAGCTTCTTGGATCAATCCATTATTGTAAATGGATCAAGGTAGTGTATTGGAGACCCTCAAATCTTCTCTTGAGGTCTTGGCTCATGATTTGTCCCAAAAGTCAACTTAGGGGTGAATCAGGTCAAGAAACCCTAATTCCTGATTTTTGATGAATCCATCCCCTGAGGCCAAATTGACTTGATGATTGGGTCCATGAGGTTCCATGGAGTATTTTAGGTTATGCTTTAAAGCATTAGCTCATGCCCAGAGGAAAATTTCCACCTGGAGGCCCTGGTAGACCAAAACCCTAATTTGGTGACACTGGCGATCTTGAAGCTTAATCCACTTAGAATGTTGTAACCTTGTGTTTTATTCTTGCTTGGGAGTCCTCTTGATCAATTAGGGATATTTGAGAGGTTTAGACAAATTGAAGATCATGTCATTCCTTTATTGATCCTGTCTAAGACCTCTGAGAGGGCTTGAAACCCTAAGTTTGATTGTAGTGGATGCTCACCCATCTTTGGGGAGACTAATGAGGCATAATGATACACCCATATTGTGATGATGGTTTTCACAATGATGGGAAATCTTAGTGGTCAAAATTTGGGGTATGACAGATGCCCCTATTTAATCTTCTTGGACCCGAAGGTGTGAATGGCGAAGGTATTCGGGCATTCGGGGTGCAAGAGGATTAAATATCGGAATACCCAAAATTTTGACGGCGGTTATGAATGGTAGCTTACGCATTCATCTTCTTTCGCTAAGCAATGATGCTCAGAAAAGGTAAAACTTCCCCTCGATCCTGGTTTCTTACCAAGGAACTGGTCTCAGTTTCTGAAGTAAACTTCCCCTCGATCCTGGTTTCCTACCAAGGAACTAGTCTAAGTTTCTGATATAAACTTCCCCTCGATCCTGGTTTCCTACCAAGGAACTGGTCTTAGTTTCTTTTGTCAATAAACTTTCTTGACAAGGGACGCTATTCATAGCGGTTTTCCTCAAACTTCTCGCTGAATTTTCCTGGGGAGATGCCATTTGATGGAAAAGATTTTTGATGTCAGAGTTGCTGGGGAACCCAGCCGTCTGAGTTATAGAGGTGTACAAACTTCTCCGCTGGAGACGCCATTTGTCGACCCTATTGGGGAAAACGAGTCTCTTGAGAGACTATTTCTTGCTTGGGGATATTACATCATACTTTTTTCAGAATCTTCTTGGAGAAATGCCATATGATGTGATCCAATTTTGAGGTGCTGATGACCTTTTCGTCAGCGGATTTTTCGGAGGAAAACTGCCGTACTGCCGAATTTCTGACCCAGAGGCTTTCTCTGGGGATCTTCCTTAATTCGGGAAAGCGAAGATATCATCTTCAATGGCGAAGAGTGATGTTTGGTGAAGGTTTTCTGGCCTTTCAGAGGTTCAAGTTATCAAAGTGGTCAAAGGTTGATTCTAATCCAGAAATAAACTGGAGGAGAGAGATAGTTCAGACGCAACATTTCCTGATGAGGAAAGAACTGACAACTCGATTGAAAGGACGTTTATCACTAGGGAACAAGACCGACTAGAGTGATAGTGATGCAATATGAATATGAATGTAAATCAATAATGCATGATGTATGTATGTCTATGCTGACAAAACTGACACGACACACAGACTAGTAGATGAACACGACTGGATACTCGGCCACAATGGGAGATGAAAAGTATCACTGGTTCACGATAGCAATTCTGCCTTGCTTAGGAGAAGTAGTCCCTGTGGGGAACAACTGTTGGTCAGGCTTAGGAGGTAAGAACTCTGCCGAGGATGTCAGACCGAGTATTCGCATCTGACATAGCTGATCCTTCATTCAGGCGCGCTGGTTTAGAAGGAGTACTTTGATTCTGTACTTTGAAGCTCGCTTACTTCTGGAGAAGCGATTGATGTTCTTTCGATGTTCAACAGTCAAAAGAAATTGCCAACTTTATTTTAAAAGCAGAAAAAGTTTTACAAGTAAATTCATTTTTTGTTTTATTTCAAGAATCGTTGATCATGTTAAAATGTCGTTCTGTAAACCTAAAACAAATAAGAATTGCAAAGAAAAGCACGAGGGCTCAAATTTTATTGATAGGATGGAAATCAGCCAAACGCGTAATTCCATAGAGTATTGGTTCCATTAAGCTCACACTGGCTCCTAAGTCCAGAAGGGCTTTATCGATAACATGATTTCCCAAAACACAAGGTATAGAAAAACTCCCAAGGTCTTTCTCCTTTTTGGCTAGTTTGTTCTCAGAAAAAGAGTTGCATTTTAATGGTTTAGGGTCATCAAGTCTGCGCTTATTGGTTAAGATGTCTTTGAGGAATTTAGCATAAGATGGTATTTGGGTAATAGCTTCGGTGAATGGGATCTCTACGTGGAGTTTCTCAATTACTTTTACAAACCTTTTGTATTGGTTATCTAATTTAGTTTGTTTAAGCCTTTGTGGATATGGGATTGGTGGCTTATAAGGAGGGGGTGGTATATAGACTTGGTCATCTTTAACTAATTCCTTAGCGTTGACTTCCTTTTCCTTTTCAAATTCTACACTCTCCTCACTTCGTTTCTCAGGTGTGGCTACAAAACTTTTCTTTGGTTGTTCTGGCTTCTTCAACCTAGGGTATGCTGGTTCATCATAAGTGGTTCCACTTCTCAGGGAGATAGCATTAGCATGCCCCTTTAGGTTAGGTTGAAGTTGTCTAGGAAATTGTCCTCCGGATAGCCTGGGAAGCTTGTTGTTGGGCTACTTGAGAAATTTAGGTTTCAAGCATCTTGTTGTGGATTACCAAAGAATCGACTTTGGTGCCTAATTGAGTAATCAACTTGTTTATATGAATGTTTTGGTTCATGAATTCTTTGTTTTGTTGAGTTTGGGCTGAGATGAAGCTCTCCATGATTTTATCAAGATTTTAATTCGAAGGAGCAACTTGTATAGGATGTGTCGGTCTTTGGGCTTGAAAACCTTGGGGTCTTTGAGGTGCAGAATTCTGATTAGGGTTATTGTTTTTATAAGAAAAATTTGGGTGATTCCTCCATCCAGGGTTATAAGTGTTGGAAAAGGGATGTCCTTGTGCATAATTGACCTGATCCGGGATTGGTTCATCTAAGAGACTACATTCAGCAGTTATATGTCCTTGGGTTCCACAGATTTTGCATCCTGGTTGCACTGCAGCTATGGTAGCTATAGGTTTAACATACATACTTTCTACTTTTTGGGTTAAGGTGTCCATCTTAGCTTTCATCATGTCAAGACAACTGACCTCATATATACCTCCTTTGGGCTCCTTTTTCTCCACTGATGTTCGTTCTGTCCCCCATTGGTAATGGTTTTGGGCCATACCTTCAATGAGAGCACAAGCTTTGGGGTAAGGTTTGTTCATCAACGCACCATCAGCGGCAGCGTCGATGGTCATCTTAGTGTTATAGAGAAGTCCATTGTAAAAGGTGTGGATAATCATCCATTGTTCTAAACCATGGTGTGGACAGGCTCTTAATAGTTCTTTATATCTTTCCCAAGCGTCGAAAAGAGATTCGTCGTCTTGTTGGGTAAATCTAGTGATTTGGTTTCGTAGGACAGCAGTCTTACTCGGTGGAAAATATCAAGCAAGGAAAACTTTCTTAAGGTCATTCCAAGTGGTTATTGAATTAGGTGGAAGGGAATCTAACCATGATCGTGCTCTATCTCTGAGGGAAAAGGGAAATAGTCTTAGACGTATCGCCTTAGGAGGACAACCATTGGCTTTTAGGGTATCCGCTAATTGGATAAAAACTTTTAAATGTTGGTTCGAGTTCTCAGTAGGGAGACCTGAGAACTGATTTTGTTGCACTAATTGTAATAGAGCGGGTTTCAACTCAAAGTTGCGAGCTGCGATAGCTGGGATAACTATACTCGAGTGGGGTTCTTCATTATAAGGTAGGGTGAAGTACTTAAGAGGTCTTTGGTTCTGTTCTTCGGCCATCGCTCTTCTAATCTTTTGTAGCAAAAGACGTGCGCGTGCGTATCTTTCGGGTTCTTTTATTGGATCTACTAAGTTACCAGTGCTGTGAGTTCTTCGCATCGACCGGTAGAAAGGTGCCTAAGTCTAGATGGTGTAACAATAAAGTTTCAATATTTGACATAATTGGTCCCTGGAAACGGAGCAAAAAACTTGATCCGGTGTATAAGATCTATCTGCAAGTGCACAGCCTATCGTGTAGTTTTAAAAGATATCGATCCCACAGAGACCAATAGTCAAAGATCTATAGTTTCCAGTTGTTATGGTGTTTATCTAAGGCGAATGAAATAGTTAAAAGTATGGAAACGAAATAAAAGGATTTAATAAAAATAGATGAATAACAATGTTGAAATGTAATTCACATCAATCGACAATGCTCTGATTGTCTTTACTAAGATAACTTATGGGGCAATGTTTCCTATTTAGAAAAGAACTAATTTAACAGGAATTATCGCTTTCGCGTATTCAGAACCGAGTTTCAGTCTCTAATTTATACCCTCAATTTGTCACATATGGAAGGCGCTTATCTCGTTAAAGTAGTAAACTCACTTTTAAGAAATTAGACTCTTAACTTAATAGAAAAGTGATTTTGATTGGAAAGTTTAACTAAAAAGGGTTCCTGGCTCTCGCTCAGGGAACCGGATCCTAGACCTATAAACGCATCCGCAAATAGTTTTAAAACCTCCTTCTAGAAAGGTTAAAGCTTCCTAATTAATTAACAAAGTGCTTTCGCGGTATTTGTTAACCAATGACAAACTAATTTTAGTCTTTAATGTCGGACGACTTTCGATCTTACCTGGCGTTTTCACTGCATCACTTTCGTGAAGGAAGATTAAAATAAGTTCAGAAAAATTGTGTTTAAATCCAAACAACCCACAAAGGTAATCTTAAGGAGACAACATGTAGAGCATCGTCTATTGACGATCCTCACATGTTAGCATTCAATAATTTAGCCAAACACGTTTTGGGAAAATAAAACATAGATGGTTTTGAGGGTAAAGGTAAACATAATGACGGGTAAACACGTTATGAAATTAATTAAGACAAAGAAGACAAATGCGATTAAATAATACAAGGAAAATAAAGGCAAGAAAAAGTAAATGTAAATGCTGAATGAAATAAAAACCTGCTCCAAACAGAGTCTTGAATCTGATACAAATTGCAATAACATGAAATAAATCTTGACGTAATGTAAATGACGGAAATAAAGTGCTTCAGAAATAAACAAGGTGCTTTAAACTTGATACATACTTGATCGACGGTGCAATAATCATCCGGTGTGAAGATATTATTGCTTTACAATTCGACAATATTTTGGCTTAAGTTTGAATAGACTTGGATACCCTGGAAAATGTAATGAAAAGGGTATTTATAGGAGTCTAAAACCCTAGAAATCACCAAGGAATCACTTCCAGGTCGTGGAGAAAATGTAGGGACGACCGTTTGAGCTTTTCAAGGGTGACGACCGCCACAGCCTCATGGCGACCGCCATGCTCACAAAGTGGAATGACTTGGTCATCCCACTAGTTGGTACATGGACCACCCATGACACCTCTAGGATGAACCCCATGGTGGTCGCCAGAGGTGCAAGTCTGCTCCAATTCTTCGCTTTTCGTCCATTTCGCTTCGTTTCTTCGCCCACTGCTCCTATTTAGTAAATTCCCTAAAATAAAGGAAAAACACTAGCATAATAGTGGAAACAGAATTAAACAATAGGAAAATATGCATAAGTCAAGTCAAATAAATGATAGTTTGATGTGTCATCAACGAAATGCGTGAGTTTGGAGCGATTTCAAGTCATTTTGTGTTGTAACAGATGAGTTTGATCATGATAAACAAGTTTATACATGTGCTAAGTTGTCCCAAGTGAATTTAGGTCATTTCTAATTATGGGTCATGTACCACAAATGCAGACTCAGGTCACCTTGTTCATGCTTAGGCCAAATGGAACCAACTCGTGCATTTTGTGTTTTTCTTTAGGCAAAATGACCTTCTCATGAAGGAGAATACAATACAATAAGAACCAACTCAGAAGGATGCTTGAGGTGAAAATGGCATGAGTTGAAAGTTGAGGTTGTGGCACTAGAAAAAACAGGTTTGGCATTAGGTCAAACATGTCATGGACCTAGTTTTGTGCACATGTGGCCTTTGAGCAACTTCAAAATTTGATGAATTTAGAGGATGAATTGATTCCTGACCCTTGAAGAAAAGTTTTAGAGAAAATCAAATCTGACATTTGGCTGAAAGAAAATCCCAAAAATGTTGAGAAATGAGAAAGTTATGGTGTTTGTACCAAGTGACATGCCATACTTGATTTTAGGTCAACCAAACATGTGCCAACTTGAGATTTCTTTCTATTTCTTGCATCCAAAGGCCCAATGATGAACACTTGAATACCAAATTAATTAATATTGATTGTACCATGAATAATATTGATAATTTCTTGAGAATTGGATGAAGATGGCATGGAAATAAACACATGAACCATACTTGAATCAACTTTGAAATCATGCACCAAACTTGAACTTCTCTTGATCAAATGATGTTGAATGAATCTTGACATGAATGTGACCTAAGATTATAGGTCATGCCTTGAAGTGAAAGCTCTTGTGGCCACTTGTTGACCATACATTTGCCTAAGGAACCCAAAACTCTAATTTAGAAACCAATCTTGATCCTTTGATCACAAGCCCCTACCTTGCATAATAAGAAAAGGAAAGAACACATATTTTTGTATTTTGTATAAGGTTAGTGATGTTAGAATGTAAACAAGCAATAAGGTAATAAAGAAACACAAAGGTGATTGATGATCTCTCCCCAATGGAAAACCCAAAGATATGGGGTTAGGAGGATACCATGCTTGTGATTTTGATGAAATGCAAATGATATGATAGGCGGAATCTTAGAGGTAAAAATTAGGGTATGAGAGATGCCCATATTTAAGTTTCTTCTATCCGAATATATGAATATTGGAAATCTTTGTATCGATAGGATTGAAGACATTTAAATACATAAGACCCAATTTTTAGCCCTAAGATGCCACACAATGCTTATGGTATGAATGCAAAAGAAAACAGACTTCGCTGAAAATACACCACGGGGAACAAACTCTGCCAGGGATACTGCTGGAGAAAAACTCGATGGGAGTCTACCGAAGAGACAAAACTCACTAGGGAGTGGAAATACACCACAAGGATTCATATTGGGGAAAAACCCAAAGTAATTCTAGAAATGAAAGGAGATAATGGAAACCTCTCCTGGGGAAGCATCCAGCAAGGACAACACTGAGCTTACTAGGGAAAGAACTTGAGTAGACAACTGAAAAAGGGAATTACTACCAACTCATAGTTGAAGGCAGTAAACAAGATAATACCGACTCATAGATAATGGTAAACAAACAGATAATACCGACTCATGGATGACGGTATACTACCAACTCATAGACGAAGGTACTGACAGGATTTGAATTGATAACAAGCTTCCTATAACTTCTGGTCTTCAACCTAGAACGGGGTTCAACTTCTTCTTTAACCAAGTCTTCCACTTGGAAAGGGTAATAAACCTTCCATGACTTTTGGTCTTCAACATGGAACGGGTCTCAGTTTCTTATTTAACCAAGTCTTTCAATTGGAAAGGGTACAAACAATCTTTCTTCGTCTTCTGGTCTTCAATCTGAAGCGATCTTCACTTGCTGGAGATTTAACTTTGATTGAGGATTGCAATAGGCTTCTCAAATAAAGAGATAACCACCTGTTGGGGAAACCATCTGTTGTTAAGTTTAATACGTTAAATTACAACAAGCTTCTCTGTTAGAGATCCACTTAAAGAGATCACCACTCACTACGAAAATAAGGATTGATATGCCATGAACGAACAAGCTTCTCAAATAAAGAGACTTCCACTTGTTGTTGGAATAATCTCAGAGAGAGATCACTAGAACAAGCTTCTCAAATAAAGAGACTTCCACTTCTGCGCTTTCAGATGTTGTCATGTAGGATGTTTCTGCTTAACTGGACAAGGGCAAGCAAGTTGTCTCTGAAGATCTACAACAAGCAGAAGACAGTGTGTCAGAACAACAAATTGTTGTTTCTAAAAATCAACAGGCTGCTGGAACTTCTTCTGGGGTGATTCCTGAGATTCTGAGGACTCTTGCTGAGATGAAAAAAGATAATGCTCTGGTCAAACAACACTTGGATAAGCAGGACTCTATGTTTGAGCTGATTTTCTCTAGACTTCCGCCTCCTCCTCCGCCACAGAACCCAAACCCTTAGTTTTCAAATTTTGTTTATGCATTTTTGTATATTTTTTTTTTGTTTATGTTCTATTTGTTCTGTACTGTTGTGCCTTTGGCCAATTATCAATGAAGTTATGTTTCTTTTCTATGTCTATGTCTTTTTTATCAATGACAAAGGGGGAGAAACACATTTATTTTAATATATCTATGTACGTGAATCAGAACCCAAACATTTTTTTAATGTTCTGCTAACAACTACTTCAAAGATATTTGTGTTAGTTTTTTTCATGGAAAATCAAGAAGAAGCTCTTGAAAGTTTTCAAATCAAAACTTAAGTTACCGATTTCTATTGAAATATTATACTCTCTGAGTCTGAAGGGTTAACTTCATCGTTTGAGAAAAACCTTCAACAAGACATAACCGGGAATTAAGTTTTATGAATTTTAACCAGGTTCTAAAGCTCTTTCAAAAATATTTTAAATCAAGCTAAGATTTCAAACCAAGCTTTTGAAGTAAAGTTCATCAAAGTGTTGACTTTTACAACCAACTTTTCTGGATAAGTTCAAGCAACTTCTGAAGACAAACCAGATTCTGGTAGAAGATCATTCTGGTTCTGTAAAAAGGTTAATTAAGAAAGTGTTCTTTCATTTTGATTTTATCTTTTTGGGATTGTATATCTTAGGGGGAGCTTTGTGCTTCTTCCTAATGTGTCTTTTTGTGATCACCCTGTATAAATTGTTCATCAAAATACATATTTTTTTCATTATCAAAAAGGGGGAGATTGTTAGAATAAGATTTGGTTATGCATCTATACCTTTGAGTTTTGATGATAACAATGTAGTATTTGTGTGAGAACAACTTTTGTACCCTAATAGTTTGTTATTGTGTAGCTTTAATAGCCAGTTTTGATTCTAAGTATATGATGTGCAACATTATCAATTTCTGAACTTTGTGTTCTAAAATTCGCTTCTGCACTGATTCACTCTTAAGAAGCTTCCGGAAAGACGTTATGTTGATGCTGCAATGATATCTCCACTTCTGCTTCTGGATGTGACTCTGATCATCAACCTTCTGAAGAATGGCAAGCTTCTGCAATTTTTTTAGCAAGATGAAGACACTGAAGATCTCAAGCCAGACATTGAGGAAGTCAAGGTTTTGACTGAAGATTCTGGAGATCCTGATTTCAGCTGTGTGATTCTTCTTTTCATGCTTCATCAGCTTTTAGTCAGAAGCCAATGAATTTGAAGATAAGATCAAGAGGATGCATGATCAAATAGTATATGGTACAAAACTAAAATATTCCTTCCACTAACCTGAAATTGTGGGCGAAGGACTGTACTATTCTTCACACCTGTCACTAATCCGTTAGTGGACAACTACATTTTTTAGTATTCCTGATTTTCCCTCCAACGATTCCTTTTTCATGCTATATAAAGAGGAGTTGGAGACTTGAAGAAAAAGAGAAGAGGCCAAATTTACAAGATTGTTTCTACGTGAAAAGCTCTTAACTTTGTGCTTTCTTTTCTTTAAGTGTTTGTATTTCATTTGTGTAAAATCTACTTGTGTAGAAGCAACTTGTAACACAAAATTCTTATTCAAACTTGTTGTTTGTTTTTCCTTAAGGGACCAGTTGGGTCAGAATCCTTGAGAAGACTTTGACAGTTTGTCATTGTGGTTTGTTAGTCACCAGTTGTTGCTTGTGCATTTGTAATCAGTTGATTATAGTGGATTAAGTCCTTGTATGTAAGGTGAAATCACCTTGACGGATGGACTGAATTGACTTTGATTTTCAAGTGAACCAGGATAAAATTCCTTGTGTCTTTCTCTTTTCAATATTTTAATTGTGCTGAGTTTTTGAGTTTATCGAAAAAGAATTTGTTTTAAAAACCCAATTCAAACCCCCTTTCTTGTTTTTTCTCACCTTTAGAGGTAAGGGATAAGTGGATTCAGGAGAAGAGGGAGATTTTGTTGCAGCAGGTGTGGGAGAGTGTCTAGAAGGAGCAAGAGGAGCGGGAGAGGTTGGTCGAGGATGAGTGAAAGAAGTCGAATGAAGAAGAGCTTGAGAATATGTTCGAGAACTGTACTCACGATGTGCTTGAGGTATAAGTATAAGTTAAAAAAAATTGTGTTGTATGTTTTTATTATTATTGTTTGCATATTTTAATTTTTGTATTGTATTTCTGTTGTTTTTATGATGCAGAAATTGGATTCATTGGGTCTACTCAGCCAAACAATTTCAAATGCTCAATTGTATATTCATGATAAAGTTGTGGGTGGTACAAGCACGAAAGAAAGTTGTTCTTCCCACCAGGACAATATTGAAACCACACCACCACAACTTGATAACACTAAGAGACTTTCAATAATATTAGATAGTATTCCAAACATCTGCGAGAATATTAAATTAAGTCATGATCCATATCAGTTTTACATACTTCCTAAGACTTCTATTATGGAATTTTAAAAGGAGGATGAATGGCTAGACAATACCATATTACAATTGTGGTGCTCGTAGGTATTTTTTTTTGTTGATTTCTAATCATATTCATACTTACTCGTACTTTAACATAAATATTTGACTCTTACAGGTTCTTGCATGAGATGTGTGTTGAAAGGAATTTAAGAAAATATTTTTTCATAGATCCAGGGCACATTAGCCTTCATGGTGGTATGGTAGCAAACAATATCACACTTTACGTACAACATAAGTTGTTGAATGAGAACAAAGAATGTTATTTGGCCCCGTTTTTCCGCCCGTAATTATATATTAATTTGTGTTTTCATTTATAAATCAATGTTATACATATTATTAATTAGTTTGAATGTTTATGCAGTAATCAAATGAAACTAATTATTATATGTCCGAAGCACAATGTTGTATATATATTTTGTGCACTTGAAACTTAATGAAGTTATGATTAACACTTTGAGTGGGTAAGTGCTATTATTTTTAATACTCAAATTTTACCTTTAGTTTTGATTATTTTTTTATTCATGTTTAATTTTAACCAACATGTGTAAAGTGATGGAGAGATACAATGCAATAAAATGTAATGTACTTGGTAGAAAGTCAAGGTTCTATCACCCAAAAATAAGTATATTACTTGTGATTTTTGACATTATTGTATTTGAGTTGTGAAAATAATCTGATAGTCATTCTTGTGGATACTATGTTATGAGACAAATGTTTTATATTGTCTCCAGAGATATTACAAATGGATGGACTAAGCTTAATGTATTGGGTTAATCCATATACATGTAATTTATTTATATTTCTTAAGTTAATGTTATTGTTGTTAGCTTATCATAATTTAAATTTTGTTCTAATTATAGGAGTTTAATGACATATCATCATTCTCACAAGAAAATATAGATGACATCCGATCACGTTGGGTCAATGTCTTCTTATCTTGTTATGAAGCTCAACAACAATAGTTTTTCTTGGTTGTTATAAGCTTAACTTGTATATATAGAGGTTTTGTCATTTTTATGTGCAAATATGCGAATTTTGTATTTTTTTTATGAGAACAATGTAAATTTGTACATTTGGTTTTTAAAACAATGTAAATTTAGTATGCATTGTTTACAAGATATAAAATGATCTAATTTCGGTTCTGTCAATATTTTGTAGTTTATGTGTAAAAAATAATATAAGTCAGTCAAATTGAGATTTTAAAAAAATTATATTTGACAATAGATAAGATTTAACCCCTCGGATATTAATTAAAACCAACGTACCAACATAACTTATTACCTCGGATTTTAATTAAAACTGATGTTGGGCTATCCTTCCTATTTGGAGAGGCCCAAATTAATGTGGGTTAGTGGCCCATTTGTTTCTATGCCTTTGTTATTATCCAACAAAGAGAATTAGGTTAATTTTATCCATTGTGTGTGAAATACAACAAGAAAAGTAGAGAGAAGAGTGAAATCTCATAGCCCTATTTCAGCACAAAGCAATTCCACTCAATTGGAGATTGTGCAAAATCCAACGGTCGGATCGCCTTGAAATTTTGACACGACGTTCATGACTCATAGGAACACATTCTGAGCAATTTTCATTAGATTCAGAGCTTTCTAAGTCAGTTTGTCGAGTCCATCTTTGAGGTCTGAATTTCTTGGTGTTTTAGGTTATTTTTTTGTCTCTCTTGATTATTGTTGTATTCCAAGATTGATTGCAAATCTTGATGATGTTTATGTATGCCTCTAACTAGTGTTAGATAGAACCTTACTTGTACCCATTAATTAATAATAGTGGGGGATTTAAGTGGCCTACGGGTCCCGTGGTTTTTCACTCCTAGTTAACGGAGGTTTTTCCACGCTAAAATCTTGTTGTGTTATTTTATGCGTTTTGTTGATTGTCGTTGCATTTGGTATTTGGGAGAGATTGTCTTGTTGGTTTAATCTGTTGTGTTTGTTGATTTCCTCCCAACAAGTGGTATCTAGAGCCGTGGTTTGATTTGTGTAACGATGGAGACGAACACATCTAGGATGGTGAGTTTGAATGGTTCCAATTATAATGTTTGGAAAGGAAAAATGGAAGATTTGCTTTATGTGAAGGGTTTTCACTTACCGGTTTTCTCTAATGAAAAACCCGATGGAAAGAGTGATGAAGAATGGACTTTGTTGTATAGACAAGTTTGTGGTTATATTCGTCAATGGGTGGATGATAATGTTTTTAATCATGTGAGCTCGGTGACTCGTGGTCGCTCTCTTTGGACCAAACTTGAGGAGTTGTACGCAAGAAAGACGGGAAACAATAAGTTGTTCTTGTTCAAGCAATTAACGTCATTCTGGTATAGTGATGGTTCAACAATGACTGATCAGTTGAACATTTTCCAAGGGATTATAAATCAATTGTCGGAGATGAATCTTACTTTTGATGATGAAATTCAAGGTTAATGGCTTCTTGGTACTTTGCCTAATTCTTGGGAGACTTTTAGGACATCCTTGTCTAACTCCACTCCGAATGGTATCATCTCGATGGACTTGGCTAAAAGTAGTGTGTTGAATGAGGAGTTGAGGCATAAGTCACAAGGTTCTTCTTCAAATTCTAAGGTGTTGATCACCGAATCAAGGGGGAGAAATCAAAGTATAGGTTCAAGTAATCATGGAACTTCACGTGGTAAATCACAAGGAGACTCTAATAGATTCTCTCATATTGAGTGTCATCACTGTGGAGAAAAAGGACACATAAAGAGGTATTGTTGTAAGTTGAAAAGGGAAAACAAGAAGAAGAGCTACAACAACGATAAAAAGGAAGGTAACAATAATGAAGATGTTGCTATTGTTGATGATTTCTTTATTGTTTGTGATAGTTGTATTGAGAATGTCAATCTATCATGTGATGAGATGGATTGGGTGGTTGATAATGGTGCTTCTACTCATACAACCTCGAGACGTGATCTTTTTCAACTTACGAGACCGGTGACTTTGGGGTTGTTTGTATGGGAAATAATGGGCGAGCTAATGTCATTGGAATGGGAGATATTTGTGTCGAAACTAGCAATGGGACAACTCTAGTTCTCAAAGGTGTGAAACACATTCCGGAACTTTGATTCAATCTTTTATCCGTTGGAAAGTTGGATAACGAAGGATATGATAATTCTTTTTCGGGAAATGAGTGAAAGTTAAAGAAAGGCTCAATGGTGGTTGCTAAAAAAAAGGAATTCGAACTTGTATGTCGTCCAAATTGGGGTTTCGAAGTGCTACATCAACACTTGTGACAATGATAGCTCATCAGAATTATGGCACAAACGTTTTGGTCATATGAGTGAAAAAGGTTTGAGCATTTTGGCAAAGAAGAATGTGTTGAATGGTGTTTCCGATGCAAAGTTGAGAGAGTGTTCACATTGTTTGGCGAGTAATCAAAGGCAAGTTTCCTTTATGTCATCCGAACCAAAGAGGAAATCGAAAGTGTTGGATTTAGTACATTCTGATGTGTGTGGTCCGATGAAGACACAGTCACTTGGTGGTGCATATTACTTTGTGACTTTCATTGATGATTGTTCTCGGAAAACATGGGCTTATACATTGAAAATGAAAGATCAAGTGTTAGATACTTTCAAGTCGTTTCAAGCATCGATTGAAAGAGAAACCGGTAAAAAGCTCAAGTGTATCCGAACCGATAACGGGGGAGAGTATATTGGACCTTTCGACAAGAATTGTCAAGATCAAGGTATACGTCATCAAAAGTCTCCTCCAAAGACACCACAATTGAATGGGTTAGCCGAAAGACTGAATAGAACATTGGTGGAAAGGGTGAGATGTTTACTTTCTCAATCAAAGTTGCCGAAATATTTTTGGGGAGAGGCATTGAGAATGGTTGTACATCTTTTAAACCTCACTCCATGTGTTTCGTTGAAGTTTGATGTTCCAAATCATGTTTGGAGTGGTAAAGATGTTACCTACAACCATTTTCGGGTGTTTGGATGCATGGCTTATGTGCATATTCCGAAGGATGAAAGATCGAAATTGGATGAGAAGTCGAAGAAATGTGTGTTTGTTGGGTATGGACTTGATGAGTTTGGGTATTGATTCTTTAATCTGATTCAACGAAAACTTATTAGTAGTCGTGATGTCGTATTCAATGAGGATTATACCATTGAGGACATAGACAAAGTTGAGAATAAAGATCTGATTTTTGAAGACGAAGAAATGGTTGATACGGACTCAACTACTATTGCTCATATCCCTATTACTTTCGAAGATGTTCCAATTGAAAATCAAGGTATGGATTTGAATATTGATAATGTTTTAAATCCTAATGACATTGTTGATGTAGGTGTTACGGAAGATGTTGTTGAAAATGAGGTTGATCAAGAGGTTGAAAGTGTTGAGAAATCGGTTGCTTCTAATGAGTTGAGGCGGTCTATTCGGGATAAAAGGCCTTCCGTTCGATACCCCTCAAACGATTATGTTTTTCTTACCGATGGTGGAAAACCCGAAAGCTTTAAAGAAGTTTTAAAGGATGAGAACAAAAAGGAGTGGAGGGATGCCATGGAGGATGAAATGCAATCACTTTGTGAGAATAATACCTTTGAGTTAGTGAAGTTTCCAAAGGGTAAGAGAGCATTCAAGAATAGATGGGTTTATCGGATTAAGCAAGATTAGTGTACTTCTTAAAAAAGATACAAGGTTCGCTTGGTGGTAAAAGGTTTTTAACAACGGGAAGGTGTTGACTTTGGCGAGATTTTTGCTCCAGTTGTGAAGATGCAATATTCGAGTGGTTCTTGGGCTAGCCGCTAGTCTTGATTTGGAAGTATAGCAGATGGACGTGAAAAAGGCTTTCCTTCATGGTGATCTACATGAAGAAATTTACATGGAGCAACGAGATGGATTCTGAGAGAAAGGCAAAGAAGACTATGTTTGCAAATTGGTAAAAAAAGTCTTTATGGTTTGAAACAAGCACCTCGCCAATGGTATCAAAAGCTTAAATCGGTGATGATTGAACATAGGTACAAGATGACTAAGGCTAATCATTGTGTGTTTTTCCGGAATTTCTCTGAAGGTGATTTCATTATTCTCTTGCTTTATGTGGATGATATGCTAGTTGTTGGAAATAATATTTCAAGAATTAAAGAGTTAAAGAACACTTTGAGTGAATCTTTTGCTATGAAGGATTTAGGAGAGGCTCAGAAAATTCTTGGTATTGAAATTGTTCGAGATCGAAATGAGAAGAAGTTGTACTTGTCACAAGAAAAGTATGTGGAGAAAGTCCTTCGGTGTTTTAGTATGGATAAGGCTAAAGCGGTGAGCATTTCACTTGCTTCTCATTTCAAGCTTAGTCATAAACTATGTCCATCTACAGATGAAGAAAAGTTGAGTATGAAGAACATTCCGTACTCTTCGGCCGTTGGTAGTTTGATGTATGTTATGGTTTGTACAAGACCCGATATTGCTCATGTCGTGGGAATGGTGAGTCGTTATCTCTCAAATCCGGGAAAAGATCATTGGGAGGCCGTGAAGTGGGTAATGAGATATTTGCGTGGCACTTCGAATTTGAGACTAACTTTGGGATGCAAGAAGCCTATGTTGGTTGGGTATACGGATTCGGATCTAGCCGGAAGCTTAGATGATCGAAAATCCACTTCGGGTACATGGTGACTTTTTCCGGGGGAGCCGTGGCTTGGAAATCAAAGTTGAAAAAGTATGTTTCACTCTTTACTACCGAAGCCGAGTTTATAGCCATCGTGGAAGCGTCAAAAGAGTTATTATGGTTGAAGAAATTTGCAATGGAACTTGGTGTGAAACAAGAAAAGTATGTCTTGTTTTGTGATAATCAAAGTGTCATTCACTTATCGAAGAATTCCTCCTTTCACTCGAGGTCGAAGCATATTGATGTTCGTTATAATTGGTTTCATGATGCATTAGATTCCAAGTTGATGGAGCTTAAGAAGATTCACACCGATGACAATGGTTCTGATATGTTGACGAAGGTGTTGCCTAGAGGAAAGTTTGAGTTTTGTCGCATGGAAGCCGAATTGGTGTTGCCCTCCAACTAGTCGGTCGGGGGAGTTTGTTGTGCTATCCCTCCTATGTGGAGAGGCCCAAATTGATGTGGGTTAGTGGCCCATTTGTTTCTATGCCTTTGTTATTACCCAACAAAGAGAATTAGGTTAATTTTATCCATTGTGTGTGAAAAACAACAAGAAAAGTAGAGAGAAGAGTGAAATCCCGTGGCCCTATTTCAGCACAGAGAAGTTCCACTAAATTGGAGATTGCACAAAATCAAACGATCGGATCGTCATGAAATTTTGACACAACGTTCATGACTCATAGGAGCACATTTTGAGTGATTTTCATTGGATTCAGAGCTTTCTAAGTCGATCTGTCGAGTCCATCTTTGAGGTCTAAATTTCTTGGTGTTTTTGGATTATTTTTTTGTCTCTCTTGATTATTGTTGTATTCCAAGATTGATTGCAAATCTTGATGATGTTTATGTATGTCTCTAACTAGTGTTAGAGAGAACCTTACTTGTACCCGTTGATTGATAATAGTGGAGAATTTAAGTGGCCTACGGGTCCCGTGGTTTTTTACTCCTAGTTAACGGAGGTTTTTCCACACTAAAATCTTGTTGTGTTGTTTTATGTGTTTTGTTGATTGTCGTTGCCTTTGGTATTTGGGAGAGATTGTCTTGTTGGTTTATTCCGTTGCGTTTGTGGATTTCCTCCCAACAACTGAGAGGTAAAGTGGTGTGCGCTTCATAGTTTTGAAAATAAAAATATGTTGTTACAAGGGATCGAATAAATGATCATTTCCATTATAACAATCGAGGGGTAAAGTGGAAAGTTTTCATGTCGTCCTTTGTTACCTCAGCAGTGTAACCGAGGTAAAAGTCATTTCGCGTCTGAGGTGAGATGTGTTATTTGTAGTAGTGCTAGTTGCCAATGTGAAATGCATAAACATTCAAAATATTTAATAATGCGGATAAAATTGATTTATAAAAGAAAACACAAATTAATATATACTTACGAATGATAAAATGGTCCATGTAGCATTCTTTGTTCTCATCAATCACTTATTTTGTATTTATGTTTGCATAGCGTTTAATATCCATTATTTAAATTGAATTTTGTGTGGGTATAAGAAAAAATACTTTCTTAATTCTTTTTCAATACATATCTCATGCATGGACCTAAAAGTTAATGCAAAAGTCATATATTGATATTAAGTATGAGAACAATGAATATAAATTGAAATCACCATAAAAATTGTACTTACGAGCACCAAAATTATATACGATTATGTTCAACCAATCATCTCCCTTCAAAAATTACATAACACAACTCTTATAAAGTATGTAAACTTGTTGTGGTCCATGTTTTTATGTAAAATTGAAGATGTCTGACATCTCCTCTATCATCTTTGGTATTCTTTGCACTAGCCATAACAATTTTCTTAGCTACTTTCTCAAGTATGTCTAACTGGTCTGAATTTGGGTGAATGAGTACACCCATTGATTTCAATTGCTAAATCATATAAACAACTTCAACACAATACATAAATTTAAATGCATAAATAATAACAACAATATACAATACAAATTTTTTAAACTTATGCTTACCTCAATCACATCACAACTACACTTCTCCTCCATTTCTTCAGATAACTTCTCTCTCTCTCTCTCTCTCTCTCTCTCTCTCTCTCTCTCTCTCTCTCTCTCTCTCTCTCTCTCTCTCTCTCTCTCTCTCTCGCTCCTATTGGAACCTCTCTCGTACCTCTTGCAACAACCCCTCCTGATCCTCCATATGCACGCTCTCACGTTTATCTTGATTCACTCTCTCACGTGCCTCCTGAATCCACTTCTCTAGCCTTCTTAGTCCACTTCTCCCTCTCCACTTCTAATACTTTTTGTACTTTCTACCGCACCATTTGATCAACTATCTCTTCAATTTATTTCTCACAAATTACTTCATTACTTGTTTGCGATGGTCTAAAATATAACCTCGAGTCAGTGCCTCTTCCAAGACCACAGGCACACATACCACGATTCTCGGTTCCAATTGCTTCTACCAAGATGTCATGAAGTTATCGTGGAACAAAGTTACTATATTTGTATTTTTCAATCACTAAATCTTACGACATATATAAAAGTTCATCTTTACCAAATTGAATTAAACTTAAATAAGTTATATTGAAAAAAGTATCTCCTTACAATCTTTTTAGCCACTTCGTGTGTAGAATATGATGTGAACTCACCTCCCGGTCTTTGACCTGCCCTCTTCCATTTATCATGGCATAATGGTGGAGATGAGTTAAGAAAAACAACATTTTTATGAACATTTTTAAGAAAAACAAAATTTTTAGAAAAACAACGTTACGTAATGCCATTTACTTAAACTAACACTATTCAAGAAAAACAAAACTTGTATCAACATTTTAGTGGTCAGTGACACCATGTTCTCAAACTAACACAATTAAAAAAAACAACATTTATATCAACATCTTTGTGGTCATTGACACCATTTTCTCAAACAAACACTATATAAAGTGAGTCACGTATCGAAAACATGATGACAAAGCTTCAACGAGTTAGGCTGGAAGAGTGGATGTTGGAAGAGAGGATAAAATATGAGTTTTGATGAAGATGAAAATCTCCTAGGATATTTTAAAGAGAATGACAATGAAACTAGGAGTGTTGGTAGATAAATGAAAAGTTAGAGTCTAGTTCTATGAAATATTCATGCAAAAGAACTTACACATTGGATTTGCAGAAAAAACTAAGGGAATAGTTTAATTAAAAATTTAAAAATATAAAAGCGATATATTTTGGGAAATTCATTAAAATGATATTACCCTTCGGTTAAGCAAAGTAACCTAGGGATAATATAAATTTTTTTAAAAAATTAATAGAAAAGTAAAGGCATTTGAAAATATTAATTTCATAATTCAAAATAAATAAAAAAATGGAAAAAGGAAAGGCGCCAACTGAAAAATGGTAACACTAGGTCACTAAGCCAATTGAAAAAAAGAAGAAGAAAATGCAGTAACTTGGATTTGAAGCGAGGTCCCTAGTAGATATATTTCATCGGTTTTGGGAATAACCGATGGAATAGGTTGTATATATTTTTAAAAAAATTAATCATGTCTCTCCTATGACATATACCTCGATTGTTGGTTGGTCGAGGTGAAATCTTTGTCATAAAATATATTATTTGTAGTAGTGGGGCCATCATCTTAATCAGCTCATCCACCTTTTTCTTATGAGAAATGAATGTGACAATCACTTCTTGGAGAGACTTTGACACCTGCATTAACTCCAACAAAACATTTCGACTAGCAGTGCCAGACATTGGAGGAACTTCGTGGATTTCACCTTCGTTTGTTAGATTAAAGTGTATGTTGGGAAAAAGGATGTCTGGAACATGAGTCACAGCAAACATTCGATAACTAAAGGTCAATGAGCTAGCCCCAACACCAACATTATCCTCACTACTTATGATATATGGCCTTTCGCTAATATCAATGCCAGATATGAGAGCAAGAAATCCAATAGGTAACTTGACATCATACAACTCATATTAAAAACTTTTATAATGCGTATCTGATCTATAAGTTTAGCTAAGGATGTTGTAATACATGAGTTGTGCTTTGTTGGAGCCCAATTTACGACATCAATCCTGTTCAGGATTGCAAACTTCACACTCAAACTAACAATGGGAAACAACCCTTTGCGAGGCCAGTCTTCATATGCTCCTCCAGTAATTTCCCTCACAAGTATTCATTAATGACGACAAGAGAGAAACCAATGCAACAACCATGAACATGAACTTTTCTATAGTCTTTATTACCAACTTTGTTGAAGTCTATGGGGATATGCACGATGAACTCCTTCACTAGCTGTAGATAAAATGGACTTAGACCAATGACAATTTTCATGACCCGAGCATCTTGCAGTAACTCATTAATTTCTCCACACTTCAGCGCCTCATCTGATAGCTCTCTCGTAGGGGCTATCCTTCCATAATAAACATATTTCCATTTTAATACACTCTCCTCATAATGGAAGGAAAGTTTGTCCTTATGAGCAAGAGGAAAATTAGACGACATCTTCTTCCCACCAACAATCTTTCTATTATTCTTCACCGGTTCAACCACAAATTTGTCCAAAAAGTCATCCTCATCATCTTCAACAACCACCACACCAACCTTGCTTTTAGAGGTGGCCTTTTCTTGGCATTAGATTTTTCTACAACTGCAACACCCTTCATCTTCTTGTTTCCTAATTTTTCCTTCTTAGCAGTCTTATTAGGTTTAGTTTGAGTGGATACCCGTTTGGTGGGTGTCTTCTTAGGTTTGAAAGCCTATTTCTTATTGTATGCCTTCTTTTTGCCTTTCTTAACAGACTTCTTTTTCTTAGTATTATCATGATCAACATCTTTTGCAGCACAAGTCTCAACAACTTCATTCACTTGGTTATTATCAAGTTCATAATTGCCAGTATTGTCTTGAGGGTTGGTGGAAATAATATTCTCTTTATCTTGATCAACATTGTTCTCAAAATTCAAATTATCATTCTTCTTTTGAGTTTGAAATTCGGTCTCCAACATGCCAGATTGGTTGTCCGACACATATTTACCAGTATCTTGATTACCCAAGCTATTTTCCTGAGTTTTATTACCAACAACCACTTGGACTTCCTCCCCTATAGTGTCCATAGTTTTAGTATCACTCTCCATCTGATATTCCTCATTAAAAACTTCATCTTTGCCTGATCATTCATTATTATCACTAACAATAGTATCTTCAGACTATTCATCTTCAGAATGAGGCATGTCAACATCATTCTCATAATTCACTTGAATTTTTTGAGCCTCCACATTACTAGAGTCCTTAGTATCTATGACTAGAACATCAAAATTAGCATCTTCTTCGTGATCATTGTTCAAAATCTTATACATACTATCAACCTTATAGGATTCATCATAAGCATGAATGGATTCTAGTTGTCGTGGATTCAGCCTTTCCTATTTTGACTTCACAAAAGGTGGAAGTTACTTCCTTGAATAGGGAAGAAGATCACTTCTTCATCAGAACTTATCGGTCCACCTTTGGCCGAGATCCAAGTAATGCTAAGATTAGAGACCATCTCGGTCCATGATATATATTTCGGGAGGACGACATACCTCAAAAAAGTACCGGTATTGTGGAGCCGACTAATGCAAGCAAATATAGTTGGGTGAATTCTGAAATATTGGGAACCCTCTCCGCTTTAGATAGTCCTTCGGTCGTGAGAGAGGCTAACATATATATGGGTCGTTCTTTTGATTAGTCGGTTCTTCCCGTGGAGTAAGGGAAAAGGATTTATAGAATGTTTAGGGAATGTTGTATCCTTTTCAATGAGTGCATGTTCACTCAGATAAAATTGAGGTTATCCCTGATCGAATTTAAATAGGAGGTGTTAATATTCTTAAATATTGCCCCTTCACAACTTCATCCCAGGGCTTGGGCTTTGATAAAGACGACTTAACTCTGGACTGACTCTTGGCTTTGGAAGCTGCGAGGGGGGTGTAATACCCCAAATTTTGACCACTTAGATTTCCCATCATTGTGAAAATCATCATCACAATATGGATGAACCATCATGCTTCATTAGTCTCCCCAAAGATGGGTGAGCATCCACTACAAGCAAAATTAGGGTTTCAAGCCCTCTCTGAGTGCTTAGACAAAGGATCAATCAAGAAATGACATGATCTTCAACTTGTCTAATCTCTTAAACATCCACAATGGATCAAAAAGGACTCCCACTTCAAGGATTAAGCACATGGCTGCTCCCTTCTAGATGGATCAAGTCTCAAGATCGATAGTGTCACCAAATTAGGGTTTTGGTCGACCAGGGCCTCCAGATGGAAATTTTCATCTGGGCACAAGGCAATGATCCAAAACATAACCTAATATGCTTCATGGAACCTCATGAACCCATGCATCAAGTCAATTTTGCCTCAGGGGATGCATTCATCAAAAATCAGGAATTAGGGTTTCTTGACCTAATTCACCCCTAAGTTGACTTTTGGGACAAACCATGAGCCAAGACCTCAAGAGATGATTTGAGGGTCTCTAATACACCATATTGATCCATTTGGAACAATGGATTGATCCAAGAAGCTTGAGCAATAAGTTTCATTTTCATCTGCACCACAATTAGGGTTTTAAGGGAAAAGTCAACTGTAACTTTGAATTTTGACCAAGGCATGCTCCCAAACCCTAATACATGATTGAATATACCCTATGACACCCATGGAACATGTCCATCAAGTTTGATTTAGGTCAAGGACATGATTTCCTGAAGAATTGCATAGTTTGGAATTTATCTGATAAAAAGTCAACTGTGCACAAAAGTCAACTTTGACTTTTTGAGATTTTTCACCAAAATGGATTTTTAACCCTAAAATGATGTTAATGTATGATTTGAATCATCATTCATCAAGAAAAATCAAGAAAAGTGAGATAACTTGTAAAAGGGGTAACCATAAAACTTAGAAAATTTTCTAAGTTAAAAAAATAAAGTGGCAAAGGTACCAACTTTGGAGGACCATAACTCCTAAACCACAAGGCCATTTTTTCTCATCCAAAGATGGATTTGTAGCCCTCACTATCACCTACAAAAACTTCAACTACAAGTCATTCCAATTCATTAAGGATTTTGAGTTATGGAGTGATCAAAGTGGCTGAAAAGTGAAAAAGTCACTTTTTCCAACACTTAGTGAAATTTTCACTAAGTCAGAATTCTGCTTCACTTTTTGCCAAATGTAGGGGGATTTTTCACTTGGAATCAAAAGAGATCAAAACCAAACTTGTTCAAACAGTTGTTGCATCATGTTAGGGCTTTCCAAAATGGCCAAGAACATTGCCAAATTCAACCTACATCATGAGATACAACATTGGCAAGTTGCCTTGCTGAAATCTGTCAAGGCAAGGAAGAATTTGCATTTTGGCTCGATTTGCCAAAATCAGCCTATTGCAATTGCTCCAATCCACTTGGACACCTCAGAGGATTAAATCCAAAGGGAACAATCACTGAGCCAAGCTTCCAAGGTCCAAGGAACAAGGAATAGCATGTTGAACCTAGAGTTGCCAAAGTAGGGACAAGATTTCAAATTTGGAATGAGGCATTCAATGGAACCATCAAGGTGGCATGGACTGAGCCATTCTCATCTGAAATCAGTCAAGACTTATCCAAGACCAAGGGGACCAAAGCTCTGTGCCCTAACCTCTAGTCAATGGCTAGAGGAGACTTTCATTCCCATTGGCCAACATTGAGGAAACCTACTTACCAGCTGCCATGCACTATTCCTTGCAAAACAAACTTGCTCTACTATAAATAGAGCTCAATTGTGGTCAGTTTAAGTACACCAAAGCCATCTAACAGATGTTTTCCTCAAAATCTCTTTCTCTTGGCAAAAATGCCTTTCTTAGCAAGGTAGCTATCGGGTTTTGAGTTTGAGAGCAATTCTGCACAAACCAATCACTCACACACCTCACATACATCACATATGAACTGATCAAACACTCACATAACATCTGGAGCATCAAAATCTCAAAATCACTTGCCATCCACACAAGTTTGAAGTGAAGTTGCAGCTGAGATGCCATAAACTGATCCAGTCCATTTCAATTCAATCCAAGTGTTCAAACACACTCCATATGGTGTAGGGAAGCTGTTCAGATCATCACAACTCATCTGTAACACCTCCAACCCAGAATTTGATTTGCTCTTGCTGTCACGACTTGGAGGTAAGCCTAAACTTGGTCATCTCTCAATCTATGCATATTTTCTCGCACAATAATTTGGCCATATGTTCATAATCATGCATGGAATGTTTTCCCTCAATTAATTGCATTGTTTGAATCGTGTATCAAAAATCCTAGCCTTCATGCAGAAATTAGGGTTCTTGAGGTCTCTTCGTGATTTCTTGTTGTATGTTTAATTTAAATGAAATTAAAGTACATAGACATAATCGTGAGGTTGAGGCGAGCATAATGATATGTGGATTGCATGATATGGTTACATATTCATGGAGATTGGATAGAAAATGCAAATCTGGGCAAATTGAAAAACGCGCGTGTTCTTGGTGTTGTTCTTGGCGCCATTTTCATATATTTGAATATTTGAATTTTGTGATTTTGTTTAATTGATTCAAAAATTAATTTCTCTCTGAGTTTTAATGATTTTGAGTTGATTCTTTTTTTAATAATTCACAAAAATGTTAAAATATTTTATTTTCACAAAAAATCCCAAAAATATTATTTATTTCATATAATTGATATTTTTGTAAAGAATTAATATTTTGATTGTTTTTGGCATTTTAAATATTTTTTCTACATTGATTTTGCAACTTTTAATGCTTTCTAATTATTTTGTAGGTCAATACTTAATTTTTGAAGCATTAATCCAAGATTACAATTTGTTTTCCATGTGTTAAACAATTTTTGATCATTTTAATTGAATTTTTATTCAATTAAATACATTTTTGAAAACAAATTAGGGTTTTGGATTAATTCAACCCTCATAAATCATTTTCAAAACACTTTGGGCCTCTATTAGAGTGTAAGACCCAACCCCCTTCTTTTTTTGACCAAATCATCTTTGGGCCTCACTTATTGTATAAGTCCCGATACCGTCAAAAAACAAACGGCGCGATCGTCGCCTTTTTAAACCTTTTTGGGCCTACCCTCGAGTAGTAAGACCCATTTATTTTTCTTTAAACCTTTTTGGGCCTCTTGAGAGAGTGTAAGACCCATCCCCCCTTGTACAAAAAACTTTTTGGGCCTCACTCATTGTATAAGTCCCTCTGTACAAGTAAACGGCGCGATCGTCGCCCGTTTAAAATTAAAAACCATCTGGGCCTACCCTCGTGTTATAAGCCCCTCTCTTTTCTTTAAACCTTTTTGGGCCTCCTGAGAGAGTCTAAGACCCATCCCTTTGTACAGAAAACCTTTTTGGGCCCCAGTCACTTGTATAAGTCCCGCTGTACAAAGTCAAACAGTGCGCTCACTGATAAAACCCTGGGCCTCTCCTTGAGCTGTAAGCCCCAAATCTTTCTTTTTCAAAGCACTTTCTCCTTTGATTTTGAATATACTGTTGTTTTTATCTTTCTTTGTTGAACAACTAACCAAACAGCATGGAAGCACTACAACCGAGTAAGTGGTTATCGCTTTCATTTACTGCTTTCATATTATAAACTGTATTGTGGGGCTGCTTACTGTAAGTATCCTTTCATAAACTCATATCTACTGTGTAATAATAGTATAGATATTTCGAGTTTCCCCGGCTACTACGTCTAGAACTAGGTGACGCCGTTTCAATTATTCGTAGAAATAGACGCCTAGATCCCCAATAGGAGCACCAGATACAGTCTTCTCTTCGGCTGTCCTCCTTAGGAATCGTCAAGAAATTCTATTCCCCAGAGATGGATTATTCTCGGTGAAACTTCTCTTGAATTTCTTCAAACCTCCGAACTGTTCAAACTCTCTTGAAAAAATAAAAGTTGCTGGATAGTAAACCTCGCACGTTTACCAGTGGTTTTATCTTTAAAAGAGTTTTCTTGAACTTTTCTTTGGTTTGGGACCCACGGGCTTCTTAAAAGCATCGGCCTCCTCTTGGGCATCGTACAAGGACCCACAGGCTTCCTATAAGCAACCCGGCCTCCTCTTGGGCATTATTCAAGGACCCTACGGCTTCTTAGAAGTATTCAGAGCCTCCTCTTAGGCTTCGTATAATGATCTCTTCCTCCGGGAATGATAGCCTCCTCTTGGGCTTCGTACAAGGACCCGTCGGCTTCTTAAAAGATTCCAGCCTCCTCTTGGGCTTCGTACAAATTGTCCCGACGACCTCCTAGAGGTATAGGAACAGAACCTAGTCATCCTCATAGAACAGTCCTTTCATAGAGTCTACTACTGTTTCTCGAAGCATAGTACAAAAGATAAAACTCTAGACTTGGACAGTCTAACTTCCTTGAGTCTTAAAGACATTCTCAAGCACCCTTCGTTAAATAGGAAGGAAACTCGCAGACTCGGATAGTCTCAATACCCTTTGGATTTCCCGTTTCCTCAAAGAAAAGGAAATATCCCTGATCCTCAAATTAAATCCCTGTGTACAGTGTTACTCATATAAAAACTGATTTTCTCTTTTAAATCAGTATATTGGATCTGTCACTCAACTGAAACAGTTACAATAGCCTCCATCTCGAGCTTCGTACGAGATACCAAAATTCTCCCCAGTGGAGTCAAAACAACCTTTTAGCCTCTCTCTCAGGCTTTGTATGAGAGACAAAAGATTCCCTCGTTGAGTCAATCACCCTTTTTTTTATTGCCTCCATCTCGGGCCTCGTATGAGATATAAATCCCTTAAGCAAGAGTCGAACTCTTTGCTAGCCTCCTCTTAGGCTTTGTATAACGATATGCCCCACTGGGTCAAAAACTTTTAGCCTCTCTCTCGGGCTTTGTACGAGACACAAAATAGCCTCCTCTTAGGCTTTGTAAAATGATTTTCCTAGCGGAAATTAGCCTCCTCTTAGGCTTTGTATAAGAAAACCATTGGTTGATCCAATCGACCTTTTAGCATCAAAGTTGTGCCTCGTTCACAGTACACAAACATCAACAACTCCTTTCCCTTCATCTAATCGCTGTAAGCGGCAAGCCTCTGGATCATCTATATCCATGCCACTGTCCCTCTTTTAGCATGAGAAATTCCTAAAGAAAGATGGCATTGCTCTACACTGAGTTAAAGTCTTCTCCTTCAGGTTAAAACCCTTTCTTCGGAAATTATGGCATTGCTTGGATCCGCGTATCCTAGTTAAAGTAATTCTCCTTCTCCCCTCTTTAGAGATGACAAATTCTCTCTAAAGTCGAGGTCTTTTAGCTTCACGTCTTGGGCTTTGAACAAGACACAAATAGACCTTTCAGCTTCACATCTTGGGCTTTGAACAAGATACAAATCACCTTTCGCTTCACGTCTTGGGCTTTGAACAAGACACCAAAAACCAATTTCCTCCCATAGAATAGGAGGAACTACGAACGCTCTGATTTCCCTGTTTCGGTAAACGGGAATACGTAGGCATAAGATCGAAAGAAAAGATCTTAGCGAGCGCAATCAACAAAAAACCCAAATCCCATATCTCCATCAATTAAAAGCAGTAATTCAAAAGCATCAGTCCTAACATCCTAATCCTTGTTCCCCACCAGAAACCTTTTGCCCAAGCCCTAGAAAGAAAGAACCTGTATTGGCGAAATACGAATAACCAGTACAAAGGCCCCCCACATTGATAGCATCCGTAACCTAACAGACCGTTGTTTAAACTCAGTATGCAAGCAGGGTTAATTGGAGACATCTATTTCCCTTCCTTATTCAGCTCACAATAGGATAAAAAATGAATCGACCTGTAGTTTTAAGCTCAACCGCAGAGAGCGACCAGCGCTTAAGAACCGCGTCCAAAATCGCTCTCTACAGGGGGAATATTTAAGAACCTTACCACCCTGTATTCAAATTCTCCTAGGGGCAACCACAACTTTACCCGAGTAAATAGACAATTGTTGAAAGGGATAGAGCATTCCCTGGACTTGCTACAAATCAAAAAGAATATGTAAAGTTAAAAATTAACGGCTAGATTTTACCTTCGAAATACAAGCGAACTCAAGTGCAATTGAATGCTTTAGAGAAGAACATCACGCCCGAAACTGCAAACCTAAGGCCACATGATTTAAAAATGACGAAACCTATCAATGATGAGAAATGCTTTTAATGTGTTTGTTCTCCACTACTTTTGCAACTACCTCATGACCTTTCCATTTTTTTAATGGTCGGCGGTGTTAACGAGATGTCTGTCCAAAGGACTAATATTAATAAGATCTGGATATCAAGTCCAATAATGGAAAGCCTAAATAAAATTATGTATTTATTAGACTTAAAGTACATTTTTTGTTCTCATACTTTTACTTCACTCATTTTAGACTCTATAACTAATTTGGCGTTTGAATACTAACCTTATAAATACAACCTTAGCACAACCTTATCAAAGATTTGCACCACCACATTAAGAGTTTATCATCACCGATCAATCACAACTTTAGTTCCAAGAGGAAACATATATCAAATTTCTATAAAAATACACTTAAATTTAAAGTTATTTTAAATATGTTTTAATAAAAATCATTCTTTAAATAATCTTTTTAGAAAACTATGTTATTTTAACTATGTGTTAATTTTCAATAATTAATATATATATATATATATATATATATATATATATATATATATATATATATATATATATATATATATATATATATATATATATATATTTCTGTATGCTAAAATTAATCTTTTAACTTATAAAATACAAGTTTAAAAACTTTTATTATTTAAAAAATTCATAGAAATCATTTTTAAAATAAAATAAAATAAACAGGCTCATAATACATGACATTGGAGATGTATAACAAAATCAAATTTAATTTTACACGATTTAGAACCGTTTGTTTCAGCTTTTTTTTTTTCTAATGAATTTTATATTGTTCCAAATTTTTGTTTAAAAAATTTACATAAACAAAATTTTCACAAAAGTTACGAATGAAATTTCATTTGAATAGTTTTTATTAAAATCTTACTTTAAGTATTTTTTATTTTATTGATTTTTCTTTTAATATCAAAAATTTAAAATTGTGATAATTTTTTTCAGATACAACTTTTTAAAAAAAATTGCGATTTCAATTATATTTTAATTTTTTAATAATATATATTTATATTATAAGATGTCAAAATTATTTTTTTAATTTTCAAAAAAACCTTTAATATTTTGAATTTTTTTCAATAAAAATCATTTTAAATAATATTTTAAAAATTATATTAATATTAATATTGTAGATGTAAAAACCAACTTCGTCCATTTGCGAAATTTCATATATATCTGAAGTTCTTAACACATTAACGCAGATGTAAAAAAGAGAAAAGTCACTCGCCGTATTAATATATTAGTATAATAAATATTTTTGAAATATTAACGCACATGTATAAAAAGAAAAGTCACTATATTAATATAGTAGTAGAATGGACTTTTTCGAAATATTAACGCACGTGTATATAAAGAAAAATCACCATAGAGTAGTAGTATAATGGATTTTTCTGAAAAATTTACGCATGACTAAAAAAGAAAAGTCAGAAGTTCGTAATAAATTCTAGAGGTAATACAGATTCTGATTTTATTCGGTTGCATCATGACACAGTTTTCCGCTGTTATATATTTTATCAGATGTGGATATTTCCAATGTGAATTTTATTATTGGTCAGAATTGTATTATTCAACTTAACTATTGGTACATGAAAAGATACTACAATCTATACTAGTATAAGAACAGAAACAAAAACATGGGAAAAAAGAAATCCTAATTAATGTGAATTATAACTACTATTTTATTACTTCCCACAAGCTAGACATTGGATAGAGGAAAAGCCTAGCTTGTCAAGAAATGAAAAAAACACATGTGCAGAAAGTAGTTTTGTCAGAAAATCAGCTAGTGTGCAAACTGTAAGTTATGTGGTTTTTGGATTGACAATATTTTGATAAAACATGCTGTCAGCAAGATGTTAAGTCAGATGTTCTGCTATGAGAGTCAGACACCATGTTCAGCATGATGTTGTGACATGTGCTAGGACATGTTATACCAGAAAATTAGTCCATGGCTGTTTTGGTATTTTAAGTGTGACTTTTGCGTGTGTTTTATGTCACTCGTTTGCGGTATTCAAGGAGGGATATTTGGGGAACTTCTGTCTTGACATATTATGTTGGTTTTCGTAAAAAGGATCTTTGAACCTTTTTAGGAAACTTTGTATTTTGTTCCTATTATTGTGCAAGATATTATGCAATTGATTTAAAGCTGATTCCTGGTGATTTGCGCTTCAAGAAGCCCAAGCCCACGGGGTTTGAAGGCTATTTAAAGAAAGGAGATAAACCTATTGCAACTTGGACATTACGTGGATTTGAAGAATTAGGATTAGCCGTGTCTTGGTGGTTCTTTAGGGTTTAATGTGTTTTGTTTGTATGTCACTCTTATATCAGGTTTGATGCATTGAGTTGATTGATTGTTCATTGTTCATTGTTCACTCTAAAACTTTTAAGCAAGAGTGTATTGTTCTTAGTTGAAGCTTTTAAGCAAAACTAAGTATTGTCTTGGAAGTGTGTCACTTTTATTTTGGTGTTGTTGAATTGTCATTGGTTTGTGACTGGTAGGAAGTGAGAGGGGAATCTCATATCTAGAGGGTGTCTAGGTAGAAGTTGCAGAAGGTAGTGATTAGGTGAAAAGTTGTAAACATGAGAGTTTAGCTTTGAACTAATACTGTCATAGTGAATTTCCTTCATGGCTTGGTAGCCCCCAGATGTAAGTGAGTTGCACCGAACTGGGTTAACAACTACTGGTGTTATTTTTTCTTTCTGCCATTTAAGTTTCTGCATATTTACTTGTGTGATCAAACTGTCTTGATCCTAGTGTTGTGACATCTGTCTCGACATCTGGTATTTGCATGCCATAATTTCAATTGGCATCAGAACAGGTCACCCTGTTCTGTTTTTGGGTGAGATCCAGGGGTTTTTGTTTTTTGGCACTATGGACAAGGAAGGAGGAGGGAATGTGAATAAGCCACCTATCATGGATGTAACTAATTATAACTATTGGAAAGCACGCATGGTGGCTTTCTTAAAATCCTTGGATATCAAAACTTGGAAAGTTGTCATCAAGGGCTGGGAACATCCTGTGGTTAAAGATAAATATGAGAATAAATCTTTGAAACCTGAAGAGGATTGGACCAAGGAGAAAGATGAGACTGCTCTTGGAAACTCCTAAGCTTTGAATGTTGTATTCAATGAAGTTGACAAGAACATGTTTATGTTGATAAACACCTGCACTGTGGCTAAGGATTCTTGGGAAATTCTCAAGACAACTCATGAAGGCACATCTAAGGTAAAGATGTCTAGACTTCAGTTGCTCACTACCGAATTTGAAAATTTAAAGATGAGGGAAGATGAAAGTATTCATGACTTTCACATGAAAGTTCTTGAAATAGCTAATGCCTTTAGTGCCTTAGGAGAAAAGATATCTGAAGAAAACTGTTTAGGAAGATTCTTAGGTCTCTCCCTAAGAAATTTGACATGAAGGTCACAACCATTGAAGAAGCCCAAAACATCAGCAGTATTAGAGTTGATGAGCTAGTGGGGTCACTTCAAACTTTTGAATTCACCATGAATGAGAGAATTGAAAAGAAGAACAAAAGCATTGCTTTTGTATCCAATGCTGAAGATGGAGAGGGTCAAGCTAACCTGGATATTGATGAGGAGCTGTCAAATACCATTGTTTTACTTGGCAAGCAATTCAATAGAATTATGAAGAGAATGGACAAAAAGGGAAGACCAGATGTCACGGACATCACATATGATATCAAGAATAACTATGATTCTCAAAAGAATACCATAACTGAAGAGAAGTCAGATCAAAGTAAAGGGATTCAATGTTATGAGTGTGAAGGTTTTGGTCATATTAGGCCAGAATGTCCCAACTATCTCAAGAAACAGAAAAAGGGCTTGACTGTATCTTGGTTTGATGATGATGAGTCAGAAGAAGAATCCAACACAGAGACTGTTAAACCTGTTACTGCTCTCTCTGGAAGATGGGCAGACGAAGTAGAATCTTGTGATTAAAATGTCCTCTATGGAGATTTGGATGTGTTCTACAAGGAAACTTGTGACAGTTGTGAAGAAAGACTTAAGATAGAGGAAAATCAGAGAAAGGTCATAGCTGAACTGGAAAATAAGAAGAAGGAACTCTTATGTACTATTTCTTAGCTTAAAACGAGGTAACTCTCTTAACTTCCAAGCTTTATCTCATGACAGATTCCTTGAGCAGGATGAAAAATAGGGCTGAAATAATAAAAGATACTAGAGATGCAGAAGTTCATTATCAACCTGATAATAAAAAGAAGAAGAGTGTCTGAAGAAAAGTTCTTTCCTTCTGAAAGGAAGAAGATGATCATAATGTCTAACCACATGTTACAACATAATGGCAGACATAATGAACCTCCAAATAATTACCAATCTTGTTGGAGATGTCATTACTGTGGAGAGTATGGGCATATAAATCATTTCTGTTATAAATTGTATGGAAATAAAAAATCTTCAGCTCTTACCAAGGTTAATCAAGTAAGCAAAAATAGAAGATCTAAAGAGAAGAAAGTGAGCCTAATAGCTCACACTTCCTTGAGGATCTCAACTAGAGAAGACTAGTACTTTGACAGTGGATGCTCTAGACATATGACAGAGGTTTAGAAGCTATTGGTAGATATCAAGCCTCATCCCACAGGTTTTGTCAGATTTGGTGATGGGTTTAAAGGTGAAATCAAAGGAGTTGGAAAGCTGGTGTGTGCTGGATCATCTAGTTTAGAAGATGTTCTCTTTGTGAAAGGACTAACTGTTAATCTCATCAACATTAGTCAGTTGTGTGACCAAGGATCATTAGTTAATTTCTCAAAGACAGAATGCCTTGTCAAAAATTATAAAAATGTTGTTCTGATGAAAGGTATAAGGTCTAAAGACCACTCTTATCTGTGGGAACCCCAAATAACTGCTTACCCTTCCACATGTTATGTAACAAATGAGGATGAAGTGAAGCTATGGCACCAGAAACTCGGGCACTTTCATCTCAGCAGAATGAGGGAAATAATATTTGAAAGATCCATTAGAGGAATACCAGAACTCAAGGTCAAAGATGGGAAAGATTGTGGTGAGTGTAAGGTTAGGAAGCAATCCATGATGTCATCTCCAATGTTACAACATCAAACTACTTCCAAGGTAGTGTAACTTCTTCACATGGACTTAATAGGACTAATGCAGGTAGACAACTTGGATGGAAAGAAATATGTCTATATAGTTATTGATGATTTTTTTGGGTTTACATGGGTGAACTTTCTTAAAAAAAATCTGACACTTTTGAAATCTTTAAAGATTTATGTCAAAACGTTCAAAAGGAGAAAAATAGTATCATTGTCAAGGTTAGAAGCTATCATGACAAGGAGTTTGAGAATGCAAAATTCTCTGAATTTTGTGCTTCTAAAAACATCAGTTATGAATTTTCTTCTTCCATCTCTTCTCAGCAAGATGGAACTATTGAGCAAAAGACAAGAGCTATACAAGAATCAGCTAGAGTCATGCTTCATGCTAAGTGACTGCCATATCACTTTTGGGCTGAAGCTATGAATACTCCATGTTATATTCATAATAGGGTCACCTTGAGGGCGCTGTCATACCCTAATTTTTAACCCTAAGTTCTCACCTCTTTGTGCATCATCTTGCATATCTACGTGCTTTACGACTAACAGGTTTGTGCAGAAAAATTGGTTCAAGTTGAGATGGTATTCGTTTTCACAGTTAAGTACTTCAAGACGTGACCAGTTGGTTTTGATTCAGAATGGTTCTAGGGTTTTCTATAGGGTCATTTTCCTCGATATTTCTCAAAAGTTTTAGTGTATACTCCCAAAGAGAATCAAGGTGTTGAATATGGTCATGTGGAAACTGGCTAGAGTTTTCATGGCAAATTGTATTGCAAGTTGTATCTTTATTTCCAAGGACTCCTTAAGACACATGGTTCTTGTGCTAAGATCGTCATCATCTAAAGGTTTGCTTAGAATTTTCATAAAGTCATGGTGTTTCATGTTGATTAAATTATGGATTGAAATCTTATCAGAAAGAGTGTGATTTGTGAAGATTAAGGCTAATGGATTTGTGGGTTCAAGAATGTTTCAAGTGAAATTAAGTTCTTGGACATTTATTTTGTCTTAGAATTTGATTCAACAGGAGGATGTCTTGCATGGTTTTCTTGAGATTCAAGTAACGAAGGTGTTGTTCAAGATCATTGTTGTCTTAAGATTCTCATCTATGGTACAAGCTTGTTGATATGCATCAATGAAAGATTGTGATTTAGGTGGAATTCCAAGAACTGATTTCAAATCTCAAGTCCATACCATCTATGTTCAAGATTGCAAGTTCAAATTCAAGCTATTCAAATTGTAAGAGTTTCCCACTTTCAAGTTCAAGGATTTTTACAAAGATACAAAAAAGAGGGTGATTCAAATCCACCAAATTCAAGTTCATAAATCCAAGATTTCATGTTTATTTTAAGCTCCATGTCAAGGTTACAAATTCCAATTCCAAATTCCAATCCGTATCCAAGTCCATATGCCAAATTTTGTTGGTTCGAGATTCATGGTCATGATCCATTAAAGATTCAAGTTCCCCAGGTGCAAATGTCATTCAAAATAATTCCAAAGATTTAAGTTATTACTCAAATTAATTCAAAATGCTTTACAAAATGTGTGTTGAGATCAATTTCAACTAAAGAGTATTCAAGGTTACAAAGGTCAATTGAATTCACATTTAAATCAATTCTATATTACAAGTCAAAGCTCCCAAAAGATAAAGTTGATACAAAGACCAAATACTGCCTTGTACATTCTTCACGTGACTTTTCTTCCACATCGTCCCAATCAAAGTTGTCCCCACCGCTTGGCTGCAACACAAAGTATAATCCCAAATTCAAATCACGGTTCAATCAACAGCATCACACAAAATCAGGCGGCATTGAACCAAATCATCATGAAGATCAGAAAGTAATCAGAGAATTAGTAGAAAATGGAATTGGAAACAAATCACACACAATCAGACAAAGACAATTCAAAATTGGCAAAGTTTCATGATATTCAAACACCTCATCAGACATACAACACAAACATCTTTCACAAAAAAGGCAAATCAGTACCATACGCAGGGAGAAGTTCGCAGCATAGAAAAATCTACCAACAAAGTGAGAAGATATATCAGCAATACACAGAAGATTAAAAAATTGAGTTACGCACACGCATCGCAGAGGAATCAAAGCAACAGCAACGGTATCGACGCACACATAGAGAAGGCGTAGAAAGAAGAGATTCGAATCGCAATCCGCGACAATCAAAAAGTAATTAGAGTCGTACCTCCAATCAGTTGTTCCAGGTGATCCTTTAATCTTGATTCTTTTCCATTTCCGTAGCTTGTGTCGTTGTTTTCTGCGAATCAAACTCGAACCGACGTCGAAACGAACGAAGGAGAGATTAGTGTAACCTCCGTCGTCGCCGCCCAATGGGCCATGGCACGGCGGATTCCATCCGTTTCCGACAACGTTTTTGTGGTGAGAGAGAGTAGAAATTTGAGACGGAGGCTGAGAGAGAGAGAGAGAGAGAGAAATGCAGACACAGAGAGGAAAATGAGGCTGGATCGGAGATGATGCGAAGAAGGATCAAGATGAAGATGTGATTTCAAGTCGGGTTTTGGAAATGATTATTGAGTATAGTTGAAGGTTAATGTTGGTTTGCAAAAGGGATTTTGGGGAAGGTGTGTATTGTTTACGAATAGGTATTGACACCAACAATATTTCATTTTGTTTGCTGATGTATATTGGGCGCATAACGTTTTTTTTCTTATCCACACCCTTGCATGGATTCCTACCCTCTAACGTGGTTCCTGTAGAGTACTACAAACACTTAGGATGCTAGCACCTTCTCTAGGTATAACCAACCCCCGAATCTTAGATTCTCTTTTGCTTTGCATTGCATTGCATATTTTGGGTTATTCGCTCTTTTTCCTTCCCTTGGATAAAATAAAGATCGATGGTGAATTAAGATTTGTGAGCCTAGTTAACTCAATAGCTATGGTATCCGATTCTCACCGCGACACAGGCTCTTCAGCTACTCTCTATGAGCTATGGAAAGGAAAAAGTCCTACAGTCAAATACTTTCATATTTTTGGAAGTAAATGCCATGTCTTGGCTAATAAAGATCAAAAGAGTGAGATGAATCCCATAAGTGATGAAGGAATATTGTTGGGTTACTCATCAGCAGTAGATCTTATAGGGTCTTTAACTTCGGTGCTGGGATGACAATGGAATCCCTCAATGTGGTAATTGATGATTCAATTACTGAACAAAGGATGGATGTTTAAGAAAATGTTGAAACATCCTTTGTGCAGACTGATAAGGCAGGAAGAAGAGAAAGCTATAATTTCACTAGCATTATATCAGATAACTCTCAAGTCACTTCTGATCTATCTGTTAAGGGTCATTCAGACCAATCCAAGGATCTCATTGCAAGACACTCTATTGAAAGAAACACCACTGGGTTTACAAAGGAAATATCAAACTCATGTCTTGACTGCAAGCTTGAACCAAGGATGAGTCCTATTATTCAAGAAAAAAAGATTTTGAATTGCATCATTGGAACAAGTGTTTATGGTGTGTTCTACTTTCACATCACTAATTTCATGATGAAAGAATTTTACAATGCTGATGGATGTGCTTCTAGGAACACTGCTAAAGCTAAATATGGTGAAACAAGAAGAGGTTGCTCTCGACTAGTGTGGATGAAACAGATGTTGAAGGAATATTATGTCAACCAGGATGTCATGACATTACATTGTAAGGATCTGAGTGTTATCATATATTTCATTCAATATGGCTGGAACAAGAACCTTGAGAGGTATAATCAACTAATCAGGAATCTTGATGAAGGAAAAGGTTGTTATTTTGGAGCATGTGGACACTAAGGATCAGCTGACTATTATGTTTACTAAAGCCTTATATGCAAATGTACTTGAGAACATAAGTTGTGAGGTAAGAACTTGCCCTATTAAGGATTTATAGCAATTACAGGAGTGGAGGAATGCAATAAATACTGTATCTTTCCTCTATTCTCTGAGTCATGATAAGCCTAAGCAAGTTGCCATTATTAAGGGATAGAACAAAAGGTCTCTGCAAGATAGAAAGGCTGGTTTGAAGAAGACCTATTTTAAGGCTGTTGCAAGGGAGTTTAGTGTCGACACTCCTAAAATATGTGGCAGTAACAAGGAATGCAGAAGGATCTTTGACAGGGGCAAGAGGTGGAAGATCATCTAAAAATGATCTGAATATGTGTTTCCATTGCTAGTGTGTGCTTCCATTTATGTTTGTTTACATTTAATCTATTTTTTATTCAATTTTTGGCTAAAAAGGGGGAATAAAGTGTTAGTATGTTTGTTGTTTATGATGTTGGATCAGGTGTCATGACTTCATGTCATGTTCATGCTACTGCTTAGGGAGAGTAGTTTTCATTGGTGTTGCTTGTTGTATGCAACTATTTATGGGAAACATGATAGTCTGTCATGTTGGTATTGATAGGAAGGATCCACTGTTGATGGTGTACAAGAGCAGGATGTCAGACTCATTGTTCTGATCTCTGTGGTGCTCTGAATGTTTGTGAGGACTTTCTGCTGCATATGCCTCAGAGGTTTTTTGTAAGGGTGAATAAGGGTGTGTCTTGTCTGGGAGAATTTATTTTCTCTGCAGTGGGTTGTGGTCTTCAAGGGGAGTATTGGTAGTGTTCTGCTACTAGTTCTGTGATGCCAGACAAGATGTCTTGACATTATGTTTAGTTGTGCTTTGCTGAATTCAGAAGCTATGTAATTCAGGGGGAGTTAGTTGTTGCTGCTGTTTAAGTGATGTTTGGTGAACTTGAGCTCTTTTCGTGTGATTTGGGTTTTTCTATTAAGAGGGATATGTGAACTTGGATAGTTCATATTTGTTTCTTTTCTTGTGATTTAGGTTTTCCCCTTGAGGGGGAGTATTCTCTATGTGTGGCATGGGAAGTTATGAACCTGTCTGATCTGTTGCTGCAAAGTTGCAGTCGCTACAAAGCTTACATGGTTTCATGTAGCTTGTGTTGTTTGTGATTCAGCTGTGTATACTCTTGATTTGTTCTAACGTTGTTTTAGCCAAAATTTGCCAAAGGGGGAGATTGTAAGTTCTGTGGTTTTTGGATTGGCAACATTTTGGTAAAACATGATGTCAGTAAGATGTTAAGCTAGATGTTCTACTATGAGAGTCAGACATCATGTTCAGCATGATGTTGTGACATGTGCCAGGACATGTTATACTAGAAAGTTAGGGCATGATGGTTTTGGTATTTTAAGTGTGAGTTTTGAGTGTGTCTTATGTCACTCGTTTGCGTTATCCAAGGAGGGATATTTTGGGAACTTCTGTCTTGATAGATTATGTTGGTTTTCGTAAAAAGGATCTTTCAACCTTTTTAGGAAACTTTGTATTTTGTTCATATTATTGTGCAGGATATTATGCACTTGATTTAAAGCTGATTTATGGTGATCTGCGCTTCAAGAAGCCCAAGCCCACGAGGTCTGAAGGTTATTTAAAGAAAGGAGGTAAACCTATTGCAACTTGGACATTGCGTGGATTTGAAGAATTAGGATTAGCTGTGTCTTAGTGGTTCTTTAGGGTTTAGTGTGTTTTGTTTGTATCTCACTCTTGTATCAGGTTTGATGCATTGAGTTGACTGATTGTTCATTGTTAATTGTTCACTCTAAAGCTTTTAAGCAAGAGTGTATTATTTTTAGTTGAAGCTTTTAAGCAAAACTAAGTATTGTCTTGGAAATGTGTCACTTCTATTTTAGTGTTGTTGAATTGTCACTGGTTTGTGACTGGTAGGAAGTGAGATGGGGATCTCATATCTAGAGGGTGTCTAGGTAGAAGTTGCGTAAGGTAGTGATAGGTGATAAGTTGTAAACGGAGGAGTTTAGCTTTGAACTAATATTGTCATAGTGAATTTCCTTCCTGGCTTGGTAGCCCCCAAATGTAAGTGAGTTGCACCGAACTAGGTTAACAACTACTGGTGTTATTTTTTCTTTCAGCCATTTAAGTTTTTGCATATTTACATGTGTGTCATACCCCCAAATTTGTCCTACCTGTATATACTTTTCATCTGTACATTCATCCACTTACCATTATTCAAAATTCCAAAAATATGTTGTTGCTTTCTTTTTTTCTTGTTGTCTAAATCCAAGTTGTGGCAAGGATGAATTGATGTTTATCTGAAGTTTATTAGGTCACGTGTGTGTCAGGCAAGGTTTGTTTCAAGGTCAAGACTAGGATGTGCAATTCAAGTGACATGGGTCTGAGCCCTCAATTAGGGTTTCGTGCAGTGGAGTTCATATTTCAAGTCCTGATTTTCTGATTTTCAAGCCATGGTCCAAAAGGGTTCACATTGAAGTTCGTCAGGGTCAACTTGTGATTCATAGTACGCCATTTCCACTTTCACATTCATTTTTTGTTATCCATCATTCTATACCATTTACCATATAAAATCCAATTTCCTTTTTTACCATACCTCATTTTAGACCATATCCATGTTAAATAATCATATCAATCTTTCTAACTCAATTTCCAGTTACATAAATATTTTTAATCCCATTTTCTTTTCAAAACCAATTATTTACTTTCTAAAGTCATTTTTCAATTTTCATGTCCATCCCAATTTCTCAACATTCAAAGACCCATCCAAATAAATGAAAAGTTCAAATAAGGCCCATTATCATTACCAAGTTTCCAAATAGTTCATGAATCTAAAAAGGAGAGATAATAAAAGTCCATTCAATCCATATCCATTTGTGTGAAACAATTATCCATTTTCCATCTATTTTCAATTTCCATTCCATATCTGTTTCATAACCATTACCCAATATCCATTCTTCATGTCCAAAATATCATATCCATAATTAAATTCAATTTCCAAATAACCACATCCAGATCACTTCCAATTATCCATTTTTTATCCCTTTTTGGTTTTTTATTAAATCCATAAACCATTATTCATATTTAAAAAACCATTTCCTTTTTTTTTAACCATTGTCACAAATCATTTTCCAAAATCCATTACATTTGATATCTATACTACAATATTCAGAGTCCATTTTTACAAGCCCATTACACCTTTACAAAAACAATTAAAAAAAAAACAACAAACTCTTGGAGATGCCAAAACAACTTGCCAATCTTTCCACAAATTCACGTACCAGCCGACCACAAAACCTTGTACATCAACCATACAACCACAACCATACCACGACACCAAAACCTGCCCCGAAAGCAACTACACAAGACCTGCACAACTCAGTCAACCAATAATAACAGCTGCACAAATCGTACAGGCCTGTGTTTGAAAACAACAACACTCTGTTTCACAATACAAACATGACAAAAATACAAGCTTAGAGAGCAAGATTTGAATTGAGAAGGAGGGAGAAAATCGACGGACATAAAAGGACAGCAAGGGGCTCACCTCAAGGGGGGATCAACATCAAAACTCACAAAAACCATTCCCTCATTAACCTTTTTGAACGAACCAGTGAACACAACCAAAACCTCTCTCCAGCTTTCACAAACCCATCACGAATCTCCAACTCTTCAGAACTCTAAACCTAAACCACAAATCGTGAACAGCCACTTCAAATTCCCAAACCACAAAACCAGAAGGGACTTTGTTTTGGAGACTGTTATTTTTCTTGGAGTCGTTTCCCACAAGCCTCATCGCTTCAATAAAACCTGTCAACAAAAAACTTCTTCTTCTCGAAAACCAGATACTCAACGATAAATCCAAAACCTTCTTCTTCATCCTCAGATCGCATAAACATACATAACCCATCTTCAACCTTTTTACAACCCAAACTAGAAATCACAAACACAGCCTTAGAAAACCGAAAAAAGAAGAAAGAAGAGAGCTCGAGATAGAGACACAAAAATACAAACCTGAAATCAAAACCGAGAAGGAATAAAACGAGAACAGAGTGAGAAGCCGTGAGAACAGAGAGGCATCAGAGAAAAGGAGAAACGATTTGTATTATCTGATTTGGAAGGTGGCTTTGAAACACGTTTTTCTTGAAAATAAAAGGAGAATAAGATCGTGTCTGGGAAAAGAAGAAGCGTGTTGCCTTTGTTCTTTACGCGGTCGCTGAATTTAGGTTTTGCTCTTCCTCTTTTTTAAGATCCAAACGGGTCGCGATGGAGCGACTCGCCCCAGTTGATTTCAAACCCATTCCCTCATAATACTGGGCTATCATGAGGCCCATGGTTTTTTTGTTGTTTTTTTTTAATATTTTTTTGGATTAGAAGTTTTAATTTAGGATTTTGTTAATTATTTCTTTCAAATTTTATTAAACTTTCCTTTAAAATTATTTTGTTAAAAATCTTTGTTAATATCATTTTATTAAAAAGAAATTTCTTGATAATATTTTTTGTAAATATTTCATTAGATATTTTGCTAATTATCTTTATACATTATTTTGCTTTCTCGTTATTTTTTTGGTTATCATTTTGTCTAGATTTATTTTATCTTTTCATTTCTACCTTGATTTTAATTTCGATTTGTATTTCGGTTATTTTGGGCCAATGATATAACACAAATCTTGATTGGTTGATTTTTTAATAGATCTACAATCTTGATATATATGAGGCCTACTTTTATTTTCTTTTACTTTTCTTTCAACTTTTTGGGTCAATGAAAACCAAGTATCAAGATTTATCGATTTTTTGATTTTAAATCTTGATAAAGGTGAGACCTTTATTCTTTTTCTTATCATTTTCCGATTTCATTTCATTTCTATTATTTTTCATTATTGGGTCAATGAAAATCAAATACAAGAGATTATCGATTTTTCGATTTAAAAATCTTAGTAAAGATGAGACCTTTCTTAGTTTTCCGATTTCGTTTCTATTTCGATTTATTTTTCATTACCTCATATTCTTTTATTTTCACTTTTGGTCCATGAAAGTCAAAAATCGTTGATTATCGCTTTCTCGATTAAATTCGATTAAGACGAGACCAACTTTATTTTTATGTCGATATTATATCTTGTTCATTTTATGTCAATATTATCTTGACTATTATCGTTTATATTCTTATCATATTGTCCATATCATATTCCTATCATGTTTATCTAACCATTTCATTTGTTCATACTTTAATCAAACACACTAATAATTATCGAAACGCCTATGCACTTAATTTTTTATTAAAATACTTAACACACCTAATCAATCATTTTTCTTAATTAAATTGCGAAAGAATTGAATTCTTGAGGTCTAGCACTTCTTGGGTTCTTGAGTGACCGCTATTGAGGTGCATGCCTTGGGTGGTGTGTCATTCGACCTTTCGTTTCTAAAACACGCGTCTTAACTATTTGGACAAAGAAATGCCATTGGAGTCTAGCATTCCACGTGGTACTTTCGTCGTCCAATAAACAATATTTCATATATCAATCGAATGAAAAAGGTGTCGTTGGGATCTAGTATCCCAATAATGCCTTGATTAATTGGTTGCGAGGCCGACATCTCGTTTATCAAATAATCGTCATTCTCCCCAAAACATTTAACAAATCAAACCATTTCCAAACCGATTCTCGACTCGTCGTCGAGCCACTCTTCAAAACATTCTCGTGATTCGAGTGCCTTTTGCCTCGACATCAAACGCACACTTGCACATCTCGTGGTTTCGTTACTAGGAGCACCCCTAGGGACTAGTATCGATCCTCACCTCTTTTCTCAACCAATTCGACCCAATCTTTTTTCAAACGCTTTTTTTAATCAACCTAACGAAAGGAGAAGATTCTTGGAATCTAGCATTCCTTGTGTCTTCGAATGAATGGCTCTCGAGGCACGCCCTTGGGTTATTGTTCATTCACCCTTTTGTCTTAAAACACTTAATCCCTATCAAACATTTTCGTAATCAACTCACGAAAGAACTGAGTTCTTGCAGTCTAGCATTCCTTGGATTCTTGAGTGAATGCTCTCGAGGCACGCCCCTTGGGTTGCATGTCATTCAATCTTTCGTCTCCTAAAATTCAAACACTAACCCCTTTTTCCGTGGGCGTACCACGAACTATGACTGCTCTGATTCTTTATTCTCGTCTGAGTAAAGATACATAGGCACAAGATTGCGATGATCTTGGCGAGCTACCTTTCTTCCATCTTCCGTTTTCCCCCTCCCTTCCCGTAGTCGAACTACGATTGCTCTGATTCCTCATTCTCGTCCGAATGAGCATACGTAGGCCCGAGGTCGCGATGATCTTGCCGAGCACCCTATCCCAAAACCACCCCATTTCCCCTTAGTATCTTTCCCCTTTATCTTATCGTTTCACGTTTACCATTGAGAAGAAAACAAACAAGCTTAGCTAACGTTCATCACAAGTCGAACTAAGAGGTTCCCGTTGAGTACAACGGACGTGAGGGGATGCGCGTACCTTCCCCTCACGTAACCGACTCCCGAACCCAGAATGTGGTTGCGACGACCATGTTCTTATCTCTTTAAAGGTTTTCTCGATATTTTCCTTTCCCTCTTTTGGGATAAATAAAGTTCGGTGGCGACTCGGTCGAACCATTCGCGCCTTTCGCGCGAGGGTCGTGTCTTCGATGAAGCGATTTTTCGAGGTGTGACAGATGGCGACTCTACTGGGGAAATTTTCTCCATGCAAGAGAGAGTCAAGCCTATCTTAGAGCGATGTGTGAGGAGTGTTATCTTTGTTTGCATGTTTTTTTCTCGTTTACGTATTTGTTCTCTTATTGCTTTCTCCTATTGTTCTTATCTGTTGGATCTTGGGATGATATCATGAGTAAAGCTCTATACCCGAGCTTTAGTAAAAGTAGAGAGAACACATAGTTTAGAATTGGATGTTGAGTAGTGTTAGTCCCCAAGGATTCGCTCCTTGCGTGTCTAGCATGAAAGCTCCCCTAGAGTAGACCTTTTCGTAGATCCAGTTGTAACACAGCTAGCCTGTTGCACGACTTGATTCATGAAGGGTCCGTGACTCTATGAACCACTCTTAGAACCAAGTTCTATATTGGTGGTCGTGTAGTGTTAGTCTCCAAGGACTCGCTCCTTGTGCGCCTAGCATGAAGACCCCGCTCAGGGGAGACCTTGTCGTCATTATCGTCGTAATGCAGCTAGCCTGTTGAGTGACGTTGATGCGATTAGTGTCCTTAATCCTGAGAACCTTATCCTTCAACGTAGAAACTATCCCGTGAGTGGGTTTGTGGGTAAAGAACCTAGAACTTTCCTCATAGAGCCTACCTATAGGGTTTCTTTGATCTTAGACTTTGGTCATTTACCCGTGAACGACCAACCTCAGAACTGTTTCAACCTGTGATCTGCGATCCTGGATCTTACATCTTGCATTGCATCTCATGTCATTGCATTGCATCTGTTATGCATCTTGCATTGCATTTTCAACCTCAGAATCTCACTTCACCTTCCTTCCTTCTCCAGTAAATCAAGCTGATTCCTCGACACCAGTACGCAACTCGAGCCAACACAAGAAGAACGATGGAGCAGATTCAGTAAGAGCAAGCTGCCTTCAGAGAGGAGTTGGACTCTATGAAGGGAAAGATTAATCAGATTCTTGAAGCCATCGTGATGGCCATAAGAGAAGAAGAACTGCGTGAAGCCGCCGCTGCCAACAACACTGTGCTTGTGCAAGGGTCACCCTCAAGCCTCTCGGTTCCTGTTCCCAACCCTATCAATTATGGGATACCGATGAACTTCACTCTCGCCGCTGAAGGAGCCGCTTCTCAACCACTTCCAACACCTGGAGTTACTGTTGGAGCTATTCCGCAAGCCCAACCTGTTGTCACTCAGATTCCTATTCCTTATGCTGAAGAAAATCTGGTAGATCAGTATGATAAGGTACATAACTACCATGCTGCTATCCTAATTGTCAATCCTACTGCTGCTCCGGATTCTGAAGCTATCAAGATGTGTCGTGATCTAGCTGAAAAACTCTGAATCATGGAGGGGCGCAACTCAAAATCACTGAATGCTCTGGAAATGTGCTTGGTGCCAGATGTTGTCATTCCTCCCAAGTTCAAGGTACAGGAATTCCCGAAGTACAAAGGCCTCAGTTGCCCACACATCCATCTAAAGACGTACTGCCGCAAGATGGCTGCCTATGCTAAAGACGAAAAGCTGATGATCCATTGCTTCCAAGACAGTTTGTCTGGGGCATCACTCGAATGGTATATGCAGCTGGAGCATAGCAATGTGCGCACTTGGGATGATCTAGCTGATGCATTTTCCAAGCAATACAAGTACAACACTGACCTTGCTCTGAATCGTACTCAACTTCAGAGTATGGCTCAAAAAGACAACGAATCCTTTAAGGAGCACGCGCAACGTTGGAGAGAGTTAGCTACAAGAGTGCATCCACCTCTTGTTGACCGTGAACTGATTGACATCTTCATGGGTACTTTGCAAGGCCAATACTATAAGAAGTTGATTGGTAATGTTTCTGCCGGATTCTCTGATTTGGTAATTGTCGGTGAGAGAATTGAAGAAGGTCTGAAAAGTGGAAAAATCCAAGGAGGTTCTAGCAGTCAGTCTGTAGTTAAGAAGCCCTTCAATGGATACAGGAAAAAAGAGGGTGAAGCGAACGCTGTCTCTGCTCAGAAAGGGCAAACTCAACAAGCTCCTACTCCAATGCCTTATCAAATCCCTTATTTCCAGTATCCGTATGTTGCTGCTGCGCAATATGCTCCGATGCCTTATCAGCCAACTGTTCAAGCTGTTCAATCTCCGATGCCTCAACAACAGGCTCCTCAGCAACAATCCTACAATCAGCAAGGGTACCAATATCCTCCTCAGAATCAACAACAGAGAGCTGCTCAACAACGTCAGCCTAATCAACAGAGGACAAGGAGGTCTGATAGAGACTTTGATCGTCTGCCAACATCATATGCTCAGATCTTTGCTTAATTGATGGAGAAGAAGGCAATCGCTCTGAGGGACCTAGCTCCTCCAACTGTCATTCCCCCAGATTATGATGTTAATGCTCATTGCGAGTTTCATAAGGGTGCTCCAGGGCATACGATTGAGGACTGCAGAGCTTTCAAACACAAGGTTCAAGACATGATTGACTCAAAGTTTCTCACGTTCAATGGGAGGGCTCCAAACGTCATCAAAAACCCTATGCCGCCGCCAAACTAGTGCCAGCATCAAGTCAAGTCAAATCAAGTCAAGTTTATTCCCCGAAGAAGGCAGTCATGTTGCCATCCCGTCATTTGCATTCTTGTTATTTTGTTTCTGTTTGCTTAAGTACTGTATAATTTAAACATTGCCTTTCGTATCTGGTTTTCTTAATGTAGTGATTATGCATGTTTTGAATCAGTTATGTCGTATTCACTCATTTTTTCCTTTTACTGCAAATCACAGACACATTTATTTCCACTTCACTCTCTTTATCAAACTGTCATTTAGCAATGATTGGAGGGAGGATGATGAAAGCGAAATACCCATAATTGCAAGCCGTATGCTTTCAGATAAAATCCCACCAATGATGTACAAGCATTGTTTCAACCCCCCAAACACTGGAGAGACAAGGAGTTAATCCCTAGTAAACCACTTCGAGCCTAGAGGTAGTAGTTTCCTTCGGATATTCAAACCCTTACACTCAACCTAGGGCAGGGTAGTATTTAGTTAATTCAACTACGCACTCAAATCACAAAGCCAAATCCAAAAGACATGACGGTTATTCATCAATACCCATGACTTGGTAGTCACGATCGTCCAACAAAATAAAAAAATAAAAACAAAAAAATCAAAAGCCTGCTAAGTCGAGCACCTCGAAGGAGACTTAGGCAAAAATCAAGGCAACCCTGATGGACTCGACAGGCGAAATCAGCCCATGCAAAAGATAGGGATCAAAAACAAAATCAAAAGAGGCCCTCGAATCCTCAACAAAAACAAAATAAGATCCAGTGACCACCATATCAAAACCAAAGGGTCACTGACACCCATCAAAAACAAAATAAAGGTGACTGCCATTTCAAGCATACCTTGAACCGTCAACCCTTTTGGAAGACAAATGTGTGCAAGATTAACTGAACGTAGGGCTGGAGATCATCATGAAGAAGGGGTGGGTACAGATCATTTTGAGCCTATTAGCCTTTGTTTCATAACCGTGAACCATACCACGTTACAACCCTCGAAAGACCTAATTGAGACGAGGTTTATTCTGAAAGCATATTATTGCAAGGTTGCGTAAACTGACTCCCCACATATTTGCTAATCTTTAGCATTGGTGTCATTCTCCTTGCTATGTCTTTCACACCACCAAAATCAACACACGTTTGGGCTAACGGTCCATTCGTCTCACTATCACGACACTCCAATAAACGACTCTTTTTCAAAATGGCATGAGTATCGCATTAAGATTACCATTTGTGAATGTGCAATTTTAACTGCAAATCAGTGCTAGACATTCAAGATAACTCCAACAAAGGGCAATCGAAGAGGAACTTGAACTTTCAGTGGTTCCGACCCGAAGCAAGACTCCCTCAAAACCCTCAGGCTGGGGCAAACCCTTCAACAACTTAATCAGGGGCAAGTCATCTCAAAGCACATCAAGGCTCAACATCCAAAGATCAAATCGCTTCAGAACTGGTTAATCAGGGGCAGACCATTACCATGTTCAAACTGGGGCAAGACTCTTTGCGGCAGGCTATCCTGACCATTAAGCACAGAGTTGTGGATCTCTCAGGAGTGAACCCACAATTCATAAACAAGTGATCAAACTTAAAGCTTCAAAAGCATCTTTATCTGCTTCAATCATGGCATCTTCAACAAACCGAGTGTCGAGGAAATCAAATCCCTCCCACCGCCCAAAAGTCAAATCCTCACTGGCAACTACCCAAAGCCCACCATGCTGGCACCTCCTCAAACATATCCAATCACCCGTCTGCAATCATATGCATCATATGCATCACATTTTTTTATCATAAACATCATGTGTATACCCGAAAAACCAAATCATACTTCCCCAACACTTGCATCTCCGCGCGTCAGCATTTGCATTGCACATCATTACAAAATCAAGCATTCATACATGTGTGAGATCCAGGATCAATCTCGAGACTGCAAGATGATCTTCAGCCCGGGCAGGGGCATCTTCATCAAATCCGTCGACGTTCTTCACAAAGTTATTCCAAGACGATCTTCAGCCCAACCAAGGGCATCTCCTGCAAATCCGTGGGCGTTCCTCACGAAGTTGGTTCAATCTTTTGTTGATCAAGACAAGATCTCAAAGCAACCTTCTGCCCAGTCAGGGGCATCTTCTTCAAGTTCATGAGTGTTCCTTATGAAAGTCTTCAACCTTTTGTTGATGAAGATGTGATCTCCAAGCAAGTCAGTGTGCATTCCTCATTGGGTTGTGTTCCTCAACCTTTTGTTACTGAGGTCGTCATCCTCATCCCAACCAATAAACATTCCTCCGAGTCAGTGGGCGTTCCTCATTGAATCTTTTCTTCAAGTCGAACTACGACTGCCCTGATTCTTTATTCTCGTCCGAGTGAAGATACGTAGGCACAAGATTGCGTAGATCTTGGTGGATTACCTTCTCCATTTTTCACTGTTTCCCTTTCCTTTTCGTGGGCTCTCCTCATTGATTTCTTTACTTCAACCTTTTGTTGATGTCTCCAAATAAATCTCATCACATCCCCAGCAAACTTGACCTTTTGTCAATTGCCTTACTATCATCCTTTTGGTGATAGCCAAACCCAATCAAGTCAATTTAACCTACATCCTTTTGGTGTTGGTAACCCTCAAATAAAAACTTTTCTATCATCCTTTTGGTGATAGCCGAAACCATGTTAATTCAACCTTCATCCTTTTGATGTTGGTCCTCACGAATAAGAAGTTCCTATCATCCTTTTGGTGGTAGTAGCTTGTTTTGATCCGTCATCCTTTTGGTGTCGCCGATCCATAAACCCTTGGTCTGTGTGTCATCCTTTTGGTGAGTGACAGCCTTTGTGTGTGTTCCCTATTATCCTTTTGGTAATAACAGGTTGTGTGTGTGCCATACTATCCTTTTGGTAGTAGCAGGCTGTGTGTGTGTGCCCTATTATTCTTTTGGTAATAGCAAGCATTGACCTCGTTTTCATCCTTTTGGTGGAAGGGTCTGTGTGCGTGTGTGCCCTATTATCCTTTTGGTAATAGCAGGCTTTGACCTCATTTTCATCCTTTTGGTGGAAGGGTCTGCGTGTGTGTGTGTGTGTGCCCTATTATCCTTTTGGTAATAACAGGCTTTGACCTTATTTTCATCCTTTTGGTGGAAGGGTATGTGTGTGTGTGTGTGTGCCTTATTATCCTTTTGGTAATAGCAGACTTTGACCTCATTTTCATCCTTTTGGTGGAAGGGTCTGTGTGCGTGTGTGCCCTATTATCCTTTTGGTAATAGCAGGCTTTGACTTCATTTTCATCCTTTTGGTGGAAGGGTCTGTGTGTGTGTGTGTGCCCTATTATCCTTTTGGTAATAGCAGGCTTTGACCTCATCTTCATCCTTTTGGTGGAAGGGTCTGTGTGCGTGTGTGCCCTATTATCCTTTTGGTAATAGCAGGCTGTGACCTCATTTTCATCCTTTTGGTGGAAGGGTCTGTGTGTGTGTGCCCTATTATCCTTTTGGTGATAGCAGGCTGTGACCTCATTTTCATCCTTTTGGTGGAAGGGTCTGTGTGTGTGTGTGCCCTATTACCCTTTTGGTAATAGCAGGCTTTAACCTCATTTTCATCCTTTTGGTGGAAGGGTCTGTGTGTGTGTGCCCTATTATCCTTTTGGTAATAGCAGGATTTGACCTCATTTTCCATCCTTTTGGTGGAAGGGTCTGTGTGTGTGTGTGCCCTATTATCCTTTTGGTAATAGTAGGCTTTGACCTCATTTTCATCCTTTTGGTGGAAGGGTCTGTGTGCGTGTGTGCCCTATTATCCTTTTGGTAATAGCAGGCTTTGACCTCATTTTCCATCCTTTTGGTGGAAGGGTCTGGGTGCGTGTGTGTTTACTATCATCCTTTTGGTGATAGGTATGTCATCCTTTTGGTGTCAGATCCTCTTGTTGTCATCCTTTTGGTGATGACGACCTTTGCAAGCTATCTATTATTCCACCTCCCAAACATTTTCTTTTTTGTCGGACAAATTTGTGGTCTTCTTTATATCTAATTATCTTCTACCTCGAAATATGGAACACCGTAGCAGTTCATTTTACTCAGTTTAAGCAAATTAGATAGGGGCATCTGTCATACCCCAAATTTGTCCTACCTGTATATACTTTTCATCTGTACATTCATCCATTTACCATTATTCAAAATTCCAAAAATATGTTGCTGCTTTCTTTTTTTCTTGTTGTCTAAATCCAAGTTGTGGCAAGGATGAATTGATGTTTATCTGAGGTTTATTAGGTCACGTGTGTGTCAGGCAAGGTTTGTTTCAAGGTCAAGACTAGGACGTGCTATTCAAGTGACATGGGTCTGAGCCCTCAATTAGGGTTTCGTGCAGTGGAGTCCATATTTCAAGTCCTGATTTTCTGATTTTCCAGGCATGGTCCAAAAGGGTTCACATTGAAGTTCGTCAGGGTCAACTTGTGATTCATAGTACGCCATTTCCACTTTCACATTCATTTTTGATTATCCATCATTCTATACCATTTACCATATAAAATCCAATTTCCTTTTTTACCATACCTCATTTTAGACCATATCCATGTTAAATAATCATATCCATCTTTTTAACTCAATTTCCAGTTACATAAATATTTTTAATCCCATTTTCTTTTCAAAACCAATTATTTACTTTCTAAAGTCATTTTTCAATTTTCATGTCCATCCCAATTTCTCAACATTCAAAGACCCATCCAAATAAATGAAAAGTTCAAATAAGGCCCATTATCATTACCAAGTTTCCAAATAGTTCATGAATCTAAAAAGGAGAGATAATAAAAGTCCATTTAATCCATATCCATTTGTGTGAAACAATTATCCATTTTCCATCTATTTTTAATTTCCATTCCATATCCGTTTCATAACCATTACCCAATATCCATTCTTCATGTGCAAAATATCATATCCATAATTAAATTCAATTTCCAAATAACCACATCCAGATCACTTCCAATTATCCATTTTTTATCCCTTTTTGTTTTTTATTAAATCCATAAACCATTATTCATATTAAAAAAACCATTTCCTTTTTTTTAACCATTGTCACAAATCATTTTCCAAAATCCATTACATTTGATATCCATACTACAATATTCAAAGTCCATTTTTACAAGCCCATTACACCTTTACAAAAACAATTAAAAAAAAAACAACAAACTCTTGGAGATGCCAAAACAACTTGCCAATCTTTCCACAAATTCACGTACCAGCCGACCACAAAACCTTGTACAGCAACCGTACAACCACAACCATACCACGACACCAAAACCTGCCCCAAAAGCAACTACACAAGACCTGCACAACTTAGTCAACCAACAATAACAGCTGCACAAATCGTACCGGCCTGTGTTTGAAAACAACATCACTCTATTTCACAATACAAACAAGACAAAAATACAAACTTAGAGGGCAAGATTTGAATTGAGAAGGAGGGAGAAAATCGACGGACATAAAAGGACAACAAGGGGCTCACCTCAAGGGGGGATCAACATCAAAACTCACAAAAACCATTCCCTCATTAACCTTTTTGAACGAACCAGTGAACACAACCAAAACCTCTCTCCAGCTTTCACAAACCCATCACGAATCTCCAACTCTTCAGAACTCTAAACCTAAACCACAAATCGTGAACAACCACTTCAAATTCCAAAACCACAAAACCAGAAGGGACTTTGTTTTGGAGACTGTCATTTTTCTTGGAGTCGTTTCCCACAAGCCTCATCGCTTTAATAAAACCTGTCAACAAAAAACCTCTTCTTCTCGAAAACCAGATACTCAACGATAAATCCAAAACCTTCTTCTTCATCCTCAGATCGCATAAACATCCACAACCCATCTTCAACCTTTTTACAACCCAAACCAGAAATCACAAACACAACCTTAGAAAACCGAAAAAAAAAGAAAGAAGAGAGCTCGAGATAGAGACACAAAAATACAAACCTGAAATCGAAACCGAGAAGGAATAAAACGAGAACAGAGTGAGAAGCCGTGAGAACAGAGAGGCATCAGAGAAAAGGAGAAACGATTTGTGTTATCTGATTTGGGAGTGGCTTTGAAACACGTTTTTCTTGAAAATAAAAGGAGAATAAGATTGTGTCTGGGAAAAGAAGAAGCGTACTGCCTTTGTTCTTTACGCGGCCGCTGAATTTAGGTTTTGCTCTTCCTCGTTTTTAAGATCCAAACGGGTCGCGATGGAGCGACCCGCCCCAGTTGATTTCAAATCCATTCCCTCATAATACTGGGCTATCATGAGGCCCATGGTTTTTTTTGTTGTTTTTTTTTTAATATTTTTTTGGATTAGAAGTTTTAATTTAGGATTTTGTTAATTATTTCTTTCAATTTTTATTAAACTTTCCTTTAAAATTATTTTGTTAAAAATCTTTGTTAATATCATTTTATTAAAAAGAAATTTCTTGATAATATTTTTTGTAAATATTTCATTAGATATTTTGCTAATTATCTTTAAACATTATTTTGCTTTCTCGTTATTTTTTTGGTTATCATTTTGTCTAGATTTATTTTATCTTTTCATTTCTACCTTGATTTTAATTTCAATTTGTATTTCGGTTATTTTGGGCCAATGATATAACACAAATCTTGATTGGTTGATTTTTTTAATAGATCTACAATCTTGATATATATGAGGCCTACTTTTATTTTCTTTTACATTTCTTTCAACTTTTTGGGTCAATGAAAACCAAGTATCAAGATTTATCGATTTTTCGATTTTAAATCTTGATAAAGGTGAGACCTTTATTCTTTTTCTTATCATTTTTCGATTTCATTTCATTTCTATTATTTTTCATTATTGGGTCAATGAAAATCAAATACAAGAGATTATCGATTTTTCGATTTAAAAATCTTAGTAAAGATGAGACCTTTCTTAGTTTTCCGATTTCGTTTCTATTTCGATTTATTTTTCATTACCTCATATTCTTTTATTTTCACTTTTGGTCCATGAAAGTCAAAAAACGTTGATTATCGGTTTCTCGATTAAATTCGATTAAGACGAGACCAACTTTATTTTTATGTCGATATTATATCTTGTTCATTTTATGTCAATATTATCTTGACTATTATCGTTTATATTCTTATCATATTGTCCATATCATATTCATATCATGTTTATCTAACCATTTCATTTGTTCATATTTTAATCAAACACACTAATAATTATCGAAACGCCTATGCACTTAATTTTCGATTAAAATACTTAACACACCTAATCAATCATTTTTCTTAATTAAATAGCGAAAGAATTGAATTCTTGAGGTCTAGCACTTCTTGGGTTCTTGAGTGACCGCTATTGAGGCGCACGCCTTGGGTGGTGTGACATTCGACCTTTCGTTTCTAAAACATGCGTGTTAACTATTTGGACAAAGAAATGCCATTGGAGTCTAGCATTCCACGTGGTACTTTCGTTGTCCAACAAACAATATTTCATATATCAATCGAATGAAAAAGGTTTCGTTGGGATCTAGCATCCCAATAATGCCTTGATTAATTGGTTGCGAGGTCGACGTCTCGTTTATCAAATAATCGTCATTCTCCCCAAAACATTTAACAAATTAAACCAATTCCAAACCGATTCTCGACTTGTCGTCGAGCCACTCTTCAAAACATTCTCGTGAGTCGAGTGCCTTTTGCCTCGACATCAAACGCACACTTGCACATCTCGTGGTTTCGTTACTAGGAGCACCCCTAGGGACTAGTATTGATCCTCACCTCTTTTCTCAACCAATTCGACCCAATCTTTTTTCAAATGCTTTTTTAATCAACCTAACGAAAGGAGAAGATTCTTGGAATCTAGCATTCCTTGTGTCTTCGAATGAATGGCTCTCGAGGCACGCCCATGGTTGTTGTTCATTCACCCTTTTGTCTTAAAACACTTAATCCCTATCAAACATTTTCGTAATCAACTCACGAAAGAACTGAGTTCTTGGAGTCTAGCATTCCTTGGATTCTTGAGTGAATGTTCTCGAGGCACGCCCCTTGGGTTGCATGTCATTCAATCTTTCGTCTCCTAAAATTCAAACACTAACCCCTTTTTTCGTGGTCGTACCACGAACTACGACTGCTCTGATTCTTTATTCTCGTCCGAGTAAAGATACGTAGGCACAAGATTGCGATGATCTTGGCGAGCTACCTTCCTTCCATCTTCCGTTTTCCCCCTCCCTTCCCGTAGTCGAACTACGATTGCTCTGATTCCTCATTCTCATCCGAATGAGCATACGTAGGCCCGAGGTCGTGATGATCTTGCCGAGAAACCTATCCCAAAATCACCCCATTTCCCCTTAGTATCTTTTCCCTTTATCTTATCGTTTCGGTTTTAACCATTGAGAAGAAAACAAACAAGCTTAGCTAACATTCATCACAAGTCGAACTAAGAGGTTCCCATTGAGTACAACGGATGTGAGGGGGTACGCGTACCTTCCCCTCACGTAACCGACTCCCGAACCCAGAATGTGGTTGCGACGACCATGTTCTTATCTCTTTAAAGGTTTTCTCGATATTTTTCTTTCCCTATTTTGGGATAAATAAAGTTCGGTGGCGACTCTGTCGAACCGTTCCGCGCCTTTCGCGCGAGGGTCGTGTCTTCGATGAAGCGATTTTTCGAGGTGCGACAATGTTTGATCAAACTTTCTTGATCCCAGTGTTGTGATATCTGTCTCAACATCTGGTATTTGCGTGCCGAAATTTCACAAACGAAGAAATAGGAAAAAAATTGATGATCTCGACTTCGAGTTTTCCCTGATGAGATGGCAGTCGATCTCAATGTGTTTGGATCTTTCATAGAATGTAGGATTGTGTGCGAGTTAGATAGTTGAGCGATTGTCACAGTAGATGGATGTGGATTTATTAAACTGAATTCCAAGGTTTTTGAAGAGATAATGGAGCCATTGGATCTCACATGTGAGGGCAGCGAGAGCGTGATACTCGACTTCAGAACTGGATCTTGAAATGGTATTTTGCTTTTTGGATTTCTAGGATATGAGAGATTTGCCCAAGAAATTAGCAATTCCAGTAGTTGATCTTCTTGTGGTCGGACAAGTCGCCCAATCGCTATCTGCAAAACTAGAAAGTGTAAAGTTAGAAGTAGCAGGATAAAATAATCCTTGTACAGGATTTGATTTTAAATATTGAAGTATCTTGTTAGCAGCTTTAAGTGATTTTTGAAGGGTTAGAGACAAATTGGCTCAATTGTTGTACAACGAAGGAAATATCGGGACAAGTTGTGGTGAGGTAAATTAATTACTCTATGAGGAGCCTATATCGGGTCAGATCATTAAATGATTCAGAATCAGTTGCAAACAGTTTAAGTGATAAATTATATTGAGTAAGACAAGGTTTTGAACCCAACATACCTGTGCTATTGAGAAGGTCTAGAGTGTAATTGTGTTGGTTCAAGAAAATACCTGTTGACGAACGAGCCACTTCAAGTCCAAGAAAGTAGTGCAAGGGACCTAAGTCCTTGATACAAAACTTGTCATTAAGAATGAATTTAACATGTTTGATTTCATTGATGTTGCCACCTGTTAACACAATATCGTCTACATATACAAGTAATGCAGTTAAGCTAGTAGTATCATGTTTTATAAAAAGCGAATAATCAACATGGGAGTGGTCATAACCTAACGATATCAAAGTGTCGAATAACATAGAATACCACTGTCTGCTGGCCTGTTTGAGATCATAAAGACTTTTGTTTAATTTGCAGACTTTGGTATGAGGTGATGAGTGAAGAGTAGTGTAGCCTCGAGGTATCGTCATGTAGACTTCCTCATGTAAATCGTCGTGAAGAAAGGCGTTATTGACATCTAGTTGTTCTAGATGCCAATGTTTAATAGAGGCCAAGGATAGAAGATTTCTTACAGTTGTTAATTAGCAGTGGGAGCAAATGTGTCAAAATATCCGATGCGTTCTTGTTGTGTGTATCCTTTCGCAACGAGATGTGCTTTATAGTTGTCAATAGAACCGTCAGCGAGATATTTGATATGGTAAACCCATTAACAACCAATGGGCTTTTTATTGGATGGAAGATCATCTATCGTTTATGTTTTTTTAAGCTCAAAGGCTTGTAATTCAAATTGCATAGCTTGCAGCTAGCAATCATGTTTGCAGGATTAGGTATAAGTAGTGTGTTCCTTGTTTGAAGAAATAGTAAGGAAAAAGTTTTTATACTCAGTGTTGCAATTGTTGTAGTTTAGAACAGAGGAAAGATGAAGTTTGGGAATGGTCTGTAAGGAGGGGGTGGTGTGATTGATGATGTTACACTGGTAGTTAGATACATATGAGAATTTCTTGGTAGTCCAAAGAGATTTTCGTTATGGTTGGGAAGGTAGAGTAGGAATGGGAGGGTTGTCATTAGCAGTAAGGGAAGGTGGGGGAGGGAGGAGTTTGGGGTGGAAAGGTAGGTTGAGGTTGAGTGGGAAGGCAGGGCTGATGAGAATCATCGAAGGGTTCAAGGTTTGTGGTTGTGGGATCGAGGGTGGTTATAGGGGACAAAGGGCAATGGTCATGTGCTTGAGTGAAGGGATAAATAGATTCATAGAAGGTGACATTCCTGGAAACAGTAAAATGGTTTGTGACAACATCATCTAATAAGTAGCCTTTAGTACCTTGATGATATCCTAGAAAAACACAATTATGAGATCGAGGATCAAACTTTGTTCTATTTTGTAAAAGGGTAGAAGCGTAGGCGAGGCAACCAAAACTTTTCAGAATGGAGTAATCCGGATTTGTGTTATGAAGTAAAAAATAAGGTGTGTTGTTATTTAAAAGTGGTGAAGAAAGTCGGTTAATTAAGTGAGTAGCATGAATAATAGAAAGATGCCAAAAAAATTTAGGGAGATTGGCTTGGAAGAAAATGGATCTTGCAACGTTAAGGATATGTTGATGTTTCTGATCAACAATGCCATTTTGTTGAGGGTACTCAACATAAGACCTTTGATGCAAGATTATGTTAGTTTGATAAAAACTGTTCATTAAGAATTCTTGACCATTATCACTACGCAAACATTTGAGTTTTGTAGAAAATTGATTAGTGATGAAAGTAAGAAAATTATGTAAGTGTTTACATGTTTCTCTTTTATGAATCATAAGAATAACTCAAGCGAAGCGAGTATAATCATCCACAAGTGTAAGGAAATAATGATGGTTTTGAATGGAGGTGATTGAAATAGGCCCCCGTATGTTTGCATGAAGAATATCAAAAGGCCTAGAAGAATCGCTAGTGCTATCAGTATAAGGCAAACTTTTTGTTTTGATAAATGGCATAAATAACAAGGAGAATCTTTATTAGAACAGTAAACAATATCAGAATATTGAGTAGCCAAAATTTTATGAACAGAGGGGGAGGGATGCCCTAAGCGTCTATGCCATAAAGAAGAAGTAAAGTCAGAAACATCATTGCTACTAAAAAGGGAGAAAGAGGGATGAAGAGTTGTCTGAGCTTGAAGAGCATAGAGGTCTCCATAATTCTTAGCTAAACCAATCATCCAAGTGGAGTTTTTCTGCAAGATAAAGCAGTCCTTATTAGTGAATGTTAGGCTACAAGCAGAGGAATTAATAAGTTTGGATGCAGAGATTAAATTAACATGGGAGGTATGAATGTAATAGACATTATATAAGATTAGAGTGTTGGAAAGTTGCACAGTTCTTGTAATGTTAGTAGAGATGGTATTTCCATTGGGAAGTTTCATGGTAATGGAAGACACAAAAGAATGAAATTTGAATTTTTGAAAGTTTGGAGTAATGTGATGAGTAGCACCTGTATCGATTACCCAATATACAGGTGGCTTAACATCTTTTGAAGGAGTAACTGAGTTGACATGAGAGGGAAGGAAACACTAGGTTGAGTAGTGTTATCCTGAGGAAGAGAATGAGTGAGTTGATGTTGTTGGAGGAGTTGGAGAATCTGTTGGTACTGGTGTTGAATGGAAGCCAGAGGTTATTGGGAATCTTGTTGAGAGACCAAAGCGTTATCACTGGATTCAGCAGCATTATTGAGAGAAGGTTTTGAGCTTTTGTAATTGTAGTTAGGGGGATAATGGTGCTTCATGAAGCATATATCAACGATGTGGTTGTGTTGTCTGCAGTGACTACATGTGCACTATAGCCATTTCCACGGCCTGGAGAAGAATGACCACGACCTCGAGAAGAAGCTCCCCCTAAAGCAGTTGCAGGATGGAATTGCATTGCCATAGAGGAAAGATCAGTAGAGTCAGAAATAAGAATGGTGGATCTGCGTTCTTGACCTAAAACCATAGAAAAAGTTTTCTCCAAAGATAGAAGAGGTTCTATAAGAAATATCTGAGAACGAACTGTGGAGAAGGAATCACGAGGCCATTAAGGAACTTGAGAACGTGATCTTGAGATTTATATTTGCAAAGATCAAAAGCTTCTCCACACGTACGAGGGATTATGCAAGTACAATCACGGGTTGAGCGAAGTGAATCGATCTGTTCCCACATGGAAGTGAGTTTGGTAAAATAGCTTGAAACGTCCAAGGTGCCTGATGAAGATTAAGAAGATCGTCTTGAAGATTCGAAACTTTGAAGATGTCGCCTTGAGAAAACCTTGATTCTAGATTTTTCCATACTACGTAAGCTTAATCAATACACAAAATTGATTGTGCAATGTTTTCATAGATTGATCATTGAAGCCACGAAAGGACCATATTATTACAGCGGAGCCATGGATCGTGCAAGAGATGACCAGGAATAGGTTCAACGAAGGTGCCATCTATAAAGCGAAGTTTGTTTTTCGATAGCAATGCAACTTTCATAGATCATGACCAAGAAAGATAGTTTGTATGATCAAGAGAGGGGGTGACGAGGGTAAGGGAAGGGTTTTCGTTGGGGTGAAAATAATAGGGGTTTGAAGGATTGGTGGCGAAATCGGCGAAAGGAATGGCGGCCATGAGAGGAAAGAAAAAATATGGCGATGAAGGATGTTGCAAGATTAGGGTTTTGCAGAAAGAAAGAAAGAAAAAATTGAGGAAGAAGAAAGAGAAAGGTGATGTATTAGAGGAAAAGATAAGGAATCTGGGAGAGGAATAGAGGAAACAACACGTGGAGGGGAAAGAGAAAGGTGAAGAGGATAATGGCGCGTGAGGAAGAAAGAGAGTTTTAGCCTGATACCATATCAAATGTGGATAATTCCAATGTGAATTTATCATTTGTAAGAATTGTATTATTCAACTTAACTATTGGTACACGAAAAGATACTACAATATATACTAGTACGTGAACAGTAACTGTAACATGGGAAAAAGAAATCCTAATTAATGTGAATTATAACTACTATTTTATTATATACTTAACGTGTCTTTGATTTTAAGGTAAAATGTATTGATTTTAAATAAATTAATTCTGAAATTATGTTTTTTAAATATATGAGATAAGTTGACCAACTTATTAAACCATAATAAAAGCACTATGATAGCAATAATAAATTTAAAAAGAAAAGCATTAAAGATTACTAAGAATAGTTAACACAAGTTAGTGCAAACATCACTAACATTTGAGGGACACTCTACCTAAGAAAGGAAATTCATTATTCTTATAGAATTAACACAAAGTGTCTTAGATAAACAAGTCTATTTCTCAATGTTTCTCTTTTTAATTATACCCCTAGTATCTTTCTATTTAAGAATTTCCATAAATATGAGAACCCCTCTCACTCTCTCTAAATCACTTACCGTAGTGATCAACAACAATAAACATAATAATTCAATGTTGAATATACAACTTAACTAAACAAATCAACAACTATGCCTTTATGATATAAATTAAATAATAGTGTGGTGTACAAGATGTGCATCATAAGTTGAGTGTTAAACACACACACATATAACAATTAGAGCAAAACATCAGGAGCAACACAAACATCAGCAACATCACACATCAGTGCAAACACACAACAACAACAGAAGTTAGTAGCACAAGTCAAAAGTAAAGCGGTTGCTACACATAGTCAATGCTACAGAACATTCAGTCATGCAATCATTCATGATTAGTTAGTCATGCATGCACAGACAGTTAGTAGTCAGTAGTCAAGATTCAGAAGCTATTACTAATACACAAAGAAATTAACACACACAATCTCATATAGTCGACGGCTAGATGCTTCAACATGTGTGCACACAGATTCAAAACATGAGTTAATACAAGTCAGTACTTAGCACATCAAAGTTAGACAACAAATATCAACACTCATACACCAAATATTCAAATTCAGTAGTCAGTAGTCAGAATACACTACCCCTACACACCATTACTCCCCTTTTTTCACCAAGTTGGCAAAGTCACCATAGTAAGTTAAGTTCATGTTGGCCAGCACCAATGTCAGTATGTTAGTACCTACATACAACACATCAGGAGTAGACAAACATCAACCATAATGAGGACAAATGTTGAACAAAATGTTAGATCATCAGGACAATTATTGGTAACAAAACCCATAACACAGATGAGTGCAACTGAAGTCTTCATAATACAAGGTTATTACAGAACCACGAATATACGCCTAAAATTAAAAGCTCACAACTTGATGACATCAATTTTTTGAGCTGGAATCTTCTGCTTCACTTGAAGATCCTGAGCTACCAACTTCTCCATCACCAGCAGATTGTTCTTCCTCTTCCTTTTCACTGTGAGCTTCCTTTTCATCCTCAACATCCTTCTCCTTGATCATCAGATCAATCAATTCATCCACTTACTTTTTTCTAATGGTGCTTGAGGTAATAGTCTCTTGTAGAGCCTTTGAAACTCCCATCAGCTCAGACATCACATATTTTCTGGTGGCTTTGGATACATGTGAAGAGCTTTCACTAATAGTATGACCATGATGGTTGACCACCGATTCAACAAACTTGTTTCTTCCCAGATAAGTGTCTATAATGGAGGGGGGAACTTCACACACTTCCCACAGTCAAAATAAACTTTTTCTAAATTAATATTGAGTGGCTCATCATGTTGGAATATTTTATAATTTAAATATTATTTAACTATTATATTTCAATAATTATTATGTGGGCATACATATTTTAATTATATTAGTTATTTATCAAATTAAGAGCCTTAATTGATTAAGTGGTCCAATAAATTTAAAATGCTATTTAGATTTCTATTTAGTAATTAATTAATTAATTATTTAATTGAATATGGGCTTAAATATATGTGCATGTCAGGATGGCTCATTTCAGAATAATGGGAACCTTGATTGGCCATCACCTTATATATAGGCTATGGTCCCTAATATATCATACACAATCAATTTATCTCTCATCCCCCATCTGAATAGTATTCAAGGCATTAGGAGTATCGGTTGACAAAGAACCATACAAGTCATCAGGTGTTCGTTGTTGGTCTTCTAGCTTTCATGATTACCGCCAACAAATACTTTCTCTATAGATCCAGGTATTCCTATAATCTCTTATCTCATATACTAACATGTCGTAGATCCTGTAATTATATACATGTTTGTATTATCTATTCTATTCCGCACTAAAGTATATGGCATAATATGTAGAACATGTATATGTGATTATTGTTATTGATTCAATTCCAACAAGTGTTATCAGAGCAAAATTTATTTTAAGTTTATTGAGATTTGTCCACTAAACTTCAAATTTTTGTGTGAATATGTGATTATGATACACTTGTTAGAATTAAATCAATAACAATTAATCACATATAGATGTTCTATATATTATGCCATATACTTTAATGCGGAATAGAATAGATAATACGAACATGTATACAATTAGAGGATCTACGACATATTAGTATATGAGACAAGAGATTGTAGGAATACCTAGATCTATTGAGAAAGTTTTTGTTGGTGGTAATCCTAGAACCTAGAAGACAAACAACGAATACCTGGTGACTTGTATGGTTCTTCCTCAACCGGTACTCCTAATGTCTTGAATAATCTTCAAATAGGGAGAAGAGATAAATTGCTTGTGTACGGTATATTGGGAACCACATCCTATATATAAGGTGATGACCAATTAGGGTTCTCATTATTCCGAAATGGACCATCATGACATCCACTCATATTTGAGCTCATATCCAATTAACTAATTAACTAATTACTAAATAGAAATCTAAATAGCCTTTAAAATTTATTTGACCACTTAATAAATTAAGGCTCTTAATTTGATAAATAGATAATATAATTAAAATTTATATGCCCACATAATAATTATTGGAATATAATAATTAAATAATATTTAAATTATAAAATATTCCAACAATCTCCCACTTGGGAAATATATTTTTAATAATTATATCACAATTCTTTATGCGCACATCTGAATGTTATTTATCTTTAGAATTTAACTTTACAATATGGTCCACCTCATACATCAATAATGTGTTGTCACTGACGTATAACATGACAGAACCCCGAAAACCACCATATAAATGTATTTGATTACATAGATCGATATGGATGATTGACATGAAAATTTCATGTAATGTAATCTCTGAATCATGTCTATTTCCAAATATTCTTTATTGAGATCAAACTAAAGTTTGCAATTTCAATATTTGGACAAACGATAAAAAAATGGTTATAACAATAATAACCTCATAAACTTTTTTATGCAGATAATCTTAACATAAAGTCTGTATCGATATAAAACATAAAGAAGGAGCGACCCTCAATAATCTATGACATTCTTAGTGACAACAATCATATGAAATACCTTATATGTCAAGTCTTTTATTAGTGAGTGTTTAGCTTAAATTTCATATGTATATATTATAGTTTTAACAATAATAACTTATAAGTCAACGAACCTTTTAAAATCTATTGTTGAAACACTATATGATTGTCTTACAACACAATATAACTTTAGCAGTATTTTGAATCCTTACATTAAATTATAATTGAACGACATAAATACATACCTTCATTTATTCTGTATTAGAATGTCTATTTGACATCTAAAATATCGGAGTCTAACAAACTAATGATCTCCCCATTGTCCGATCTCTGATTTGTGAGCACAAACTCTTTTGTTCTCTATAATAATCCTCTGGCTGCCCTTTTTTTCAACAATTCAATATTGATTTGTTCAAGTCTACAAAAATTTCATATATATATATATATATATATATATATATATATATATATATATATATATATATATATATATATATAAAAGAAAAATTATATATAAAATTCTTACCACTACAGCTTATAAAAATACTTAAATTTTCAAATTTCCAAATTTATTTTAAGTTAGTAATAATTGAGATCTAATTGTCTCACATAGTAATTGAAATATCCCAAATATTATTGTATTTCTTGTTGAATATGAAATCCTTTTGTGATATCCGAATGGTACCTTGAGAATAACCTCTAATTACCAAAATAACTTAATACAAAAGAGGTTTTACCATGATCTTTCATCTAAATTTTCATTAAAGATTTTTTGGTTTCCCATAATAAACTATACAATTTTTCACTTACTACAATAAAATTGACATGTTATATAAGAAACATAAAATTACTCCCGCTGACTTTATAATACCCAAAGTTTTTCCTCTTATTCATCTCAAAATCGAATGAGAAAACTAACTTTAGAATACTCATCTTAAAATCAAATAAGATAATTATTATCATAATATTCATCTCAAAATCAAATGAGATAATTAACTTACTGGACTATATGGTACGCTAAAGTGATAACTTTATTAACTCATAAATGAATTTTGTTAGTTTCGAAACCGTATATTTTTTTTGTCTATTGACACAAAGTTTCTCACGACTACACCATATTATTTCATTAATATTTCTAATAAGAAATACAATCTTCACATTCATCGCATGTAGTTTCAAAACATATAATGAGCAAAAAGTGTCATGATTAAACATACATAGAGTTTCAAGAAAACCAAATTGATTTCTCTTTATAGTCAATCCTTTATAACATATGGTACCCTAGTTTTTATCGTGAGGATCAAAATTTACTATATTAATAGTAACTATATGAATTGGTTTATACCCAATTGTTCCTCATAAATATTATTCTTTAACCATATCTCTCCTCAACACTCAACATTCTCCAAGAACTTTGAAGATTCCTCTCCGTCAAATACTCTTTAACTTGTGGAATAAACATAATTATAATTCTCAAACATTTCAACAGTTATATATTTTCATAAGTCATAGCTAAAAGACTCTAATAATATTTGAATTTAAAATATCAATTGAATCATTATTTTAAAATAATATAAAATTGTATTATTTAAAAAATAAATTGAGAAAAAAAAATGATCCTTATACCGATTCACCAAATTATCTTTTAAATAAAAAAATATAAACAAGTGACTAAATATTTAAAAGATATTAATATTTGTTGAATTAGTTCATTCCATATTAATGTGTATTTCAACATCATTGAACATTTATCAGTTTATATAATATTTTCATAAAATAACATTTTGAAAATCAAGAAATATTATGAAAATGTTATTTTATTTTCTCTTGCTTTGGCATTATTGCACACTTTATGAAAGAATCATATTAAATAATTATTTTCATTTCAACTTAATTGAGCAAAGAGATATCAAATATCAAATATCAAATTTTCGAGCAAATTATTATATTATAAAAAATTACAGTACCTTATCAAGAGTAAAGTATTAAAATATACTAAAACTATTTTATTTGTTTGTTCAATCTTTATGGGATCCTATCTCTAAAAAAAAAGAGTATGATTGTCTCTTTATTCCTTTAAATATACCTTAGATTAAACAAAGAAAACATGAAAAAAATTGTGTCATCTTAAATGATACCAAAAATTAAAAAATGTCATACTTTATGATTATAAGTTAGATTTACCTTAAAAGAGAACACCAAAATGGAGCAAAATTTACTCACCAAAATACAAAATTCACCATTGATATTAAGTCGTTAGGCAATAAAATTAATTGCTAGTAGTATTTATTTTCAATGATCAAACTCTGACAATTAATATTTATAAATAATAAATTCTTACAATTGTCACATGTTTGTCTTATATGTGTGAGGGCAATAAAATAAATACTTGAAAGATTTACACTCATACAACATCATTAATGATATGTCAATAAATTATTATATAGACATTCAATTCATCTTTACTTATAAATTAAAAGACTCAAACAAGATATCAAACACACAATTAATTCTCAATCTTTGATTATAAAAAATTAACTATAAACGGTATTCTCACGCAATGATCAAACATTAGTAGTAATTCCAGTCAAATTAATAACTACTACATATTTACCATCACAGATATGCAATTGTTCAGCCAATTTGTATATTCCTTTTAGCCGACCATAACAGTTCGTACGAATAATTACACACTACATCTTTTGTAATTCCGGTTGAATCAAATTTACACAACATATGTTACTTTTGCAACATTTTGCTTCAATCAACTCAATCAAAATTATTAGGCATTTTAATAAAGTCAATGGGAAGAGTCTTAAATTTACAAAGAACTACCCACAAATGTATGTCGTATTCATTTAGAATTCCGTTTAATAATAATAGATAAATTGCATGATAAAAAATATTGTATAAAACTTAATAACAATAAAATCAAATAACATAATCTTCAAATCAGATAAATATTAAATATTTATATATCCAAAATAAATGTCAAACAAATTCACATATACACCAAATACTTCTTTAAATAAATCATTTTAGAATCAACAAAACAAATTCTAAAATTCAAAGTATAAAAAATTTAAAGAATCAAATCTTTAGTTCTACCTTATAATTTTGAGAGACATTCAAAATATTCAAAAAATTTCCATCAATAATATATAATAACTAAATATATATTAAACAAATTAGTATTTGTATTATCTCTCAAAATCTAAATTCACGTGCAGATTTTATGTGAATCAAATTGAAAGATAAAGCTTAATTAAAAATCAAATAAAATTATTTGATAATAAAACCTTTTTTTAATTCAAAACCAAAAATCAAATCACCAAAATAAGATTAAATTCAAAATTTATCTTTCCTAAATTATTGACATAAATATATATTTCTAAATATATACTCTCTAGCTAGGGATGACAATGGGCAGGGTTTAGTATCCGTCCCCATACCCGCAGTTGAAAAAAATCCACGTGCCCGAGCCCATACCCGCTTGGGTATCAACATTGACACTCATTCCCGTACCCTATGGGTATATAAGTGCCCGTACCCGTACCCGTACCCGTTACCCGCATTTCTAATAAAAATAAATATATCAAGTATAAAATATCATAATATTTTAAGTTTTGGTTAATAGTCATTTACCCCCCTGCAATATTGGCGAGTTTTGATTTACCCCCTTTAAAAAAATAATTTTGGATTACCCCCCTGAAATTTTGTGGTACCCCTAAGCGTGTAGAAATCAGGGGGTATATAAAAAAAAAATTTTTACAGGGGGTAATTTTTCTACTTGGGGGAAAAGACTTAGAATTCTAAAATTTCAGGGGGTAATCCAAAATTATTTTTTTAAAGGGGAGTAAATCAAAAGTCACCTATATTGCAGGGGGTAAATGACTATTAACCCTTTAAGTTTTTAAGAACATTAAAAAGTTTTTAAAAAAATTTATTGTTGAATTATGAAATAAATAATGAGTTATATTAAATATTTAGTAGTTTAAAATTGATGTTTTTTTTTTAATTTTATAAACATTTATTTTTATATAATAATATCAATTAAAATATATAAATATATATTGTGCGGGTATGGGGCGGGGTGGGTACTAAGGTGCCCATACCCACACTCATCCCCGCTTATTTAAATGGGTAATTATCCGAGCCCGTGCGCATACCCATTTTTGCGGGTTTTTACCCCACCTATTATGGGTAGTTTTGTGGGTACCCACTAAGGATGAGCCAAATTGTCATCCCTATCTCTATCCACATATAAAGTGTTAAAAATCAAAATCTTTAATGAAAATATATTTTTATAATTCTCAATCTTCGATCATAACCATAAATGTGATTCCAAATATATTTAGCATAATACATATTAATTGCCTTTATAACTCACTTCCGAGAGTAAAATGACTATTATTGCTCATCTATCAACTAATCAATGGCTTAAATTGCTAGTATATCATAAAAAATCTCGTGTTTTGACTAGAAATCATTTGATTTGTTCACTTGATATTTTACTAAATTTAGAGGAACCAATATCATCTATCATTATTCAATAGTGAAATGAATAATAAACTCAATACAAACAGAATCATAACTCAAATTTAACTACACAAATGAAAAGGTTACACAAATCTGCACAAATATGATGAGTGGGGTTTTTGTCACTAGGGTCTTTATAGTCGTAATTCCCATTACAGGTTGGCCGTAATGGACACTTCTTCGTACCATTAACAAAATAATCAGTTCTTAGTTACATTCTTGGGCAAAAAGTTGAAAAAATTTCTAAGTCACGTTGTAATATCAAAACATTTCTAAGTTATATTGTAATAAATCTACACCAAGAAGATGAAAAACCTAACAATGTGATAGAGAGTCTTATTAATAAATATTAGTTAGAAATATTTAAGTTATAATTTTAATATATTAGTTTAGATTAATTATTATAGTATTCTAGAATATTCTTAGCTCTTTGTGATTGTGCCACTTGAAAGGCTAAGATATGTTTAGAGTAGTATATATAGTATAGTGCTCTATCTCTTTGGAATGAATGAAATCAATGAAGTCTTTATTTTTATCTCTCTCTTAATTCTATTTGTCTTTTATTTTATTTAGAATTTATAGTTTTCTCTAATTTTGTTAGGGTTCTAATTTTGCATCCTAACAATTGGTGTTTTCATCTTTGCACTCAAGCTCTTCCATGGCATACCAATTTCCCCCATCTTTCACTACTCAATTTTATCCATATCATCCCAATATCACCACTGTTACTCCTTCATTTCCATCTTATTCCACAAACATTTCTCTTGTAACTCCATCTCAAAATTTGTCCTATAACCATGGATACACACCACATCTACAACCTGCATATGACTATTACACACCTTTCTACCAACAAAATAATTCCACTCCTTTTATTCCTCCCTACCAACCCACACCAAAGCCATCAGATTCAACATCTCATCATTCTAACGTTTTTCCAAAAGACCACTATCACCATCAACAAGCAACAACTTCCATTTCACCTCATCTACATCCATCCTATACCATTTCTCAGCAAACTCACCTGTCCACAGATTCAGTTCAAGAAATTTTTCAAGAATGTTGTCAGAAATTGGCTCAGGCAGAAGAAAAATATCAGAACCAAAAGAGAGCTATTGAAGAGAAATATCAAGCCTCTATTCTTTCTATCAAGAAAAGGTCTCAAGAACTCAAAGAAAAGTACGTGTTCAAGAGTTATGCAGAGATATTGAAAGAAAAAGACGAAATGGAAAAACTTTCAGATTTACTAAAATCAGCTCCGGCATCTTCTCCGGCGATTTTTCCGACTCCGACGACATTTCTGACTCTGACAGTATTTCCGGCAATTACTCCGGCGAAAACTCCAACAAGTCAGGCGACAACTCAACTTCTGGTGTCATCTCCTTTGCCTAAACCACCAAATCTGTCATTAGAACCACAAAATCCTCCATTAAAACCACTCCCGACGACTTTTCCGACAACAATTCCGGCGACAGTTCTAACATTTTCGCCGGCGAATTCAACAACATTGTCACCACAGCCAAAGCCGCCTCTCTCATCACCAACACCACTTATCGGTCTCCGACGGCCACCGCCAAAACCACCACCATTTTTTATTTCATTCATCATTTTATTTTTATTTTGTATTGATTGAAGAAAAAAAAAATAAAAGAGAAAAAAAAAAAAAGAAGAAGAAAGAGGAAGTAGAAAAAAAAAAGGTGAAAAAAAAAGGGAGAAACAAAGAGAGAAAAAAAGGAGAAAAGAAGAAGAAATAGAAGAAGAAATAGAAAAAGAATGGCGGAAATAAGAAAGAGTGGAGGAAGAGATGAAGAAAGGAAAATTGGAAAATGAAAAGAAAGAGAGAGAGAGAGAAAAAAAGAGAAGAAGGACGTGAGATAGAGGAAAAGAAGGAGAAAAGTGTGGTGTAGCAAATCATGAATGCTGACTACATCACATAATTCCACACTCCACCTTTTCTTTCTCTCCAAGGCACTTTTTTTTCTCTCTCCCACGTGATACAATTACTTACTACAATGCGAAAAAAAATTATTTCTCCCAATTTCAAGGCAAATTCACATTTATTTGTGTAAGTGTTAATTTTAGAACCTTGAGGACAAGGTTCAAGTGAACCCGTCGGCAATGATAGAGAGTCTTATTAATAAATATTAGTTAGAAATATTTAAGTTATAATTTTAATATATTAGTTTAGATTAATTATTATAGTATTCTAGAATATTCTTAGCTCTTTGTGATTGTGCCACTTGAAAGGCTAAGATATGTTTAGAGTAGTATATATAGTGTAGTGCTCTATCTCTTTGGAATGAATGAAATCAATGAAGTCTTTATTTTTATCTCTCTCTTAATTCTATTTGTCTTTTATTTTATTTAGAATTTATAGTTTTCTCTAATTTTGTTAGGGTTCTAATTTTGCATCCTAACACAATGCTAAGTTACATGCATGGAGAAAGATTTTTCATACCTGAAACATAATGAAGAAGCTAAAGACAGTGTTGAATGAAACTTAGTTTTGACTTTCATTTTATTTCCTTGCTTTGTTCGAGTTTTGTTTGTTGTAATTTGTTTCAAGTTTTGTTCCCTTGGCTTCGAGTGGTAGTAACGGCGTTCGGTTGGAGAAAATGAAGTTTTAAAACTCATTAATGGAAGAAATGATGCCTTTGAGTTTCTTTTATGGAAGAAATGGTGTCTTCAAGTTTCATTTAATGAAGAAATAAAGTTTACAGTTTCATTTATGTAAGATGGATTTTGAGGGAAAAGAAAAAGTTTTGTGTACGACTCGTTTAGTTTTGATTGTATTTTGTGAATGAATGTAAAAGTGTTATGTTATGGAAGAAATTTTTCCTATCACTTAAGAAGACAATCGAGGGGAAATGTTAAACATTTAGAGTTTTTCTATTGGTTGGGTGGCCTAGCCCGAGGGGATGGATGAAACGTTTCCTTTCGGTTGCCACCCCAACCGGGGGGATAGATGTCCGTTTTTTAATTTATAAATAAAAGTAATGGAAAGACGCCAAGTGAAAATTTTCCATCAGTTGTTTTCTCAAACGAGGGAATATGTAGTTTTTTTTAAATAAAATTAAAAAGTATAGTTGTTAGGAATTAAAGTGCGACTCTAAAAGATTTTTCCTATCGGTTGTCAGCTCAACAGAAGGAATTTGTAGTATTTTTTAAATAAAATTAATAGATTGCTTGATAACACCAAAAAATTAGCTTTTACTTTTAAACTTTTAGCATTCCAGCTAACATCAATAAAATAACTGTTTGAGAACTGGTTTTTTAGCTTTTACATTGTAACTTTTTTTTTACTATCTTATAACTTTTTCTCAAAAGCTATTTGAAGTAGCTTTTAAGATTATATCTTTTATCTTGTCGGTTTTTCTTCTATTTTTATCCTTATTATTTTAATATAAACTTATTTCTTATCTTTTACAAATTATTATAATTTAAAATAAAATAAATATATTTTTAAATGCATTAATAAAAACAGTCAAATTTTATATAAAACAATTATAAATTTTACTGCAATTTTTCTCTATTCTTTTTTTCCCTCCATTTTCTTTTCACCTTTCTCCGTCAATTCTAACTCCTTTGTTAAAATTTATGCGTTGAATACATTTTAATATTATGTTTAATCTTACATATATATTTAAAAAATTACATGTGATTATTGTTATGTTTAATTTTAAATAAAAATTTATATATATATATATATATATATATATATATATATATATATATATATATATATATATATATATATATATATATATATATATATATATTAATTAAAAATATCATGTCATTTACATTCGTCAACTATTGAAATTATTATTTTACCAAACACTTCAATTGGCTTATATGGTATCAGTCATCAACTATTAACTATTTATCGTCATCTATAAGCTATCATCTATAAGAGATCAGTTATAAACTACTAAATAGCTTATTAGCTATCAACTATTTTTACTAAATAAACTCTAAAAAGAGCATCATTGAAAGACTTTTTATCGATTACATTTTCCAAGTGAAGGAATAAGTAACTCCCATTGTTTTCACATCGGCTCAATATTTATCTAAGGTGAAAAGTCTTTAGAAAATCTATATTTTGTTGTAGTGTTTGAAGAGTTAGGTTTTATGTCTCCCGTAATTATTTTTCCTTTTTATTCAATAATTTTCCTTTAATAAAAAATGAATAAAATGTATATAAAATAAATTATTAATCAAATAATAATAGTGGTTAATAATATATTTCATATATGTAATAGAAAATTATTTCATTAAATGCAAAATACTCTTTTTTCATCCCTTATTTTTAACTCTGGATCCATTTTAGCCTCTCAACTTAAAAAGAACACTATTTTAATCCCTTAACTCTACAAATTAGATCACATTAGTTATTTCTCTCAAATCCGTTATCAAAGTCAATCCATAAGACTATGTGGCATTGATATGAAATGACACTTGGCTTAGACCAATTTTGTGAGTGATTAGCGATGAAAAAATCCGTCACTAAAATATTTTCTGGATTTCATTATTCTCCTTCATCTTCTTCCCCAAACCCAAAAAAACCGAATATGTTTTGAATACAAATGTGTTTTAGGGATGACATCAATATCAAATATGCATTTTATCTTACATTCTTCTTCAATTTTCTAAACCCATTACAATCAAATCATGTTATAATCATTAACCCTATAATAAATACATTGAATCACAATCATGAAGAAGTCTAGGTTAATATGATTTGCAGATGACAAAAGCATGACAATTCAAAAGACAAATAACACCTTGAAACCTTTTAGATAAGAAAAATGAATCAAAAGAGAAATAGCACCACCCATTGACTCACCGAACATAAAACAACATAAATCAATAAAACTGAATCTTTTTTATGGAATTGAAGTAAGAGAGACAATCTTTTACAACAAGGTTAATGCTAGAGACAAAAGCTTTGAGACATTGGGTTTGACCTTGAACTTGAAGAAAAAAAAGAGAAATAAGTGAAAACCATTTGATCAAGGAAGATTAGGGTTGATTGGAAGGTCCATGAGAATTCTTTTTCGTAGCCATGGATCATGAAGATGAGTGCGTGCGGTGGTTTAGAAGCCATAATCTAGTTAAAAGGGTAAGGTTTCTTGGTGTTGTAAAGGTTTATTTTGTGGATGTGACTTGTTTTTGTATGTAGCATTCTTGTTCTGATGTGTATGTAGTATTCTGGTCTTCAAACTTTGAATTCTTCAGTGTGATCTTCAACTTTTGATCCTTCAGATTCTGATCTTTAAGCTTCTCTTTTAGATGTCCACTTACAGAATTAATACATAATTTATTCCTAAAATTTTTCTCTATGGTCCTGCACACTTGAACAAATATTAATATACCCAATTGTTCTTTGAATACTTTGTTATCATCAAAGCCTAAGAAATATGGTACAAACCAATTTTGTTCCAACAATCTTCCCCTTTTTCATGATGACAAACACGAGAGTTTAAGAACAATGGTTGTTAATTTAATCAACAAGTTGACTTCAGAGTCTGAGGTTTGTAAGCTTCCTGTGAGTCTAATAGTCCATAGAGTGAGGTTTGTAAGCTCCCCCTAAGTTCTATCCAGGTAAATTAAATTTAAACTTTAAATCACAATAAATAAATATTCAAAATTTAAGAAAAAATAATAACTGTCAGATTTAGGTGCTTAAATACTTATATTACTCCCCCTTTTGTCATAAAAAAAAGATCAAAAGAATAAGGGAAATTAGAAAAGATACTGAAGAAAACAAGTTATAAACTCAAAAGAGAATTGTCAGAAGCACAATAGTCTTATAATCAAATTCACAAATTTAAATGTTTGGGATTTTATCAAATCTGGAAAAAAATGAATCAAAATCATATTGGTTCTCCCCTTTATCATTTAAGAACAAAAATCATTTGAAGACATAATTAAAAAAGTTTTAGAAACATGGTTTTAATTTAGCTATAATGGTTGTGAACAACTCTACAATTCTCGAGGTGGTCAAACTTGTTCTGACAATTGAGCATGAGAAATAGTAGTAGTCAAAGCTGGGGAGATGTGCTTGAAGACCAAGAATAAGTCTCTCTCCTATGCCCATTGGTGCATAATAAATAACATTAATTTTTTATTTAACCCAAACTCTCTATATAAGCGAGGTTTCGTTACTAGCAAGGTCACATTCCTCTTTCTTCAATCTAACTATTCTCATATCAGACACTATGAGAAAATCATCCAAGAACTCTAAGGAGGGATCTTCCCAAGAGGTTAGCAAGGCTATTTTGAAGTCCAGTGATGCTGAGGGAAGAAGCACAAAAATGATAGGACTAAGAATTCTGAAGGTGCAAAGTCACAATCTAGTTCATCTACTGGAGCTTCTGTGGTAGGAAGGACTTCAATCTCAAAGATGAAAAAACTCAAAAAGCTGAAGAATCCAACTGATGACAGCGAGTCACACACTGATAAGGACTGGAGGTCCTTCCTCATAATGGGTGGTTGGCCTGCAGACGTAGTCTGAAAACTGTAACCTCTTGTAGTGCATCCGTTAGCTTTTGAGAATAATTCTAGATTTCTAATAGTTTCTTGATCAATAATAACTGATCAATTTCTCATTGCATTTGTTTATGATTCTCTTGCCACTAACATCCTTTGAGTGATCCATTGGTAGATATGTTATAGGGAAGTTTTTCAACCATTTTAGCCTTGTTTTGTTGGAATAACCATTGAAATTTTAGGGTTTAGGGTTGAAAAGATTCAAGTGTGAATAGTCAGAGTTGCGTTGTGTGTGAAACGAGTGATATTATGATTTTTGAAAAATGTTTTAATCACACAAACATTAAAAAAAATGATGACGTAGGGGGCTCCAAAACATGATTTTATTTTACCCAAGAAAATAACTCCCAAAGTTAACTCAAAATTTTTTACAACAATAAGAATATCTATGACATATGTCACACTTCTTTCCCTTAACCAAAAAACGCTTGGTTAAAACAATCAATATATCTCAGGGTCTATAAAACAGAAAATGCTCAAAGGGATTCTGACTTAGAACCTTTTGAACCAGAGAACCTTCTCACACAGAGGACTAACTTGTTTAGAATCAAATATCCTAGAATCACATAATAAAAATTCAGAGTCTCAACAGTTAGAAAACCAAGTGTCAGAAGACCTTCATATTCTTGATACATAAGTGGACAAGTGTTAAAAAATATTTAGAAACTTTTCCACTTATATGCTGTCAGAGGCAACTAATCATATTCTAAGCATCAGAGACGGAGATGCTTCATAGGCTACTTTTCATCATAAGCTAGTTCATAGTTTCTGATCATTGTAACGCCCCGATTTCGATTATTCCCATTTTGTTGAGTCTTTTATATAAATTGAGTGATGAATTATTTTATTTGTGAAATTGGTGTGTTAATATGCTATGTTGACATGTTATGATATTTTACCGTTTTTGAGAGTTTTCGGGAAAATTAGAATGAAGGGTATTTTGGACATTTCTCAATTAATAATAATTTAGAAATTTAGTGGAAATAGAATTATGTGAGAAAATGAATTAATTGAATTTGAGTAGAAAATAAGAAAAAAAAAAGAGATAAGAAGAAGAAATAGGAGAGAAATAGAAAGAAAAGAGAAATAGAGAGAAAATGGAGAGAAAGAAAGAGGAAGAAGAGAAAAGAGAAGAAAAGGGGAAAAGAGAGAAAAAGAGGAAAAGCTTGGAAATCTTCAAAACAACTTCTAGGAATCGATTTAATCGGGTAAGAGTGTGAAATCTTATTATCTCATCAATGTATATCATTATGTATGTGTTTGCTTGGATGTTTTCTTGTTTTCCATAGCTTGAGTTCTAGGTTGAAATTGAGATTTTTGTGAGGAATCGATGGTTTTACGGTTGAAAATCGGTGTAAACGTAATAGAATACTTGTCATCATGATTGAATTATGTTTTGATGGTTATATGACAGTTTGGAAATGTTTTGGGTGGTGAAAACATGATTTTCGGATGAGCTGGTGCGCTGCTGGGTTTTTCTGAAAATGCAGGTTCGCACTGTGAATGGCTAGCGAGTGGGTAGCGACCGTTCGCTGAGTTTCACACTGCGAATGAAGTAGCGAAGGATGCGCTAGCTTTTGACTTGATTCGCTGGGTGCTTCGCATTGCGAATGGGGTAGCTAGCATTAGCTGGGGTGTTTGCACTGCAAACGATGAGAATTTTCTAGGCTATTTTGCTTCTGCCTTGGTTCGCTGGTACACTCGCACTGCGAATGAAGTATCGAAGGACTCGCTAGGAGCTTCGCACTGCGAATGTAGCAGTTTCTCCCAATTTGTTTTCTCTGTAACTTTTGATCTGTGTTTCGGCTTGAGGTGTGGTTTGATGCGTTAGAGAGCTTATGAAATGTACTTTATTATGATGATGTTTTGGAAATTGTTAGCCGATTTAATTATGTCGGAAAGTCGTGAATAGTGTTATTTAGCGACTTTTACCGTTTTTGAAGGTGTGTTTTGGATGTGAATCATACAATAGTGCATTGATGTGAATGTATATAGATTGTATGTGATGGTATGAGATGAATGCATGAATATATTGTGAATATGTATGCATTTCAAGAATGTCGTGAGTCATTTTGTATGTGAAGCATAATGATGTACATTCTTGTGTTGTGTGATTCTAATGAGAATTCGTTGTAACGTCGTGTGCCTAGGTGAGGTGTGAGCAATCGGATTGTGTGCCTATGTGGGGTGTGAGCAATCCATAAACATTGTGTGCCTATGTGAGGTGTGAGCAATGGGTGAACATCGTAGGCCCGACGGGGAGTTACATTGGTAACAAGCGATGGTTCGAATAAGTTCATGAGTGAACTTGAGATGATTGAGTCGGTACCGCATTGCATTTGCATAGAGTCGTGAGTCTGTCTCTATGATTTGCCTTTATCATCTTTATAATTGAGCATTGATGAATAAACATGAATATGTATGTTTATGTGGAACGATAAGAATTGTGAAGGTATGCATGATGAATATGCTTGGTTTTGTATATATATATACATTATGATGTATATGAGTGAGTTGTGATGAATTGTGGTGAGAATGTAGAATATGTGTATTTTTATGCTAAGATATATAATTATATGCATTGTTATTATGATAATATTTCTCACCCTTCTGCTGTTTTATGATGCTCTATGAGGCATTGCAGAGTAGGTATGCTGGTGGTCTTTTTGTGAAGCGTGTCTTCATTCTTTTGGTCGGTCGGCTCTGATATGTAGCACCGGGTAGCTAAGATGTATATGATTCTTTTGTGATACATTTGTACATGTATCTTGTTGATGAATGTTTATGTAAACATGAATTATGTTGGTGGATAACACTTGATGATATTTATATATATGTATATATGTTTGATGTTATTCAATGTTTAGATTTTCCGCTTTGATTCTAAATATTGAGATGTGGGAGTAAGGACTAAGTTCCTCTGTTGAAAAGTTACCCCACTGTTGCATATCAATCGTTGAGCAGGTGTTGAATGTTTTAATTTCATGTATAATGTGACATACCTCTTTTATACTATGTTTATAATTATACTCTGATGGAATTTTTAATATGTGCCTAAATGATTATGTGATTATTTGGGGGTATAGAAAGGGGGTGTTACACTAAGTGGTATCAGAGCCAGTGTTGAGTCAGTTGTGTCTGTCTTGTGGTTGTGATGGTTGAACTGTTGTTTAACCTTGTTGTCATTTTTGGGAATGATCAGAATATGGCTGGTAGAAACGACAATGCGATGGCTGCTGCTTTGGAAGCAATGGCTAGGGCGATGCAAGGTGCGCCGAACGTGAATGCTAATGACGAGTTCAGGAAGAATCAACCACCGGTCTTCAAAGGAAGATTTGACCCCGATGGTGCTCAAATTTGGTTGAAAGAGATTGAAAGGATCTTCAGAGTCATGAGCTGTGCGGAGGAGAATAAGGTGAGGCTTGGGTCTCACATGCTGAAGGAAGAAGCCGACGATTGGTGGGTCGGTATGCGTCAAGTTCTTGAGGTAGATGATGAAGAGATAACTTGGAATTTATTTCGTACCGAGTTCTTGAGGAAGTATTACCCTGAAAGTGTGAAAGGAAAGAAGGAGATGGAGTTCCTTGAACTGAAACAAGGTAGTATGCCCGTGGTGGACTATACTGCTAAGTTTGTGGAGTTCGTTCAATTCGATCCTCACTATGCTGCAATTACTGCTGAGTTCTCAAAGTGTATTAAATATGAGAATGGTTTGCGTCCCAAGATTAAGCAAGCTGTGAGATATCAAAGGATAAGAAGGTTTACGGATTTGACGGAATGTTGTAGAATCTTCGAGGAAGATAGCAAGGCTCGTTCTACACATTACAAAAGTTTGAATGAGTGGAAGAGAAAGCAACAAGCTAGAAGTGGACCTTATGTGACACCCATTGATAAGGGCAAGCATAGGGGAAACTTTGATAAGAGATCTGGAGGAGGAGGTTTCGGTTCCGTTAAGTGTTACAAGTGTGGTGAAATGGGTCATAAATCATTTGAGTGTGGGAAGAGCGTGGTGAAATGTTCTAACTGTGGAGGCCTTGGGCATGCTACTACCGATTGTAGAAGGAATATGGTGAAGTGCTATAATTGTGGAGAAGTGGGTCACATTAGTACTAAGTGTACTAAGCCAAAACAAGCTCAAGCGGGTGGAAAGGTGTTTGCATTAGCAGGGACGGACACTACTAGTGTAGACCGTTTGATTAAAGGTACATGCTTTATTAATAGTACGCCTTTAGTTGCTATTATTGATACGGGAGCGACTCATTCATTCATTTCTCATGAGTGCGCTAAGTGTTTGAATTTGTTTATGACTTCTTGGGGTGGTGAGATGGTTATTGAGACTCCTGCTTCAGGGTCGGTAACTACGTATTTGGTGTGTGTAAGTTGTCCTTTGACCATGTATGGTAAAGACTTCATTATGGATTTAGTGTGTTTGCCGTTGGAGGGATTGGACGTAATCTTGGGTATGAATTGGTTGCAATTTAATCGAGTTCATATAGATTGCTATCACAAGTTAGTGAGGTTTCCTTCTTTGGAAGATGATGAAGATGAGAGTTTCCTATCCACTAAAGAGTTGAAGAAACTTTTAGCGAAGAAGCTCAATTGTTCGGTTTATTTGCATCATTGTCGGTGGAGAGTAAACTTGAGCTCGATGTGTTCCCAGTGGTGTGTGATTTTCCAGAAGTGTTTCCGGAGGATATTACGGATGTACCGCCGAAAAGAAAAGTTGAGTTTTCTATTGATCTAGTTCCGGGTACTAGACCGGTTTCGATGGCACCGTATTGTATGTTGGCATCGGAGTTGGTCGAATTGAAGAAGCAATTGAATGACTTGTTGGACAAGAGATTTGTAAGGCCAAGTGTTTCTCCTTGGGGTGCTCCGGTATTGTTGGTAAAGAAGAAGGATGGGAGTATGCGGTTATGCATTGATTATCGACAATTGAACAAGGTGACAATTAAGAACAAGTATCCTCTTCCAAGGATCGATGATTTGATGGACCAATTGGTTGGTGCGCGTGTTTTTAGCAAGATTGATTTGAGATCTGGATATCACTATATTCGTGTGAAAGAAGAGGATATTCAAAAGACGGCCTTTAGGACACGGTATGGCCATTACGAATATTCTGTGATGCCATTCGGGGTTTCTAATGCGCCGGGTGTGTTTATGGAATACATGAATCATATTTTTCATGAACAGTTAGATTATTTTGTGGTTGTGTTCATCGACGATATTTTGATTTACTCTAAGTCTCAAGAGGAGCATGAAGAGCATTTGAGGATTGTGTTACAAATTTTGAAAGATAAACAATTGTATGCTAAGTTGTCGAAATGTGAATTTTGGTTGTCGGAAGTAAGTTTTCTTGGACATGTTATGTCCGGTAGTGGTATTAGTGTTGATCCATCCAAGATCGATGCGGTGATGCAATGGGAGGCTCCTGGATCGGTTACGGAGATTCGAAGCTTTTTAGGCTTGGCGGGTTATTATCGGAGGTTTATTGAAGGATTTTCGAAGTTGGCACTTCCGTTAACGCAATTGACTTGTAAAGGAAAGGCTTTCATTTGGGATATTCGTTGTGAAGAGAGTTTCAATGAGCTAAAAAAAGGTTGACAACGACTCCGATTTGATTTTGCCAAATCTGACGGAACCATTTGTTGTGTATTGTGATGCTTCATTGGTTGGTTTAGGTGGTGTTTTGATGCAAGATGGAAAAGTTGTGGCTTATGCTTCGAGACAATTGAGAGTGCACGAAAAGAATTATCCTACACATGACTTGGAGTTAGCGGCCGTGGTGTTTGTTTTGAAAATTTGGAGGCACTATCTTTATGGTGCAAGATTTGAAGTTTTTAGTGATCACAAGAGCTTGAAATATTTATTTGATCAAAAAGAATTGAACATGAGACAAAGAAGGTGGTTAGAGCTTTTGAAGGATTATGATTTTGGTTTGAATTACCATCCGGGTAAGGCAAACGTGGTGGCCGATGCTTTGAGTCAGAAGTCGTTACATATGTCCGCATTGATGATGAGAGAATGGGAACTTTTGGAGAATTTTAGAGACTTGAGTTTTGTTTGTGAAATGACGCCGAGAAGTGTGAGACTTGGTATGCTACATGTTACGAATGATTTTCTTGCAACCGTATGTGAAAAGCAAAAGTTGGATTTGAAGTTCGTTGATTTGATGATGAATGAGAATGAGGATTTCAAGGTTGATAATTTTGGAGTGTTGAGATTCTGTGGTCGTATTTGTATTCCCGATGATGCAGAGTTGAAAAAGATGATATTGGACGAAGGACACCGAAGTAACTTAAGTATTCATCCGGGAGCGAATAAAATGTATCAAGATTTGAAGAAAATCTTTTGGTGGTCCGGATTAAAGAGGGATGTGGCTCAATTTGTGTATGCGTGCTTAACTTGTCAAAAGTCTAAGGTGGAACATCAAAAGCCTAGTGGATTGATGCAACCGTTGGACATTCCGGAGTGGAAATGGGATAGTATATCGACGGATTTTGTTACGGGATTGCCGAATACACAAAGAGGTCATAATGCTATTTGGGTGATCGTTGATAGGCTTACTAAATCTGCTCACTTCATTCCAATTGATATTAGTTATCCTTTGGAGAAGTTAGCCGAGATTTATGTTCTTGCGGTTGTGAAGTTACATGGAGTTCCTAAGAGTATTGTATCGGATAGAGATCCTAGATTCACGTCGAGGTTTTGGGAGAGTTTACAAAAGGCTTTGGGTTCTAAGCTAAGATTGAGTTCGGCTTATCATCCGCAAACGGATGGTCAAACCGAGAGGACAATTCAATCGTTGGAGGATTTATTATGTGCTTATGTGCTCGAGCAAGGTAGTGCTTGGGATAGTTATTTGGCGTTGATTGAGTTCACCTACAATAATAGTTTTCATTCAAGTATAAGTATGGCACCATTTAAGGCTTTGTATGGTCGGAGATGTCGAACACCTTTGTGTTGGCATGAAACCGGTGAGAGGACGTTGGTTGGACCTGAGATGGTACAACAAACGACGGAGAAAATGAAGTTTATTCGTGAGAAGATGAAATCTTCTCAAAGTAGACAAAAGAGCTATCATGACAAGAAAAGGAAAGATCTTGAGTTTCAAGAAGGCGACCATGTATTTTTGAGAGTTACGCCGGTTACGGGTGTGGGTCATGCTTTGAAGTCGAAGAAGTTGACTTCTCGTTTTATTGGTCCGTATTAGATTACTGCACGAGTTGGTGTTGTGGCTTACCGTGTGGCGTTGCCTCCGAATCTTTCGAATTTGCATGATGTATTCCATGTTTCTCAACTTCGGAAGTATGTTCTGGATCCATCACATGTTATTCCTATGGATGGGGTTGAAGTGAGAGATAACCTTTCGGTTGAAGCTTTACCGATTAGGATTTTGGACCGTGAAGTTAAGAAGCTAAGAGGCAAGGACATTGCGCTTGTGAAAGTAGCCTGGGGAGGCGCTGCGGAAGGCAATATGACTTGGGAACTAGAGAGTGGGATGCGAGAGTCGTATCCGGAGTTGTTTGAATCAGGTAATATTTTCGAGGACGAAAATTTCTAAAAGTAGGGGAGAGTTGTAACGCCCCGATTTTGATTATTCCCATTTTGTTAAGTCTTTTATTTAAATTGAGTGGTGAATTATTTTATTTGTGAAATTGGTGTGTTAATATGCTATGTTGACATGTTATGATATTTTACCGTTTTTGAGAGTTTTCGGGGAAATTAGAATGGAGGGTACATTTCTCAATTAATAATAATTTAGAAATTTAGTGGAAATAGAATTATGTGAGAAAATGAATTAATTGAATTTGAGTAGAAAATAAGAAAAAAAAAAGAGATAAGAAGAAGAAATAGGAGAGAAATAGAAAGAAAAGAGAAATAGAGAGAAAAAGGAGAGAAAGAAAGAGGAAGAAGAGAAAAGAGAAGAAAAGGGGAAAAGAGAGAAAAAGAGGAAAAGCTTGGAAATCTTCAAAACAACTTCTAGGAATCGATTTAATCGGGTAAGGGTGTGAAATCTTATTATCTCATCAATGTATATCATTATGTATGTGTTTGCTTGGATGTTTTCTTGTTTTCCATAGCTTGAGTTCTAGGTTGAAATTGAGATTTTTGTGAGGAATCGATGGTTTTACGGTTGAAAATCGGTGTAAACGTAATAGAATACTTGTCATCATGATTGAATTATGTTTTGATGATTATATGACAGTTTGGAAATGTTTTGGGTGGTGAAAACATGATTTTCGGATCTGCGAATGGCTAGCGAGTGGGTAGCGAGCGTTCGCTGAGTGTTCGTACTGCGAATGGAGTAGCGAAGGATGCGCTAGCTTCTGACTTGATTCGCTGGGTGCTTCGCATTGCGAATGGGGTAGCTAGCATTCGCTGGGGTGTTCGCACTGCAAACGATGAGAATTTTCTAGGCTATTTTGCTTCTGCCTTGGTTCGCTGGTACACTCGCACTGCGAATGAAGTAGCGAAGGACTCGCTAGGAGCTTCGCACTGCGAATGTAGCAGTTTCTCCCAATTTGTTTTCTCTGTAACTTTTGATCTGTGTTTCGGCTTGAGGTGTGGTTTGATGCGTTAGAGAGCTTATGAAATGTACTTTATTATGATGATGTTTTGGAAATTGTTAGCCGATTTAAATATGTCGGAAAGTCATGAATAGTGTTATTTAGCAACTTTTACCATTTTTGAAGGTGTGTTTTGGATGTGAATCATACAATAGTGTGTTGATGTGAATGTATATAGATTGTATGTGATGGTATGAGATGAATGCATGAATATATTGTGAATATGTATGCATTTCAAGAATGTCGTGAGTCATTTTGTATGTGAAGCATAATGATGTACATTCTTGTGTTGTGTGATTCTAATGAGAATCCGTTGTAACGTCGTGTACCTATGTGAGGTGTGAGCAATGATTACAAACGATTGTGTGCCTAGGTGAGGTGTGAGCAATCGGATTGTGCGCCTATGTGGGGTGTGAGCAATCCATAAACATTGTGTGCCTATGTGAGGTGTGAGCAATGGGTGAACATCGTAGGCCCGACGGGGAGTTACATTGGTAACGAGCGATGGTTCCAATAAGTTCATGAGTGAACTTGAGATGATTGAGTCGGTACCGCATTGCATTTGCATAGAGTCGTGAGTCGGTCTCTATGATTTGCCTTTATCATCTTTATAATTGAGTATTGATGAATAAACATGAATATGTATGTTTATGTGGAACGATAAGAATTGTGAAGGTATGCATGATGAATATGCTTGGTTTTGTATATATATATACATTATGATGTATATGAGTGAGTTGTGATGAATTGTGGTGAGAATGTAGAATATGTGTATTTTTATGCTAAGATATATAATTATATGCATTGTTATTATGATAATATTTCTCACCCTTCTGCTGTTTTATGATGCTCTATGAGGCATTGCAGAGTAGGTATGCTGGTGGTCTTTTTGTGAAGCGTGTCTTCATTCTTTTGGTCGGTCGGCTCTGATATGTAGCACCGGGTAGCTAAGATGTATATGATTCTTTTGTGATACATTTGTACATGTATCTTGTTGATGAATGTTTATGTAAACATGAATTATGTTGGTGGATAACACTTGATGATATTTATATATATGTATATATGTTTGATGTTATTCAATGTTTAGATTTTCCGCTTTGATTCTAAATATTGAGATGTGGGAGTAAGGACTAAGTTCCTCTGTTGAAAAGTTACCCCACTGTTGCATATCAATCGTTGAGCAGGTGTTGAATGTTTTAATTTCATGTATAATGTGACATACCTCTTTTATACTATGTTTATAATTATACTCTGACGGAATTTTTAATATGTGCCTAAATGATTATGTGATTATTTGGGGGTATAGAAAGGGGGTGTTACAATCATCATCAGACTTTGATCCTCCATTTAGAAGCAATCATTATTGTTTTACAAAATACATGTTCAGATTCTTTTTAATAAAATCAAATCTTTCTATAGTAAAAGACTTTGAAAATATATCATCCCATTGATGATCAATATCATTGAACTATATATTTATCATACCCTTCTAAACATAATCTCTAATAAATGATGTTTTATTTCTACATGCTTGGTTCTCGAATGTTGAATAAGATTCTTTGTCAAACAGATAACAATAGTATTGTCATAAAAGATTGGAATATTGCTTCCACATATTTGTTAGTCTTCCAACAAATATTTCATCCAAAGTAGTTATGTACAACAACTTGTTTTTGAGATGTAGACAAAGCAATAGTTGCTTGTCTTTTACTAGCCCAGGGTATAAGGTTTTCACATATGAATTGACAGTTTCCCCTAATGAATTTTATCTCAATTCTACTCCTAGCATAGTCAATATCACATAATCCAACTAGCTTATAGTCTAAGGATTTTTCATAAAAGCAACCCTAGATTGGTTGTTCCCTTCATATACCTAAATATCCTCTTAACAACCGTTAAGTGAGTCTCTCTAGGATCTAATTGAAATCTTGCACACAAGACGACATTAAACAAAATATATGGCTAGAAGCTATTAAGTAAAGTAAAGTGCCAATCATACCTCTATACAACTTCTGACAGACATTGGTGTTGCTTTCCTATTTGCTCAAATTATAGGTTTGATGCATAGGAGTTGTCATGATCTTGCAACCATCTAGCTTGAACTTTTTCCAGAAGCTCCTTTGTGTATTTTGTCTGATGAACATAAACTCCATCTTTGCATTGATATATTTGAATACCATGAAGAACTCCAGCTCTCCCATCATACTCATAAACAAGGCCGTCTTAAATTTTTGGAGGCCCTTTGTAGGTTTACTATGATTTAACCATAGAAAAATAAATATAGGCCCTTCTTTTTTATGGTTGAATCACAACAAATATTTCGCGAGGCCCTTTTAAGCCATAATTTAACCGAGAAAATTTTGAGGCCCTGTGCGGTAGCTCACCTTGAATGCCCTCAAAGACGGCCCTGCTCATAAAAAACTAAGCCTGCATTGACTTTGAAAATTCTATGCAAAGGAAAATATTAGTATAACTAAAGATAATATCATCCATATATACTTAGACAATTAAGATATCATTTTTAACTATCTTTCTAAAGAGTGTAGTGTCTACTTTCCGTTTCTAAAAACCATTTTCTAATAGAAAATTACTTAGTCTCTCATACCAAGCCCTGGGAGCTTATTTGAGTCTACAAAATGATTTCTTAAATTTGAAAACATGATCTGGGTGGACTAAATCCTCAAACCTAGGTGGTTGTTTGACCTACACTTCTTCAAAAATGACTCAATTTAAAAAGCACTCTTAACCTCCATTTGGTGAAAAATAATTTTATGATTAATAACATAGGAGAGAAGTAACCTGATTGCGTCTAAACTTGCAACAGGTGCAAAGGTTTCAGAGAAATCTATACATTCTTGCTGATTGTAGCTTTGAGCAACAAGTCAAGCTTTATGTCTAACCACTTCTCCTTGCTCATTAAACTTGTTTCAAAATACCCATTTTGTTTCAATAATGTTCTTCTGATAAGGTTTGGGTACTAGATCTCAGACATCATTCCATTGGAACTGATTTAGCTCTTCTTGCATTGCCATAATCAAGCCATCATCAGAAAGTGCTTCATCAACATAAGTAGGTTCAATCATGTAGAGTAGTCCTAGCATTAAGTGTTCTTCTCTGAAAGAAAACCTTGTCTTTCTAGAACTATCTATATTTCCAAGAATTAACTCTTCTGGATGTGAAGACTTTTACTTGAAGGGCTTATTAGATTGTGATACTTCTGAGGAGAGATTTTGAGCTTCTTTAGAATCTTCTTCATTTGGATGAGCTTCAGAGGTTGGATCATCTTCTGGACCACCAACTTTTGAAGTTCTGATAGCTTCTGAACATCTAATTTTGATGGATTGTTAGCTTATGAACTTCTAGCTTCTGGACATCTAACTTATGAGGTGTCTTTAGACACACAAATTTCTGAAAAGCTTTGTGTTGAGAAAAATTTGGTTCATACCATGCATCCTCCAAGGTTTTGATGATAACAAAGTATTTGAAGAACAATTAGTATTTCTAACTAGATGGTTTTTGTGTACAGAATTATATTTACTTGATGAAACTGGTTCTGTCACTGAAGGAGCTATGGTTCAGCTATGATTGTGTACTCGTGAGAGAGCCTGATTAGAAAGTTATCAAAAGTACATCTCATACTCAGAAGCGTGCTATGGTTGCTTCTAAAACAGAGTAATGTCAACTCATGCTCACAAATCACGGGACTCGAGAATAGTTGATATTATCTTCAAAAGATTATGTTGTACTTATTTCACAGAAGAGTTCTCTCGACAAAGGCCTTGTTTAGCGGATAATTCTATGGCTACAAGTTCCAACACCTGCTTTATTGGAAAATAAGATGTACAAGAAGGTTTGATCTATATATAGCCGTTGAGCTGCTGCAATGACCCTATTTATTCAGCTATAAAGGAGCAGAAAAATTAAAGATCAACCAATAGAATAACACTGCAACTACAACTGAAATATACATACACTTCAACCAACTTGTAACAACTCAAGAGAAGCTAATCTGTTATGAGTTCTTATTCTTGTATAGGTTAAGAATCCTTAGTGTTAAAGTGTGTTGTATTATATTTGAACACCTTTGATTGTTAATCAAGTGTTGTTGTAAGTTATTCCTTCTCTAAACAGTCTGTTTAGATAAAAGTCTCTTGCCTTGGGCTTGAGCTGTCAAGTCTTGGATTCGTGGAATCTGAGCAGTAAGTCTTGAATCCGAGGGTTTAAGCAGGAAGTCTTGGGCTGGAGGTCTAAGCAACGAAGTCTTGAACCTGAGGGGTTTAATTAGGAAAGTCTTAGGATCTGAGAATCTAAGCAGGAAGTCTTGATCAGGTTCTAATTAAGCAAGGAAGTTTCGGGCTGAGGGTCTTAGCAGAAAATTCTTATACTTGAATGTATAAGCAATTGTAATATGGTTGATTATAGTGGAAATCTCTTGTGCTGCAAGGGGACTGGACTACTCTCAGTTGGAAAGGAACCAGGATAACTTTTGTGTGTTCTCTGCCCATTTATTTACTTCTGTTTTTCTATCCGCTGCATTTATCAATGAGAGTTTGAACTTTTGTTTAGATTATGAACTCTGATCAGAAGTAAAAAAGATTTTGCAAACACAATTCAACCCTCCTTCTTGTGTATTTTTCTCATTTTCACTTTGAACTAGCTATGACATTTTATTCTAAGTCTCTTTGTCATCAAATTTGATGTGTATTGACTATTTAAACCTTTTGGTTTCAGAGTTATACACCATGTGCGCCTTTGAGTGTTCATAGTATCCTAAAAAGATACCCTTTTGAGCTTTGGCGTCAAATTTATTCAGTTAGACATTATTGTTCAAGATGTAACATGTACATCAAAACTGATGAAAATAAGAAATGCTTGACTTTCTTTCTTTGAACAACTAATATGAAGGTTCGTTCAGAATAAGTCTAATATAGATTATATTCTGAACATAACATGTTGTATTTACAACTTATGCCCATGAGCACTTAGGTAAATTATTTTCTTGAATCATAGTTCTGGCCATTTCTTGTAAAGATTTGTTCTTTCTCTCTACAACTCCATTTTGATGTGGAGTCATAGGAGAATAGAAATCATGGAGAAGTCCATGTTTTCATAAAAAAAAAAATCAAATGGCTCATTTTCAAATTCTCTTCCATGATCACTTGTTACTTTTAGAATTTTTGATTCATTTTCATTTTGCACTTGTATTCAAAAGATGTTGAACACATCATATGATTCATCCTTAGTTCTAAGGAATTTAACCCAAGTCCATATTTTATAGTCATCAACTATGACTAATCCATATTTCTTCCCATTGATTGATGCAGTACTTATAGAAGCAAATAAATCAAGGATCTGGAAGTAGAGATAATGTTATTAATTTTAAAAGAAGTTTTATTAATTTTCCCTACTTGGCATGCTCCACACAGAGCTTTTGAGTGATAATTAAGTTCTGGCAATCCTTTAACAAGTTTTAACTTGCTAAGTTTAAAGATTAATATCCAGTTTACATGACATAACCTTCTATGTCAGAGCTATTTTACATCACTCCCTGATATAAGGCAATATACCTTCTGATTAACTAATTCAGAGAAATTAATTTTATAAATATTGTCTTTTCTTTTACCTTTAAATACCATGGACTTGACAGATTCATTCATGACTATATAGCTGTTCTTATTAAACATGAGTTCATAACCACTGTCACAAAATTGATTAATGCTCAATAGGTTATGTTTTAGTTCATCTACTAACCAAACATTATTAATAGAGATATAAGAATTTCCAATAGTACTTGTACCAATGATTTTTCCTTTCTAGTTTCCTCCAAATCTCACAGTTCATCCCACTTTCAGTGTTAGGTTTAGAACATATGCTCTTCTCCTGTCATATGTCTTTAGCAGCCATTGTCCAGGAACCATGACAACTTCTTTGTTTCTCCGTTGAAGCATATCTATTTAAAAAATAATTTCAGATTTAGGTACCCATAGTCTTATGGGTCATTTATGTAAGAATGAGATTTGGTTCTACATCTGGCCTTACATTTTTATGATAACAATACATTGTTTCTTAGAAAACAATTTTATACCCTAATAGTTTTGTGTAAAGTGTAGTTTTTTCTAACAATTTCCAACTCTGAAGAATTGGCGTGTGACGTCATCAGATTCTGGACTTAACACACTCTGACGTTGAAGAGATACAAAGTGCGCTTCAAGATTGGGTCAAGTTCTAAAATGCTTTTAGACGACGGTTCTAATGAATGCTTCTGCTAAATCTTCTGAGTGTGACTCTAATAGAAGAGCTTCTGAAGAATTGTCAAAGCTCTTAAGACTCTGAAGAACAAGTTGTGAAGACTTTGAAGGCCAGGTTTTGAGGAACAATTTCAAGACTCTGAAGACTATAGTTCTGAAGCTTCTCCCAACCAATCTTTTGATCCTTCTAAACATGCTTCAAAAACACATATTCAGAAGCCTCTGAAGATTATAAGATAAGATCAAAAGGTTTTACGTGAGAAAATAAGTACACAGTACAAGATCAAATATTTCTTCTACTACGTTGATTTCGTGGAGTAAGAACTGTACTATTGTACCATTTTGTCTCCCACCTTTGCAGACCGTTATGCAAGGTGACAACCTATTCATGAAGATGTCCATTCCACCCTCCAATAGATCTTTTCATGCTTATATAAAAAAAGACTTGGAAGAATGAATGAAGCTGCTAATTCACGAGACTATGTTATTCACACAACATAACACTTTTGTTGAACATATTATTTTTGTGAATAGAAAACACACATAGAGATTTTGTTCGTTATTGTGTGATTATTTCACTGTACTTAAACTTTGTGTAACCTGCTTTCTTGAAGCAACTTTGTAAACACAATACTTGTATCTCATTGTTTTGAGGTTGTATTCCTTAAGAGATTAGGGTTTTAGTCTGGATTCTCGAGAAGACAAAGACGGGTAGTCTTTGTGTGTCTGTAATCAGGTTGATTATAGTGGATTAAGTCCTTATTGAGAAGGCAAAATCACCTTGACGGGTGGACTGGATTAGTTTTGTTAACAGTGACCCAGTATAAAAAATATCATATTGCCTTTTCAAGAGATCATATTACCTTTTCAAGATTTTCATATGTCTGGTTTTTTCTTGACACCGACCCATAAGGTCTTGAATAAAAGTAATCATATCAGAACAAGATAGTTTAGAAAATATCTCATCATCTTCTTCAGAATCTGAGTCAGATTCTGTATCTAAAGAAGTAAGATCCATCAAAGGTAGATTGGCTTCTTCCTCATCTTTTTCTGATCCATCTTCTTTATCAAGTTCATCTCATGCTTCCATGAGACTCTTCTTGAACTTGTTTCTGAAGCTGTCCTTTTGATAACTTCCTTTCTTTGACTTGTTACTAGTGTGGTGACCGACCCCTTTACTCGGACATGTGAAGGGACTTCAGGAAGCACTTCCCAAAGCCAGTTAATCAAGCATGAGAGTTCAACCTCGACGTCGCTATTCATTTTGATATTTCAACATTTTTATTTGTAATTTCCTTGCATGTTGAGCACTTATTTGATTTTAAACTTGTTTGTTTTGAATGGTAAGATTAATGAAATGATCATGTATCTTTTGAATTAATTCTTTTGCACTACTAAAAAAATGTAATTTAGAGACGGAAATTAGTGAGGGAATTAAATCCCTCACTAATTGCGATGAATTTTGTGAGAGAAAACCGTGTACATAATTATTTAATAATGAGTAAAAATTAGCGAAGACATTTGTGAGATAATTATTCCGTCACAAAAAATCCCTCACAAGTTCTCTCACAAATTGATAACTGTACATTTGGTGAGGGAATTTGAGAAGAATTTTATTTCTCACTAATATTTCCCTCACAAATTCCCTCATAAATGCGTTAGATGTTTTTGTGAGGGAAATATTCCCTCCCTAATATAATTTTTTATAAAAAATAATTTAAGTTAAAATTTTGTTGATGACAATGTAGTTTAAATTTTAATAAAATAATAGTAAAATGTTTTCTAAAATAAATTATCATTCTATATTAAAATAAATTTTGATATCTCTTTAAATTTTAAATTAAAACATAAATATAAAAATTAAAATTAAAATATGATTTTATCTTGAATTGGCTTCCCACTCAAATAAATTTTAATATTTAGTCACTAGTGTAAAAAACAATTTTTAAATCAAACATTTTAAATCAAATGATATCCACTTGATTTAAAAACCTAAAAAGCTAGAACACGGCGGATGCATTTTTACTAAATAGAATTTAAATCAATTAATCTGATTTAAAAACAATTTTTTTTTTATAATTTTTTTATAATTAAAAAGAAAATAGTTCTACTCTTCTCCGTGAAAGCATAACCGATTCCTTCTAAACCTTTTTCCTTCTCTCACTCGCTGGAAAAACAAACCCTAAGCTCACATTTCCTTCACACTTTCTCTCTCGGCCGGCGAAAAAACCCATTACTTCCGTCTCACCTTCTCTCTCTGCAAATCACCACCACCGTCTCTCTTCACTATTTCAATCCCTCCTCAACTATCTTCCACAAATCCTTTCTTCCTGGTCTTGCTACTTTACCATCTCTTTCTCTCAATAGATTCGTCTTTTCCACTAAAAAAATCTCGAACAACAACCACTACTACCACCCGTGCTTCTTTGCTTGAAACTCCCGTTCTATGGGTTGGTAGAATCTGGAATCTGCGTCTTATATGCTCTTCTCAAGACCGGATTCGTTGGATCTCCATCAAACCCCTTTCTCTCATATTTGGAAATTGGTAGTAATGGTGATAGAAATGATTCTGGTGACTTAGGGTTCTCTAAATGGACACAGGCCATACTTTGAAAACCAGGTATACCATTCTAACTTGTTTATCTATAACTGTTTCTTATTTTTATATTTTTGGGTTTCTGTTTTTGTATCCATTATACTTGTTATTTATCCATGCCTTGGAGTAATGTCAGTGGGGTTGTGTTTTTGGGATTCTCTTATAGAAGACAAGTTATAGCGTAAAGCCTAACATTAGCTCCTATATTAAGCTCAAGGACCTTACCAATGTATCTTTTTTTTACAATATGTATTGATTATTTCTAGTTATTTTGTTTGGTCAGCAAAGGAAGGAGCTAACGGAGGGAACCTTACGAGCAAATGACATCCTACAACAAAGGGTACACTTAAAAGGAACTGCAGAATCCCATCCAAGTCTGTTAGGTACTTTTCTTCTTCAATTTCATACACAATCACTTATTTCACAATTTTAACTTCACTTTTTCATAATCACTTTTTTCAGGTAAAACCCGTTTTGCAGTGCGTGATAGGTTACTGTGTCGGGTTTCGGGGCTCCGATTCTTCAATGTTTCCCCAGAAGAGTATTCCAAGAGGAATTACGCTAACAATGTTGCTGAATACAACACTGTTTTGGGTTATCTCAATGCTCAAAGAAGGTTCCTCTTTCTCTTGAGTTTTTCTTTTTTGTTTTTAAGATTAATTTAGGTTGGTTCTTCATGGTTAAATTTACACAGTGTTGTGTGTTGTTACATTATATGATGTTTAATTTTGTAAAATATGTTACTTTATTGTTATGATTTCATTTGGAAATTCTTATGAACAAGAGAAGAGGGAATTTACATTGCCAAAATTCTCATGAGGCTTATGATATTTTGGAGGTGTATGCTCATGTGGTGGTTTTTCATGTGGTGGTGGGTAATATGATGGTGAATTTTCATGAGGTGGTTTCACACGAGGGGCTTGGTATTCTGGCGATGAATTTTCATGTGGTGGTTTCTCGTGCGGAGGTTGGTACTCTGGTGATCCTATTTGTTTTTGTGCTTCTATTGTAGGCTTTCATAGTTTGTTTAGCTTTGCTTAGACAAGCTAGTGTTATGTTATGGTAGTACCATAGTTTGATTTTGGCAAGAGGTACTGAGTTTCATGGTACTGTTTGTAACATAGTTTTATGAATATTTTATAACGGATCAATTTTATTTAAAACTTTGTTCTATGGTATTTTATATTAATGGTTGTGTATGAAATATTTGATTAGTATTTGGTTGTGATGAAATTTTGTATTATTTATAATTTTTTGTACAATATTGTGGTAGAAATAAAAGAAAAATGACAATTAGGAAAAAAATGACATTGTACTTTTAAATTGAATGAACCGATTTAAAATAACATTATGATATTCACAAAAACAATTTAGTGTTTCATATTCTGATTGATACAATTTAATTATGATGATATAGTAAATTCAGTTGTAGTATTAATTAAATTTGACAAGAAATTTACAATTTCAATAGTTTCATGTAGGTTCTGATTGTTTAGTGACGGAAAAAAAATGTCACTAAATCATTATCACTTAATTTAATGACGGAATATAATCGTCAGTAATTTAGTGACGGAAAATATCCCTCACAAATAATTATTCATTCATTAATTTTCAATAATTAGTGACGGAATATATACGTCACTAAAGTAAAATTACTGAGGTATTTAGAAATCCCTCACAAATTATTGGCGGATTTTTTTCAATTTTTAGTGACGGAATTATTAATTTAGTGACGGATTAGTTCCGTAACCACTACAACAAAAGTAAGTTATAACATCGCACCTTAGACAGCGCTTTAATACAAAAGCACTGCTATAAGTTAAAAACAAGGAAACTAGCCATTTAAAAAAGTAAAAGCGCAAAAAAATATAAGACCTTAGACAGCGCTTTGGTCAAAAGCGCTTTATAAGGTCTTATAAATTAAAAAAAAAAATTTAATGGAAAATATTAGACAGCGCTTACCTTAAAAGCGCTTTCTAAGGTCTTAAAAATTAAAAAAAAATAAAATCAAAAGCGTTGTCTAAGGCCAACCTTTGAAAGCGCTTTTAAAAGCGCTGTCTAAGGTCAATCTTAGAAAGCGCTTTCATTAAAAGCGCTGTCTAAGGTCTAATAAAATTAAAATATATGAATAGTTAGTATTCATTTTCATATTTCCGCTCTTTCTTCTCCCCTGCATGCGAACAGAGCTCAAAACCCTTCACCGAAAAACCTTCGCCGTCAACCGTCCTTAACCGTCCGTCAACCGTAAACCTTCACCGAAAAACCTTGCCGTCCGTCCGTTTCTGCTCATTTCCGTCGTCGTTCGTTTCTGCTCATTGCCGTCGTCCGTTCGTTTCTGCTCTTTGATACATTTCGTTCTTGCATTGCCGTTGTTACCGTCGTTAAAGGTACGTCGTTGTTGTGTTTTGTTAAGTTTTGTTAATGAAGTTAATGAAAATGAGTTTTGTTAATGAAGTTCGTTCATTTCGTTCTTTCTGCTCTTTGATGAGTTTTGTTAATGAAGTTATGTTGGACTGTTTTATTAATGAAGTTTTGTAGTGAATGAGTATGTTTGAAGTTTTGTTAATGAAGTTTTGTAGTGAATGAGTATATTTGATGAGTTTGTTAATGAGTTTTGTTAATGAAGATTTGTTAATGAAGTTTTGTAGTGAATGTGTATGTTTGATGAGTTTTGTTAATGAAGTTATTGTTTAGGTCGAAATTAGTTGGACTGTTGTTGGAATTTGAATTGTTAACATGCTAGTTTAGGTTAGTTTTAGTGAGCTAACTCCAAGTATTTTTGTTTAAAACATATTTTATTATATTTGTTAAATCGTTTAGTTTAGTTTAGTTTAGTTTAGTTTAGTTTAGTTTAGTGAAGTTTTGTTTAAAACATCTTCTAAATAGTTTAGTTTAATGAAGTTTAGTTTAATGAAGTTTTGTTTAATGAAGTTTTGTTTAAAACATCTTCTAAATAGTTTAGTTTAGTTTTATTAAATCTTCTAAAAAACTTTTATTTTAAAACATATCCAACTCTTTAGCCATTATAGCTAAAGAGGTAAAATTTGTTATATACTTGATTTCTTTCTTATATTTGTTATATATTATGTCATATTTGTTATATTTGATATCCTTGATTTCTTTATTATATTTGTTATATATTATATTTGATATCCTTGATTTATTTATTACAGGTTAGATGGCTACTAACAATGATCACCCACATGATGATGATCACCCACATGATGATGATCACCCACATGATGATGATCACCTACATGATGATGATCCCGATATTCAGGTTTGAAGTAACAGATCTATGGAAGCAGAGATTAGAAGAGGAATAATCATTATGAAGAGAGTGATCCATGCTAGAGATCAAGGCATCACTTATAATGTGCATTGGAGCGCCCAGAATACACTTATTGAGCCTAACGGTCATACTTTGACAAGTTTCATTGGTGCACTTGTAAGGAATGCGGTTCCTATTACTTGTGATGATTGGAGATCCAAACAGTTGAAGGAAACCAAAGAAAAAATTTGGAATGAGATAAAGGTACCATAATTATGTCTTTAATTATGCCAACTAATTATGTCCTTCAAATTATTTGTACTAACCAATGTGTATGGTTTTTTTAGAGGTGCTTCAACGTCGAGGAAGAAAGAAAAGCTTTTTTGATGAGATTGGCAGGGAAGCTCCTAAGAGGGTTTAGGACATATTTAAACCGCATCTATCTTAGGGATGCTGACGATAACTTTGTTGATGGAGAGTATCCATCTAAATATGCAAGTTTGATTTCACCACAAGAATGGGTAACGTTTAAATCCAAACGACAAACCCCAGAATTTACGCGATTAAGTGCAATTAATCGGGAAAGAGCATCAGCTCCCAAGTATAAATACAGGAAAGGACGTGTTGGATATGGACGTTTGGAGCAATCTTTGGTAAGTATCAATATATTGCAATGCTATAATAATTGTTCATCATGAGTTATAGTTGATCATATTATTTGGCTTTATATGTAGTTACAACAGGCGAATAGCTCTGAAACATCTCTTCCTGCACATGTCTTGTGGAAGGAAGCCCGTGTGGGCAAGTCTGGAGTTGTTGCAGTAGAGGTTCTACAAGTATTTGAGAAATGTGTAAGTATAACAATATTTCTTTAATTAAATCAAAACTTTATTAACAAATATTTGACAAATATTCGATATTCATCTGATTTTCAGGAGGCGTTATCTCAGTCTGTATCTCCAGACGATACCAGAAGCATACTTAGTCGGGCATTAGATGTCCCTGAGTATTCTGGTCGGGTGAGGGGTAAGGCATTTGGGATCACCCCGACCTCCTTGAATATTAAAAAGGGAAAGGTTGCTAGTAATGCAGAACTTCAAGCTAAATTGGAAGCACTAGAAGCTGAGGTTCGGGAATTACGAAAGGAAAAAGAAAGGGATAACGCTTCATGTTTTAGAGATGGATCGGAGAAAGATAGTATCAACTACAGCTTTCATCCGATTATTCCAGAGGTAATTATATATATATTTATGAAATTAAATTAGTAGCTTAAATTATTTAAATGACATATATACACATTAACAATGGCATATTTATTTTTGGTTTTAGGGCGTTTCCCAATGTCAGCTCTTCTTATCTTCACCAACTTATCGGAATGTTGCAAAGGGAAAAGTGTATAACAATGGGGTACAATTACTTCACAATAAATCCCTCCCTACTGGAAGTTTGAAAGTATCAGTTGATATTGCTATAGAGGAGGAAGCACCATTACCCTATCCTAACGATGATTCGGATGTAACATTGGTGCGAGATGCTATAGGGTCGTATGTTGCATGGCCGTCAAACCTCATACTCGTAGGATATGAGGTATGCTTAAAACCGTTATAAACCTTTGTTAACCTTAATGTGTAGATTCAAAGATTTTACGAGCATTTTATTTTCATTTTTTACATGGTAATGTTATTTAGACTCCAACAAAATCCAAAACAAAGGATAAGCGGATTCCGGAGCATACCGAGTCCGTTGTTTCAAAAAACATGTACATCACAATTATATGATATTTATGCATAGAAAATGTTGAATTGGATATCTTATACTTCATCTAACAAATTATATGATATATAGCTGCCTGGTAAACAGATTAGCAACATTTCAATGCAAAAAAATGTTGGTGCTAAGAAGAGCAGGGGTAGAAAACAACCTATCTCCAAGTTTAGGTCGTGTCTCCAGACGTATCTACAAGTGACAGATATTATCACCGGAGGTGTTCGTCTTATACATATGGAGAAAGGTATCTATGGCTTTGAACATGACCAAATTATTAGTAATGAAGACTTCGAGCAAGTTTTTAATCATGAAGAATTGGGCGGCACTGTTGTCAATACATACGTGAGGTATATATATCTGATCTACTTTGGTATATTAATTGAACAACTTATTTACTTTATGTTTCAAATGAATAGTCTAATGTTAATGATGTTTTTATTTAAGGTTTCTGTATGACAGAGTTATGCGCCCACACGGATTGCAGCAAAGATTTGCATTCCTATGCCCGGCGTCTGTCAACTTAACCTTAATAATCAATAAACCAGATGAGGTCCTGGCGTATATACGCGACGTCTTTATGGACAACCAAGAAACGGAAAAGTTGTTCTTTTTACCGTTTAATACTGGGTTAGATTTTCATTCTAAATTCATCTATTATAGTTTTTTTGTATTTTGACGCGTGTAGAAAGTTTCCATCTAACACTTGTTTAATCTTACAGTGGACATTGGTTGTTGGTCGCAATTAATCCTAGCAGAGCAATGGTGTATTATCTGGATTCGTTAGGAAATGATTGGACAACATACCCGGATTTGAAGAAGTGTATTGACACGTAAGTGAGATTGTTCTAAATATGAATGTGTATATTTATTTGTTTGTTTATTTATTTATGTGAATTTTTCTAAATATTCACTTATATTTTATTAGCGCTATACAAGCTTTCCTAGCACTACGAGATAGCCATCTACCACAGCGGAGAGTCAACCCCATTATTACATGGAATACAGTGAAGGTATATTAATTATCACATGTGTTATTATATTAGTGATGCTACTTGATAAAACTTAGGATTTATCCATATTTTCTTTTCATTTGTAGTGTCCTCGGCAACGCAATCAAATAGATTGCGGCTATTTCATGTTGAGGTTTATGAGAGACACTCTTTTGTTGGATCGAATAGAGATTCCATCCGATGTATGTATTTCTAACTTATGAGTTATTTTAATATTAACACATATCTCTCATGTCTAATGAAATAGTTAAAACTAAATCAAACTATGTTATATTATTATGTAGTACTTTGAAGAATGCAAGTGTGCTAATTACTCAATTTCTCAATTGGATGAAATTAAAGAGGATTGATGTCAATTCATTATGGAGCTCGGAATTTTACAAGGTATAATATTGTACTCTTACTTTAATTGATGAGAATTTAAATATGTGTAACTTTGTTTATGTATTCTTTTAATTGAATTACAATCTTTGTGTTTTCAGGACCTATAATGTAGATTTGAAGCATACCTTTGGTTGGATGCAAAAGTACTAGTATAAGTGATATGTGCATTTGTAGAAAAAATGTAATGATTTGTAATTATAAATAGGTGTATATATAATTTTGGTTTGTAATTTTAAATATATATATTGGTTTGAATTGCCAATTGTTTTGGATATATAATTTTGGTGTAAATTGGTACATTTAAATAGGATAAATTGGATTGATTTGAATCTCCAAATTGTGGTATTTTTCTGAACAGGTCAAAAACAGGTTGAAAAAACAGGTCAAATTCTGGTTGAAAAAACCTGGTAAAAATTGAGGTTTTAAAAAATTTATATTAAATTTTTCGTATACCTTAGACAGCGCTTTTGGTGAGAGCGCTGTCTAAGGTATACCTTAGACAGCGCTTTGGGTGAAAGCGCTGTCTAAGGTATACCAAAAAAAAGTCAAAAAAGGTAGGGCTTAGACAGCGCTTTCACCAAAAGCGCTGTCTAAGGTATACGAAAAATTTTATATAAAGGTTCCATAGACAGCGCTTTTCATTAAATATACCCACCTTTAGACAGCGCATTTGGTATTAACCAAAACGCTGTCTAAACCTATAGCAGCGCAGGTATAGACAGCGCTTAAAAGCGCTGTCTAAGGGCAAAAAAAGCGCTGTCTAAGGTCTTATCTGTTGTAGTGAACTATTTATGACGGAATTCAAAATCCCTCACAAATTTTTTGCGACATTGAAATTCGGTAGGAATTTTGGCACGTCGCTAAATCCGTCACTAAAGGTTTTTGTGACGGATTTTAGTGAATTAGTGACGGAATAATTCCCTCTCTAAATTCAATTTTTTTAGTAGTGTTGTATTCAGTCATTTAATCGCCGAAAAACAAAAAATAATATCAATAATTCTCAACCTCATTTTCTTTATCTAACTGTTGTTTTAGTAAAGATCAGAGGAAGGATGATGTAAACAAAATACTCAAAATTTCTACGGTATGCTTTCAAATAAAACTTTGCTAATGATGTAAGACATTGTTTGAATCCCCAAACACCAAGGAGTTAAGGAGCTAATTCCTAGTCATCCACGTTGAGCCTAGACGTTGGCGATTCTTTTAGAATCATATCCTTCGTATTAATCAATAACATATTGAGATTTATGGTCAGACTGTGTTTAGATGTTCCTTTATTTTTTCTGGTGGTTTTTAATCTAATGGTGGTGGTCCTACTGACTTGAGATCTAACTTGTTCTTCATTGTGGTGAAGTGTTTGAGAGCAAATTTCTTTATAGTTTGACTCGTGGTGATATTTGTTGCTTTTTATGAATTTGTATGTCATCTTTAGTTTTTTTATTTATTCTTAGAGTGTTTTTTTTCCTCTTCTTGTACCATTTGTATGCACATGTACTCTATTGGGTTTATTATTTTTTTCTTCTTATATATATATATATATATATATATATATATAATTATTTTTTGTCTTAAAAAAATCTCAATTTATGTCAAATTATGTATCACATTAAAACATGAGATTTACTACTAAAACACAAATACTTAAACTATCAAATCTCATAACATAGACTAGAAAGAAAGAAAAGACTAATTCAAAAGGGGATGATGTCATATATAATGCTTAAAACGATTGACCACCTTTTGGGGGGCAAAACATAAAGACGTATTCTTTCTCCGTAACCGCGTGAAAGCTCCTAATCGATCTCCCACCTCTCACTGTCCATTCCCATTTTACTCGTAGATAGATAGAGAAAGAGAGAGAAAATTTCTTATCACATCTTTAATATATATAGCCCTAGCTCATTATTCGGAATGTACGAACGGTAACTATATACAACAACAGAATCAACCATAAACCATAAATATGGAAGCACCACAACCTGGTTTTCGTTTCTATCCAACAGAAGAAGAGTTATTTGGCTTTTATCTACACAACCAGCTAGAAGGACAAAAGCTAGAAGACATCAATAAAGTCATCCCTGTCATTGATATCAATGGCAAAGAGCCATGGACTCTTCCAAGTAACACTAACTAACTCATTCATTTCTTCTAACCATGATATTTTCATCAAAAACTGAGTTTAGTTTTTTGTAAATTGTAATCAGCATTTGCAGGGGAACGATGTCGTGGAGAAACGGAGCAATGGTTTTTCTTTTCACCCAGACAAGAAAGAGAGATGAGAGGAGGAAGACCGAACAGAACAACAGCATGTGGGTATTGGAAAGCTACTGGTTCTCCTAGCTATGTTTACTCTTTGAACAACAAAGTGATTGGGATAAAGAAAACCATGGTGTTTTACAAAGGGAAAGTTGCTAGTGGAAGAAAAACTAAATGGAAGATGCATGAATATAAAGCCATTGAACACTTTGACTCATCTAACACAAACCCTCCTAAGGTATGTTAATCATTGTACATGATCACAATATTATAAAACCTTGTTTATTAATGCATATACTATCGTGATATAGATTTTGAATTCATCATAATAACTATTTTGGTATGTTTGTATCTATATGTATATAACTATATATATAGTTGCGACACGAATTCAGCTTGTGTCGCATTTATGTGGTATCGGGAAGTTTTAGTTCATTCGATCGTCGACCATTAGAGAGACCAAGAGTGGAGTTACAACTTGATCATAGTGCTTCAACAAGTTCTCAACAAGTGGTATCAGAGATTGATGAATCAAATCTGCATGCAACTTCCCGTTCGGAAGAAGTAGGAAGAGATCATGATGGCGATCTTATGGGAGGGTCAAGTGGTACAAATTGGAATGATGTAGCAAATAATGGGGTTGATGAATCTGAACCTCTTTGGGAATGGGAACAACTAAATTGGATATAACCTTATAAGTCAAACCATGCATGCACAGACCTATTCTTTGTGTTTGGAAAAAAAAAGACTAACAATCATCAAAAGTTTAGGCATAGTCGCTTCCTTCAACGAGGACATGTAACATGCTATAACACAATCATTATATTTGTTGTTTACAATAGTGTAATATTTTGTCAATTTTAAGAAATAATATTTAGTCCATATTGTTAAATATGTAATGAAATAAGAGTATTGCTAACAAATACTCCATCCGTCCCAAATTATAAAATGTTTTGAGTATTTCAAACAAATTAAAAAAGATAATTATTATTTTAAGAAAAAGTGAAATGATCTATGACGTTACCAAACTGCTCTTCATTAATTATATTGGAAAGAGGACTAAAGGAATACAGTAAGAAGAAAAAAAAGAAATAAATGATGAAGGGTATATTAGAAAAGAAATTATTGATGTTGTATTGAGATTTTAAAGTAATTTATAATTTGAGACAAATATAATTAAAGATAGAAGTAGTACATTGTTTAAAAATTTCTGCTAGAGATTTAAATCTAAAAGTAAACAGTATTGTTTACAATACAATGTTTTAAGGATTTAAAGAGTTTCTTTAAGACCTTCAATATCATTTTTTTCATAATATAAATGAGATATATGTCGGATGATGACAATTTCTATGTTATTATTATACCTGTGTTTTATTATAATTACTTGTTGTATTTTGAATATTTATCCTCTCATTTTATTTATTTATGGCAATCAATTATTGTATTGGTTCTCAGTGAGGGTCCATAGAATTCGTTCCAATTCTTAATTCAATCATAAGGATAAAATCGAGATAATTAAATGGGTCATATCGATCAGGATAAGACCTAGCTAGGTCGGCCCAAAACACATGGTGGAAATATTCAAATAAGAAGTACTCCCTCTGTCCCATATTATAAGAGAAATTTACTTTTTAAATTTATTAAATAATTAATGTATCTGGTCTATATATAGACCAGATACATTAATTATTCAATAAATCTAAAAAATAAATTTCTCTTATAATATGGGACGGAGGGAGTATTAAATAATGTATTCAAAGCGGATTAATAATCCTAATGGATCGGAACCAAACAAGGGAGTAGTAACTTTGATGGCTATTAAGTGGCCTTTAGAGCATCTCCAATGAAGATTGCTTAATTCACATGTGGATTTATAAGTTCGGAAGCTTAGCATTTTTATCATTGAAGTAGATACGTGCATGGTGTTATCGTTGCTTAAATATTTGTGTAAGTTGCTTTATAAAGCAATGCAAAAAATGTGTTGCTTATCATTAAATAATATTAATTATGATAATTGGCGTGGTCAAATATAAATTGATTGAGTCACATATAAAGAAATCACCATTTGAATCAAATTCGTTTAGATTGCTTAGATGTTGCTTAAATGCAATTTGACAATTTGGTCTCACATAAATAGATCGAGCAATCAAAATTAGTCCTCCCCATTGAAGATGCTCTTAAAGGCCTTAAATATGGAGCAGATTAGAAGTTCTATATAAGGGATACCCTCGCAGAAGAAACGGAAAGATATTTGTCTATACGACTTAAACTTACATTTGTGACTCTAACTAACTCCGCACTAGCAGAGTTATCAATTAATATACCTTACTTGTACATTTGGCACCTACCGCGTGACTGATAAATATAGTTTGAGTAACACAATCATATCTAAACATTAACCCATTATCGTCTCATGATGGGAAGGGCGACCAATAGCAACAATAACAACGGAGACCAAACTGCCATAGCTGAGATGCTTGCCACCCTACTCCCCCCGACGATATTCAATGGTAAGAGTAATCCTCAAGAACATATCATCGCTAACAACACACAAATGGTTAGCGTAGGGACAACTGATTCCTTTAAGCTTAAGCTAATGGCGGGACATTAAATGAAGCGACTCTCGTATGGTATATGAGCATTTTAAGATTTTCAATAAAGAGTTACTAAGACCTAAAGAGATGATTCATCAATTTTCTACAAGTAAACATAAGAAGGTCTTCACCATGAGCCTTTTTAACGTTTGCCAAGATCATTTCGAGTCATTGTAAGAGTATATGACCCAATTAAATAAAGAAAAAACATCAAGGTTACTCATCCAAACCATGAGATGTTTGAAGGGGTCATCCATAATGACCTCAAAGTTGAGCATTTTAACAAGTCCCTTATACAAAAGTTTCCATATTCAAAGGGTGATATCATGGCCAGAGTAGAGTTCTATATCAATGGAGAGGAAATCAATACCAAGAAAGGACCAGAGACGCAAAAGAGGGAGATGCCGGAAAAGCTCCATTTGGAAGGAAAACTAAATGGAAGATGCATGAATATAAAGCCACTAAACACTTTGACTCATCTAACACAAACCCTCCACAGGTATGTTAATCATTAACTGTCTGGTATAGGATTTTTAGGTGGCTGGAGTGGTGTGTTATCTTGCCTAGACATATCTTGACTCTTTCCCAGATGTTCGTTCCTTCGAGTGGAGGTTCTAGGACTAGAGGAGGGTTAAAGATGATTTGGAATGCCGTGGTTTGGTCGATTTGGAAAACTATGAGTGATATAGTTTTTTCAAGTTCTTCGATGAGACCATAAGACGTGGAAAACACGAGCATCCTCTTGGCTTGAAAATGGTATATTGGTAGGTTTGTGGAAAAATCACGTGCCTTCTCAACATGGCTTGAGATCCCAATCACGTTTTTGAGTTAATAGCATGAAGAGTGGCTTCAGCCTCCCTTGGTTGTGTTTTTGCTGTGTCTTTTGTGGGTTTGTTGATTTTACAGGTGTGATTGGAGAGATATAACTCTATCTGGATTCTGATTTCTGGGTCTTGTTAGAACAAGATTTGGTTCTGCAATATATCTCTTTGTTTTGATAATAACAAAGTTGTATTTGTGTGAGAATAATTTTGGTACTCTAACGTTTGTTTTCTTAAGTATTGATAAACAGGTGTTGACGCTGATAAAGATAATTCTGACTCTGATAAAGATAACTCTGACTCTAATAAAGATAACTCTGACTCTGATAGAAATCATGTGAAACGTCACTCTAAAATTCTCAATGGTCACTCTAAAACTATGACTCTGAAGACTTAAGTTTCTGAAGACCATGTTCTGAAGACTCTGAAGACAAGGTTCTGCTGAACAATTTCTGAAGACTCTGAAGACTTATGTTTCTGATAACCAAGGGTTATGAAGAAGGAGTGCTGAAGACTCTGAAGACAAGGTTCTGTTGAACAAGTTCTGAAGACCCAATAATTCATTCTTTTGATCATTCTTCAATCATATCAACTCAGAAGCCTCTGATGGATAGAAGAAGATGAAACATTTGCGAGGGAAAATAATACATAGTAAAAATAAAACATGTTCTTTTCCACTACCATTCCACTACCCTGATTTGGTGGTACAAAGGACAATTTCAGTGTACGATTTTCATCCCAGCATAATGACATTATTTCAAGTCGCCAGTATTTTACTGATATTCCTGATCTGCCCTTCAACGGATCTTTTTCTGACTATATAAAGACTTGATCATTCAACGAATCATATGTCACACCAAATGTGAAAAAGAGAAATATTCAAAACACTGATTTATACGAGAAAGAACTCAAGAAATAGCGAAATTCATGAGTGAACAGTAAAGCACCACAATACAAAGAAGAAGATTGTTCTTACTGTATAGATTCGCTCTAAGTTAGATTGAGCTAGAAATTGTGTTTAAATCAGCTTATGTAAGAAGCATTTCATTGTAAACATTTTATTTGATCAAACAATTGTTTGAATTCCTTAAGAGACCAGTTGGGTCAGAATCCTTAAAAAAAGATGGTTAGTCTGTGTATTGTTAGTCACCAGCAGTTGCTAGTGCAGTTGTAATCAGTTTGGTTATAGTGTATTAAGTCCTTGTGTATAAGGCGAAATCACCTTGGCGGGTGGACTGGATTAACTTGATAGTTTTCAAGTGAACCAGGATATATCGTGTGTCTTTCTCTATTGTTAGTCTATTTGTGATCTTTGTTTGAGTTTCACAAAAAGATTTCATTTTGAAAACCCAATTCAAACCCCCAATTTCTTTTGTTTTTCTCACACCTTCAATTGGCATCAGAGCTCTGGTTCTGATTGTGATAAACGTTTTATCAACACTTAACAGTGTTCAGTACTGATCCAGTATTTGTGTGAGATATCATGGCAGCTCCTGCTAATACTACTACTGAAGAGAAAGATCACTACAATGCCAAACCACCAGTCTTTGATGGTGAAAAGTTTGACTACTGGAAAGACAGAATAGAAAGCTTCTTTCTTGGTTATGATGTAGATCTCTGGGATTTGGTAGTCGATGGCTACACTCACCCAATTGATGCTACAGGTGCTAAAATATCCAGAAGTGATATGACCAACCAATAGAAGAAAGATTATAAGAATCATCACAAGGCAAGAACCATATTGCTAAATGCTATCTCTTATACTGAGTATGAGAAGATAACAAATAGAGATACTTTCAAATCTATCTTTGATTCTCTAAGAATGGATCATGAAGGTAATGCTCAAGTCAAGGAGACAAAGGCGCTAGTCCTAATCCAAAAATAAGAGGCATTCATAATGGAGGATGATGATATAGTTGAGGCCATGTTTTCAAGGTTTCAAATTCTAGTCACAGGTCTTAAAGTTCTGGACAAAGGTTACTCAAATGATGATCATGTGAAAAAGATCATCAGAAGTCTTCCCAAGAAATGGATACATATGGTAACAACTTTAAAGCTATCCAAAGATCTTAACAGCATAAGTCTTGAAGAGCTTGTTAGTTCTTTAAGAAGTCATGAGATAGAGCTTGAAGAAGATGAACCTCAGAAGAGAAGAAAATGTATCGCTCTTAAGTCTAAACCTGAAAAGGCAAAGGCTTATCAAGCTGAGGAAGAATCAGAAGATGAGTTGTCGCTAATCTCTAGAAGAATCAACAAACTATGGAAGCATAGGCAAGGAAACTTCAGAGGATCTAGAAGAAACAAAGGTCGCTCAGAGTCATCATCTGGACAGAAGAAGCAGAACTCTAGAAAGAAAGTTATCTGCTACGTGTGTAATGAGCCAGGTCATTACAAGAACGAGTGTCCAAAGATCAAGAAAGACAAGAAGCCTAAGAATAACTTCTCCAAAGCGAAGAAAGGACTAATGGCAACTTGGGATGACTCTGATTCTGAAGAAGAAGACTCTGATGAAGAACAAGCAAATGTTGCGCTAGTAGCAACAATAGACGATGAAGTTTCTAGAGAACTCATAAGTGCAAATTGTATCTATTTTTGTATATAAGTTTTGTTGCACTTATCGATACTTTTTGTTAAAATCGTTCGTATAAACCCCGCTTTGTTTGTAAATACGTTTACTTTACTTTATAGTGTATGTATTGCATTATCGTGTAAATATCATTGAGTTTAAGTGTTTTCCATTTATTTTTGTAGGTATTAAAGCATTGATATTTGAGCATTGTTATATAGAGCATTGAATAAGCTTTCCAACGCTTCGAACGGGGCGAAAAACGGAGTTACGGTTCAAAAGTTATGAAGAAAACAAGTGCAGCAATTTTTCATTCCCGAGCAGACTGGGCTAAGCGCGCCCGACCGCGCTTAGCGGGCTTTTAAGGCGGTTTAACACTAATAAGGGCGTGTTTAGCGCCCAAAACCGGGCTAAGCGGGGCTTGCGATGATGACAGTAATAAATAGGGGTAAAAACACATTTTTTTAGGGATGGTTTGGGTGATTTTTGCTCCCACTCCACCATACTTCATTTCTTTAGTCGATTAGATTAGAAAACATCATGGAAGCTTGCATTTGAATGATCTGGGGTGGATTTCTCATCGATCGGCTCTGACAACCCGCGAAGTGTTTGGTTCATTTCTGATTTTCTTCATGTATTTCTTCTTTGTTGGGTATGTATATGTTTTTACTTTGATCTTATGTATATTTATCGCCCATGACGTTATATTTAATTTGCTTTACAAATCTTTATCGATGATTGTCTCTGATTTTTGCTTTATGCGCGAGATTTGGATTGTGTTAGAAATAAACATCGCAAACCTTCATTAGGGATAATTATCTGTTAGTTTCTGGATGCAAGAGATAGATTTAGAGCTAACAATCTATTTGGGTGTCAAAGCTTAATGCCTCCGTGTTATTTGAGTCGAGTGCGAGAGTGTCGGTGAGAGTAATACAGTTTTTCTCTCAGCTCGGTGTGTCAGAGATGAAAACTATTAAGAGCGATGCTGGATGATATTGAGGAGTGTTGTAGGTTGAGTATAACTGGTCGGTAAGTTTAAGTTTGTGACGAGTGAAATATATACATGCTTGATAAGTCTTTTCTCTCTGAGGAATGAATTTTCTTGTGTTAATATTTACTTTTTTGTTTTTATGTTTCAACCAGTTCTAAACCCAAACTCATTAAAATTTAAATTGTCGAATGACAGTTCACTAGCACCGATCTTCGTGGACACGATAAATTCCCGAAAAAATACTTCCAAAACTTTTGTTGCTTGCCGCTATACCGCTCCTAACAAAATGGCGCCGTTGCCGGGGATTGGTGTTTTTATTGGATAACATTGTGATAGTTTCTTCGCTTTTGAGTTTTGTAGATATCGTATATATTGTCTATTTTCACTTGTTTATATTGATACTTGTATATGTTTACCATATTTGTGAATTTTACATGTTTTGCATAATTGTGAATATAGTGTATATATTTGTTTCTCTTCACGTTTGCCAAAAGTGTGGTTAGATGTGTAGTTCCGGTTAGAGCTCGAAGAGATGAGAGCAAAGGCGGGAGTGAAAGCATTTAGCTCTTCCGAAGCAATGTGTTGGTTTGTAAATAATAGGCGTCGAACTTATGACGTAAAACAAGCATGTTTTATTGTTGTTAGTTTCTAATGTTTTTTTCTCCCATTCTTTTAGTATGTTTATGGTAGTTCGTGTTAAGGTGTTAAGTTTTGTTTTCCTCAAGCTTGTCGTGTTTAACTTGAGGAAGTTTGTATGTGTAAATATTGTATGTTTTGTAATTGAGTTGTGTAGGTGATAGTGGAGGTAGCATGAAATGCATTTTTGTTGTCCTATTTTTCTGCTTCTGGTGTAGCGCGCTTAGCGCCGGTGTGCGGGCTTAGCGCGCTCTGCTGAGATGAGCCAGTGAATTCTTTTTGTTTCACTTGCCTTCCCTTTTCCAACTTTCTCCTAGGATTTAGATAGTACATAACCGTAGTATAACTAATTCTTTTGTTGTTGTTTGGACTCAAATTTTGGTTCGATAGCTTGAAGTCGCATTTAGTGATTTTCCGATTTTGAGTGTTTCAACTTGCGAATGCATGGTAATGATAGTGTTTAAAGTTTTGTACACGTTCAAGGTATGTGTTTATCGCTTTCTAGACTTTAGCATATTCATGATACTTAGGCTTTTTACAACTTCTATGCCATTCATTCTCTTATATACTTGTTCGTATGTGAATCACTTTAGTTCCAACCCTTTTTGTGAGGAAGACTTCCATTGTTCATATATACTCGGAGTACCAATATTCTTATTTTAACTGGATTTTATTATGCTTAATATTTTTTTTTGTTGATTATTTGAAAGCATGAAAAGGATTAAGGCACTTGTTTCAATTTGAGCACAACTACCTTAGCCAAATAGTCAATTCACCTTGTGAGTGTGTGATCGTTTGTATACCCTTTGAGCCTTTGGTCATTATCCATGTTGTTTGAGTTTGATTCTTGTCTATGAGTGTCAAATTCATTTTTTGTGTGGATCTTGATTGTTGTTTTTTTTTTTAACCCTCAACTTTGTGTTGTTGTATGAATTTTTACCTTGCCTTAGAAAGTAGGGAGTATTCACATGATGATGTGGTTGAATTCAAGTTGGGGAGAGCAATGTTTTCTCACTTATGTTATTGGTTGCTATGAGGTTGAAAAAGAAAATAAAAAAGAGAAAAATATGAAAAAGAAAATAAAAGAAAAGAAAAAGAAAGGAAAAAAAATTGAAAAAGCTTTGAAAAAGAAAAACAAAAAGAGTAGAATAATGTTGTGCTAATAAGTTCTATGTGTTTGGTGTAACACTTGGGATTTTGGAAGAAGTTTGATTGAAATTTTGTTTTTGAACTTTTGTGAGTTGATCACTCCCTTAGGTTTAGGCAAGTTTTTGTTTCGATTAGCTTTAGGAATTATTCCTTGTTTGTTCACCCGACCACATTACATCCCTGAAAGTCCTTTTGATTCTTGCTTTTGTGTTCTCAGCATGATTTTTGGATGATTGCATAATTTAGTATTTTGTTTGCAAGATTGTTGTGTGAGTGAAAAATCCCTCATTTTGTGTTTTTCATCTACCGATGATTATTTTTGCTAGGTGTGATTGACATTTGAACTTGTGTTGTTTTAGAATGTTTGGCATGACTTTTGTATTTAGTATTTGTTTCATGATTATGTTATCCTTGAAGTTTAGTGGTAAGTATTTACGTTGTGTGTACCATTTTCGATTGAACCATTGCATTTGTTTTTGTTTATAAAAACTTGTTGTTGCGTGATTTCTTGGATTTCGCTTTTGTTCCTTTAGATGTTGGCTTTGTTTGAGGACAAACAATTATGTAAGTTGGGGAGAGTTAATAAGTCCAAATTTTAGCTATTTTTGTATATAAGTTTTGTTGCACTTATCGATACTTTTTGTTAAAATCGTTCGAATAAACCCCTCTTTGTTTGTAAACACGTTTACTTTACTATATAGTGTATGTATTGCGTTTTCGTGTAAATATCATTGAGTTTAATTATTTTCCATTTATTTTTGTAGGTATTAAAACATTGATATTGGAGCATTGTTAGATAGAGCATTGAATAGGCTTTCCAACGCTTCGAACCGGGCGAAAAACGGAGTTACGGTTCAAAAGTTATGAAGAAAACAAGTGCATAAATTTTTCATTCCCGAGCAGACTGGGCTAAGCGCGCCCAACCGCGCTTAGCGGGATTTTAAGGCGGTTTAACATTAATAAGGGCGCGCTTAGCGCCCAAAACCGGGCTAAGCGGGATCTGCGATGATGACAACAATAAATAGGGGTAAAAACACATTTTTTAGGGATGGTTTGGGTGATTTTTGCTCCCACTCCATCATACTTCATTTCTTTAGTAGATTAGCTTAGAAAACATCATGGAAGCTTGCATTTGGATGATCTGGGGTGGATTTCTTATCGATCGGCTCTGACAACCCGCGAAGTGTTTGTTTCATTCCTGATTTTCTTCATGTCTTTCTTCTTTGTTGGGTTTGTATATGTTTTTACTTTGATCTTATGTATATTTATCGCTCATGGCGTTATATTTAATTTTCTTTACAAATCTTTATCGATGATTGTCTCTGATTTTTGCTTTATGCGCGGGGTTTGGGTTGTGTTAGAGATAAACATCACAAACCTTCAATAGGGCTGATTATCTGTTAGTTTCTGGATGCTAGAGATAGATTTAGAGCTAACAATCTATTTGGGTGTCGAAGCTTAATGCCTCCGTGTTATTTGAGTCGAGTGTGAGAGTGTCGGCGAGAGTAATACGGTTTTTCTCTCAGCTCGGTGTGTCAAAGATGAACACTATTGAAAGCGATGCTGGATGATATTGAGGAGTATTGTAGGTTGAGTATCACTGGTCGGTAAGTTTAAGTTTTTGACGAGTGGAATATATACATGTTTGATAACTCTTTTCTCTCTGACGAATGAATTTTCTTGTGTTAATATTTACTTTACTTTTTTTATGTTTCAACCAATTCTAAACCCAAACTCATTAACATTTAAATTGTCGAACGACAGTTCAGTAGCACCGATCTCTGTGGACACGATAAATTCCCGGAAAAATACTTCCAAAACTTTTGTTGCTTGCCGCTATACCGCTCCCAACAAGAACTAGAAGACATAATATCATCACAACCAGACTCAGACTCAGACTCAAACTCAGAGGTATTATCTAAACTCTCTCGTTGTGAATTAGAGTCATGTCTGTCAGAAATGCTGGAAAAGTATCAAACTCTTCAGAGTAAATACAAAAATCTTAACAGATCACATGTAATTGCTTCTGAGGAAAAAGATAAGCTTGAGCAGAATAATTCTTCTCTAAATGAAAACAATTTTTGCTTAAAAAATAGTAATTATGCCTTGAAAAGTAAAGTTGCTAAATTAGAAGAAGAATTAATCTCCAATGTCTTTGACACAAGTTGTACCAACAAGTATGATAGAGCATTCCAGTATTTTCTTGCTAAAAGCATAGGTAGAAGCATAATAGCTTCCATGATCTATGGAGTAAGCAAAAATTGTAAGAAAGGCTTGGGATGTACAGAATCATCTGATATTGACGAAAGTCAAATTGTTAAGCCAAAACCTCTCTATGACCATTTTGTACCTTCTGGCACTGAGATTGTTTGCTCTGAGCTTGCACAAAAACCCCACCAACACAAAAATCTATTTAAAAAGTCAAATATCATGCACAAATTCCACTTGATTATCATGTTGCACAAAAGCCCAAAGTTGTGAAACACTTTGGGAAAGCTAACAAGAAAGGACCCAGAAAATGGGTACCTCAGGACAAGATAATCTATGTTGAAGATATCCTTAGCATCTCAGTTGAAACACCGGTCATGGTACCTGGACAGTGGTTGATCGTGACACATGATGGGAAGAAGGCATATGTTCCAAAGTCTGGAACTTAAGCCTGAAGGCTTCGTCGGTTTAGGAGGAAACCAAAAAGGAAAAATCATTGGCTCTGGAACCTTTGGTAATGGTAACCTTCCTTCTATTACTGATGTTCTTTTAGTCGATACATAACTTGTTGTCAATTAGTCAACTTAGTGACAATGGTTATGATATCATTGTTGTACCCCAAATTTTACCCCTTAGATGTCATATTTTCTTGCACCTACATTTAGACCTCAAGCGTGTATGCATTGTTAACTAACCATTTCTTGTTGCAAGTTGTTTCTTTTATTAGTGAAAGATAGGATTTACACAAAGACGGCAAGGACTCCCTAAGACATCTTTTGGCCAAATGCAACCATTTGAATCTACATGCATCCAAGAAGACTTTTTCAACAAGAAATCAAATGTTTCACCAAGACAAGTCAACCATTTCCTTTCATGTCAAGCAAAGTGTGATCCCAAATCTTGAGAAATTATGCCATGTGATAACAAACATCCTTGGAATCCATTGTTGAGCCTTAAAGATTTTTTCTCTCAAGTGCAAAATTTTTTCATGGAGATAAATATTCATCAAGGTGTAACATATCAAAGTGGTGCCATGGGAGAGTTTAATTTTGCAATCCTAAGTGTTTTCGTGACATTTCTTTTTTGCTCATGGACATATGGTTTGTCTTAAATTTCTAATGGGCCCAAAATATGTCATTTGGATCAAAGGCCAACATTCAAAGTTTTGCTCCCGTATTGTAACAAGGCCCCATGCATCTAGATAATTCTTGTGCCATTTGGAAAATCTGAAGATGCTTTGCTTTGAAAACAAGTTTCGTAATTGTTACCTATTTGAGCTCATCCATTCCTGTTGAGGCCAAAAGGATACTGAGATACCATAGTGGATTGGTGAAACAAGGTGGTCCAACACAAGAATCCTGCATGCATGAGCAGAGAACCCGTATGTCAAAATTCAAATTATTACTCCTTTTTTATTTCTCTCTCATGGCACTTTAAAAGGTGGTTTTGGAATAACCCTTGAAAAATGAAAGTCACAGACTGTACCACCACCTCCTCCGCTGCACTCATCCTGCATGGTGATTGACCAAGATCAACGGTTGAAAATGTTGATACACAAACCCTAATTTCTTATCCTATGGACAAACCAATTATCCACTGTATTTACAACACCCGGATCCATTTGCTTGGCCTATAAAAGGATGTCGTTTTTCCTTTGTTCATCACACCAGAAATTGCCAAGAATTTCTCTCTAACTCTCCCTTCCATAATCTTGCAAGTGACACTCCAAACTTGCAAGAACTTCACTATTTTTCATTTCCTCTGTAACCCAGAAACATCACAACCAACACTCCGAGAAAACACAAAAAAAAAAAGAACTCTTCAAAACCTCTCCACTTTCCTATTTTTCTGCAAGTCACCCTCAAGTCTTGCAAGAGCTTACCTTTCTCTTCCCGTAAACACTTCACATCTCCCACACTTTAAAAAGTTATTGTTTCATGCTGAGAAGTTGGCTCTATAGCAGTTGAAGGAGGAAAGCATCCACCATCTCCCGAAACACTCGCCTGTGAAGAAGCAGTGGACTTGCTCCACTAGGTATCACCTCATCCCTTTCTATTTTTTTTATGCATGTTGATTGTGTAATACGTATTTGCACCATCCTGTTATCATTTCCATTCCACTACTGTCTGGTTTTTATGGTTGTTTTGCTTCATGTCTGAATATCATGCTGCTGCTTGATTATTGTATTGTTGTGAGTAATCATCATGTTGGATTCCATTTTTGTGTTGATTTAATCATGATTCGGTTCGTCTGGTTTTTAGTTCGTGTTCATAAAAAGAAATGAAATGCATGAGACTGGGTGGCGTTCACCACATCTGTTTTGGTGGCTCCCGCCACATAGTTTTATTAATATAATATATCACTCACCACCTAATATTAATAATATAATAACCACTCACTTAAGATGAAATAATATAATAAGGAGATGGAAAGCCATGGCGCCAGCCACCTTCATGGATGTGGCGCAAGCCACCCTCCCTTTGAGGGAATAGGTGATGCAAGCCACCCCTTTTCTGGGGTTTACATTTCTTTTTTTATTTTGTTGATTTTCAACCTTTATTCTCCATTTCTTTTCTATATGCTTTTTTTTAATAATTTCAAAATAATATAAATTATGTTTCTTGTTTCTTATTTCTTTCAATTGTGTTCTTGAATTGTTAGAAGCATTTCCTTAAGTGTGCTATATAATTTGTGAATGTTATTTGAACATTGCTTCCTGAACTTCATCACGAGAATTTTTGTCTGTACTTTCTGGCTTCTGTTTGCTATGCTATAAGTTCCCAATGCTTTGTTTCTCAAACTGTTAGAATACATTTGCTGCTATGCTTGACATGATCATGTGCTCACTGTTTCTAAAATGTGTTACTGTTTTTTTAACTATGCTGTGATTCATGAAACCCTTGCCATGAAAATGTGTTTGCTTTCTGTTTGAAATCACACGAGTAGATTCTTTTGTTTCTGTTTGCTATGGTTGCCGTGCTTGTGTAACTATTGTTTGATTCTTCTATGAATGTCTTTGACTTATGAAGTTCTGCTCCTGACCTCACATAAATCTTGCCATGCAAGTTTGTGTTTTTTTGCTATCTGTTAATGAACAACTTGTTTTTCAAATGCTTTGTTTCCAATTGTGAATACATTCTCTGCCTTATATGTTCACTGCATGACCACTTACACTCACTGTCTGATATGTCTATACTTATGGTTAAATGCTCACTATTTGCTATGTTCATAGTTATGCTACACTTTATGATCACTTGCTTACCACTTGCTATGTCCACATTTATGTTCACTTCTGATTACTCACTCACTGTTTGCTATGTTCATTTTCTAAGTACATTCCATGATTATTTGCTTACTTTTTTATTCAACTCCTATATATTACATATATTTCAACTCTTCTATAACTCTTATTTATAAGATGTTATTTCCCCCTTCCTTCCAAAGGAAAAGTTTTTCTATTGATTTCAAGATCATAGAAAGCTCACTACCCTCCCTTGACCCCATAGTCATGGGTAACCATTCATTACCCTTTTAAAACTAGCCTTCCTAAGAGATAGCCATTAATCTCTTATAACCTTTAAACCCTCCTTTAACCTACATAAGAGATAGCCATTAATCTCCTCTCATTCACCAACTTTTAAACCTTCACAATCTTTTCACAAGAGATAGCCATTAATCTCCTTCTCCTAACCGATTAATCCTTATTAGCTTTGCTTTCAAATTTCTCACCTTACTTTCCCTTGGATCCTTGACTACAGTCGAGTGTTCTTCACCCCCCATTGAGGTGAACTACGGTTGCTCTGATTCTTTAGTCAGATACTTAGGCACAAGATGCAACGTCTTGGCGAGCATACTTAGTGTACATACCCTAGGTCTTTCTTTACCTTAGCATAGATATCTTAGCAAGAAAATATAATATAACACAATCTAAACAAGAGGTTCCCGTAGAGTACTACGGACGTTTAGGGTGCTAATACCTTCCCTAGGCGTAACCAACCCCCGAACCTTAGATCTCTCCCCTTTTAGGTTTTTTAACGATCTTGAACCTTTTCTTTGGATAAATCAAAGTTGGTTGTAAAAGAAATATGATGCAAATTAATTAATAATTTGTTATCCGATTTTCACCGCAACAGAAATGACGACTTCACTGGGGATCATAATATTTTGAGGGTTAAGCCCACCTTGCTTTTGCTTATGTTATTCATGCTTGTTTGCTATATTTGTACATATCCCTTGTATATATGCTTTGTTTGAGATCTCTTGTGGGCATGGTACTATTGAGTGGTGAGATAAGTCCTAACCCAGACTTGAGAGCACATATTATAGGATCGTGGTGTAATCAATAGTCGGTTGTTGGCAGTAGTACCAACAATTTATGGCATATGATGACCACACTCAGATGAGGCCCTTTGGGATTGTTGATGTCTGATGTGAGCAGCCACATTGATATTACTTTTTCAAATGGGAGCTAGGGATTCCGAGGACCGTAGTTACCTTTACCCCACCTGGCCTTTATAGCGTAGTGCGGTGACTATGAGGGAGCCAGTCCCGAGTAGTTGTCACGCGATACTACACTCAGACGAGTTTATCTTGAGAATATTGTTAACCCGTGTTAGTAGTCACATGGGCCGATAATATCCGAAGGATTTACGTAGACTCTGGGAACTTTTAGAACCCTGTTTTACAGATACAAGAACCCTAGTACACACCATTGGCTTGGTTCTTTACCCAGACTCCATGTTGTGATCTCAAACCCTTGATCCGGTTGCATGTGTTTTTGCATCCTGTTTGCATTGCATTGCATATCATTTGCATGATTCATCACATGCGTCTGTCTGTCCAGTTACTCATCTCCAGTTGTCTTTATCTTCCAGAGTTGTCTTTGGGTCGTCAAGCTGATTCCTCGACTCCGATACTAGACTAGAGCTAACTACAGACGAAGGATGTCGGAGCAAGAGGTACACAATGTTGAGGTCCGAATGGAAATGGATGACCTCAAATCAAGTATGACTAAACTCACTGAGATGCTTCAAGTTTTGCTTGCTAGAGGAGAGCCTCCCCAAAGGACAGTCATCCAGGAAGTTTCAAGCGCTGATCCTCCACCGATTTAAGTGCCGCCTTCAACTTGGCCAAATTTTGGTTTGCCACACAACTATTCTCCACCTCTCGCATCTACTGCTATGATAGGTCAAGCTGCCAGACCAGTGTTTCAAGCTCCTGTTTTTGCCGAGCCTCAACCTATAGTTCAGACTACTAGAACTCCCTTTGAGAATCCCCTCTATGAGTACAATGCTTCAAGTGCTCAAGGTGAAGACCATGAAGACTTTGTTGAACCTGAAGTTATTCAGGAACAGTTTCAGAGCATAGAGAAGAGACTCAAAGCCATTGAGGGCACTGATTTCTTCAATGTGGATGCAGAGAACCTGTGCTTAGTATCAGACCTTGTTATACCCCCTAAGTTCACAACTCCATATTTCGTGAAGTACAAGGGTCACTCTTGCCCAAGAGCTCATTTGGTCATGTATCTTCGCAGGATTACTGCTCATGCCAAGAATCAGAGGCTGCTTATCCATTGTTTTCAGGATAGCTTAAGTGGGGCATCACTCAAGTGGTACATGGGTCTTGAGCAAAACTCTATCCATAGCTTCCAAGACCTCACCAATGCCTTCATGAAGCAATACAAGTACAACCTCGACATGGCTCCTGATCACCGTCAACTGCAAAACATGTCTCAGAATGATAAAGAGTCTTTCAAGGAGTATGCTCAGCACTGAAGAGAGTTGGCTTCCCAAGTTGAACCTCCCTTGGCCGAAAAGGAATTAACCGAAATGTTCATGGATACCTTGTCCCCATTCTATTGGGAGAAGATGGTTGGGAGTGTTTCCTCCAATTTCACTGATTTGGTTACTATCGGCCAAAGACTCGAGGAAGGTCTTAAGAAAGGAAAAGTATCCAAGGCTGTTGAATCTTCTAATGCTGTGAGGGAATCCTAAGGGAACTTTCATAAGAAGAAGGAAGATCAGACTAATGCTATAATGGTTGAAGTGAGAAGGCCTCGTCCTCAACCTTAGTATGTTTTTCATCCTACTGTTGCTGCTGTTACTCCCGTGGTTGCTGCTCCACGACCAGTTCAAGCTCCCCAACGTCCGGCTGCAGGACAGAGCCAGTATCGTAATAGGGGTCAATTTGATCCTATTCCCATGACTTACAATGAACTTTATCCTGGTTTGGTGGAACAAGGTTTGATTACCACAAGGCCTTTGCCTCCTCCTCCAAATCCTCTTCCAGCCGGCTATAGGGCTGATCTTCATTGCGAATACCATCAAGGCGGCGCAGGCCATAACTTGGGAAATTGTTTTGCATTGAAGGCTAGATTGCAAGAGCTGATGAGGAACAAAATCCTCTCCTTCAAGGACAATCCCAATGTTCAGAGCAATCCTCTGCCAGGGCACGCCAAGTGAAGTTTCAGTCGACTTCAGCATGCTATCCTCCTAAAAGCCAGTGTTTCAGACAGGACAGCTCATCCTTGTATTGATTAGTCACTAGGCCTTTGTTTCTTGTTGTTTGCATTTTCTTTATTTTGTAATAGCTATTTGCTTTCAATTATGTTTGTACTTTCAAAATTAATGAAATGAGCATTGCAACTTTTTGATTCAATTCACTTGTGATTGCTATTTACATCTCCATGCTTTCTTTTTCAATAAATACTTTATCTCTTGTCCATTTTCTGTTGATTATGCAAAGATTGGAAGGAGGATGATGAAAACGTTATACCCATAATCGCTGTTGGTATGCTTTCAAATCAAAACTTTGCCGACGATGTAAGGCATTGTTTAAATTCCCCAAACACTGGAGAAATAAGGAAGTTAACCCTCTTTAACCCCTTCGAGCCTAGAAGTAGGAGTTTCTTTCTTTACAAATAAAAACCCGCAATCTTAACCTGGGGCAGGGTAGTTCTCAGTTAACTTGATTATGCATCCAAATGCAAGAGTTTCATGCGAGACGCTTTTCAACAAAATGGTGCATTCACAATTTTTCCTTCGCATACAGCAAGCAAGTGTCGAAAATGTCTTTCAAGTCGAAAGCCGATGATGGTTCGCCGTAATCATTAAGCCAGACAGTCACTTTCTTTCAAAAAAGATAAAAAAAAGCCCGCTAAGTCGAAACCTATGAAGGAGACTTAGGCAAAATTGGGGCATCCCACTGACTGTAAGAAACAGTTAGGGATGATAAAAAGAGAAATCTTTAAATCCTTACCATAAAAGTCCTCAATGAAAAAAAAATAACTAAATGTTATAGGGAAGTGATGACTGCCATTTCAAAGTCCCTTTACTTCTAAACCATCAGTGCAATTTCCAACATATGGGAACCTGAGTGCATAGTTTGAGTTAACTGAGCATAGGACTGGAGTTCATCACGTAGATTGGGTGGGCACAAATAAACTTTGAGCTTTTATCTTTTGTTTCTGAAACCGTGAACCAGGCCACGTTATAACCCTCAAAAGACCTAACTGAAGCAAGATTATTTTGAAAGCATACTACAACAAGGTTGCATAAACTGACTCCAAAATATCTTTGCAGATCATCTATTTTGGCATCACGCCTTGTGCTTTACCTTTCACTTTAACGTCTTGAACCGCCGTGTTCAGATCAGTGACTCATTTTATTTTGCATCTTTCAAAAATGACTTTGATTTCAAAAATTGCATGAACTTTGCATTTACCATGTTTGTACAAATACTTTTGTTTGCAAACTAGCTTTCTTCTCAAGGAACTTTCAAACAATTAAGAAACTTGGTCGGTGATCCAATCAGGGGCAAGTTCCTTGCATATCCTGTTGAGAATCAGTTCAAGATTTGTGGTTTAATGGCGACTTCTCAGAATTGGTTTATACAGGAGATCTTTCAAGACTCAGGTTGGGGCAAGTTTTCCCAGTGCACGGCGAAACGGTCATTTCCAGAATCGATCAAGCTGAAGCAATGATCAGCTCATCTACAACAGTCATCTAATCTGGGGCAATTTACTTGAGGCATCCCCAAGCAACACTTTACTCTTCCTACAAGGATCATCAATTTGGATACAGTTTACCAGTGTGGCAAATGGTGTGTTCAGCAGTAGCATCTCTAGTTCCCAAGCAGAATGGCAGTGATCTCCGTGTAGAGGAATCAGTCTTCTAATCTTGTCTTCTTCCCACCAAAGAGTCGTGTTGTGTCGTCAGCATCGACATCTTCATTTGCATTTGATCATATATCATCTACATAATTTATACCATATGCATAACATGAGTGTTTCATCCTTATTTGCATTTCTCTCGAGGTCGTGTCGTTATCCACGTCTTACCTTACCAAAACGTTACCTATCCTTTTCATTAAGTGCCATTCCGGAATGTTGTCTTTCTCTTGCGCATCTAATCTTGTCGATAGATGTTGGTCTTCTCTCATTCTAGTGTTATTCCTGGATCCTTATATTCTCTCACTCTAGTGCCATTCCTGGATGCTTGTCTCTTGTGATCTCCAGTGCCATTCCTGGATATCTTATTCCTCTTATTTCTCCCAGTGCTATTCCTGGAAATCTTGCCTACCTTCTGTAACCACAATCAAATTTGCTTGGATATCTTTCAGTATCATTCCTAAAAGTTTTATCTGTTCATTCAGTGCCATTCCTGGACGAGTTTTCTCCTTTGCATTCGGTGCCATTCCTGGATGTCTTTCTCACTATCATTCGATACCATTCCTAAATATAGTGATTTACCCTTACTTTCAGTGCCATTCCTGAAGATTCACAGCTATCTAAAGCCATGATTAGATATTGTGATCTATACCTTTCATTCAAAGCCATTATTGGATGTCTGGTTTCTTTACCATCTGATACCTTTCCAGACGTGTCTCTCTTTCTGATGCTTTTCAGATCGAGTCTCTGTTCACATTTATCTAAAGCCATTATTAGATATTGTGATTTATACCTTTCATTCAAAGCCATTATTGGATGACTGTTTCTTTGCATTCAATGCCATTCTTGAATGTAATCTCTGTTCATACTCATCTAAAGCCATTATTAGATATTGTTAGTTGTACCTTTCATTCAAAGCTATTATTGGGTGACCGGTTTCTTTGCATTCAATGTCATTCTTGAATGTAATCTTTGTTCACATTCATCTAAAGCTATTATTAGATATTGTGAGTCTTATCTTTCATTCAAAGCCATTATTGGATGACTGGTTTCTTTGCATTCAATGCCATTCTTGAATGCAGTCTCTGTTCACGTTCATCTATTGCCATTCTCAGCTATTTGTACCTTCCATTCAAAGCCATTATTGAATGCCTGGTGTCCTTTTATTCAATGCCATATAGTCTTGTTTGCTCACCTTTATCTAAAGCCATTATTGGATATTGTGACTTGTACCTTTCATTCAAAGCCATTATTGGATGACTGGTTTCTTTTGCCATCTGATGTTTTTCCGATGTGACTTTCTCTATCTTTTTTGGTTTTTTCTTGAAGATCCCGTTTGAACTCTTCAGTATAAGAAATCCCCAGAAAATCTTTTAGCAGTGTCCATCCTTTTGTTTCAAACTGATCCCCAGTGGAGATCATGTTTTCTTTCTGGTTCCATGCCCAGTAAAGAGTGTTTCTTTCATTTCCCCAGTGAGCCTTTCTTGTGGAGGCTGGCCTTATCCTTCCCCAGTAGGCTCACCTGTGTTTGGCTGCTCTTCTTTGGTGACCGGTTTTGTCTGCATTTTTGCATCTTGCTTGGCATCATATCATCATATTAGCAGCATTGCACATCTTTGTATCTAAGGGCAAAATTTTCGGTTTGCTATATTTAAATATCTTCCATCGCGACGTCCTGAGGATTTCCATTACTCGTGTCATCCGGTGAAGCTATTTAAATAGGGGCAACTGTTGTACCCCAAATTTTACCCCTTAGATGTCATATTTTCTTGCACCTACATTTAGACTTCAAGCGTGTATGCATTGTTAACTAACCATTTCTTGTTGCAAGTTATTTCTTTTATTAGTGAAAGATAGGATTTACACAAAGACGACAAGGACTCCCTAAGACATCTTTTGGCCAAATGCAACCATTTGAATCTACATGCATCCAAGAAGACTTTTTCAACAAGAAATCAAATGTTTCACCAAGACAAGTCAACCATTGCCTTTCATGTCAAGCAAAGTGTGATCCCAAATCTTGAGAAATTATGCCATGTGATAACAAACATCCTTGGAATCCATTGTTGAGCCTTAAAGATTTTTTCTCTCAAGTGTAATAATTTTTCATGGAGATAAATATTCATCAAGGTGTAACATATCAAAGTGGTGCCATGGGAGAGTTTAATTTTGCAATCCTAAGTGTTTTCGTGACATTTCTTTTTTGCTCATGGACATATGGTTTGTCTTAAATTTCTAATGGGCCCAAAATATGTCATTTGGATCAAAGGCCAACATTCAAAGTTTTGCTCCCGTATTGTAACAAGGCCCCATGCATCTAGATAATTCTTGTGCCATTTGGAAAATCTGAAGATGCTTTGCTTTGAAAACAAGTTTCGTAATTATTACCTATTTGAGCTCATCCATTCCTGTTGAGGCCAAAAGGATACTGAGATACCATAGTGGATTGGTGAAACAAGGTGGTCCAACACAAGAATCTTGCATGCATGAGGAAAGAACCCGTATGTCAAAATTCAAATTATTACTCCTTTTTTATTTCTCTCTCATGGCACTTTAAAAGGTGGTTTTGGAATAACCCTTGAAAAATGAAAGTCATAGACTGTACCTCCACCTCCTCCGCTGCACTCATCCTACATGGTGATTGACCAAGATCAACGGTAGAGAATGTTGATACACAAACCCTAATTTCTTATCCTATGGACAAACCAATTATCCACTGTATTTACAACACCCGAATCCATTTGCTTGGCCTATAAAAGGATGTCATTTTTCCTTTGTTCATCACACCAGAAATTGCCAAGAATTTCTCTCTAACTCTCCCTTCCATAATCTTGCAAGTGACACTCCAAACTTGCAAGTACTTCACTATTTTTCATTTCCTCTGTAACCCAAAAACATCACAACCAACACTCCGAGAAAACACAAAAAAAAAAAAGAACTCATCAAAACCTCTCCACTTTCCCATTTTTCTGCAAGTCACCCTCAAGTCTTGCAAGAACTTACATTTCTCTTCCCGTAAACACTTCACATCTCCCACACTTTAAAAAGTTCTCGTTCCGTGCTGAGAAGTTGGCTCTATAGCAGTTGAAGGAGGAAAACATCCACCATCTCCAGAAACACTCGCATGTGAAGAAGCAGTGGACTTGCTCCACTAGGTATTACCTCATCCCTTTCTATTTTTTTATGCATGTTGATTGTGTAATACGTATTTGCACCATGCTGTTATCATTTCCATTCCACTACTGTCTGGTTTTTATGGTTGTTTTTATGGTTGTTTTGCTTCATGTCTGAATATCATGTTGCTGCTTAATAATTGTATTGTTGTGAGTAATCATCATGTTGGATTCCATTTTTGTGTTGATTTAATCATGATTCGGTTCGTCTGGTTTTTTGTTCGTGTTCATAAAAAGAAATGAAATGCATGAGACTGGGTGGCGTTCGCCACATCTGTTTTGGTGGCTCCCGCCACATAGTTTTATTAATATAATATATCACTCACCACCTAATATTAATAATATAATAACCACTCACTTAAGATGAAATAATATAATAAGGAGGTGGAAAGCCATGGCGCCAGCCATGCTACATCATGGCACCAACCACCTTCATGGATGTGGCGCAAGCCACCCTCCCTTTGAGGGAATAGGTGGCGCAAGCCACCCCTTTTCTGGGGTTTACATTTCTTTTTTTATTTTGTTAATTTTCAACCTTTATTCTCCATTTCTTTTCTATATGCTTTTTTTTTAATAATTTCAAAATAATATAAATTCTGTTTCTTGTTTCTTATTTCTTTCAATTGTGTTCTTGAATTGTTAGAAGCATTTCCTTAAGTGTGCTATATAATTTGTGAATGTTGTTTGAACATTGCTTCCTGAACTTCATCACGAGAATTTTTGTCTGTACTTTCTGGCTTCTGTTTGCTATGCTATATATTCCCAATGCTTTGTTTCTCAAACTGTTAGAATACATTTGCTGCTATGCTTGACATGATCATGTGCTCACTGTTTCTAAAATGTGTTACTGTTTTTTTAACTATGCTGTGATTCATGAAACCCTTGCCATGAAAATGTGTTTGCTTTCTGTTTGAAATCACACAAGTAGATTCTTTTGTTTCTGTTTGCTATGGTTGCCGTGCTTGTGTAACTACTGTTTGATTATTCTATGAATGTCTTTGACTTATGAAGTTCTGCTCCTGACCTCACATAAATCTTGCCATGCATGATTGTGTTGTTTTGCTATCTGTTAATGAACAACTTGTTTTTCAAATGCTTTGTTTCCAATTGTGAATACATTCTCTGCCTTATATGTTCACTGCATGACCACTTACAGTCATGTCTGATATGTCTATACTTATGGTTAAATGCTCACTATTTGCTATGTTCATAGTTATGCTACACTTTATGATCACTTGCTTACCACTTGCTATGTCCACATTTATGTTCACTTCTGATTACTCACTCACTGTTTGCTATGTTCATTTTCTAAGTACATTCCATAATAATTTGCTTACTGTTTTATTGAACTCCTATATATTACATATATTTCAACTCTTCTATAACTCTTATTTATAAGATGTTATTTCCCCCTTCCTTCCAAAGGAAAAGTTTTTCTATTGATTTCAAGATCATAGAAAGCTCACTACCCTCCCTTGACCCCATAGTCATGGGTAACCATTCATTACCATTTTAAAACTAGCCTTCCTAAGAGATAACCATTAATCTCTTATAACCTTTAAACCCTCCTTTAACCTACATAAGAGATAGCCATTAATCTCCTCTCATTCACCAAATTTTAAACCTTCACAATCTTTTCACAAGAGATAGCCATTAATCTTTTTCTCCTAACCGATTAATCCTTATTAGCTTTGCTTTCAAGTTTCTCACCTTACTTTCCCTTAGAACCTTGACTACAGTCGAGTGTTCTTCACCCCCCGTTGAGGTGAACTACGGTTGCTCTGATTCTTTAGTCAGATACGTAGGCACAAGATGCGACGTCTTGGCGAGCATACTTAGTGTACATACCCTAGGTCTTTCTTTACCTTAGCATAGATATCTTAGCAAAAAATATTATATAACACAATCTAAACAAGAGGTTCCCGTAGAGTACTACGGACGTTTAGGGTGCTAATACCTTCCCTAGGCGTAACCAACCCCTGAACCTTAGATCTCTCCCCTTTTAGGATTTTTAACGATCTTGAACCTTTCCTTTGGATAAATCAAAGTCGGTTGTAAAAGAAATATGATGCAAATTAATTAATAATTTGTTATCCGATTTTCACCGCAACAATCATCTTTAATCAAAAGTCCTGTAAGGATGTAAGTCAGAAAGATGGTTCAATCCTATTTGTTGGAAAGAGGAAAAACATCATTTATAAGATTAGACTTTCTGATCTTCGTGAACAGAATGTCAAATGCTTAATGTCTATCAATGAAGAGCAATGGGTATGGCATAAATGTTTAGGCCATATTAGCATGAGGACGATTTCTCAGCTAAATAAGCTTGAAGTTGTCAGAGGCTTGCCAAATCTGAAGTATTCTTCAGATGCTCTTTGTGAAGCATGTCAGAAATGAAAGTTTTCTAAAACTTCTTTTAAAGCAAAGAATGTTGTGTCCACCTCTAGACCATTAGAACTTCTATACATTGACTTGTTTGGACCACTGAAAACTACTTCAATTAGTAGAAATAAGTATGGATTAGTAATCGTTGATGATTATAGTCGTTGGACATGGGTAAAATTCTTGAAACACAAGGATAAGTCTCATTCTGTGTTCTCTACCTTTTACTCTCAAGTGCAAACAGAGAATGATTATGAAATAGTCAAAGTCAGAAGTGATCATAGTGGAGAATTTGAGAACAGATACTTTGAGAATGTTTTTTATTCTCATGGCATTTCCCATGATTTCTCCTATCCCAGAACTCCACAACAAAATGGAGTAATGGAAAGGAAGAATAGGACTTTGCAAGAAATGGCTCGAACCATGATCCAACAAACTGACATGGCTAAGCACTTCTGGGCAGAGGCAGTAAATACAACATGTTACATTCAGAACAGGATTTCAATAAGACCTATTCTGGGTAAGACTCCTTATGAATTGTGGAAGAATAGAAAACCCAAAATTTCATATTTTCATCCTTTTGGTTGTATTTGTTTTATGTTGAACACTAAAGATAATCTTGGTAAGTTTTACTCCAAAGCTAAAAAGTGTTTACTGTTAGGATACTCTGAATGCTCTAAAGGCTACACAATCTATAACACAGAAACACGAATTGTTGAGGAATTAATTCATGTCAGATTCAATGATAAGCTTGACACTAAAAAGTCAAAGCTAGTTGAAAAGTTCGCAGATCTGAAGATCACCTTATCAGAGTCTAAAGAAGTACAAGATTCAAGAGAAGTAGACAAAGATGCAGATTCTCCAGATTCAGATAAACTTTACCAGAAACTAAAAATAACCCATCTCATTAGAAGAAGGATAGATTAAAGACTTCTCATTCTGAAGAATTGATTCTGGGAGATAAAGCTGATCCAGTAAGAACTTGTTCATCATTCAAACATTCTGAAGAAACCCTTATGGGTTTGGTCTCTATGATAGAACCAACAACAGTTGATGAAGCTCTTAAGGAGAATAAGTGGACTCTGGCCATGCAAGAAGAACTGAATCAATTCACCAGAAATGACTTATGGAATATTGTTCAGATACCCAAATGTGTCCACGTCATTAGAACTAAATGGGTATTCAGAAACAAGTTAGATGAGAAAGGTGAGGTTGTAAGAAACAAAGCACGACTGGTTCCACAAGGTTATAGTCAACAAGAAGGGATAGACTATATAAAAACCTTTACACCAGTTTCCAGGTTAGAATCTATTCGCATTTTAATCTCATTTGCTATGAATCATGACATTACTTTATATCAGATGGATGTAAAGAGTGAATTTTTAAATGGGTATATTTCTGAAGAAGTGTATGTGCACCAACCTCTTAGTTTTGAGAGTTCTGAAAACCTAGATTTTGTTTTCAAACTTAAAAAATCGATATATGGCCTGAAACAGGATCCCAGAGCTTGGTATGAAAGACTAAGTAATTTTCTTTGGGAAAATGACTTTACCAGAGGAAAAGTGGATACAACACTCTTTTGTAAAACCTTTAAAAATGATATTCTGATTGTTCAAATCTACGTTGATGATATTATATTTGGTTCTGCTAATATTTCCTTGTGTAAGGAATTTTCCATGTTAAGGCAGGTTGAATTTGAAATGAGTCTGATGGGAGAACTCATATTCTTTCTGGGAATTCAAATTGATTAACTATCAGAAGGAACATACATTCATCAGAGCAAGTATGCAAAAGAACTTCTGAAGAAATTCAACATGTCAGAAAGTAAACCTGCTAAGATTCCTATGCATTCAACATGCATTCTGGAGAAAAAAGAAGTAAGTAAAAAAGTTTGTCAGAAGCTCTATCGTGGTATGATAGGATCTCTTATGTATTTGACAGCTTCTCGTCCAGATATTCTGTTTAGCGTATGTGTTTGTGCTCGTTTCCAATCAGATCCAAGGGAAACTCACTTAATTGCTGTTAAGAGAATCCTAAGGTATCTTAAAGGAACAACTAACCATGGCTTGATGTATAAGAAAACATCAGAGCACAAGCTCTCTGGTTACTGTGATGCAGATTATGCTGGAGATAGATTGAAAAGAAAAAGTACTTCTGGAAACTGTCAGTTTCTGGGAAGTAACCTCGTCTCCTGGGCAAGCAAGATACAATCAACAATTGCTCTCTACTGTAGAAGCATAATACATATCAGCATCTCTATGCAGTACTCAGATAATCTAGATGAAGAATCAACTTGAAGATTATCAGATACACGAGTGTAACATTCCTATCTTCTGTGATAATACTTCTGCCATTTGTTTATCTAAGAATCATATTCTACATTCTAGGTCAAAACATATTGAAATAAAACGTCACTTTTTACGTGACTATGTTCAGAAGGGCACTTTTCAGTTAAAATTTGTGGATAAAGATCACCAGTGGGATGATATTTTCACAAAACCCCTTGCTGAAGATAAATTTGTATTCATTCTGGAAAACTTATTTATCAAACCGTGTCCAGAATGACATGATAATATCTTAATGTGTCAGGTTACCAGAACGTCTGATATAAGATTCTGATGTTAAGCAAAGTGTGTTAATTATTTGTTTATTGACTTTATGATTCATGATACTTCTACAAGTTAGAAAATGTATGTTCGCACGCGATTTTCGCGCGAATAACCGCTGGCCTCCTATCGCATGTTTACTTGCGGGATCGGCCACAGAATCCCAGAACAACTGGTCGAAGTGTAAGTCTTGTTGATAGGATGGCTTTTGATTTGGAGGAAATTGGAAACAACTTAAAAATAAAGGTGTGCGAATTGATGAATAAAACAAAAAGGAAAAAACAAATAAGTAAATTGCAAGATAACTTAAACTTTGATCATGTAAATTGATTTAAAAAGAAACGTGGACGCTATCATACATCTTGCGGGAAGAAACTCTTTTCTCTTGATTCTTGGTACTTAGAGTGTATCCATTTTCAATGTTACAAAATGCGACCCCCAAAATGGAAATGGATATTGCCTTAAATAGGAAAAGAAAATAACTGTTTTTCTCTCAATGTTGGACCTAGTTGTGACACGTGTCGCCCCACCACCTTTGTAACTTCCCCATGTTCTCAAAATTTCAAAGTTTTTGCCCGCTCAAAGATTCCATAACTTTGGGTTGGTTTCACAGGCCACCAGTCGAAACCCTTCGACAACCTCGTCTCTAAGTCCTCTTCCGACGCATTTTACTCGTTTCGACCCGTGCTTTGGCTTTCTCGCCATTTATTCTCCTAAAGTCAAACTGCCTGCTGGCTCTCTCGTCATCTCCTCATTCTCCATGTTTGGTTGAAATCTCCCAGCTAACACTCTCTCATCATCTCCGCATTCTCCATGTTTGGTTGAAATCTCCCAGCTAACAAATTGCCCCTCCCCCCAAAAGGCTAGTTTCGACTGAGCACCGTGTCGACTGAGAAACCTGGCGTTTTAATTTTCTACGAGATTTCGACTGCGCTTTGGTTTCGACCTAATAACCATCGTTTTGTCTTCTGTCAAGTCTCAACCACGTGTCACTCGCAGTCTTATGTGATGATGGCACATTTTTGCGCCACGATTCCTAGAAATGTCATGATGGCTAGTCTCGTCTTAAGTTATGGGGTTTGAAACTACCCCCACTAATATGCAAAATCGGAACAATTACTCCTCTAGACCTTTCAGTTGCATGTGGTTTTCCAATAAATACCCCTTAAATACGTTTGGCTTTCTTTTCCAACTCTTCTCACATTTTCCTCTTCTTCCAGACTTTTCTTGCTCTCAAAGCTCTCTTGATCCTAATCTTCATTTATATGGCTTCTTCCACATCCACCGCTTCTACTGCCCACACTATCGGAAACAACCCTATTGCATTCGTCCTCTCTGAAAAAGAATCTCTCAGACCCATTTCTCAACTAACATCTGCTGATGATGCAGTGATAACGAATTGGCAACGCCAAATGATCATCCCCTTTGCGTTGGCCAGAAAATTGCATGCTTTCCATGGGCTGTATCCGGATAAGAAACCAAATCATCAAGAACTCCAAGCATTCTTCCCCTGTTTCGCCCCCACCATACCACGAGCTTTTGAGAAAGGTGGCACTTTAGACCTCAAATTCATGGTGCCCAAAGCTAGGGTTTTTTGATCGATGCCTACACCTGGCTACAAGGACTACATCTCCTGGCTCGACAAGGTCAAAGGCTAACATCGGGAACAATGGAAGGCAGTTGGCATCTTTGACGCCATCCAACTCTCAAGGAATGCTCACAGGGTTAACCCTTGTTTACTGCTGGCGTCGATGTACTTCTGGGAAGGGTCGACCAACACATTCCACTTCCCTTGTGGTATGTTTACACTAACATTATTCGACGTGGTGGCCATCACTAGCCTTTCACCCTTGGGGGAAACTTTCGACCCAACTCTGGAAACGAATAACACTTTCGACTTCGAGCGTACTGGTTTCCAGAACTACATCGAAGATCATCACAACAAAGACTCTAAAGAAGTGTCCGACGGAGAACACAATGCTTTCCTGACTCTATGACTGTCATATTACCTATTCTTCCCTGGCTCTCTGCAAATAGCCAAAAGCTACATCAACCTGGCGATCCAAATACACGAAAGTCCGCAGGTATCTTTGGGTAAGCTCTTACTAGCCTCCCTCTATCACTCCCTTGGTCTATCAGCCTTGCGGCTAAAACTCTTCCATGAGACTACCAAAGTGTAGCGTGCGATTTTTATCGGTGACGCGACCACCTTATCGCCATTTGGTTTTTCCTCACCGCACTGGTATGGATTGGGTGCTACTTTCTAATTTCTTATTTATCCTATGAAGCTGGAAAGGAAAGGGAAGCTATCTTAAACTAACCTTGCACGTAAATGTTTAACTGAACAAATGCTTAAGAGACTAGGGAGTTCGGGGTCAGGTTATATAATGGGGAGTTGTCAATTACCCATTCTATATGTGGTTATCCATAGGTTATTAGCAATTTCTACTGCTTTCTACTTACTGGTGTTTGTCTGTTGTGGGTTGGGAAAGTTTCTCCTTTGGGAGTGTTAGACAGAGAGTATTTGTTGATGTCGGGTTTCTTCCGATGTTTTTGGTGTGAAGGTACTGGACCTGAAGTTTTTGATTTGGTATAAAGGTACTGGACCTAAACTTTTTGATTTGGTATGAAGGTACTGGACCTAAAGTTTTTGATTTGGTATGCTCGCTAAGATTTCGCAACCTTATGCCTACGTATTCCCGTTAAATAAAATAGGGAAATCAGAGCAATCCTAGTTCCTCCTATTCAATGGGAGGAAAAGATGATATTTTTGTGTCTTGTTCAAAGCCCAAGATTGAAGCTAAAGGAGTATTTGTGTCTTGTTCAAAGCCCAAGATTGAAGCTAAAGGTTTGACTGAGAGAGAATTTTTCATCTCTAAAGGGAGACATCTCATCTGTTTATCACAACTGTTGGGTGACTGATTATAAAGGAGAATTACTTTAACTAGGATATGAGAATCCAACAATGCCTTAATTTCCTTTATAGGAGTGTTGTCCTGAAGTAGAAAACTTTAACTCAGTGTAGAGCAATGCCATTTTTCCTTAGGATTCTTTCATGCTAAAAGAGGGACATGGGATTGGATGTAAATAATCCAGAGGCTCGCCACTTATAGCTGTTAGATGAAAGAGGGGATTTACCAAGATAAGGAATGAACTACAACTTGAATTTTTGAATCAACAAGTGTGCCACTTACAGCAGTTATATGGGATTAGATTTTGTTTTGATTTATCTGTTTTGATGTGTGATATACAGAGAAATGTCTTCCTACAGAGAGATTTTGATTTCCTCTGAGGGGATGTTGATTTTTGTGTGCCTTGATCAAAGCCCAAGGTTGAAGCTAAGAGATTAATTGACTCCACTGGGGAGGTTATTATACAAAGCTTAAGAGGAGGCTGGAAAAGACTGACTCAACAAGAGAGTGTTTATCTGTCTTGTACAAAGCCCAAGATTAAGGCTAAAAAAGAGTATGGCTCTTTTGGGGGATGTTGTACCCCAAATTTTACCCTTTAGATGTCATAACATTTTGCATTTGCATTTATATTCAATCATCTATGCATTGTCAACTAACCACTTCATCTTGCAAGTTTTTTTCTTTTGTGAAAGCCAGGACTCACACAAAGAAGAGGGCAAAGTCTCCAAAGCCAGGCTCTCATGTGATTCAAAGAAGTCATTTGTTCAAAAAGGATAACTAAGGCTCCCAAATGCAACTATTTGAGTTCACATACACCCTAAAAGTCTTATTCAACAAGGATTCAAGTATGATTGACTCTCATCACCAAGTGCCTTGAGCCACAAGTTCACCATACCTCAAATTAGGGTTTTGTCATGACAAGATAACCATGCCCTTTGATTTTGATCAAGACTTGTTCCCAAGCCTTGGGACATGACTCCATGTGATAGTAGACATCCCTCGAAGCCATCTATGAGCCTTGGAAGAGATTGAAGAGGAAAGATCATCAAAGCTCAAATAGAATCTCTTTCCATGAACATCAAAGTGTATTAGAGGACCTTTCTTCAAAAAATGCATGGTTTTTAAGTTATGAGACTTGGAAGATAAGTTGCCTTTGGGATTTAGTGAAATTTTAGCCATTTTCACCCTATTTTTCATCCATCTTTAACTCAATATTTCACCTAGTTCCAAGCTTCAAATCAAAAGTCTTTGGACATGAGAGTCGTTCCTTGTTCTTCAAGCTTTCCAAGCATGCGTAGAACTCCTCATTTGGATAAACCAATCTCAAGTTATGATGCTTTAAAGTTGGGTACTTCAAATTGTAAAAATCCATAACTTAGAAAAAATTTCTAAGTCTTTTTTTTGCCAACTTATGCGCAGGACTTTGGGGTAGATTTTCTCAATGTTACAAACCTCTTCTCAATCCATGTTCCACATGAAAATTGAGCTATCAAGTGCCCTCTTCACATAGGATCAAAAATTTCAAGGATTGATTGAGTGGTTATCAAGATAAAATGCTTTGAAATTGTCACGATGGAATTACACCATGCACTCAATTTCTAATATGCTGCCACACCAAATTTTACCACCAACTCTTACATATTTCCAAGTTCAAATTCACACTTTCCATCACATCAAAGAGCACCCTTTTCGTGCAAATTTTCAAATGGAACCAAGAACTATTCCATTGGTCTCATTGGGCAAAGAGTGGTCATGTGGTGAATTACCGAGCATAACTTGTTCCATTGCCCAAACCTTGATTCATTTAGGATTACAATCTGAACCAAAGATCCTAATCAAGTGACAATGCACCTACTAAAACTACTTGCATCAGTTTCCAAAGCAACTTTGCCCTAAAATTCCATAGGAAGAAGTAACCTTAAGTACAAGTACTTTGTACTTATGCAGCAAACACAAAAGTCAAAAACAAAGACTGTCGTCTAAAGGCTCTTGCACTTCAAATCCTGTGGTTTTTTTGTTCACTTTCTTTTCTGACTCAAACTCTGAGGCAGGCAATCCACTCCGTGCACATGGCTCAAGAAAGGCATGGGAGAAGATCATGCATGTAGCAGCTCTTGTGTTGCTTTCCCTCGTATGCAAAGGCATTGACCATTGTATCATCAATGCTATGGACCAAAAGGCTCCTCTATAAAAGGAGGATCGTTCCCATTTATTTTTCACCAATAATCAGCATATCTATTACTATTTTTCAAAGAGAAAGACCACTCGAGTGAGAGAGTTTTTGGAGAGTTGGAGCACGACTGTTTTAAAGAGGAAGAAGTTTGGCTATGTTGGGATTTCAAGCTCTCAAACTAAGAAGGTGCAGTGGACTTATTCCACTAGGTAACTCTCACACTCATTCACTCCATATCTAAAACATCATGATTAGCTTGTTTTCTATGTGGTTATCATTTAATGTTTTGCACTTAAGTCAGTTGTAGATGATATGGTGAATGTTGATGTTAAGCTCATATGATGCATGTTTGGCACTGTCAATGGTTGATAATATGATGTTGGTATTCTCATGTTAAAAATTGTATGCTTATAACCACCCTCAGAATATATGTTTTGTGTTGAGGTAGGTTAAGAGTAGTGTTATGGCAGAGTTCTTGTTTGGTTCATATTCATCCATAAAGTTCACAAGTGCACTACTTTCATGTTTATCTTACCTTCATCTAAAGTTTTTAATCTGAACCATGGAGCACTTAGTAATATTATACCCTTTGTGTACATTAATCTGGTGCTTTATTCCATGGAATTTGGACGAAGGATGGTCTGAGAAATGATTGAACAAGTGATAGGTTACCATGGCCATTTCTTTATCTCATGAGATTTTGTTAGAACATATAAGGTTAATGTTCTGATATTGAAGCTTAAAGCCTAAGGTTATCTGTTATGTGTTAGTCTAGGACAAGCGACATGAGAGTACAACTTGGACTTGTGTTAGAATGGTAAAAGTTTGGTCGTGTTTCTGAATGCACCCTTTCTAGCTCATTTTTCACTTTGATGATACCTTTGTTTTGAGCTATGGAAAGTTCATTAACATTCTTTGTTCTGGGTAGTATAAAATAGGGTTTTGTTTCACTAACTTTGATTGGGATTTGATGGAGATAAGGATTGGACAAGGGGTTGTTAAACCATGCTTTGCTGCTGCTTTTATTATTTTTCACGATGGCTTCAGTTTTTATTGCATGTTTGCTTGGAAAAAGAAAGAACAGGGCATCGTGTGATTGGCTAGCGTGTTTTTGGCATTTTATGACTAAAGATTTTAGTGACCAATTGATAGGTGATTGTTAGCACTACCTGGTGACAATTCCCATGTGGTTTTAGAGAGTTATCATTTTGCATGTGTTTGTGGGTTTATAAGTTATTAGGGGTGGCATATACACCGGATGTATAGCCACCCCAGTGGTATTGAATCCGTGCCTGTAACCAAGGGGTTTGGGGTTCGAATCCCCCTCGCCCCAGACACCCTTTTGGTATTTTATTTCTTTTTCTACTTCCACAAATTAGACTTGGTGAAATACCCCAAAATTTGCCCTCTCATTTCTTCATATCATTTAGCATGAGTTTTCATTTCATGGCAATGCATTCAAGCATAGAAAAACAAAACATTAAGCATTTTGCATTGCATCTTGCATAAGGGCATGATATCAGTGATTCTCTAAGGTGTTAATCATCCAAAGTAAAGGAATAAGAGCCAAAGGTCTCTCACAAGCCTCAAGGGTCTCTTACATCATATGTCATCCCTACTTGATCTCACAAGTCATTGAAAGAAGGAGAATTCATCAAGAAGATTGGGCAGTACACCATCTCCTACACAAGACAGTCAAAATTTGGGATCTGACCCCCAAATGGGCAACTCTTTGAGTCTTCATCATCTCCAAATGCCATATCTCTTCTTTGTTAGATGGGATATACATCATATTTAGAGGAATTTGGATTTGGAGGATGTGTTATTTCCTCCTAACCAAAGGGTGCCAAAATTATGGGTTGACCTAAAATCAGTTTATCTTTGATTTTTTGGGCAAGACTTGATCTCATGGTATTCCTTATGTTCTTAAGTATATATGGATGGAAAATTGCTCATCAATTGGTTTCAGAAGGGTTACAATTGATCAGTTGCTTGATAGTCAAGAAATTGTGGAAAAAGTCAACTGTGTAGTGAAAAAATTCAACTCTTGACTTTCTAAGGTCAAATTCATGAAATTCATGTTATATAGGTTCATTGGACAAGATTTTATCAAATAATGATGGAGGAATCATGAAAAACCAAGAAATCACAAAACTGCCAAAAATAGAAACTTTAGGGTTTCCAAAAATGGCAACTTTGGACCATTTTGCACCCTACTTTGAGGCTCTATTCCTTCAAGATAAAAGCTCCAAACCTCAGGCCCAAGTTGAGCCAATTAAATTTCATGTTCTAAGCTTCAAATCCATATAAAGAACATCTCCATTGGATCAATATTGAGGGAGATATGATCCATCAAAGTTTGGTAAAACTAGGTCCAAAATCAAGTCATGACCAAGCATGACCAGGCCCATGCGCCATAATTTTGAAAACACCTTGTGTGCCAAATGTCAAGCTGAATTTCTCCAAGAAGAAAGCTTCAAATGGAAAACTTTCCAACATCAAAGTTGTTCCTTTCCATGCCTTCTTCAATGTTCATGTTGAACAATTTTTCATTTGAGCAAGTTATGATGGAGTTATTAGGGTTCAAAGTTGGTATGAGCATGCTGAATTCCATGCACCACATTGCCATGCCATGCCACAACCTTGCCTCGCCCAAGAACCAGTTTCAAACTTTGATGTTCCAAGCAACTTTACACTATCTTACACCCCTCAATTCAATCCAATTCTCACATCAATCTTGTTCTACTATGAGCCTTCTTTCATTTGACACCAAAACCCCATTAAACCATGCATTAACATGAGAGATATTCACCCTCAAACATCCACTGTTGCATTGAATGCGTTGTTGCTACAAAACCAGAAAATGATATTGTTGTTGTTGTTAGTTTACACCAGCCCCACGCATGCTCCAACATCATTCTCCACTTTGCCATTTTAGAACCAACATGACCTTGCAAGCACGTGCTATCCATGCTACTTCATACATGAAAATGGAAATTAAAAAACTTGTGCAACAAGCTTATGCTACATCAGTGATCTCATCATCGTCCTTCACTTCATCATCACCATAAACTCCATAAGCCTCAACCTCACTACATCACAGCCAAGCAACTCGCCCCTAACTAACTTGACTCAGTTAGTTAGGGTGCACTCAGTTAACTCATCTTAACCAACTCAGTTAACCCTAGTTTAAAAACTTAACCCAACCTATATATTTGAATCTCACTCACAAATCCTTTTTCAACTCTCATTTTGCAACTCTCACCTCAGAACTTTTCTCTCTTTCTCTCTGAGTTCTCTCCTTTTCTCTTCACGATTTCATCTTCATTATTCATCCATTGTCTATTGTTTGGTGTTTCTGAATCAAGAGCAAACAAGAACAACTCAATCTCTTTAAGCTTAGCACCACTGCAATCCTCAATCTTCTTCATATACTTGTGAATCAACAACATTTATTTTGCTTGAAAGTTGAAGATCTACAAGTTCAAGACATCACAATCTCTTATTTTCTCAACCGTTTTCCACTAATCTTAGCTTGTTTTCATGGTGTTTATAGCTTATTAGAAGCTGCGTGTGTCCTGGCTAGTTGATAGGTTCATTAGGAACTTAGTTGAAAAGTTAGGGCAAAAGTGTTTGGACTCTGTTCTTGCTATGCGTGCATGATGTGTTGGTTTTATGCTTGAATTCTTGATCTACATGAGTTCCTCTTCATTTTGGTACCATTTTTGTGGATTTCTGGACATGTGAAAGTTTACAGGTGGTGGCGTCTCGCCGGAGAAGATGACCGGAGGTCCTTCTCCGGCCGGTGGTTTGATTTAATTAGGGTTTCTCAGTTTTAATCTCAGCCGTTTAATCTTTGCATCATGTGGTCCATAACTTGCAAGCACATTAAAATCCACCCTCTCTCCCACGTGCTTTCTTTTTAATCCGAATGGCTTTCGTAGGTGCGTGTGCGTGTTACTTTTTGTGGATGTCATTTCTGATTCATTGGATGTGCATGATTATGTGATGATCTCATGTTGACTTTGATCCAATGCTCCATGTTTTGCCAGCGCATTAATGAGTGAGGGTCTATGGCACGTGTTTTCTTTTTTTTTCCCCTCAGATGTATACATGTGGGTGCGTGCATGAGAACTACCATGTGCTTGATCTGTGAGACGTTGGATTGTTGACTGTTTGTGATTGATATTATTCAATGGCCATGATTGCATCTCTATATTAATTGATCATACACGCTGCCACACCACTACATGTTTAATTGGACTGAACTCAAATTAATGTTTTCACCCCCTTTGCTGAGCCCAATGTACATTTTTGACTGGCGAATTACTTTCTTTGCACCCCCACTCCATTTTCCTTTTTTTTTTTTTTTCTTTTCTATATTATTTTGATTTTGTTATTTTAAAAAATAGTAAGTCACCTCTAAAAATGCCAAATAAATTCATGAATCATCTTCATAGTTCTATAAAGTTTTTACAAAATTTATTTTCCATTTTTCTATTATTTTTTGCATCTGAATTAATTGTTGTTTGAATTTATTTTTGAAATGTTTCATTTATGCACACTTGATCTTGTTGATTTTATTTCTCATCATTGGTACCTAGTTTGATCCCCATTCTTTTTGTATATTTCAGAGGACACTCTGAACCATTTAAAAACATTTTTGTCATATTTTTAAGATCATCTTTGAGCCATTTCTTTGTGCGTAATCATGTGAAACCCTATTTACTTTGCTATGCTTGTTTGATTGAGTTTCTTTGTAATTCTTTGCATGAGTTTTTGGTATGATATTTACCTCTGGTTGAGGTCTCTTAAGGCCTAATTTGATGATTTTTTAATCATGTTTGGTATTTTTTTGAAAACTCTTATTTGAGGTCCCTTTTTGTGAACTTCTTTGATCATATTTTGTTTACTTACTTGAGAAGGCACTTGTGCCATTGTATGAGATCACTCTTTTTGACTTCTTGAGCCATGTTTAGATCATTATAGGTCTTTTGAATGATTATAGGTCATTGGTTTAAAGTTGATGCTTTCTTTGTGTACATGTTCAATACTTGTTTCACATGTTTCCTTTTGACCTAATTCCTCACTCTTTTTCATCTAAATTCCAACTTGACTTGTATTTGATTTGTTTATGCCATGCCATACTGTCCATTTGCATTTCATATGATGCATGTCTCTGACTTTAAAGAATTGCATTCATTCCATATGCCATTTATGTCTTACTTTGCATACTTGAACATGTTTCATCCAAATGCATGTTTCTTTTTCTTCTAGCTTCTAAATGACTTGTAATTGATTGAATGTGATTGGTTTGTGCATCTAATCCTCATCCTAATATGTCATACCACTTCTGACTTTGATACTTGAGTTTCATCTTGATTTTTTTAGGTTTGACTTATGCCTTGAATGTTTTCTTTCCATGTTAAATTCATATGCATATCTTCTCAATTCTTCTCTTTGTCACTCCTAATGTTTGAATGCTTTATTGTATGCCTCATTTGACATTTGTATATCATGTTTAGGCACATGTTTAGGTCATCCACATTCTGACTTTGACATTACTTGAAGCATTATTGCATGATCACCTTGCATATCCACTCATTCTTCATTTATGTCTTCCATGATTCACTTCTTTGATGGTTAAGATCTTTAGTTGTGCATGGTTTGTTCTTGATTGATCAATTAACGTTAGAGAACACCCTTAGAGCCTAGATTCTGACCTTGATTGAGTTTAATCTCTTAGGATCTTTATCCTTTAACTCTTAACTTGTTTGTTCACCACTTGTTATTCCTTTTCTTATTGCACTACTTGTAAATTATTTTGAACTAACATTTTCATGTAGGTGCTAAAGGTAAGTAAATGTGTGGACTTAGTTCCAAATACATTTCTCTCTCTTATCTTCTCTTATTTCTTTTAAACTTTCTACTAGTGTTTGTTGAGCATTCACATGCTTTCCTTGAATAACCTCTTCTTCGTCCCTCTTTGAGATCAACTTAACTTCCATTTTGGAAGTAAGTTGCTTCTTTTGCTCTTCTTCTTCTTTCTTTTAGAAGTAGGTTTGTTAAACCACATTAACCATAGGATCTCCAAGCATGCTAACATTAAGATTGAGTCTTAGTCTCCCTTAGTGTCATACCCCAAATTTTGACCACTAAGATTTCCCATCATTGTGCAAATCATCATCACAATATGGATGAACCATCATGCCTCATCAAATGCCTCAAGGGTTGTTGAGCATTCACTACAATCAAAATTAGGGTTTTAAGCCCTCTCAGAGCTTTAAACAAAGGATCAATCAAGGAATGACTTGATCTTTAACTTGTCTAACCCCTCAAACATCCACAAAGGATAAAAAAGGACTCCCACTTCAAGGATTAAGCACAAGGCTGCTCCCTTCTAGGTGGATCAAGTCTCAAGATCGACAGTGTCACCAAATTAGGGTTTTGGTCGACCAAGGCCTCCAGATGAAAAATTTCATCTGGGCACAAGCCAATGATCCAAAACATAACCTAATATACTCCATGGAGCCTCATGGACCCAATCATCAAGTCAATTTTGCCTCTGGGGATGCATTCACTAAAAATCAGGAATTAGGGTTTCTTGACCTAATTCACCCCTAAGTTGACTTTTGGGACAAATCATGAACCAAGACCTCAAGACATGATTTGAGGGTCTTTAATGAACTATATTGATCCATTTGGAACAATGGTATAATCCAAGAAGCTTGAGCAACAAGTCCCAAATTCATCTGCACCACAATTAGGGTTTTAAGGAAAAAGTCAACTGTAACTTTGACTTTTGACCAGGACATGCTCCCAAACCCTAAGACATGACTCAATATACCCTATGACACCCATGGAACATGTCCATCAAGTTTGATTTAGGTCAAGGACATGATTTCCTGAGAATTGCACAGTTTGGAATTCATCTGATAAAAAGTCAACTGTGCACAAAAGTCAACTTTGACTTTTTGAGATTTTTCACCAAAATGGATTCTTAACCCTAAAATGATGTTTATGTATGATTTGAATCATCATTCATCAAGAAAAATGAAAGAAAGTGGGATAACTTGTAAAAGGGGTAACCATAAAACTTAGAAAAATTTCTAAGTTATGGAAAAAGTACCACTAATGTGCCAACTTTGGAGGACCATAACTCCTAAACCACAAAGCCATTTTTTTCCATCCAAAGCTTGATTTGTAGATCTCATTGCCCTCTACAAAAGCTTCATACTGACCTATGTCCAAATTCCTCATGGATTTTGAGTTATGGAGTGATCAAAATCAAGAAAAGTCACTTTGTTTCAACACTTAGTGAAAATTTCACTAAGTCAGATTTTGCCTTACTTTTTGCCAAATGTAGGGGGATTTTTCACTTGGATTCAAAAGAGATCAAAACCAAACATGTTCAAACAGTTGTTGTATCATGTAAGGGCTTTCTAAAATGACCAAGAACATTACCAAATTCAATTTGAGCCATGAGATATGACATTGGCAAGTTGCCTTGTTGAAATCTGCCAAGGCAAGGCAGATTTTGCACTTTTGGTCGATTTGCCAAAATCAGCCAAATCCAAATGCTCCTATCCACTTGGACACCTCAGAGGATTGAATCTAAAGGGGACAATCACTGAGCCAAGCCTCCAAAGTCTTTGGAACAAGAAATAGCATGTTGAACCTAGAATGGCCAAAATAGGGACAAGACTCCAATTTTGGAATGAGGCATTCAATGGAAGCATCAAGGTGGCATGGACTGAGCCATTCTCAACTGAATTCAGTCAAGACTTATCCAAGACCAAGGAAACCACATCCCTGTGCCCTAACCTCTAGTCAATGGCTAAAGTAGACTTGGATTTCCATTGGACAACATTGGCCAAACCTCTGTTGCAGTTGCCATTCACTGTGGATCCTAAAACAAACTTGCTCTACTATAAATAGAGCTCAATTGTGATCAGTTTGAGTACACCAAAGCCATCTAATAGATGCTTTCCTCAAAATCTCTTTCTCTTGGCAAAATTGCCTTTTTTAGCAAGGCAACTTTGAGTTTTTGAGCTAGAGAGCAATTCCACTCAAACCAATCACACACACCTCACATACATCATATATGAGTTGATCAAACACTTAAACAACATCTGGAACACTGATTTCTCAGAATCACCAGTCAATTGCTCAAGGTTTTAACCAAGGTGCAGTTGAGATGCCATGATGTGATCTAGCAAATTATAGTCAAGTCCAAGCATTCAAACACACTCCATAGGGTGTAGGGAAGCTGTTCAGATCATCACAACTCATCTGTAATACCTCCAACTCAAAAATCACATTGCACTTGCTGTCACGGCCTAGAGGTAAGCATAAACTTGGTCATCTCTCAATCTATGCATATTTCCTCGCACAATAATTTGGCCATATGTTCATAATCATGCATGGAATATTTCCCCTCAATTAATTGCATTGTTTGAATCGTGTATCAAAAATCCCAGCCTTCATGCAGAAATTAGGGTTCTTGAGGATTTTTCATGATTTCTTGTTATATGTTTAATTTAAATGAAATTAATTGACATAGACATGATCGTGAGGTTGAGATGAGCATAATGATATGTGGATTGCATGATATGATTAAGTATTCAGTGAGATTGGGGAAAAAATGCAAATCTGAGAATCTCAGAACACGCGCGTGTTCTTCAACTTGTTCTTGGCGCCATTTTTCCAAATTTGAATATTTGAATTTTGTGGTTTTATTTAATTGATTCAAAAATTAATTTCTCTCTGAGTTTTAATGATTTTGAGTTGATTCTTTTTTGATAATTCACAAAAATGTTAAAATATTTTATTTTCCCAAAAAATCCCAAAAATATTATTTATTTCGTATAATTGATATTTTTGCAAAGAATTAATGTTTTAATTGTTTTTAACATTTAAAATATTTTTTCCACCTTGATTTTGCAACTTTTAATGCTTTCTAATTATTTTGTAGGTCAATACTTAATTTTTGAAGCATTAATCCAAGATCACAATTTGTTTTCCATGTGTTAAACAATTTTGATCATTTAATTGAATTTTTATTCAATTAAACACATTTTGAAAATAAATTAGGGTTTTGGATTAATTCAACCCTCATAAATCATTTTCAAAACACTTTGGGCCTCTAATAAAGTGTAAGACCCAACCCTTTGTAAATACAACCCATTTTTGGCCTCACTTATTGTATAAGTCCCGTTGTATTTCAAAAACGTTCGACGCGATATTCATTCGTTGAAAAACAAACATTGGGCCTACCCTCGAGTAGTAAGACCCATTTATTTTCTTTAAACCCTTTGGGCCTCTAATAGAGTGTAAGACCCAACCCCCTTTTAACCAAATCAATTTTGGGCCTCACTTATTGTATAAGTCCCTCCGCGTTAAAAGAAAACCTCGGCGCGATCGCCATTTTAAACGAAAGATCATCTGGGCCTACCCTCGTGTTATAAGCCCCACACTTTTTCTTTAAAACTTTTGGGCCTCTTGAGAGAGTGTAAGACCCATCCATTTGTACAAAAAACCTTTTTGGGCCTCAGCCACTTGTATAAGTCCCTCTGTACAAATTCAACACTGCGCTCACTGATAAAACCCTGGGCCTCTCCTTTAGTTGTAAGCCCCAAATCTTTCTTTTTCAAAACACTTTCTCCTTTGATTTTGAATATACTGTTGTTTTCAATCTATCTTTGTTGAACAACTAACCAAACAGCATGGAAGCTCTACAACCGAGTAAGTGTTTATCTGCTTTCATTTACCATTTTCATATACATATAACTGTATTGTGGGGCTGTTTCACTGTAAGTCTTCTTTCATAAACTCATATTAACTGTGCAATAATAGTATAGATATTTAGAGTTTCCCCGGCAACTACGTCTAGAACTAGGTGACGCCGTTTCGTTTATTCGTAGAAATAGACAACTAGATCCCCAATAAGATCACCAGATACAGTCTTCTCTCAGGCTGTCCTCATTAGGAATCGTCAAGAAACTCTACTCCCAAAGATGAATATATTCTCCGTGAATGGCATCTTTGAGTTTCTTCCAAATTCTCGGACTTTCCTGACTTTGATCTATTCTCGGTGAATAGCATTGCCTTGAATTTCTCGGGGTTTGGGGACCCACGGGCTTCTTAAAAGCATCGGCCTCCTCTTGGGCATCATACAAGGACCCACAGGCTTCCTAAAAGCAACCCCGCCTCCTCTTGGGCTTCGTACAAGGACCCATCGACTTCTTAGATGTATTCACAGCCTCCTCTTAGGCTTCATATAATGATCTCTTCCTCCGGGAATGATAGCCTCCTCTTGGGCTTCGTACAAGGACCCGTCAGCTTCTTAAAAGTTTCCAGCCTCCTCTTGGGCTTCGTACAAATTATCCCGACGACCTCCTAGAGGTATAGGAACAGAACTTAGTCATCTTCATAGAACAGTCCTTTTAAGAGTCTACTACTGTTTCTCAAAGCATAGTACAAAAGATAAAACTCTAGACTTGGACAGTCTAATATCCTTGAGTCTCAAAGACATTCTCAAGTGACCCCTTCGTTAAATAGGAAGGAAACCCGCAGACTCGGACAGTCTCAAAACCCTTCAGATTTCCCGCTTCCTTAAAGAACAGGCATAACCCAGATCCTTGAATCAAATCCTTGAGTACAGTGTTGCTTATATAAGAACTGATTTTCTCTTTTAAAATCAGTATACTGGACCTGTCACTTAACTGAAACAGTTACCTTAGCCTCCTCTTGGGCTTTGTACAATGATTCTTCCCAGCGAAGCAAATGTTTAGCCTCCATCACGGGCTTCATACGAGATACCAAAAGACTCCCTCGTTGAGTCAAACAAACGTTTATCCTCTCTCTCGGGCTTTGTACGAGACACATAAGAGACTCCCTCATTGAGTCAATCACCCATTTCGCCTCCATCTCGGGCTTTATATGAGATACAAAAAGGTTCTTATTGAGCCAAACAAATTTTAGCCTCCATCTCGGGCTTTGTACGAGATACAAAAACACTCTCTTGTTGAGTATACAAGATCCTCTTGTAGGATTAACCCTTTTTAGCCTCTCTCTCGGGCTTTGTACGAGACACATATTAGCCTCCTCTTAGGATTTGTATAAGAAAACCACTGGTTAATCCAATTAACCTTTTAGCATCAAAGTTGTGCCTCGTTCACAGTACACAAACATCAACAACTCTTTTCCCCTCATCTAATCGCTGTAAGCGGCAAGCCTCTAGATCATCTACATCCACGCCACTGTCCCTCTTTTAGTATGAGAAATTCCTAAGGAAAGATGGCATTGCTCTAAACTGAGTTAAAGTCTTCTCCTTCAGGTTAAAATCCCCTATAAAGGAAATTATGGCATTGCCGGATTCACACATCCCGGTTAAAGTAATTCTCCTTTATAAACAGTTGTGACTTACAACCGCCTCTTTAGAGATGACAAATTCTCTCTAAAGTCAAACCCTTTTAGCGTCACATCTTGGGCTTTGAACAAGATACAAATAGACTCTTCAGCTTCACGTCTTGGGTATTGAACAAGATACAAACACCTTTCGCTTCACGTCTTGGGCTTTGAACAAGACACCAAAACCCCATTTCCTCCCATAGAATAGGAGGAACTACGAACGCTCTGATTTCCCTGTTTCGGTAAACGGGAATACGTAGGCATAAGATTGAAAGAAAAATCTTAGCGAGCACAATCAACAAAAAACCAAAATCCCATACTCTCACATATCTATCAAAAAACATCAGTCCTAATATCCTAATCCTTGTTCCCCGCCAGAGACATTATGTCAAAAAAGAGAGAAACCAGTATTGGCAAAAATACAAATAACCAGTACAAAGGGCCCCCACATTGATAGCATCCGTAACCTAACAGACCGCTGTTTAAACTCAGTATGCAAAGCAGGGTTAATTGGAGACATCTATTTCCCTTCCTTATTCAGCTCACAATAAGATAAAAAATGAATCGACCTGTAGTAGGCTCAAACCGCAGAGAGCGACCAGTGCTTAAGAACCGCATCCAAAATCGCTCGCTACAGGAAAAATGGCGCCCACCGTGGGGCCCCTCAAAGTTAGATCTAGGCACGGTCTTCCTTTTCTTCACTTATGTGAAAACCACAGATTGGGACTTCCGCCGGGGAACCCATTTTCTGTCAGGAACTTAGGATTCATAGCTTTAAAGGTCTAGGATGTTTAGGACAAATATATATACCACTTTTCCTAATTGTTATACATGTTTATTTTCCTGCTAATGGGAATGCGGGTGATGCCGTATGTGGAAAGATTGAGTATACACTTAAGATAAGTGATGGTGACGGGTTCGACCATCAACCTCAGTGGAGGCTGACCAATGCAACCCATTCTCTCACCTAGACAATGGGCCGATTGTTAAGTCTGAGAAGCTGAGGAGCTAAACCCTTTCGTAGTGCGGAAACTATCGGAAATAGTTGTTATGCGATACTACCCTCATTTGAGGCTGGTGATCTATTCTCGGTGAATGGCACTTACTCTAAGATTGCACTACAACTCGCTGGCGATCCGCTTGTTGTTTTGCTTTCCTGGGAGGAGCTGATGATAATGAGTACAGGTACAAAAAACACCCTAGTATAAACCTTTGGGGACGGGTAGAGCCTTGACTTCATGACAACGACCCTTTGACCCCATGTTTTTTCTATGTTTTTGTGTGCTGCATTCATGCATTCATCTAAAAAACATTAAAACATTCAAAAAATTCTTCTCTTCTAGTTTCTCTGTTTTTCAAATTAAACTAAGACTGTGATTGCAAATATCAGAAAAGAGGATTACGCTAATGGATTTTGGTAGAAGGAGAACTCATACGTACACCGTCAAGGTTCCAAAACTAGGGGATTTGAGAAGGTTGGCGAGGATGATCACTAACCCTGAGGCTTTCAGAGCCAAGCACGCAGGTTTGCTACCACTGTTAAGAGTCCATGTGATTGAGGGAATTATGGATGCGCTCATTTAATTCTGCGATCCGGTTTATCACTGTTTCACATTCTCGGATTACCAGCTAGCACCAACGCTGGAGGAATATTCTCACCTGATTGATCTACACATTACAGATCGAGCTCCATTTTCTGGACTGGAAGAAATTCCAAAGAATCAGACCATTGCAAGAGCAATTCATTTGGACGAGTCTGAGGTCAGGACTCACATGACCACTAAGGGTGGCATCCAAGGTTTGCCAGCCCAGTTCTTAACGAAGAAAGCCCTGTATTTTGCCAGTATAGGGAACGTAACTGATTTTGAAAGCATCTTTGTCTTGCTCACCTACGGGTTATTTTTGTTTCCCAACATCAATAACTTCGTCGATATTAACTCCATTAAGGTTTTTCTCATTGGAAACCCTGTGTCGACTTTGCTCGCAGATGCGTATCATTCTGTACACTTGGGAAATTTGTACAGCGGAGGGGAGATCACATGCTGTGTACCTCTGCTTTATAAATGGTTTATCTCCCACTTGCCCAAGTCTGCTGCTTTTTGGGATTGTAAGAGTGCCTTACGTTGGTCGCAGAAGATCATGTCTCTTACCAACTCTGATATAGATTGGTGTAATAAGATCTATGAGGGAATCAGGATCATTGATCGTTGTGGAAACTTCCCCAACGTACCCCTCATAGGAACTAAGGGAGGAATCAACTACCATCCGGTATTGGTTCTTCGTTAATTTGGATACCCGATGAGACACATCCCACGGGGTGTTCATCTGGAAGGTCTTTTCTTCAAGGAAGGAGAAAGTGACAGAGCACTAAAGATGGAAATAATGCACACTTGGAAACATGTTCATAAGAAAGGATGAGAGTCTCTAGGATAACCGGACTGTGTCTCGGTGGAGCCTTACCTCCACTGGGTACAAACTAGAGCCCTCAAGCTAAAAATGCCTTATCCTCGTTACAGAATTCTTCCGCCGAGGGACGGAAACTGAAAAGCTTCGGGTTACTCTCAACAAAGTTCAACGGGAGAGAAGGTCTTGGAAGAACAAGTACCGCACCCTCGACGTAGAGTGCATCAAAATACAACAATTATTGAAAGAGAAAGATGCTCTGATTGAAATTTTGGAGCAACATGCTGTAGAGAATCAAGATGACCAAAGGAATTTGCTCGCTCCTTTCACTTGGCAAAGGAATGACAACCCGACAACGGCCCAAGAGCCCCGGTCAAAGAAAAGGAAGATATCAGAATCAGCACCCGATTTCTCTTCAGAGAGGACTCGGGACCCTTTAGCTTAGGTTTCTGTTTCTGCACTTTGTAATCTACTGTATTTCCATTCCTATAATCCTTTGAATTTCAATAAAAAGGGGTTTCCCCACTGTTTGATATTTACAATCTAATTGTCGAATTTTATTTTGATTAAACCCAAAAAAAAACAATTAATATAATCATTGCATTCATCATGCTCACATCGCGTATTCTTCTTCCCTACGAATCTCACGTCTGTGTCTCGATTCTAGAGTCAAACTGTCTCATTCGTACAATACTCGGGCCAATCGTCAAAAAAAGATGGACGATCTTGAGGAAGAAAACAGAGAGTTGAAAGAAGAGATCGATGCTCTGAGAGAGGATATGAGAAAGCTTCATAATGACATGCAAGCCATGGCAGAAGCTCAGCTACAAAGAACTGTGATCTCAGAGATCACCTCAATGCCCATAGTGGAGAAGTATGATCTTAGGTATCAGATACCGAAAGATCGCCCTTGGGGCATGCCTGTTAACTATATCCCGGAAGGATATGTTCCGCCGATCACTGAAGATCAGGGAATCACAACAGAAGCCGCTGGGCCTGAAGGTTACAAACTTCGGGAAAGCGAAGATGCCAGGGGCATACTGAAGACTCCTGAAGGTTACAAACTTCGGGAAACGCCAAGGTTCGCTACCGTAGTCACGGTACCACCCCCTGTGGTGCACACTGTCCCGGAAGGACAGATTCCACAGACACCTTCTGGTAAAAAGGAAACTATGTTTGACTAAATGGATGAATTCCAGGAACAATTCTTGGAAATGCAGAAGGAACTACAAGCTATTCGTGGTCAGGATCTATTTGGAAAGGACGTCGCAGACCTCTGCTTGGTCCCCAATGTGAAAGTCCCGCACAAGTTCTAAGAGCCCGACTTTGAAAAATACAAGGGTAACTCTTGCCCTCAAAGCCATCTGGTGATGTACGCTCGACGGATGTCAGCTCAGACGTAGAATCAGGACCCACTGATTCACTACTTTTCGGATAGTTTAACCGGTGCCGCACTCAAATGGTACATGGGTTTAAACCGTACTATGATCAGTACATTCAAAGATCTTGGTACTGCCTTCATCCAACAATACAAATACAATTTGGACATGGCACCCGACAGAGATCAACTCAGATCAATGTCGCAAAAGGACAAGGAAACCTTTAAGGAGTATGCTCAAAGGTGGCGTGAAATTTCCGCTCAAATTTGTCCACCTCTTAAGGAAAAAGAGATGACAAAGATCTTCTTAAAGACCTTAAGCTCATTTTACTATCACCGAATGGTTGCCAGTGCGCCCAGTGATTTCACCGAGATGGTCGGCATGGGCGTACGTCTTGAGGAAGCCGTCCGAGAAGGATGTTTGGTAAAAGACACTGGATCGACGAGCGGTACTAAAAAATACGGTAGTGCTCTCCCTAAGAAAAAAGAGCAAGATATTGGGAATATCTCTCTCAGAAAGCAAAGGCGACGTTATCAGCCGGTAGCAGCTGTAATTCCTACTATTAGCCCTGCGCCTATTCCTACGTATCAACCTCAGGTTGCGCAGAGCCAACCTAATCAGCAAAGGACACAACAGCCTCTTCAGCAGGCTCATCCTCCATTCAACGGTAACCATACAACACGACCATATGGGTTTCATCCTATACCCATGTTGTACGCAGAACTATTTCCGTTACTACTGGCTAAGGGGCACATCCAGACTAAGTCTCCTCTTACGATGCCAGAAAATCCGCCTTTTTGGTTTAAGGTGGATCAGACATGCCCTTATCATCAAGGAGGTCCAGGGCATAACATTGAGACTTACCTCAATTTCAAGTCTGACGTGCAAAAACTTGTTAGGAGCGGGGTCTTATCCTTCAAGGATACAAATCCTAATGTTCTCACGAACCCGCTGCCTCAACATGACAAGCCTGCAATCAATTTGATAGAAGGAGAGACTAACAATGTCTATCAAATTCACGATGTACTCTTGTTAAAGACCAATCTGGTTAAGATGCATTGCAGACAGAGTGGATATGGCCATGTGCCACCTCATAATTATCACCAGTGTGATATCTGCTCTAAAGACAACCAAGGATGTTCTGTAGTGCAAGCAGCTCTATAGGAACAGATGGATCTCGGATGGATCCAAGAGCACCGAGTTCGTGGAGTTAACATGGTTTACACGAATTCTAACGTCATTCAGAACCAGGACATCCGTGCAATGAATGTCAACTTGGTAGCAATGCACTCAAGGCAAAGCCAGTATCATGATCTGCCGCGGCACGATTACTGTTCCTGTCTGACTTGCTCGGTAAATAAACAGGGATGCTCTTTCATACAAGAGGCCCTCCAACGTCAGATGGATCTTGGATGGATCCAAGACTACCATGATAAGAACCCTTATCAGATCAACATGGTTCAGATCTTCGATATTTGCGTGATGAACACCAACCTGGTAGAGTTACATGCTGAACAGGTCCGACTCGGATTCTTAATATCACACGACTATCAAAGCTGTAAGGCAGGTTACGAAAACGATCGAGGTTGTATCCTTGTCCAGGAGGCACTTCAGCACTTGTTAAATCACTGGTGGATGCCAATCTATACGGATGAAGATACTCAGCAGATTAGTATCAATAACAGGAATCCCACTCGACGTCAAAGTCAGGATGTCCGATCTGTGGAAGCTAACCTAGTAAGGTTACATTGTATTCAAAGCGGGCGTGGCCAGGTGCCACCACACAATTATGACCATTGTAGCGTCTGTTCGGAAAATAACCAAGGGTGTTACCTTGTGAGAGCAGCTCTTCAGGGTCAGGTGGATCGTGGAGAGATTAGCCCATATCCGGGTTCTGGATCCATCAACTGGACGCCAAACTACCTTGCCAATCAAGTCGAGGATATTGTCACCATCTCCGGTCATTACCAGACCAGGTATGTTTTTGTCATCATCCCTCTACTTGAGGAATCTAGAGTTCCCAACCGGGAACGGATCAAGATTGCTTATGATGGTCAGAAAAATTAGAATTTTCCCATAATCATCTATCTAATGGGACCATTACCGTATGAATCAACTAAGGCTATCCCTTACAAATACGGTGCAACGATAGTTGAAAATGGAAAGGAAATTCCATTACCATCCGTCGTGAATATTGCAGACATCAGTCGTGTAACACGGAGCGGTCGAATCTTCAACCGAGGAGTTGGAGAACCTAACAAGGAAAAGGAACTTCAGACAGAAGCTCCCGATCCATCAGTCGGTCAATCCAGTAATCCCGACCTTTCGAAAAATGATGATGACATACTAAAGCTCATCGAAAGGAGTGAATACAACATTGTCGATCAGCTGTTAGAGACTCCTTCAAAGATCTCGGTATTATCACTATTACTCAGTTCATAAGCGAACAGGGAGCCTCTACAGAAAGTCTTGGAGCAAGCCTTTGTGGAAAAGGATGTAACAATTAGACAGTTCGATAGTATTGTCTCTAACATCACTTCCTGCAGTAATTTGGGATTTAGTGATGAGGAATTACCCGAAGAGGGTCGCCGTCATAATGTGGCGCTCAACATTACAGTTAACTGCCAGGACGATGCTTTAGCCAGCGTACTGGTAGACACAGGGTCAGCCCTGAATGTTATGCCGAAGTCCACTTTGATGCAATTATCATTCAAAGGCCCTCCGATGAGAATCAGCGAGGTCGTCGTCAAAGCATTCGACGGATCCAGAAAAACGGTTATCGGCGAAGTTGATCTTCCCATAACTATTGGTCCTCACACTTTCCAAGTCACTTTCCAGGTCATGGACATCCGGGCAACATACAGTTGTTTATTAGGAAGACCTTGGATACATCAGGCTGGAGCGGTCACTTCAACCCTCCACTAAAAGCTAAAGTTCATCCAGAACGGCCGACTCATTACAGTCTGTGGAGAACAGGCCTTGCTCGTGAGTAACTTATCATCATCTACTTGTGTAGAACCCGAGGAGGTTATTGGAACGCAGTTCCAAGCACTGACAGTGAGCAAGAACAATCAATCTCGAGGAGGAACCTCGATTTCCTCATACAAAGATGCTATTAAAGCGGTCGAGAGTACCGATACAACTGGATGGGGAAAGCTTGTCATTCCTATTGACAATAAAACAAAGAAGGGTCTTGGTTTTTTGCAACCTGTACCCAGACAGCTGCCAGCGATGAAAGTATTCATCCCATTCAGAACTTCTTCCACCGTGGAGGTTTTCTTCACCCAATCCCTCAAGCAGTCCATGCTATCAATGAGGAAGATCCCTCTGACACAGAGGAAGAGTGGAAGTCCTATCTTAACAAGGACGGTTATATGTCTCAGGACGAAACGCAAACTCCTTTTTGCTGTCCTACAGAGAGTCCGAGATTTATACCCAGGTCAGACATCAAAATGATATACGGGGATTGTGATCCGAAAGGATTTCGTGCTCCGCCAAATTCATTAGAGGAAGATACTCCGATGAAAGACAATTTTGACTACAATTACTATGGCCCAATGGATGGTCTGCCAATGTGGCAACCTTACCCAGGAAACTTGGGGCAAGAGAGTCAGCCGAGCAATGAAAATCAGCTGAGTCTCATTGAACAGAATACCTGTGTCCCCACCATGTCATGGGATCAACACCCAGGTCATTCAGAAACTACTCAACATGAAGATGAATTCGCAACGTTTGTAGGACTTGAATTCATCAACTATGCTTTTCCCGAGGTCAACGTCATCGAGAGGGATGACTCCTCCAGTTCGAAAGATGTGAGGGACACCTAGGGACCACCGAGTGGAAAATACGACAATATGGTCAAGTACACCGCTCCCGAAAGCTCTCGTATCAGGCTCGAAGATATCCAGTCAACTGGATGGGGAGATACAGCTGAGAGCACAAATGCTATGTAAAATGCAACAAGGGAATCCTCCTATGACAACTCTGCCTGGGAGACAGATTCCAATGATCCTGCTCCACCAGAAATCAACGTCATTTCTGAAGACAAATCAAGGAAGGTGCCAGACTTTGTGATTCACCAAGGAGTTCACCGCCAGTGGGTCGCTGTTGAGGTTCCGAAGATCGTTCATCCGTCAAAGTAATTGTCGTCTTTAACCTTTCACCCTGCCCAGGTGAAACAGATGTTTTGATAGGGCTCGCTTTCTGTAAATTTCCCTCTTTGCTTCGCCCAAAGCGATAGAGTTTTGTTTTATAGGGCTATAGTTTCAAGAGTCGACTTATTCATAAATAAAATAACGTCGTTCTGTAATTTCCGCATTAATTGCTGTTTTCTCTTTTCGTTTTTTAGAAAATGGTAATCCTAAAAAACAATTCAAATAAAAACAAGCAGTAAAATAAAAACATTGGACACACTTGCATTTTCTCTATCTCTTCTAAACACGAATCATCACGTCATGCAGATTGCTTGTTTTGAACCTCGTTGAAACATACGATCCGATGCCTTCTCCCAACTTTGAGTTCCCGGTATTTGGGGCTGAAGAAGAAGTTGACAATGAAATTCCAAAAGAGATCTCCCGACTACTCAGACAAGAGGAAAGGTCCATTGAACCTCACAAAGAGCCGTTGGAAACGGTAAACTTGGGTTCAGAAAAAGAGAGAAAAGAAATCAAGATTGGGGCACTGCTCAGTCCAACTGCCAGAGAGGGTTTGATAAAGCTTCTCAGAAAATTTCCCGATGTATTCGCTTGGTCCTATCAGGATATGCCAGGGTTGGATACTAGTATCGTGGAACATCACTTATCGTTAAGATTGGAATGTCTGCCAGTAAAGCAAAGGTTGAGACGGACTCACCGGGACATGGCCATCAAAATCAAAGAGGAGGTACAGAAACAGATCGACGCGGGTTTCCTCGCTACATCTGAATATCCTCAATGGTTAGCCAACATCGTACCCGTTCCCAAAAAGGACGGAAAAGTCAGAATGTGTGTTGATTACAGGGATCTGAACAAGACAAGTCCAAAGGACGACTTTCGTTTACCACACATTGACATGCTGGTAGACAGCACAGCAAAGTTCAAAATTTTCTCCTTCATGGATGGATTCTCGGGCTATAACCAGATCAAAATGGCGCCGAAAGACATGGAGAAAACTTCGTTCATTACCCCATGGGGCACCATTTGTTACAAGGTAATGCCATTCGGTTTGAAGAACGCCGGGGCAACCTATCAAAGGGCCATGACTACTCTCTTTCATGACATGATACATAAGGAAATCGAGGTATATGACGATGATATGATTGCAAAATAAAAAACAGAGAGTGAGCACGTTGAACATCTGTCAAAATTGTTCGAACGTCTAAGAAAATTCAAGCTCCGCTTGAATCCCAACAAGTGCACCTTCGGTGTCCGTTCAGGGAAACTACTAGGGTTCATCGTCAGCCAGAAAGGAATTGAAGTTGATCCTGACAAGGTCAAGGCCATTCAAGAAATGCCTTCTCTGAAAACTGAAAAACAAGTCAGAGGATTCTTGGGACGTTTGAACTACATCTCCAGATTCATATTCCTCATGACCGCGACGTGCGCGCCGATTTTCAAGTTACTTAAAAAGAACCAGAACTGCGTTTGGTCTGAAGATTGCCAAACCGCCTTCGACTGTATCAAGGAATACCAGTTGAATCCGCCGATTCTATCACCTCCAGTGGAAGGAAGACCACTGATCATTTACCTCACAGTCCTAGAGGACTCGATGGGATGTGTACTTGGACAACAAGACGAAACCAAAAGGAAAGAGTCTGCCATTTACTATCTAAGCAAGAAATTCACCGACTGTGAAACTCGGTACACGATGCTTGAGAAAACTTGTTGTGCTTTGGCTTGGGCATCCAAACGTCTTCGCCAGTACATGATTCGTCATACTACTTGGTTGGTCTCCGAAATGGATCCAATCAAGTACGTTTTCGAAAAACCTGCTCTTACGGGAAGAATTGCCCGTTGGCAAATGTTATTATCAGAATATGACATAGAGTACCACGCTCAGAAAGCCGTTAAAGGAAGTATTTTAGCTGATCATTTGGCTCATCAACCGATTGACGATCAAGAATCAACCGGGTTTGACTTCCCAGATGAAGATGTCATGTATCTAAAAATGAAAGATTGCGATGAACCGCTACCCAGTGAAGGGCCAGAACCAGGTTCCCAATGGGGACTTATCTTTGACAGAGCAGTTAATCATTATGGAAACGGAATTGGGGCAATCATTATTACCCCTCAGGGTACCCACATTCCTTTCACTGCCAGACTTACGTTCAAATGTATGAACAATGAGGCCGAATACAAAGCTTGTATCATGGGTCTCGAAGAAGCGATTGATTTAAGGATCAAAAACTTGGACGTATGCGGCGACTCAGCAATGGTTATCAATCAGATAAGGAGATTGGAACACATACCAATCAAGATTGATTCCTTACAAAGACTACGCAAGAAGGTTGTTACCCTTCTTTAACAGAGTTAAGTTTCATCATATCCCTCGTGAGGAGAATCACATGGCTGATGCATTAGCCACTCTCTCTTCCATGATTAGTGTAGGTCAATGGAATGACCTACCTAAGATCGACATAATACGCCTTGAACGGCCTGCCTACGTCTTCACGATTGAAGCTGTCATAGACGACAAATCTTGGTATCACGATATTAAATGCTTCCTTCAGAAACAAGAGTACCCACCTGGGGCATCCAGGAAAGACAGGAAAAACCTCAGAAGACTGGCTAGAAACTTCTTCCTGAGCGGTGACACTCTTTATAAGAGGAATTTTGACTTGGTCTTGCTCCGATGCGTAGACAGACCAGAAGCAGACATGCTTATGAAAGAAATTCATGAAGGATCCTTTGGCATGAGTGCCAAAGGACACACAATGGCGAGAAAAATTCTAAGAGCAGGGTACTATTGGTTGACCATGGAATCCGACTGCTACAAGTACATGAGGAGGTGTCACAAGTGTCAGATATACTCCGACAAGATTCATGTACCGCCATCACATCTCAAAGTTCTTTCTTCACCGTGGCCTTTTTCCATATGGGGAATCGACATGATTGGCTTGATCGAACCTAAGGCTTCAAATGGACATCGGTTCATCCTGGTAGCCATTGACTATTTCACCAAGTGGGTCGAAGCAGCGTCATTTGCCAATGTAACACGACAAGTGGTGGTCCGATTTATCAAAAACAATATCATCTGCCGTTATGGTGTTCCGAGCCAGATCACTACAGATAATGGATCTAACTTGAACAATAAGATGATGAAAGAGTTATGCTTTGAGTTCAAGATCGAACACCATAACTCATCTCCCTACCGACCCAAGATGAACGGAGCGGTAGAAGGGGCTAACAAGAACATCAAGAGGATTGTTCAGAAGATGGTTGTAACCTACAAAGACTGGCACGAAATGCTACCCTTTGCTCTTCATGGTTATCGCACATCTGTCCGTACTTCAACAGGGGCTACCCCTTTCTCTCGAGTATATGGCATGGAGGCAGTTCTCCCCATAAAAGTAGAGATCCCATCAATCTGGGTATTGATGGAAGCTAAGCTTTCAGAAGCTGAATGGTGTCAAAGTCGACACGACGAACTGATTCTGATCGAAGAAAAGCGAATAACGGCACTATGCCATGGTCAGTTGTATCAACAAAGAATGAAGAGGGCGTTCGACAAAAAGGTCCGACCTCGCGTCTTCAGGAAAGGAGACCTTGTGCTCAAGAAGATACAATCGATTCTCACTGACTCTCGGGGCAAGTGGACTCCGAATTATGATGGCCCCTATGTGGTCATGAAAGCTTTCTCAGGCGGCGCCATGAGACTTGCAACCATGGACGGAGAGGAATTTTCCTACCCCACGAACGTTGATGTAGTCAAGAAATACTTCGCCTAAACTAAACTAAAACAAAAACGTCTCGGTGGATTGAAAACCCGAAAGGGCGGTCCAGGCAAAAGTTACAGACATGAAAAAAAATCATCCCGATGGATTGGAAATCTCATAGTACAATCCAAGCAAAAATTAGGGATAATGGCAAGTAACTATGTTCAACAGAGGCAAGTCCCTCAACAGCAACAGCAGTTACATCATCCATCGGAGGAAAACTCCAGTCAAGGTCATCTTCGACAGAAGCTCAGGATGTCCCAAATTCAAAGTTGGTAGAAGAATAGTGGTCGTTATGTTTCAACGTAGCCCTTTTCCCTGTAAATTACCATTTTCTAGCTTTGTATATACTCTTTGGAATCACGCGTTTGGCTGATCTCCATCTTATCAATAAAATTTGAGCCCTTGTGCTTTTGTTTGTAATTCTTATTTGTTTTAGCTTTATAGAACGACGTTGTTAACATAATTAATGATTCTTGAAACAAAACAAAAATGAATTTACTTGTTAAAACTTTTTCTGCTTTTAAAATAAAGTCGGCAATTTCTTTTGATTGTTGAACATCAAAAGGGCATCAACCGCTTCTCCAGAAGTAATCGAACTTCAAAGTGCAGAATCAAAGTACTCCTTCTACGCCAGTGCGCCTGAATGAAGGATCAACAGTGTCGGATGCGACTATTCCATCTGACCTCTTCGACCGAGTTCTTATCTCCGAAGCCCGACCAACGGTAGCTCCCTACGGGGACTATCTCTCCTAAGCAAGGTATAATTGCTATCTTGAACCAACGGTACTTCCACGCCCCGCGATGGACGAGTATCCAGTCGTGTTCACTCGTCAGTCAGTATGTCGCGTCAGTTTTGTCAGCATATACATACATACATCATGCATTATTGACTTTGCATTTGCATTTCATATTGCATCACTATCACTCTAGTCGGTCTTATCCCCTAGTGATAACAGTCCTCTCAATCGAGTTGTCAGTTCTTACCTCGTCAGGAAATGCCGCGTTCGAACAATTTCGCCTCCAGTGTATCTCTGGATTAGAGTCGGCACTCGACCACTTTGATAACTTGAACCTCTGAAAAGCCAGAGAAGCTTTCTACAGATGTCACTCTTCGCCATCGAAGATGATATCCTTGCTTTCCCGGATTAAATAAAAATCCCTAGAGAAAGCCTTCTAAGCAGAGATTTGGCAGTACAGCTGCCTTTCTCCGAAGGACCGCTGATGAAAAGGTCATCGGCACCTCAAAATTGGACCCCATCATATGGCATTTCTCCGGGAAGATCTCGAGAAAAGTATGATGTAAGATCCCAAATGACCGCAGTCTCTCAAGAGACCTGCTTTCCCCCAGTAGAAACAAATGACGTCTCCAACAGAGAAGTTTGTACACCTCTACAACTCAGACGAATGGGTTCCCCAGCAAGTCTGACATCAAAACTTTTTCCATCAAATGGCATCTACCCAGGAAAATTCGGCGAGAAGTTTGAGGAAAACCGCTACAAATAGTGTCCCTTGTCAATAAAGTTTATTGACAAAAGAAACTTAGACCAGTTCATTGGTAGGAAACCAGGATCGAGGGGAAGTTTAAATCAAAAACTGAGACCAGTTCCTTGGTAGGAAACCAGGATCGAGGGGAAGTTTAAATTAGAAACTGAGACCAGTTCCTTGGTAGGAAACCAGGATCGAGGGGAAGTTTAAATCAGAAACTGAGACCAGTTCCTTGGTAGGAAACCAGGATCGAGGGGAAGTTTAAATCAGAAACTGAGACCAGTTCCTTGGTAGGAAACCAGGATCGAGGGGAAGTTCAATTCTGCAACTAAGACCAGTTCCTCGGTAGGAAACCAGGATCGAAGGGAAGTTTAAATCAGAAACTAATACCAGTTCCTTGGTAGGAAACCAGGATCGAGGGGAAGTTAACAAGAGAAACTAAGACCAGTTCCTTGGTAGGAAACCAAGATCGAGGGGATGTTGACAAAAGAAACTGAGACCAGTTCCTTGGTAGGAAACCAGGATCGAGGGGAAGTTGACAAAAGACTGAGACCAGTTCCTTGGCTGAAGACCAGGATCGAGGGGAAGTTTACCTTTTCTAAGCATCATCGCTTAGCCAAAGAAGATGAATGCGCAAGCTACCATTCATAACCACCATCAAAATTTTGGGTATTTCGATATTTATTCCTCTTGCACCCCGAATGCCCGAATATCTTTGTCATTCACACCTTCGGGTCCAAGAAGATTAAATAGGGGCATCTGTCATACCCCAAATTTTGACCACTAAGATTTCCCATCATTGTGCAAATCATCATCACAATATGGATGAACCATCATGCCTCATCAAATGCCTCAAGGGTTGTTGAGCATTCACTACAATCAAAATTAGGATTTTAAGCCCTCTCAGAGCTTTAGACAAAGGATCAATCAAGGAATGACTTGATCTTCAACTTGTTTAACCCCTCAAACATCCATAAAGGATAAAAAAGGACTCCCACTTCAAGGATTAAGCACAAGGATGCTCCCTTCTAGGTGGATCAAGTCTCAAGATCGACAGTGTCACCAAATTAGGGTTTTGATCGACCAAGGCCTCCAGATGAAAAATTTCATCTGGGAACAAGCCAATGATCCAAAACATAACCTAATATACTCCATGGAGCCTCATGGACCCAATCATCAAGTCAATTTTGCCTCTTGGGATGCATTCACTAAAAATCAGGAATTAGGGTTTCTTGACCTAATTCACCCCTAAGTTGACTTTTGGGACAAATCATGAACCAAGACCTCAAGACATGATTTGAGGGTCTCTAATGAACTATATTGATCCATTTGGAATAATGGATTAATCCAAGAAGCTTGAGCAACAAGTCCCAATTTCATCTGCACCACAATTAGGGTTTTAAGGAAAAAGTCAACTGTAACTTTGACTTTTGACCAGGACATGCTCCCAAACCCTAAGACAGGACTCAATATACCCTATGACACCCATGGAACATGTCCATCAAGTTTGATTTAGGTCAAGGACATGATTTCCTGAAGAATTGCACAATTTGGAATTCATCTGATAAAAAGTCAACTGTGCACAAAAGTCAACTTTGACTTTTTGAGATTTTTCACCAAAATGGATTCTTAACTCTAAAATGATGTTTATGTATGATTTGAATCATCATTCATCAAGAAAAATCAAAGAAAGTGGGATAACTTGTAAAAGGGGTAACCATAAAACTTAGAAAAATTTCTAAGTTATGGAAAAAGTACCACTAATGTGCCAACTTTGGAGGACCATAACTCCTAAACCACAAAGCCATTTTTTTTCATCCAAAGCTTGATTTATAGATCTCATTACCCTCCACAAAAGCTTCATACTGACCTATGTCCAAATTCCTCATGGATTTTGAGTTATGGAGTGATCAAAATCAAGAAAAGTCACTTTGTTTCAACACTTAGTGAAAATTTCACTAAGTCAGATTTTGCCATACTTTTTGCCAAATGTAGGGGGATTTTTCACTTGGATTCAAAAGAGATCAAAACCAAACATGTTCAAACAGTTGTTGTATCATGTAAGGGCTTTCCAAAATGGCCAAGAACATTACCAAATTCAATTTGACCCATGAGATATGACATTGGCAAGTTGCCTTGCTGAAATCTACCAAGGCAAGGAAGATTTTGCACTTTTGGTCGATTTGCCAAAATCAGCCAAATCCAAATGCTCCTATCCACTTGGACACCTCAGAGGATTGAATCTAAAGGGGACAATCACTGAGCCAAGCCTCCAAAGTCTTTGGAACTAGAAATAGCATGTTGAACCTAGAATGGCCAAAATAGGGACAAGTTTCCAATTTTGGAATGAGGCATTCAATGGAAGCATCAAGGTGGCATGGACTGAGCCATTCTCAACTGAATTCAGTCAAGACTTATCCAAGACCAAGGGGACCACAGCCCTGTGCCCTAACCTCTAGTCAATGGCTAGAGGAGACTTGGATTTCCATTGGACAACATTGGCCAAACCTTTGCTGCAATTACCATTCACTGTGGATCCCAAAACAAACTTGCTCTACTATAAATAGAGCTCAATTGTGATCAGTTTGAGTACACCAAATCCATCTAATAGATGCTTTCCTCAAAATCTCTTTCTCTTGGCAAAAATGCCTTCTTTAGCAAGGCAACTTTGAGTTTTTGAGCTAGAGAGCAATTCAACTCAAACCAATCACACACACACCTCACATACATCATATATGAGTTGATCAAACACTTAAACAACATCTGGAACACTGATTTCTCAGAATCACCAGTCAATTACTCAAGGTTTTAACCAAGGTGCAGTTGAGATGCCATGAAGTGATCCAGCCAATTTCAGTCAAGTCCAAGCATTCAAACACACTCCATAGGGTGTAGGGAAGCTGTTCAGATCATCACAACTCATCTGTAACACCTCCAACTCAAAAATCACATTGCACTTGCTGTCACGGCCTAGAGGTAAGCATAAACTTGGTCATCTCTCAATCTATGCATATTTCCTCGCACAATAATTTGGCCATATGTTCATAATCATGCATGGAATGTTTCCCCTCAATTAACTGCATTGTTTGAATCGTGTATCAAAAATCCCAGCCTTCATGCAGAAATTAGGGTTCTTGAGGATTTTTCATGATTTCTTGTTATATGTTTAATTTAAATGAAATTAATTGACATAGACATGATCGTGAGGTTGAGACGAGCATAATGATATGTGGATTGCATGATATGGTTAAGTATTCAGTGAGATTGGAGAGAAAATGCAAATCTGAGAATCTTAGAACACGCGCGTGTTCTTCAGCTTGTTCTTGGCGCCATTTTTCCAAATTTGAATATTTGAATTTTGTGTTTTTATTTAATTGATTCAAAAATTAATTTCTCTCTGAGTTTTAATGATTTTGAGTTGATTCTTTTTTTGATAATTCAAAAAAATGTTAAAATATTTTATTTTACCAAAAAATCCCAAAAATATTATTTATTTCGTATAATTGATATTTTTGCAAAGAATTAATGTTTTAATTGTTTTTAACATTTAAAATATTTTTTCCACCTTGATTTTGCAACTTTTAATGCTTTCTAATTATTTTGTAGGTCAATACTTAATTTTTGAAGCATTAATCCAATATCATAATTTGTTTTCCATGTGTTAAACAATTTTGATCATTTAATTGAATTTTTATTCAATTAAACACACTTTGAAAACAAATTTGGGTTTTGGATTAATTCAACTGTCATAAATCATTATCAAAACACTTTGGGCCTGTAATAGAGTGTAAGACCCAACCCTTTGTAAATACAACCCATTTTGGGCCTCACTTATTGTATAAGTCCCGTTGTATTTCAAAAACGTTCGACGCGATATTCATCCGTTGAAAAACAAACATTGGGACTACCCTCGAGTAGTAAGACCCATTTCTTTTCTTTAAACCCTTTGGGCCTCTAATAGAGTGTAAGACCCAACCCCCTTTTAACCAAATCAATTTTGGGCCTCACTTATTGTATAAGTCCCTCCGCGTTAAAAGAAAACCTCGGCGCGATCGCCATTTTAAACGAAAGATCATCTGGGCCTACCCTCGTGTTATAAGCTCCACTCTTTTTCTTTAAAACTTTTGGGCCTCTTGAGAGAGTGTAAGACCCATCCCTTTGTACAGAAAACCTTTTTGGGCCTCAGTCACTTGTATAAGTCCCTCTGTACAAATTCAACAGTGCGCTCACTGATAAAACCCTGGGCCTCTCCTTGAGTTGTAAGCCCCAAATCTTTCTTTTTCAAAGCACTTTCTCCTTTGATTTTGAATATACTATTGTTTTCAATCTATCTTTGTTGAACAACTAACTAAACAGCATGGAAGCTCTACAACCGAGTAAGTGTTTATCTGCTTTCATTTACCGCTTTCATATACATATAACTGTATTGTGGGGCTGTTTTACTCTTCTTTCATAAACTCATATCAACTGTGTAATAATATTATAGATATTTAGAGTTTCCCCGGCAACTAGTCTAGAACTAGGTGACGCCGTTTCGTTTATTCGTAGAAATAGACAACTAGATCCCCAATAGGATCACCAGATACAGTCTTCTCTCAGGCTGTCCTCATTAGGAATCATCAAGAAACTCTACTCCCAAAGATGAATGTATTCTCCGTGAATGGCATCTTTGAGTTTCTTCCAAATTCTCGAACTTTCCTGACTTTGATCTATTCTCGGTGAATAGCATTGCCTTGAATTTCTCGGGGTTTGGGGACCCACGGTCTTCTTAAAAGCATCGGCCTCCTGTTGGGCATTGTACAAGGACCCACAGGCTTCCTAAAAGCAACCCCGCCTCCTCTTGGCCTTAGTACAAGGACCCATCGGCTTCTTAGAAGTATTCACAGCCTCCTCTTAGGCTTCGTATAATGATCTCTTCCTCCGGGAATGATAGCCTCCTCTTGGGCTTCGTACAAGGACCCGTCGGCTTCTTAAAAGTTTCCAGCCTCCTCTTGGGCTTCGTACAAATTGTCTCGACGACCTCCGAGCGGTATAGGAACAGAACTTAGTCATCTTTATAGAACAGTCCTTTCAAGAGTCTACTACTGTTTCTCAAAGCATAGTACAAAAGATAAAACTCTAGACTTGGACAGTCTAATATCCTTGAGTCTCAAAGACATTCTCAAGTGACCCCTTCGTTAAATAGGAAGGAAACCCGCAGACTCAGACAGTCTCAAAACCCTTCAGATTTCCTGCTTCCTTAAAGAACAGGCATAACCCAGATCCTTGAATCAAATCCTTGAGTACAGTGTTGCTTATATAAGAACTGATTTTCTCTTTTAAAATCAGTATACTGGACCTGTCACTTAACTGAAACAGTTACCTTAGCCTCCTCTTGGGCTTTGTACAATGATTCTTCCCAGCGAAGCAAACGTTTAGCCTCCATCATGGGCTTCATACGAGATACCAAAAGACTCCCTCGTTGAGTCAAACAAATGTTTATCCTCTCTCTCGGGCTTTGTACGAGACACATAAGAGACTCCCTCATTGAGTCAATCACCCATTTCGCCTCCATCTCAGGCTTTATATGAGATACAAAAAGGTTCTTATTGAGCCAAACAAATTTTAGCCTTCATCTCGGGCTTTGTACGAGATACAAAAACACTCTCTTGTTGAGTATAAAAGATCCTCTTGTAGGATTAACCCTTTTTAGGCTCTCTCTCGGGCTTTGTACGAGACACATATTAGCCTCCTCTTAGGCTTTGTATAAGAAAACCACTGGTTAATCCAATTAACCTTTTAGCATCAAAGTTGTGCCTCATTCACAGTACACAAACATCAACAACTCTTTTCCCCTCATCTAATCGCTGTAAGCGGCAAGCCTCTGGATCATCTACATCCACGCCACTGTCCCTCTTTTAGTATGAGAAATTCCTAAGGAAAGATGGCATTGCTCTAAACTGAGTTAAAGTCTTCTCCTTCAGGTTAAAATCCCCTATAAAGGAAATTATGGCATTGCCGGATTCACACATCCCGGTTAAAGTAATTCTCCTTTATAAACAGTTATGACATACAACCCCCTCTTTAGAGATAACAAATTCTCTCTAAAGTCAAACCCTTTCAGCTTCACATCTTGGGCTTTGAACAAGATACAAATAGACTCTTCAGCTTCACGTCTTGGGCTTTGAATAAGATACAAACACCCTTCGCTTCACGTCTTGGGCTTTGAACAAGACACCAAAACCCCATTTCCTCCCATAGAATAGGAGGAACTACGAACGCTCTGATTTCCCTGTTTCGGTAAACGGGAATACGTAGGCATATGATTGAAAGAAAAATCTTAGCGAGCACAATCAACAAAAAACCAAAATCCCATACTCTCACATATCTATAAAAAAGCATCAGTCCTAATATCCTAATCCTTGTTCCCCACCAGAAACATTCTGTCAAAAAAGAGAGAAACCAGTATTGGCGAAAATACAAATAACCAGTACAAAGGCCCCCCACATTGATAGCATCCGTAACCTAACAGACCGCTGTTTAAACTCAGTATGCAAAGCAGGGTTAATTAGAGACATCTATTTCCCTTCCTTATTCAGCTCACAATAGGATAAAAAATGAATCGACCTGTAGTAGGCTCAAACCGCAGAGAGCGACCAGCGCTTAAGAACCGCGTCCAAAATCGCTCGCTACACTTAGTTTTCACCTTTGCCTCTTTTGAGTCTCTTCTCTCTCATCTTATAACAAAAGTAAAAAAAACTTAATAAAGGCATTTCACTTATTGTATTTAGGCCTTTCATGTGGGAACAAGGAGGTGAGCGGTCTTCTCTCATTTTCTTGGAATGTTTAGCGTATGTCCTGTCTTGGGTCGATATGCGAGGCATTCGATCCTACATGAGAGACTCAAATACAATATACGTTACAAAACACAAAGTAATCAAAACATTTCTTTCTTAAAAGACGAAAAAAAACAAACAATTCTCTTTTCATCTCTTCACTTCTTCCTTAAGGACTCGTCATGTCCGTTCTACCGCAAACAGGTAAATGCATAAGTCTCCCTACAGCGAGCTGCAACACCTAACTGCTGGAATGCACACTCTGACGTTTCCGCTAAAAAACACAAACAACTTTCCCTTAGTGAGGGGAACTACGTCGCTCTGATTCTCATGCTCCCGATGAGATACGTAGGCAGTGGGGTAGGGCCCATTCGAGTACTTCTTTTATTTTCCCTACATTTGTTTCCCTTCTCTTCCGTTCCTGTTCCTTTCCTTTTCCAGTCCTCCAGCTAGCAGTTCTTTTTCCAGTATCTTTTCTTACACCCTTTGATTGAAGCAAGCAAGCGTGGATCCCATCGGGTACGATGGATGCGTGGGGGTGCTAATACCTTCCCTTCGCGTAACCGACTCCCGAACCCAGTTCTCTTGGTCGCAAGACCATGCTCTTTCCTTTCCCTCAGGTTTACGCAGTGTTTCCTTTCCCTCTCTTGGGATAAATACACATTGCTGGCGACTCTGTTTAGGTGCCACTTTTGTGTTTGTACTTGGATGAAAATCCCGGGAGCGACAGCTGGCGACTCTGCTGGGGAAAGAGTCCTTGAATCTTTGGTTTCCTTAGCGAGTCAATCCTAGCGCTTGTCTGTTTTTATTTCATTGGGTGTTTACTGTTGTGTTGCATTTATTGTTTTACTATATTAGTGTATTTACTGCATTTTAGCATTTTCATTTCATACACTGTATTATGTTGTGCTGTGCTATTTTCTGTTTGGCGGGATGGGGTATTCTGAGAGATAGGCCCAATACACAGGCCTGAGTGCACGTATGTTTAACGTGTTTCATGTCCTATCGCGTTCCATCTCGGTTCGAGGAGGGAATATGAAACACAATTTGGATGTGGTTCTCTCTAGAGAATTCTTCGTTGTGGGTCTTCCACGATGGTAAAGCTATCTGGAAGTGCTGTTAAGTCTGGATGACCTCTCTTTATTTTGAGGTGAATCAGAGGATGATCTCTTTGTTTGGCGATATCATTGTATCCTTCGGGCTGAATGTCCTATTGCTTCTCATTCTGAGATCTGAATTTCAGAATCCTCACTTTCTAGTACATACATGTGAGATTAGGGGATTGTTTACAGGTGTGCAGGAACCCTTGACCTTCAGAATACCTAGTTTTCTTATTTGTTCTGGATTGGTTACTGAATCTTTGGTCCTGATCAGTTCACATTTGTTCTGGATTTGTTACTGGACTTATTATCCTGGTTTTGTGTATCTCACCGAATTCAGACTGCAGTACAGTGGATTCAGCTTTATTTGTGCAGCACTGATCACATGCCCTTGCATACATATCATCATTAGCATTCTTGCGTTTAACCTTCATGTTTATTCATTTGCAGGGTATACTTCCTTTCGATTCCAGTTGACAGTTCCCTTTTGCAGCTATGGAGATTCCCAAGAAGAACAATGTGTATTATACTTTCTTTGACACAAAGGTGGGACAGTTACGAAAGATGGTTTCTCTTATTACTCCAGACCATGTGGGTATGTTCCGAAAGGCTTATAGGGAGATTCTGACTGTGGTTGATGACTTGAATGCTTCAGAAAGGAGTGCCATCCATACGTTCTTACGGTTTTATGACCCACAGATAAGGTGCTTCACTTTCTCGGATTTTCAGTTGGCCCAAATGGTAGAAGAGTATGCCCTGCTTCTAGGTGTGCCTCTCAAGTACCAGATTCCTTTCAACTCCGATATGCGCCCTCCAAAGACTGAAGAGATAGCTAAGGCCCTCCATCTGAGCGTACCTGTGGTAGCAGATAACCTAGCCACCAAAGGAGGTTTATCTGGTTTTCATTTAGACTTCTTAGTTACCAAAGCTGAAGAATGCGCTGCTAAGGCTCAGTGGGAAACCGTTTGTGCAATCCTGGCTTTGAGTATCTATGGAATTATGCTGTTTCTTGATGAACCTAAGTTTGTGGACATGAGTGCAATCCATATTTTTGTGCTGAAGAATCCTATACCTACACTCCTGGGTGATTTGTACTATTCTGTGCATTTTAAAAATGAAAAGAAACGAGGAGGTTTGGTTAGATGTTGAGCACCTCTGTTCCATAAGTGGCTTATGAGTCATTTAACAAATTCAGAGGCCTTTTTGAATCCTCATCCTGGAAAGAATTGGGCTAAGAGGATGATTCAGTTGACAGCAAAGGACATTCGTTGGTTCAATCAAAGGACGATGGGTGGAGATTTTGTCAGTAGCTGTGGAAGACATCCTAATGTGCCATTCTTGGGGATAAGGGGTTGCATCAATTACAATCCTATTATTCTCTAGAGACAGTTAGGGTTTGCTTTAATAGAGCCTCCGAAGGACAGTGATTTGGAAGAATCTTTCTTTTTCTCTGTGAAGGATAATCCTTTGTTGGTTAGGCAAGCGGCTGGAGCTTGGGGCAATCTACAAACGAAGGGTAAAGTCGTCTTCGGCAAGTGCAACAATGTGTCTTCTTCTCAATATGACGCCTGGTTGAAAAGAAGAGTTCAGATCACTCTTTTGTCGTTTTCTCAGGACAGACCGTCAGATCCAGTTGATGTGGAACCAGTGACCATGATAAGTGTTGATGAATATGACAAGTTTAAGGCGGAGATGGATAAGATAGTCAAAATGAATGAGAAGTTGAGTGAAGGACTCCGAAAGATGCTTTGTGAAAAGCGTAATGTTGAGTATGAACTTCAAAAGCTGACTGAGCGTCATGAGGCTAATGAGAAAAGAATTGCCGAGGACACAATCTATATTCGCAAGGTCAAACAGAATGAGATGGCACTAAAAGAGGCGTGCAAGCGCATCAATGAGCAGTTGACCAAGTCTGAGAATGCCCTTGCCAAAGGACAACAGAGATAGGATGAGTTTTCCGAATGCCGGAGGGAGATCGAGGCGAGAATCAGGGCTGAAAATGATGAGTTGAGGAAAAATTTAAAGAGAAAAGAAAGTGAATTTCTCTAGCAACTAAGTTCAGCCAATCAAGAGATCGAAGATTTGAAAATCCGCGCTGGAGTAAAGAGAGCCAAAGAGCTAGCTGTCAAAGATCATATTCGAAAGCTAGAAGAAGCTGTCAAGTTAAGAAGTCAACTGATCAGAAGTCTTACCGAGCGCCCTAATGATCCAGTTACTGTAGCACTTCTCAAGGAGGTCTGGGAGGATTTGTATGGGCTCAGTGTCTGAGTTGTTGTTATTCTGGAAATTCACCATCAGGCTTGTTGATGGGTTTTCATTTGCTTGTATTCATGACTATTTAGTTGTATCTGTTCAGAACCAATTTGTATTTGACTGTTCCACACGTAGTTGTGGGTTTCATTTATGCTAATGGTGTTTCGTTGGTATTATTGAAGTGGATTCTTCATCAAATTATATAATGATTCACACACTCACTAGGCCGTATATGAGGGGTATTCTGAATTATTAATATGCACCTCTGATGTTCTGTCACTGTTAACAATTGTAGGAGTATGCATTGTTCCCTTACGGTCAAACTGGAATTGAATGAAGGAATGCCCCAAAATGAATAAACATTGCATTGCATATCATTTTGCATTTTGTTGCTTGCTGTTTCAGGTACTTGTTGCGGGGTCTCTAACCTTTATTTGGTTTCAGGCATTATAGCTGAGAATCATATTCACCGATACTCAACTCGAAGAAATCAAGCAAGGATTATGGATCAAATGCAGAATGATTTGGCTGAAATGAGGGCATGCATGGACCAGTTCATGACTCTCATGACTGGTATGGCACAGACTCAGGAAAGATTGAGACTTCTGGTCGAGCGTCCAGAAACTACGCCTGAAGGTAATCAAGTGGACAATTTGCAGACAAGGGTCACTCCTCCTCCTGGTGGTAATCTGGGTAATGGAAATGGCAGAAATATGGGTGGTATTCAAGAAGATGTTCTGAGAGACCAATTTACCCTGCTGGATGCTGATATGGGTAACCCCGGTGACCGAAGGTATGATGAGTTGGCTGAGAAGATCCAGGCCATAGAGTGCAAGAATTCTATGGGTATTGATGTTACTAGTTTGGGGCTGGTACCAGGAGTCAGAATTCCTCCAAAGTTCAAGCCACCTACTTTCGACAAATATCATGGCAATACGTGTCCCCGGACACATATTTAAGCTTATTTTGGGAGGATCTCAGCCCATACAGATGATGAGAAGTTATGGATGCATTACTTTCAAGACAGTCTGGCTGGAGCTTCTTTGACCTGGTATATGAAATTGAACAGAGCTGCGGTGAGAAGCTGGAAGGATCTGGCATAAGCGTTTCTAAAGCAGTACCAGTACAATATCGACATGGCGCCCAACCGCACTCAATTACAAGGGTTGTCACAGAATTCTAAGGAAATTTTCAAGGAATACGCTCAAAGGTGGAGAGAGATGGCTGCACAGGTTCAACCACCTTTGCTAGATAGAGAAATGGCAGACATGTTTATGGGCACCCTGCAAGGGACATTTCTTGAAAGGTTGGCTGCTTGTCCATCAACCAGATTTGATGATATTGTGATTGCTGGAGAAAGAATAGAGAGTCTGTTGAAACTCGGGAAGATCCAAGATGTAAGTGGGGCTAGCTCTTCTGGAACGAAGAAACCATTTGCTAGTGGTCAGAAAAGAAGAGAAGGTGATACAAACGCTGTATATAGAGGACGAGGAAGAGGACGTTCTCAAGCTTATCACCAGGTAGGTGCAGTGACAATCCCAGCACCATCTGTTCAGCAACAACAACCACAACAGCAAGCTCAGCAAAAACAACAGCAACCTCCTTTCCAACAGAGGTCTAGGCAAAGGGACCTGACTTATTCAGCGTTGCTACCACAGTTACTCAAATTAAAGTTGGTTGAGCTTCGTACTATGAGACCTCCTGCCGCTGGCAACTTGCCACCTAATTTTGATGTTAACGCTCGTTGTGAGTTCCACTCAGGTGCTCAGGGGCATACCACTGAGAAGTGTTGGGCATTTCAGAATAAAGTGCAAGACTTGATTGATGCTAAGGCAATCAATTTCTCGTTACCTCCTAATGTTCTCCAGAACCCCATGCCTGATCATGGTGTGGCAGATGTGCGTGCTATTGAAGATGGAAAGAGGTTAAATTTGGTAACGGATATCAGTCAGGTGAAGACTCCGTTGCTAGTGGTGAAGGATCGTTTGTTGAAGGGACAAGTGTTCCTGGATTGTGATCAAGATTGTTCTGAATGTATGAGTCAGAAGAATGGCTGTGATAAGTTGAGAATTGGTTTACAGAGTCTGATTGACGAGGGACGTCTACAGTTTGACCGGGTTATGAAAGAAACTAATGAGGTGTCAACTGTGACCATCTATTATACTCCTGCTGAGATCCAGGTGCCTGCAGGTACAACTCCTGTAGCAAGTGTTGTGCAAGAAAGATCCAGTCCCGTTACCATCGCGGTGCCAGGACCAGTTCCATTTACATCTACGAAGGCAATCCCATGGCACTATGGGGCAGACGTGTATTATGAAGGGAAAAAGCAGGAAGTCAGGACATCAGCTAGTTCAAATATTGATAATGTGGGTGGTGTAGGTGGCTTTACTCAGAGCGGAAGGTTGTTTGCTCCCCAAACGTTGCGCAGTGATAAAGAAGTTGAGGCCGCGGCCAAAGCTAAAGGAAAATAGGTGGCTGAGAGTGTGCCTGTGCCTGAAACAGAGACAAAGATTACCTTTGACAATGAGGTGGAAGAGTTCATGAGGATAGTAAAGAAAAGTGATTATAAGATTGTCGATCAACTGAACCAGACGCCCTCGAAAATCTCAATTTTATCATTGTTGATGTGTTCTGACGCGCACCAGGAGGCTTTGTTGAAAGTGTTGAAGAGAGCATATGTTCCACAAGAAATCACTGTTAATCAACTTGAGGGTGTAATTTCTAATGTCAACATCGGCCATGGATTGGGTTTCACAAGTAGAGATTTGACATCTGAAGGGAGAAACCACAACAAAGCTTTGCACATTACAATGGAGTGTAGGGGTGCAGTGTTGTTTCATGTGCTGGTAGACACTGGTTCCTCACTCAATATCTTGCCTAAAAAGGCACTGATGAAGCTAGAAGTTGATGGTTTGATTTTAAGGCCAAGTGATTTGGTTGTCTGAGCGTTCGATGGAACGAAGAGATATGTGTTTGGTGAAGTGGAATTGCCCGTGAAAATTGGACCGCAGGTGTTCAAATCCACATTCTAAGTGATGGATATACAACCTGCGTATAGCTGCTTATTAGGTCGCCCTTGGATTCATGTGTCCGGGGCTGTTACATCCACCTTACACCAAAAGCTGAAATACGAGTTTGAGGGACAAGTTGTGACTGTGTGTGGCGAGGAAGACATTTTTGTTAGTCATTTGTCCACGTTCAAGTATGCTGAGATGGATGGGGAAATCCACGAAATGCTTTGCCAGTCATTTGATGCGGTGAATATTGACAACGTGCCTAAATCTTCCCTGGCACCAGATAGAGCCAGTACATCCATTTTGTCCTATAAGCAAGCTGTCGAGGCTGTCAGAGCAGGCAATGCCCAAGGCTGGGGCAAGTTGATAGAAACACCAATGAAGGAGGACAAGTTTGGTATTGGCTATCATCCTTCTATGACTTCAGCTGCAGAGAACAATGGGCCCATCACTTTCAGCAGCGGGGGAATCATTTACCCAGATCAGTCTTGTGCAGCTACAGAAGATGGCGTTGACAGTGACTGTGATTTAGACAACTGGGTACGCCCACGCGCTCCGGGACAACCATTGCAGAATTGGTCTGTTGAAGAAGTCATCTGGGTTACTCTTCAAACAGAGTAATTTCCTTTGTTTTTCTAACCATAAAGCATGTTAAAATCTTGTGCTCTGCCCAAGGCGTATAGATTTATTTGTAGGGCCACCCTGTTTGCATTTGCAATTTTAATCATCAATAAAGGACGTTTTGCACTCAAATTTTGTTCCTTGTCTTTCTTTTTTATTTTTGCACAAAGATTTTAAAATGGTAATGTTTTGTTTGTCTTTTTTGTTTTAAAAATAAATTCTAAAATAAAGCATGAACCTGCTCGTGCAGACTTGATCCTCCGGATTCCATTGATAACGGTTCTGCTATGGCTATGTATGACTTTGACAAACCGATTTATCAAGCCGAAGAAGGGGGTGAGAAAGGCTGTGAACTCCCTGAGGAACTGGCCAGATTGTTAAAACAAGAGGAAATGACCATCCAGCCTCATCAAGAGACCATAGAGATCATCAATATTGGTACCGAGGATGCTAAGAAAGAGATCAAAATTGGCGCCAGCCTGAAAGCAGATGTGAAGAAAGCTTTGACTGAAATGTTGTGTGAATATGTTGATATCTTCGCCTGGTCGTATCAAGACATGCCAGGGCTGGATACTGATATTGTTGTGCAAAGGCTACCATTGAGAGAAGAATACCCGCCAGTCAAGCAGAAACTTCGTCGGACTCATCCCGATATGGCTATAAAGATCAAAGAAGAAGTTCAGAAGCAGTGGGATGCTGGGTTTCTTGCTGTGACCAATTATCCTCCCTGGGTTGCTAACATCGTGCCGGTACCAAAAAAGGACGGCAAGGTGAGAATGTGTGTGGATTATCAAGATCTTAACAAAGCTAGCCCAAAAGATGATTTTCCACTGCCCCACATTGATGTGCTAGTCGACAATACATCTCAGTTTTCAGTGTTCTCGTTTATGGATGGTTTCTCCGGGTACAACCAGATTAAGATGGCGCCTGAGGATATGGAGAAGACCACATTCATTACCCCATGGGGTACATATTGTTATAATGTGATTCCTTTTGGGTTGAAGAATGCAGGGGCAACGTACCAGCGAGCAATGGTAACGTTATTCCATGACTTGATTCACAAAGAGATTGAATGTTATGTGGATGACATGATCGCCAAGTCGCGAACGGAAGAGGAACATATGAATAACTTGAAAAAATTGTTTGAAAGGTTGAGAAAGTTCCGTTTGAGGTTGAATCCAAACAAGTGCACTTTTGGGGTGCGTTCTGGAAAGCTGTTGGGTTTCATTGTGAGCGAAAAAGGGATTGAGGTTGATCCTGCCAAAGTGAAAGCAATACAAGATATGCCTGAACCGAGAACAGAAAAAGAGGTTCATGGTTTTCTGGGTAGGTTGAACTACATTTCAAGGTTCATATCTCACCTAACAGTCACATACGAACCAATATTCAAACTGCTAAGAAAAGATCAAACAGTCAGGTGGAATGACGATTGCCAATTGGCCTTCGATAAAATAAAAGAATACTTGCAGGAACCTCCAATCCTCAATGCTCCAGTTTCTGGAAGACCTTTGATAATGTATTTGACAGTGCTTGAAGGTTCTATGGGTTGTGTTGTCGGTCAACATGACGAGACAGGTAGGAAGGGGCATGCTATCTACTACCTGAGCAAAAAGTTCAATGACTGCGAGTCCCGATACTCAATGCTTGAGAAGACATGCTATGCACTTGCATGGGTTGCTAAGCAATTGAGGCAGTATATGATCAGGCACACAACTTTGTTGATTTCAAAAATGGATTCTATCAAATACATTTTCGAGAAACCAGCACTAACAGGCAGAGTTGCACGGTGGAAAATGGTTTTGACAAAATATGATATCCTGTATACTTCTCAAAAGGCCATCAAAGGAAATATCTTGTCAGACTATCTTGCGGAACAGCCGATTGATGATTACCAACCCATGAAATTTGATTTCCCTGATGAGGACATCATGTTTCTCAAAGCCAAAGACTGCGAGGAACCGCTCCCGGAGGAGGGGCCAGACCCTGAATCCAAATGGAGTTTGATGTTTGATGGGGCTGTCAACATGAATGGGTGCAGAGTTGGAGCAGTTCTTATCACGCCGGAAGGTGTTCACATGCCTTTCACTGCCTGAATAACTTTCGGATGCACCAACAATGAAGCAGAATATAAAGCTTGTATAATGGGGATTGAGGAGGCGATTAATTTACGAATTAAGACCCTTGATATCTTTGGTGATTCAGCTTTGGTAATCAATCAAGTGAAAGGGAGTTGGTACACGCACCAAGCAAATCTGGTTTCGTATAGAGATTATACAAGGAGATTGCTGACATTTTTCACAACAGTGAAGCTGTACCATATTCCTCGAGATGAAAATAAGTTTGCGGATGCCATGGCCACGTTATCTTCCATGATCAAAGTGCAAAGATGGAATCATGTACCTAAGATCGAAGTATCTCGTCTTGACAGGCCTGCATATGTGTTTGCTGTTGATGCAACGTCTGTTGACAAGCCATGGTTTCACGACATCAAGTGTTTCTTGAAAAGTCAAGAGTACCCGCCGGGGGCATCTACTATAGATAAGAAGACGTTGATAAGGTTATCTAGTAGCTTCTTCTTGAATCAGGATGACGTGATGTACAAACGAAATTTTGACATGGTTCTGCTCAGATGCGTGGATAGACACAAAGCAGACCTGTTAATGCAGGAAGTACACGAAGGCTCTTTCGGTACCCATGCCAGAGGTCATGCAATGGCTAAGAAACTATTGAGGTCACGGTATTACTGGTTGACAATGGAAGCGGATTGTTGTAAGTACGCCCGCAAGTGTCACAAATGCCAGATCTATGCAGACAAAGTGCACGTTCCTCCAAATCCGTTGAGTGTCATGTCCTCTCCTTGGCCCTTTGCCATGTGGGGCATTGACATGATCGGAAAGATTGAGCCTACTGCTTCAAACGACCATCGTTTCATCTTGGTCGCCATTGATTATTTCACTAAATGGGTTGAAGCAGCATCTTATGCCAATGTCACTAAGCAGGTGGTAGCTCGTTTCCTGAAACGGGATATCATTTGTCGCTATGGAGTGCCCGAGAGAATCATTACTGATAATGGTTCTAATCTGAACAACAAAATGATGGCTGAGCTGTGCCGAGACTTCAAAATTGAACATCACAATTCTTCTCCATATCGCCCGAAGATGAATGGCGCTGTGGAGGCGGCCAACAAGAATATTAAGAAGATTGTGCAGAAAATGGTTGTCACATATAAAGATTGGCATGAGATGCTACCGTTTGCCTTACATGGGTACCGAACGTCAGTACGCACGTCCACTGGGGCAACACCATTCTCACTTGTATACGGTATGGAGGCAGTACTATCGGTCGAAGTTGAAATTCCATCCCTAAGAGTCATGATGGATGTCAAATTAGATGAAGCTGAATGGGTTCTTGCCAGATTTAATCAGTTGAGCCTTATTGAGGAGAAACGACTGGCAGCTGTGTGTCATGGGCAGTTATACCAGTGGAGGATGAAGCAGGCATTTGACCAAAAGGTGCGTCCCCGGGTTTACAAAGTGGGAGATGTGGTACTCAAAAGGATCCTTCCTCCTAGTACTGATCACAGGGGCAAATGGACTTCCAACTATGAAGGTCTATTCGTGGTTAAGAAGGTCTTCTCGAGCGGAGCCTTATTACTTACAACCATGGACGGCGAAGACTTTTTATCCCTTGTCAACTCAGACGTAGTAAAAAAATACTTCGCATAAATAGACCCGCTGGACAGAAAAAAAGAAAAGTCCAGGCAAAAAAGGGCATCCCGGCGAACCACAAAAACAGAATAAAAGGGTTCGGGAAAAAATTAGGGATAAAAAAAAAAAAATTTGTACACCCGGTGAGTTGAAAATCCGCAAGGACAACTCAGGCAAAAAAGGGTATCCCGATGGATTGAAAACCCGAAAGGGCGGTCCATGCAAAAGAGGGATTTAAGCGAATGACTATGGTCTGAGTTATCTATACTCCATCCATGTTTCAGTAATTGACTTTCCAAAGGGTAGGAATCAGTCTGATCATTCCTCAGAAGGCAAGGTCGGGGAGTCTTGAAGACATATTGGCCATAGCAGAATTGAAACTCAGTGGAATGCCGTTTTCACATTGCCATTAGGATATATTTTTCTCAATTTACAGCACTCTCCTCTTTCCAGGGTTTGCTTCCCAATTGTACTTGCCTATTCTGGGCTTTTCAATCAATAAATTGAATTTCAGTCAAAAGCTTCTTATTTTGTTTTACTGCTTTGTTTGCAAAAACGTCCTAATTTTTTATAAAACATTGCATTTGAAAACACTGTGGCCTTACAAATAACATGCGCAAAAAAAACATTTAAAATCACTTTGAATGTTGAGTAATCCTGGATGATGGGTTCAAACCACGCAAGATCCTGGGGTACGTGTGCATATTCTTTTGTTGCAGGTGACAGGTACAAGTGTTCCAAGAGCATGGATCATGTCTTCTACACGTGGAATCACTTGTCCCCATGCAGAATACGGGGGCAGCCAAGTAGGGTCCCCACATCATCTTTTGTCACAATGTTTACTGATTGAGTCTATCTTCAACCGCCGTTTGCCCACGGCGATTTAATATCGACAAGTTAGTATCAACTGGATAATGTTGTATCTTATTAAGTCGATTCTCCTATTTAGTACTTCCAACAGCTACAAGCTTTTTTCTGTCGATAACGGTTGCAAATTCCCCAGTAGAGTTGCTTCGCGGGCCTCGTAGTTAATGTTCAAGACTCAGTGAGTGTCCAGGAGTTTGAGGATGTCAAATCTTCTGTAAAATCCTCTTGGGACAATTTCTTCAGGTCAGCCTTGCAGCATGGGGCAAAAGCCCGTTGTGACTCTCCCAAACATGGGGCACCATATAATTCCCCAGTGAGATGTGTTCCAGATCTATTATTTCTAGTAAAGTGACCTCTCAAGTCTCGGCATTTGTCTAAGAGTTTGAAGATGTGTGGTCTTCTGTAAAATCCTCTTAAGGAACATTCCCCAGCGAGAGACGCTTTGAAGCAACTCTCCACAGCAGAGTTTATGGTCAACTCATTATCCTCGGTGGATCGTCAAACGGAAAGTTCGCCTAACATGGGGCATTGTGGCACTTATCCTAAGCTTGACAGTTTTATTCCTCAGCAGATTACAGTACATTTGCTTGATGTTCCCAGCAGATCTCTAGGGACTCTTTCTCAGCATGTTGCAACGGAATGTCTTCCAACCAGGATTTGTGTATCCCTGACGGAGTAGTTCCGGTCCCCAGCAAGGTCGTGTGTCTGGCAGTTGTATCCCCACAGAGTTCAGCATCGAATCTTGCCAACAGTACTCCCCAGTTGAGTTGTTTTTCTTTCCCGCAGAAGTTTAGCAGGTCAACAGAATCTCTTCCTCAGCAGAGTGTTAGCCTATTCTCCTCGGGTTTGATAGATCCCCAAGCAGAGTTTTAATGGTCAATTTTCTTCGGCAGAGTATTGGTACATTCTTTCCCCAGCCGAGTCAGAAAATTCTCATCCCCAGCGGAGTTTCTATGACCAGAATTCGTCCCCAGTCAGATGTAGCAGTTCCTGGCAGAGTCATCATTCTCCATACTCCAAAGTCCAATTTATTTTTGGCAAGTGTGACAATTCGAAGCAAGCAGATTGTTCATTCATTCTCCAGCAAAGATACCATCCTTTAAGGAGTCTCTAATGTCAAATCATTGATCATTGTTCCTCAGCAGAGTCAGCAGGGACGTCTGACATGCAGAGTGTAATCCAGTATTGGAATTTTGCAGAAGTCCACCCATAGTGTGGCAAGCCAGTAGTCGTCTGGCCTTGTTTAAAAGACATTATCATAGTCCAACCGTAGATTGGAAAAAGTCCATCCAAGGGTGGCAAAGCAAAGCAAAGTCCAACCATAGATTGGTAAAAGCCCATATAAGGGTGGCAAATTCTCAAAGTCCAATCGTAGCTTGGCACAAGTCCACCTGCAGTGTGGCAAGTCAGTAGTCGTCTGACTCCCTCTAAAAGACCGCAGCTAAGTCCAACCGTAGATTGCCAAAAGTCCATCCAAGGGTGGCAAATCATCGGCAAGTCTAACTGTAGATTGGCAAAAGTCCATCCAAGGGTGGCAAAGCAAAGCAAAGTCCAACCGTAGATTGGAAAAAGTCCAACCGCAGTGTGGCAATGCAGCTGCAAAGTCTAACCGTAGATTGGCGAAAGTCCACCCGCAGTGTGGCAAGTCAGTAGTCGTCTAACTCCATTCAAAAAGACAGTCCACTCGTAGCGTGGCAAGCTAGTAGTCATCTGGCATCGTGCTAAAAGACATTGCGAAAGTCCACCCGCAGTGTGGCAAGTCAGTAGTCGTCTGACTCCATTCAAAAAGACAGTTCACCCACAGTGTGGCAAGCCAGTAGTCTTCTGGCGTTGTACCAAAAGACATTGCTAAAGTACACCCGCAGTGTGGCAAGCTAGTAGTCTTCTGGCGTTGTACCAAAAGACATTGCTAAAGTCCACCCGCAGTGTGGCAAGCCAGTAGTCTTCTGGCGTTGTACCAAAAGACATTGCTAAAGTCCACCCGCAACGTGGCAAGCCAGTAGTCGTCTGGTGTTGTACAAAAGACATTGCTAAAGTCCACCCGTAGCATGGCAAGCCAGTAGTCGTTTGGTGTCATGCTAAAAGACATTGTTAAAGTCCATCTGCAGTATGGCAAGCCAGTAGTCGTCTAGCGTTGTTCAAAAAGACATCCCTTCGGTATTATTCTTCATCATCAGAGTTTTCTTCAAGCAGAGTTCATTTGAGTGGGTTTATATCCCTTTTCTTCTTCTTCACAGAGTGCAAATTTTCTGGTTATTTTGGTATTCAATCCCTCCATACCTTGAAAGTCTGACAGCAATCGCTATCATCCATTCAGGTCTGCAGTGATTGAATAGGGGTAGCTATAATACCCCAAAATTTTCCCTCTCATTTCTTCATATCATTTAGCATGAGTTTTCATTTCATGGCATTGCATTCAAGCATAGAAAAACAAAACATTAAGCATTTTGCATTGCATTTTGCATTGCATTTTGCATAAGGGCATGATATCAGGGATTCTCTAAGGTGTTGATCATCCAAAGTAAAGGAATAAGAGCCAAAGGTCTCTCACAAGCCTCAAGGGTCTCTTACATCATATGTCATCCCTACTTTATCTCACAAGTCATTGAAAGAAGGAGAATTCATCAAGAAGATTGGGCAGTACACCATCTCCTACACAAGGCAGTCAAAATTTGGGATCTGACCCCCAAATGGGCAAGCTCTTTGAGTCTTCATCACCTTCAAATGCCATATCTCTTCTTTGTTAGATGGGATATACATCATATTCAGAAGAATTTGGATTTGGAGGATGTGTTATTTCCTCCTAACTAGAGGGTGCCAAAATTAGGGTTTGACCTAAAATCAGTTTATCTTTAATTTTTTGGGCAAGACTTGATCTAATGGTATTCCTTATGTTCTTAAGTGTATATGGATGGAAAATTGCTCATCAATTGGTTTCATAAGGGTTTCAATTGATCAGTTGCTTGATAGTCAAGAAATTGGGGAAAAAGTCAACCGTGTAGTGAAAAAAGTCAACTCTTGACTTTCTAAGGTCAAATTCATGAAATTCATGTTATATAGGTTCATTGGACAAGATTTGATCAAAGAATGATGGAGGAATCATGAAAAACCAAGAAATCACAAAACTGCCAAAAATAGAAACTTTAGGGTTTCCAAAAATGGCAACTTTAGACCATTTTGCACCCTAATTTGAGGCTCTCTTTCTTCAAGATAAAAGCTCCAAACCTCAGGACCAAGTTGAGCCAATTAAAGTTCATGTTCTAAGCTTCAAATCCATATAAATAATATCTCCATTGGATCAATATTGAGGGAGATATGATCCATCAAAGTTTGGTAAAACTAGGTCCAAAATCAAGTCATGACCAAGCATGACCAGGCCCATGTGCCATAATTTTGACAAACACCTGGTGTGCCAAATGTAAAGCTGAATTTCTCCAAGAAGGAAGTTTCAAATGGAAAACTTTCCAACATCAAAGTTGTTCCTTTCCATGCCTTCTTCAATGTTCATGTTGGACAAATTTTCATTTGAGCAAGTTATGATGGAGTTATAAGGGTTCAAAGTTGGTATGAGCATGCTGAATTCCATGCACCACATTGCCATGCCATGCCACAACCTTGCCTCGCCCATGAACCAGTTTCAAACTTTGATGTTCCAAGCAACCTTACACTATCTTAAACCCCTCAATTCAATCCAATTCTCACATCAATCTTGTTCTACTATGAGCATTCTTTCATTTGACACCAAAACCCCATTAAACCATGCATTAACATGAGAGATATTCACCCTCAAACATCCACTGTTGCATTGAATGTGTTGTTGCTACAAAACCAGAAAATGATATTGTTGTTGTTGTTAGTTTACACCAGCCCCACGCATGCTCCAACATCATTCTCCACTTTGCCATTTTAGAACCAACATGACCTTGCGAGCACGTGTTATCCTTGCTACTTCATACATGAAAATGGAAATTAAAAAACTTGTGCAACAACCTTATGCTACATCAGTGATCTCATCATCGCCCTTCACTTCATCATCACCATAAACTCCATAAGCCTCAACCTCACTACATCACAACCAAGCAACTCTCCCCTAACTAACTTGACTCAGTTAGTTAGGGTGCACTCAGTTAACTCATTTTAACCAACTCAGTTAACCCTAGTTTAAACACTTAACCCAACCTATATATTTGAATCTCACTCACAAATCCTTTTTCAACTCTCATTTTGCAACTCCCACCTCAGAACTTTTCTCTATTTCTCTCTGAGTTCTCTCCTTTTCTCTTCACGATTTCATCTTCATTATTCATCCATTGTCTATTGTTTAGTGTTTCTGAATCAAGAGCAAACAAGAACAACTCAATCTCTTCAAGCTCAGCACCACTGAAATCCTCAATCTTCTTCATCTACTTGTGAATCAACAACATTTATTTTGCTTGAAAGTTAAAGATCTACAAGTTCAAGACATCACAGTCTTTGGTTTTCTCAATACTTCAAAATTCTTCGCAGTTTCCGGTTTTGTTTCTCAACCTTTTTCCACTAATCTCAGCTTCTTTTCATGGCGTTTATAGCTTATTAGAACTTGCGTGTGTCCTGGCTAGTTGATAGGTTCATTAGGAACTTAGTTGAAAAGTTAGGGAAAAAGTGTTTGGACTCCGTTCTTGCTATGCGTGCATGATGTGTTGGTTTTATGCTTGAATTCTTGATCTACATGAGTTCCTCTTCATTTTGGTACCATTTTTGTGGATTTCTGGACATGTGAAAGTTTACAGGTGGTGGCGTCTCACCGGAGAAGATGACCGGAGGTCCTTCTCCGGCCGGTGGTTTGATTCAATTAGGGTTTCTCAGTTTTAATCTCAGCCGTTTGATCTTTGCATCGCGTGGTCCATAACTTGCCAGCAGATTAAAATCCACCCTCTCTCCCACGTGCTTTCTTTTTAATCCGAATGGCTTTCGTAGGTGCGTGTGCATGTTACTTATTGTGGATGTCATTTCTGATTAATTGGATGTGCATGATTATGTGATGATCTCATGTTGACTTTGATCCAATGCTCCATGTTTTTCCAGCGCATTAATGAGTAAGGGTCTATGGCACGTGTTTTCTTTTTTTTCCCTCAGACGTATACATGTGGGTTCGTGCATGAGAACTACCATGTGCTTGATCTGTGAGACGTTGGATTGTTGACTGTTTGTGATTGATATTATTCAATGGCCATGATTGCATCTCTATATTAATTGATCATACACACTGCCACACCACTGCATGTTTAATTGGACTGAACTCAAATTGATGTTTGCACCCCCTTTGCTGAGCCCAATGTACATTTTTGACTAGAGAATTACTTTCTTTGCACCCCCACTCCATTTTCCTTTTTTTTATTTTCTTTTCTATATTGTTTTGATTTTGTTATTTTAAAAAATAGTAAGTGACCTCTAAAAATGCCAAATAAATTCATGAATCATATTCATAGTTCTATAAAATTTTTACAAATTTTATTTTCCATTTTTCTATTTTTTTTTTTGCATCTGAATTAATTGTTGTTTAAATTTCTTTTTGAAATGTTTCATTTGTGCACACTTGATCTTGTTGATTTTATTTCTCATCATTGGTACCTAGTTTGATCCCCATTCTTTTTGTATATTTCAGAGGACACTGTGAAGCATTTAAAAACATTTTTTTTTCATATTTTTAAGATCAACTTTGCATCCTCTTTGAGCCATTTCTTTGTGCATAATCATGGAAACCCTATTTACTTTGCCATGCTTGTTTGATTGAGTTTCTTTGTGATTATTTGCATGAGTTTTTGCTATGATATTTGCCTCTGGTTTAGGTCTCTTGAGACCTAATTTGATGATTTTTGAATCATTTTTGGTATTTGTTTGGGAACTCTTATTTGAGGTCCCTTTTTGTGAACTTCTTTGATCATGTTTTGTTTACTTTCTTGAGAAGGCACTTGTGCCATTGTATGAGATAACTCTTTTTGACTTCTTGATCCATGTTTAGATCATTATAGGTCTTTTGAATGATTATAGGTCATTGGTTTAAAGTTGATGCTTTCTTTGTGTACATGTTCAATACTTGTTTCACATGTTTCCTTTTGACCTAATTCCTCACTCTTTTTCATCTAAGTTCCAACTTGACTTGTATTTGATTTGTTTATGCCATGCCATACTGTCCATTTTCATTTCATATGATGCATGTCTCTGACTTTAAAGCATTGCATTCATTCCATATGCCATTTATGTCTTACTTTGCATACTTGAACATGTTTCATCCAAATGCATGTTTCTTTTTCTTCTAGCTTCTAAATGACTTGTAATTGCTTGAATGTGATTGGTTTGTGCATCTAATCCTCATCCTAACATGTCATACCACTTCTGACTTTGATACTTGAGTTTCATCTTGATTATTTTAGGTTGACTTATGCCTTGAATGTTTTCTTTCCATGTTAAATTCATATGCATATCTTCTCAATTCTTCTCTTTGTCACTCCTAATGTTTGAATGCTTTATTGTATGCCTCATTTGACATTTGTATATCATGTTTAGGAACATGTTTAGGTCATCCACATTCTGACTTTGACATTACTTGAAGCATTATTGCATGATCACCTTGCATATCCACTCATTCTTCATTTATGTCTTCCATGATTCACTTCTTTGATGGTTAAGATCTTTAGTTGTGCATGGTTTGTTCTTGATTGATCAATTAACGTTAGAGAACACCCTTAGAGCCTAGATTCTGACCTTGATTGAGTTTCATCTCTTAGGATCTTTATCCTTTAACTCTTAACTTGTTTGTTCACCACTTGTTATTCCTTTTCTTATTGCACTACTTGTAAATTGTTTTGAACTAACATTTTCATGTAGGTGCTAAAAGTAAGTAAATGTGTGGACTTAGTTCCACATATATTTCTCTCTCTTATCTTCTCTTATTTCTTTTAAACTTTCTACTTGTGTTTGTTGAGCATTCACATGCTTTCCTTGAATAACCTCTTCTTCATCCCTCTTTGAGATCAACTTAACTTCCATTTTGGAAGTAAGTTGCTTCTTTTGCTCTTCTTCTTCTTTCTTTTAGAAGTAGGTTTGTTAAACCACATTAACCATAGGATCTCCAAGCATGCTAACATTAAGATTGAGTCTTAGTCTCCCTTAGTTTTCACCTTTGCCTCTTTTGAGTCTCTTCTCTCTCATCTTATAACAAAAGTAAAAAACACTTAATAAAGGCATAACACTTATTGTATTTAGGCCTTTCAAGTGGGAACAAGGAGGTGAGGCGTCTTCTCTCATTTTCTTGGAATGTTTAGCGTACGTCCTGTCTTGGGTCAATATGCGAGGCATTCGATCCTACATGAGAGACTCAAATACAATATGCGTTACAAAACAGAAAGTAATCAAAACATTTCTTTCTTAAAAGACGAAAACAAAAAAACAATTCTCTTCTCATCTCTTCACTCCTTGCTTAAGGACTCGTCATGTCCGTTCTACCGTAAATAGGTAAACGTGTAAGTCTCCCTACAGCGAGCTGCAACACCTAACTGCTGGAACGCACACTCTGACGTTTCCGCTAAAAAACACAAACAACTTTCCCTTAGTGAGGGGAACTACGTCACTCTGATTCTCATGCTCCCGATGAGATACGTAGGCAGTGGGGTAGGGCCCATTCGAGCACTTCTTTTATTTTCCCTACATTTGTTTCCCTTCTCTTCCGTTCCTATTCCTTTCCTTTTCCAGTCCTCTAGCTAGCAGTTCTTTTTCCAGTATCTTTTCTTACACCCTTTGATTGAAGCAAGCAAGCGTGGATCCCATCGGGTACGATAGACGCGTGGGGGTGCTAATACCTTCCCTTCGCGTAACCGACTCCCGAACCCAGTTCTCTTGGTCGCAAGACCATGCTCTTTCCTTTCCCTCAGGTTTACGCAGTGTTTCCTTTCCTTCTCTTGGGATAAATACACATTGCTGGTGACTCTGTTTCGGTGCCACTTTCGCGTTTGTACTTGGATGAAAATCCCGGGAGCGACACTTGGGCCTAGAGAATTTGTTAAACACACCCCCCATAAGCCAGGATCATGCGCATAACTTTGAATTTCAATTCATTCAGAATTTCTAATGCACCCCCATGTTGTTTCCCTTCATTTATTTCCTTTTTTTTTAACTTTCATTTCAATTGTAATTATTAAAAATATTTTTTTTTCTTTAACCGAAAATTTCCAAAAAAATTCATGAATATCCTTTAATGTTTAATTTAATTTTCCATGATTTTTATTTAGACTTTTATTTGTGTATTAATTTCTAAATTTACAAAAACATGTGTAAAGCTTTTCATTTAATCCTGAATTTCTTTTGAAAAATCACTTGAATCTTTGAGAGCTTTTGTGAGAATTCTTGATACATGAGAGAGAGTTATTTAGTGAGAATTCCTTGACCTTGGATAGGTTCACTCTATTAGGGTTTTTGTTTGTATCTTCTTAAGTCCTTTACCTTGAATATCTTTGCCTTTGATTTCATGCTCTCTTTATCATATGTATGTGCACCATTTGTTTATATTTTGTTGTGAACAATCTCATTGTCTCATGCCATACATGAATGTTTGACTCATACTTGTGAGAATAATCAGGTTTAATTATTGTACTTCCCCTTTAAGCTTTTGAACTCATATTGTTCATTTCAATCTCAATTCCTTTACAACAATCTTGTTCATAAGAAGTTGTTATTCCCCCCTCTTTCCAAAGGAAAGACTCTCTATTGACCTCAAAGTCATAGATAGCTCATTACCAGCTTTGACCTCATAGTCCTAGCCACCTCCCTCTTTAACCTCATAGGGTCCCTCCTTGGCCTCGTAAGAGCCATTTCCCTCCTTGACCTCATAGACATAGGTGGTCATCATCCTCACCCTTGTCCTCCTAAGAGCCATTTTTCTTACAACTTAGAATTAAGTTAGAGTTTTTGGACTCTATGTGGGACTCATCACCTTGAGTACTCACTTTCCCCAATCACAACTTAGACTTAGAGAGTTTCTTAAACTCTATATGAGCTCATACTCATCCCCCTTGGAACGTTGGTCATAGTCAATGGTTCCTCACCCTTAGTTAGGTGAACTACGGTTGCTCTGATTCTTTAGTCAGATACGTACGCACAAGATGCGACGTCTTGGCGAGCAAACTTAGTGTACATACCCTTAGGTCTTTACCTTTACCCTTAGCATATATCCTTAGCAAACAAACATATCACAAATACTAACAAGAGGTTCCTGTAGAGTACTACAGATGCTTAGGGTGCTAATACCTTCTCTTAGTATAACCAGCCCTCGATCCCCGTTTCTCTTAGCTTTGTCTTCACATAGCGCAAATAGGGTTTTCTTCGATCTTTACCCTTTCCTTTGAATAAATCAAAGTTCGGTGGTGAATTTCAAAGTTTTGTAATTCAAGTTAATTAATAGCTTGATATCCGATTCTCACCGCAACAGGGGATATCATTATACAAAGCCTAAAAGGAGGGTGAAAGTTACCTTTTTCGAGGAAATATTTTGTCTGTCTTGTACAAAGCCCAAGATTGAGGCTAAAAAAGGATTTTTTTTGGCTCCACTAGGGAATATTTGTATGTGTCTTGTACAAAGCCCAAGATTAAGGCTAAAATGGGAAACTAACTCTACTGGTGAGAGGTTTTATCTGTCTTGTACAAAGCCCAAGATTGAGGCTAGAAGAAGTTGACTGACTCAGCTGGAGAGTATGATTTGTCTTGTACAAAGCCCAGGATTGAGGATGAAAGGAGGATTAACTCTGCTTAGGGATATTTATATGTGTCTTGTACATAGCCCAAGATTGAGGCTGAAAGATATTTGACTGACTTAACAAGAGAGTGTTTATGTGGGTGTCTTGTACAAAGCCCAAAATTGAGGCTGATTTTGCTGAGGAAAAGAAGGATCATTATACAAAGCCTAAGAGGAGGCTAAAAATGATTGACTCAACAAGAGAGTGTTTTTATATGTCTTGTACAAAGCCTAAGATTGAGGCTGAAAAGATAATTAACTCAATAAGAGAGTGTTGAAAGATCCTTATACAAAGCCTAAGAGGAGGCTAGTTATGATTGACACAACAAGAGAGTGAGGAAAGATCTTTATACAAAGCCTAAGAGGAGGCTAGTTGTGATTGACTCAACAAGAGAGTGAGGAAAGATCTTTATACAAAGCCTAAGAGAAGGCTAGTTGGGGGAATTTCTTATATAAAGCCTAAGAGGAAGCTAACTTCTGCTGAGGATTAGTGAGATCCAAAGACAGGTTCAATTTGGGGAATCAACTCTTACTAAGGATTACAGAAGAGTTGAAATACCGGATACCATGAGGTTCTGATAAAGGTTTATTGATAGTGATTTAACCCTAGCTGGGGAAAAATAAAGTGAGAAGTTTTAACTCTATTGGTGATTGATGAGATGATCAGGGTTTATCCTGTGCTTTTGGGAAACTTGAGGGTTTCTTTGAAATCCAAGAGGAGATGAGACTGTCCAATTCTACTGGTATGAGAAGGCTTATCTTTGTATAATGCCCAAGAGGAGGCATATGTTTTAAGGGATGAGAATTAACCCTATAACTGGTTTGATGTTTTTAACTATTTGGAAAGACTGCTCTAACAAAGGATGACCAGGTTCTGTCTTATACCTTTAAGAGGTCTTTGGGTCCATGTACTAAGCCCAAAAGAAGGCATGAGAACTTCTAAGAAGCCTGAGGGTCCTTGTACAAAGCCCAAGAGGAGTCTGGGGATGCTTTTAGGAAGCCTGTGGGTCCAAACCTAAGAAAAGTTCAAGAAAAGTTTCACCGGGAATAATCTTTTCTTTAGTGAACAGTTCTAGGGTTTGAAGAAATTCATGAGAAGTTTCACCGGGAATTAATCCTCTCTGGGGGAAATGAATTTCTTTGACAATTTTCTAATAGTGGCAGTCTGAGAAAAGTTTCACCGAGAATAATTCCTTTCTCTTTGTTCCATATTGTATAAGCTCAAGTGGAGGTAAAACTGTATCTGGAAATTCCTATGGGGAACTAGTTTTGAGTGTGTTGAAAGAGTGACTACCAGCTTTATCTAATCCTAGACCTAATTGCTGAGGAAAACTCTAAGCAAATATATACAAGCATATATATATATATATATACAGATGAAATATATACCGTATGTAAAAGAGGGTAGGAGGACTTACAGGTGAGCAAACTTCCAACACAAACAAATATATATATATATATATATATATATGTGTGTGTGTGTGTGTGTGTGTGTGTGTGTGTGTGTGTGTGTGCAAGTATGAAAAAGGAAGCTGTTTAAAACTTACAGGTGAGCAAGCTTCCATTGTAAAAACTGTATGGTTAGTTGTTCAAGAAAATAAAGAAAGTTTTGATAACAACTATGAATTTAAACCTAAATCAAAAGGGAAAGTTGTTTTGAAAAGATTGGGGCTTATACTCAAGGAGAGACCCAGATGAAAAACAGTGGTCGTACCGTTGATCTGAAAATTGTATCGGGACTTATACAATGACTGAGGCCCAAAAAGGTTTTCTGTATAAAGGGATTGAGTCTTACACTCTATTAGAGGCCCAAAAGTTTATTTTTTTACAAGAGACGGGGCTTGCAACTCAAGGGGAGACCCAGATGAAAAATAATGATTGCATCGTTATTTTGAGAATCGTATCGGGACTTATACAATGATTGAGGTCCAAAATTATTTATGTACAAAAGAGGGTTGGGTCTTACACTCTATTAGAGGCCCAAAGTGTTTTGAAAAAGATTTATGAGGGTGAAAATAAGCAAAACCCCTAATTTGATTCAAAAATGTATTTTAATTGAATAAAAATTCAATTAAAATGATCAAAATTATTAAACATTTATGAAAAACTAGTTGTGATCTTGGATTAATGTTTGAAAAATCATGTTTCATTCATAGAATGTTTTGAAAATCATTTGAATTTGCAAAATCAAGAGAAAGAAATTTTTTTAAATGTTAAAAAAACAAATAAAACATAATTCTTTAAAAAAAAATACCAAATATGTGAAATAAATAATATATTTGTGAAATTTTGGTAGAATAAAATATTTTAATATTTTTGTGAATTTTCAAAAAAAGAACCAATAAAAAATAATTAAAATTGAAAAAGAAATTAATTTTGGAATTAATTATTAAAAACCATAAAATATGTGAAAAATAGAAAAATATGCAAAAATGGAAAAATGGTCTGGGTGGGTCTTGAACCCACGACCTCCCAACCAAACACACATGCGCGCTACCACTGGGGTGGTAATACATCCGTGTATCAAAATTCAAAACCACCCCATAAACATATATGGGTGACTTGGGTTTTAGGCCTAGTTAAGCACAAATAGCAGGGAAAATTGGCCTAGATTTGCATGTTCTATACTATCTCATTATACAAGCAATAATAGCAGGGAAAATTGGTTCAAGCACAACACATATAACATGTATGAGATGTCAATAATCAATGGACATCAAAGCAATGCATGATTTAAAGAGTTCAAGTTGTGATGCACTTACCTCTTGAAGCTCCTTGTGCTATCTGTCAAGATCCTTGTGCCAGAAGTAATCTAACGCTTTAGACACTCTTGATTGATCCCTTAGAAGGTTTTAGGATAATCAAAACCAGCTGGAAACCTCAGGAATAAGAACTGGCTCTTTCTTGCAAAAGTGGCAAAAGTGACCAAAATGGCAACTCACTAAAATAATGTTCCAGATGAGGGGAACCAATTGGCATAGTTTGAGGATGATAGTTGGAGTGTGTTTGAGGCCTTGTTTGGTTTTAAAAGTGACTGAATCAAGGCATGGCTTGAAAAATGCAGAAAAGTCAAAATTTGAGGTTTTGGAGGTTGACTTTCTGATTTTGGTGTTTCAGATCAAGGGTGAGTGTTTGAACAGCTTATATATGATACATTGGATGTGTTTGGATCATGAGTTGTGGTGCAATTGCTCTCTAACTCAAAAACTCAGTGGTGACTCTCAAAAGAAGGCATTTTGGCCTAATGAGAGAGATTTTGAGGAAAGCAAGTGTTGTAGTGCTTTGGTGTACTCAAACTGACCACAAATGAGCTCTATTTATAGTAGAGCAAGTTTGTTTTGGCATCAATAGTGAATGGTGTTGAAGCGATAAAGCGGCAAGCAACAAAAATATTTGGAAGTATTTATCCGGGAATTTATCGTGTCCACAGAGATCGGTTCTAGGGAAAGAATGTCGTTCGACAATCTCTCGCGTTTATGAGTTTGGATTAAAATGGGTTTAAATAATTAAATGCGAGAAATAAAACTTATGAAATAAAAAGAATTCATTATTTTGAGAGTAGAGAACTCTCGAGTTTACATTTCATCTACCCAATCAAATACTAAAACTTACTACTCAGTTGTACGCATCCTAAATCACTCATCAACATTATCACATATCACTCACAACAAAGGTTATGTCTAATGCAAAGTTGAGCGAACAACCGCATCGCCTCGGAGGTGATGTCTCATGCAACTCGACCACACGAAAGCATTAAGAATCGATACTCAAGTGAATATTATGCCTAAATCTATCTCTAGAGTCTAGAACCTTATAGATGTTCATTCTAAATTCGGATTCAACGAGGATCTGTCTACCACAACTCAAACCCAAATAAGGAAATCATTCATCAACATTAATTTGTAAAATGAGTTTAATACAACACCATGAGCAATGAATATACATATAATCAAGGTAAACTTACATACAAACTCACAACAAATGGAAACTACAAAGGGAAGAGAGAAGATGAATCAACATATCTTGCGGTGTCAAGCACGATCCAAGAGTCATCCACCCCCAATCGTCGAGTTGCAACCTCCATTGATGCTTTTCTAAGCTCTAAACTAACAAATAATGAAGATTTGATGAATTGGGAACAAATACCCCAAAACATAACCTAAAAATGACTAAAAATGAACTTATAGTATTACCAAATCTGTCACGTTCGCTAAGCGAACATTTTACTTGCAATACGAGCCTAAAAATGGAACTTAAGTGCCTCTGAAATGCTAAACCGCCTCTGCAAAATTCAAGAAGTTTGTAGTGCGAACGATTTATTCGCAAACCAAATGCCCGCTGCACAGTTCGCAAAGAGAACTTTTGTCCTTTTCTCCCCTGTCGAATTCTGGGAGCCTTCACTGGGAACTCTCCAGGCATTCGCAAAGCGAACATTCCCTGGCACACTCGCAAAGTGAACATGACAGCATACCAGCTCTTATTTGGACCACAACTTCTGCACCGTAACTCTGATTTACGCACGGTCGGAAGCGCTAGAAAGCGTATTAAATTCTCTTTATGAATAAGGCAAGATATCCTTGATTGAATACATGCAAAAATGAGAGAAAATCAATTAAACTTAATGATATGTCCACGATACGCAATATATAAACTAAAATGTAAAGTAAACATATTTATAAACAAATCGGGGTTTATTCGAACGATATTGACCAAAAAGTATCGATAAGTGCAACAAAACTTATATACAGAAATAGTTACAATTTGCACTTATCAAAATCTCCCCAACTTAAACTTGTTTGTCCGCAAACAAGAATCAAACAACTCAAAGAAACAGAGTGACAACCAAAGAACCACAAATCAATAGGTTTTGAAAAACGAAAACAAATGTATGGTTCAAATGAAAAACGGTACACATAAAGTAAATACTTATCACTAAACTACGACGATAACATAGTCACGAAACAAATTCAAAATACAAAAATCATGCCAAACATCCTAAAACAACACAAGTTCAAACGTGAATCACACCTAGCAAAAATAATCATCGATAGATGAAAAACACAAAATGAGGTACTTATCACTCACACAACAATCATGGAAACAATAGACTAAATTATGCAACCATCCAAAAATTCACATTGAACATACAAAGGCAAGAATCACAAGGGCTTTCAAGGTTGTAGCGTGGTCGGACAAATAAACAAAGCGCAATTTCTAAAGGTAATTGAAACAAAAACTTGCCTAAACCTAAGGAAGTGATCAACTCACAAAGACTCAAACACAAAATTGCAATCAACTTCTTCCAAAATCCCAAATGTTACACAAAACACAATACTTATTTAGCACAATTATTTGAACTCTTTTTGTTTCCTTTCTCAAGGATTTTCTTTTTCTTTTTCTTTTCTTTTTCTTTTCCTTTTCTTTTTCTTTTCTTTTCTTTTTTATATTTTTCTCTTTTTTCTTTTCTTTTTCATCCTCATAAAAACCAACCAATGAGTAAACAATCATTCTCTCCCCAACTTGAATTCAACCACATCATTATGTGAATACTCCCTACTTTATAAGGCAAGGCAAAAATTCATACAACAACACAAAGTTGAGGGGTCAAGAAACAAAAACAAAATCCATTCAAAAATAAGTGAACTAAATACTCATAGACAAGCATTAAGTTCAAATAAAACATGGATCAAAAAGCTCAAAGGGGTTACGAATGATCACACGCTCACAAGGTGAATGACTATTTGGATAAGTAGTTGTGCTCAAAATGAAACAAAATGCCTTGATTCTTTTCATGCTTTCACATAATCAACACAAACAAAAGATTAAGCATAATAAAATCCAGTTAGAACAAGAATGTTGGTACTCCGCGCATATATGAACAATGGAAAGCTACCTCACAAAAAGGGTGGGAAATAAAGTGATTGACAACAAGAACAAGTATACAAAAGAATGAATGGCATGGAAGTTTGTAAAAATCCTAAGTATCATGAATATGCTAAAGTCTAGAAAGTGATAAACACATACCATGGACGTGTACAAAACTTAACAATTTCATTACCATACATCCGCAAGTTGAAACAATCAAATTTGGAACATCACCTTAAATTTCCTCAAGCTACTCAAAACAAGCTCATTGGCAAACACGAAAACTATTAATATAAACAAACTAAAAGACTGGGAGAAAATGGATTAAACAAGTTGTAAAGTGAAGATTTGACAATTTCACGAAAAATCTGAGTACAACTTGTTTAATGAAAGTTCACCACACTACCTAAGTTAAACCACAACAAAAGAAAATAATACAACATGCTTATTTTACGTCGTAAGCTCGACGCCCTTACAGTGCTTAGCTAGCAACTTCCTTCCTTCATGCCATGGTGATACCTCACCGCGCAAACCAAAAGCAAGTGCCCTAACCAAACATTTAAACAAACGTTACGAGAACAAAATGTATACAACAATTGAACAAACATAATGGAAATAGACAATATATACGATATATACAAAACTAAAAAACAAAGAAACTATCGTAATGCGATAGAATATCAAAACCAATCCCCGGTAACGACGCCATTTTGTTAAAGCGGTTAAGCGGCAAGCAACAAAAATATTTGGAAATATTTATCCGGGAATTTATCGTGTCCGCAGAGATCGGTTCGAGGGAAAGAATGTCGTTCAAAAATCTCTCGCGTTTATGAGTTTGGATTAAAATGGGTTTAAATTAAATGCGAGAAATAAAACTTATGAAAATAAAAAGAATTCATTCTTTAGAGAGTAGAGAACTCTCGAGTTTACATTTCATCTACCCTATCAAATACTCAAACTTACTACTCGGTTGTACGCAACCTAAACCACTCGCCAACATTATCACGTATCGCTCACAACAAAGGTTATGTCTAACGCAAAGTTGAGAGAACAACTGCATCGCCTCGGAGGTTATGTCTCACGCAACTCGACCACACAGAAGCATTAAGAATCGATACTCAAGTGAATATTAAGCCTAAATCTATCTCTAGAGTCTAGAACCTAATAGATGTTTATTCTAAATTCGGATTCAACGAGGATATGTCTACCACAACTCAAACCCAAATAAAGAAATCATTCATCAACATTAATTTGTAAAATGAGTTTTATACAACACCATGAGCAATGAATATACATATAATCAAGGTAAATTTACATACAAACTCACAACAAATGGAAACTACAAAGGGAAGAGAGAAGAGGAATCAAAATCTCTCGCGGTGTCAATCACGATCCAAGAATCATCCACCCCTAATCGTCGAGATGCAACCTCCATTGACGCTTTCTAAGCTCTAAACTAACAAAGAATGAAGATTTGATGAATTAGGAACATATACCCCAAAACATAACCTAAAAAATGACTGAAAATGAACTTATAGTATTACAAAATCTGTCACGTTCGTTAAGCAAACATTTTACTCGTAAAGTGAGCCTCAAAAAATGGAACTTAAGTGCCTCTTAAATGCTAAACCGCCTCTGCAAAATTCCAGAATTTCGCAATGCGAACGATTTATTCGCAAAGCGAATGCTCGCTGCACAGTTCGCAAAGCAAAATTTTGTCCTTTTCTCCCCTGTCCAATTTTGGGAGCCTTCGCCGGGAACTCGCCAGGCATTCGCAAAGCGAACATTCGCTGGCACACTCGCAAAGCGAACATGACAGTATACCAGCTCTTATTTGGACCACAACTTCTGCACCGTAACTCTGATTTACGCACGGTTTGAAGTGCTGGAAAGTGTATTAAATGCTCTTTATGAATATGGCAAGATATACTTGATCGAATACCTACAAAAATGAGAGAAAATCAATTAAACTTAATGATATGTACACGATACGCAATATATACACTAAAATGTAAAGTAAACGTATTTATAAAAAAATTGGGGTTTATTCGAACGATATTAACCAAAAAGTATCGATAAGTGCAACAAAATTTATATACAAAAATAGTTACAATTTGCACTTATCAAATGGCAGCTGGTACAGGTTTGTGGCCAATGGTTGCATAAAGGAATTCTAGTCTTCCATGATCATTGACTTGAGGTTAGGGCACAGGCCTATGGTCCTTTGATTCAGAGTGGAATCTTAACTCATTCAGTTAGATTTGCTTCAGTCCATGCCACCTTGATGTATCCATTGAATGCTTTGAAACAAAATTGGAGTCTTTGAGCTTTTTAGCCTTTTTAGGGAACTTATGGCTATATGTAGTTCCTAGGACTTGGGAGGCTTGTGGATCAGATCATTCCTCTTTGATTTTATCCCGTGAGGTGTCCAAATGGATGACAAGGCTTGGAATCATCTGATTTGGCCAAATCGAGCAAATGAACTATAATCTGCCTTGAACAAAATCAGTCTATGATGCCATGTTCCAAGGGTTGGAACTCCCTACTCAAATTGAATTTGGAGATGATCTGGTATTTGTTGGAAAGCCCTCATGGCATACTTCAACTTTGATGTCCAACATTGGTCCTAGTTTAGCTTGGATCAAAGTGAAAAATGCCTCTACATTTTGGAAAAAGTAAGATAGATTATGACTTATTAAAAATTTCACTAAGTGTTGGAAAAATAGTCATTTTCATGTTTTTGTGATTTTGATCAATCCATAACTCAAAATCCATGAGGATTTGGAATCTCTTGTAGTTGACATATTTGAAGTATGTCAGATGGACTTTCATTTGAGCTTATAATGGGACAAAAAGGCCTTGTGGTTTAGGAGTTATGACCTTGCAAAGTTGGGTAAAAATCACTTTTGTTCCATAACTTAGAAAAATTTTGGTTTCTTAAGGTTGCCCCTTTTGGAAGAAACCTCACTTTTTTTTTTATTTTTCTTGATGGATGATGATGAATACCATATATTAACATTGTTTTTGACTTAGGGGAACCATATTTGTGAAAAATTCCAAAAAGTCAAACTTGATTTTGTGCACAATTGACTTTTTGTTCGATGAAATCCAAAATGTGAGATTCTTTGTGCAATCAAGTTCTTGACCTAATTCAAACCTAATGGATGGATTCCATATGTGTTTTAAGGTGTCTTGAAGCATGTCCCATGGTTTGGGAGCATGTCTTAGTCAAAAGTCAAAGGTACAGTTGACTTTCCTTCAAAACCCTAATTGTGGTCCAGATGAAATTAAAACTTAAGAATCAAGATTCTTGGATCAATCCATGGTTGCAAATGGATAAATGTGGTGTATTTGAGGTCCTCAAATCATGTCTTGAGGTCTTGGCTCATGCTTTGCTCCAAAAGTCAACTTAGGGGTGAATTAGGTCAAGAAACCCTAATTCCTGATTTTTTTAATGCATCCCTTGAGGCTATATTAACTTGATGAATGGGTCCATGAGATCCCTTGGAGTATCTTGGGTTGTGTTTTGAAGTATTGGCTCATGCCCAGAGGAAAAAATTCATCTGGAGGCCTTGGTCGACCAAAACCCTAATTTGGTGACACTGGCGATCTTGAGACTTGATCCACTTGGAATGTTACAAATTTGTGCTTGATTCTTGACGTGGGAGTCCTATTGATCCTTTATGGGTGTTTGAGAGTTAGGACAAGTTGAAGATCATGTCATTTCTTGATTGATCTTTTGCCCAAATGCTTAGAGAGGGCCTAAACCCTAATTCTTGGTAGTAGTGAAAGCTCAACAATCCTTGAGGAAATTGATGAGGCACAATGGCGCATCCATATTGTGGCAATGATTTGCACAATGATGGGAAATCTTGGTGGTTAAAATTTGGGGAATGACAGATGCCCCTATTTAATCTTCTTGGACCCGAAGGTGTGAATGGCGAAGATATTCGGATATTCAGGGTGCAAGAGGATTAAAAATCGGAATTGCCAAAATTTTGATGGTGGTTATGAATGGTTGTTTTCCCATCCATCTTCTTTTGCTAAGAAAAGTTACTTAGAAAAGGGTAAAACCTCTCCTCGATCCTGGTCTTCAGCCACGGAACTGGTCTCAGTTTCTAAAATAAACTTCCCCTCGATCTTGGTCTTCAGCCAAGGAACTGGTCTTAGTTTCTGAAATAAACTTCCCCTTGATCCTGGTCTTCAGCCAAGGAATTGATCTCAGTTTCTTCTTGTCGAGTTTCTTCCTTGACAAAGGGTGCTATTTGCAACGGTTTTTGTCAAACTTCTCGCCGAGTTTTACTGGGGAGATGCCATTTGATGGAAAAATTTTTGATGTCAGACTTGCTGGGGGTACCCATCTGTCTGAGCTGTAGAGGTGTGCAAACTTCTCTGTTGGAGATGCCATTTGTTGACTCTACTGGGGATAATGAGTCTCTTGATAGACTGCTTTTCTGCTTAGGGGATATTACATCATAATTTTCTTCGGGATCTTCTCGAAGAAATGCCATGTGATGTGATCCAATTTTGAGGTACCGATGACTTCATTATTATTGACTTTCTCGTGAGAAAAACCAATGTGTTACTGATATTTTTCGGTTGAGAGGCTTTCTCTGGGGATTTTCCTTAATCCGAGAAAGCGACAATATCATCTTCAATGCTGAAGAGTGATGTTTCAAAGGTGTTTGTTGAATGTCTTCTTGTCTTTCAGAGGTTCAAGTTATCAAAGTGGTCGAGGGCCGTCTCCAATCCAGAAATAAACTTGGGGAGAGACTGTTCAGACAAGACATTTCCTGCTAGGAAAGAACTGACAACTTGATTGATAAGAGGACTTTTATCACTTGGATAAGTATGACCAAAGTGATATTAATGCAATATGAATATGAATATGAATCAATAATGCATGATGTATGCATGTTTATACTGATAAAACTGACGCGACATAGAGACTAATAGATGAACACGGCTAGATTCTCGGCCACGGCGGGGGATGAAAAGTATCACTGGTTCAAAATAGCAATCCTTCCTTTCTTAGGAGAGGTAGTCCCTGTGGGGGAGAAAAGTCATCCAATCGGTCTTGAGAGATGCAAACTCTGTCAGGGATATCAGATGAAACGTGGCATCTGAAACAGTTGATCCTTCGCTCAGGTGTACTAGTTTAGAAGGAGTACTTTGATTCTGTATTATAAGGTTCGATCACTTCTGGAGAAACTATCGATGTTCTTTTTGATGTTCAAAGTCAAAAGGAATTGCCATCTTTCTTTAAAAAGCAGAAAAAATTTGACAAGTAAATTCATTTTTGTTTTATTTCAAGAATCGTTGATCTTGTTAAAAATTTCATTCTGTAAAGCTAAAACAAATGAGAATTGCAAACAAAAGCACTAGGGCTTAAATTTTATTGATAGGATGGAAATCAGTCAAGCGTGTGATTCCATAGATCATTACAAATTTAGAAAATGGTAATTTAAAAGGAAAGGGGCTACATTGAAACATAACAACCGTTATCCTTCTACCAACTTTGAATTCTGGACATCCTGAGCTTCTGTCGAAGATGACCTGGATTGGAAGTTTTTTGACGAACGGTATTACCGCTGGGGATTTAACCTTGTCGGACGTAGTTACTTGCCATGAATCCCTAATTTTTTCCTGGATTATACTTTGAGATTTCCAATCCATTGGGATGATTTTTGCTTATGTCTCTAATTTTTGCCTGGACCGCCCTTTCGGGTTTTCAATCCACTGAGACGCTTTTTTTATATTTAGGCAAAGTATTTCTTAACTACATCAACATTCGTGGGCTAGGAAAACTCTTCTCCATCCATGGTTACGAGTCTCAAGGCACCGCTTGAGAAGGCTTTCTTGACCACATATGGGCCATCATAATTCAGAATCTATTTGCTCCGGGAATCAGTGAGGAATGATTGTATCTTCTTGAGCACGAGGTCTCCTTTTCTCAAGACGCGAGGTCGAACCTTTTTGTTGAAAGCCTTCTTCATTCTCTGCGATACAACTGACCATGGCATAGAGCCGTTATTCGGTTTTCTTCGATTAGGTTCAGTTCAACGTGTCAACTTTGACACCATTCAGCCTCTTTTAGCTTAGCTTCCATCAATACCTAGATTGATGGGATCTCTACTTCTATGGGAATCACTGCTTCCATGCCATATACTAGAGAGAAAGGGGTTGTCCCTGTTGAAGTGCGGACATATGTGCGATAACCATGAAGAGCAAAGGGTAACCTTTCATGCTAATCTTTGTAGGTTACAACCATCTTTTGAATAATCTTCTTGATGTTCTTGTTAGCCGCTTCTACCGCTCCATTCATCTTAGGCCTGTAGGGAGATGAGTTATGGTGTTCGATCTTGAACTCAGCGCACAACTCTTTCATCATCTTATTATTCAAGTTAGATCTATTATCCATAATGATTTGGCTTGGAACATCATAACGGCAGATGAGACTATTCTTAATAAATCGGACCATGACTTGTCGGGTTACATTGGTGTATGACACTGCTTCGACCCACTTGGTGAAGTAGTCAATGGCTACCAGGATTAACCGATGTCTTTTTGAAACTTTGGGTTCAATCATGCCAATCATATCAATTCCCCATATGGAAAAGGGCCATGGGGAAGAGAGAAATTTGAGATGTGTTGGCGGTGCATGGATTTTGTCTGAGTATATTTGACACTTGTGACATCTCCTTATGTACTTGTAGCAATCAGATTCCATGGTCAGCCAGTAGTACCTGAAGGTGCGAGAAAGACATAAGAAAGGGGGGTTTGAATATTGTTTTAACTATTTAACAACTTTTTGCAAACTTATCGTTTTCGTGCTTATAGAAAATCAGAGTTGCGTTGAGAGACTCTGACTTTGCGATGCGTCATTCAGATTGTGCTATGCATGAAGCATAAGCGACAGGGAGAATCTAAATAAGTGATGCTTGAATTAGAATTGCAATGCAGAAGCTTATAAGTGATATATTGCAAGGTTCTGACTTGCCATACAAGGTTCTGATAATAGATACAGAAACATAAACAATAATTCAAAGCATAAGCAAGAGTAAAGAACACACGATATATCCTGGTTCACTTGAGCCATTCCTAAGCTAGTCCAGTCCACCCTTCCAAGGTGATTTCTCCTTGAACACAAGGACTTAATCCACTATAATCAAATATAGATTACAGATGCACGGGCAACAGCCAGTGACAAACAACCTGCACAACCGTAGCTGTGACTAACCCACAATGAACCGTTCAGGGATTCAACTTAATGAATATAACGAACATTGACCTAATAGGTTCCAATCTCGCAAGATCTACTATCAAGATTTCACAGTTAAACATTCAGTAATTCGACTTAACGAATATAACGTTTACTGACAATTCTTCTAGGATTTTCAATGAGTTCCATCAGTGATCTCACAAGAGTCTGATTCACACTTGATCCTCTTTGAGATATGACTATCATTAACCATATTTTAGGATTTCCACAACGACACCAAGCCATTATCTTCTCAAGTCTCCGATCACACTGATCACTTGAGGAATCCTAATTCACATAGAATTAGTTGTTCTGGAGATTACAATAATGCTTCTTAACAAGCAGATAACTCCTAATTTTAAGTACAAATAAACACTCAATGTTCTATCAAGATCTGAGCAATGACTCCTTGCAAAGTACATGATTCTAACAAGATGTACATGTTTTGACAGTTGAATAACATCTTGAGAATTCTTCATCTTCTTTGTTGAGCAAGATTCAAGCAACAACTCCTTGCTACTAATCTTTGATCTTTATAGATGATGTAGTTGGTTGATGACTTGATTGATTTGGAATGTTGTCTTGTTCATCAACAGCTTCTGATCCAATTTATTGTTGTTGTGTTGAATGATGATGTTTGAGCTTCAACAACAATGGTCGTGTGTTAATGGTGATAGCTTTGAATATTTAGTGTAACAACGATAACTGATCATTGTGACTATCGTCACATCGACACCTTCAGAAGCGCATACTCCTTTTCTTTAAATAGCCAAGTAAAATATATCTGTTTTAGAGCCGTTGGCTGTTTGAAAAGAGTCGTTATGCAATGATGAAAGTTGTACTGCCATATCTTCTTTTTACTGTAGAAGTGATGGGATAGGTCTTTTAGAACAATGTACACTCATTGCTAACGGTAAACATTTGTCTTCAAATCTTCAGAGGCTTCTGATGGTAATTAATTGAAGCATGAGTAGAGACTTTCTAAATGGGTCTTCAGAAACTTCAAGTCTTCAGTCTTCAGAACTTGTCCATTAGGAATCTGTCTTCAGAGCATCAGCACTTGTCTTGAAACCCGTTATCTTCACTACTTCAAGTCTTCAAAATCTTTAGAACCTTGTTCACTCAGAACGTTGTCTTCAGAGTCTTCAACACTTGATTTTTAGAACCATAATCTTCAGAACACTTCAGTCTTTAAAGTCTTTCTGCACTTGGTCTTCAGAGCCTTCAGCCTTCTGATCTTCAAGTCATGAGAATCTTCAGCACTTTGGTTCTCCACAAGATTATCTCTTCAGAAGCTTCACTATCTTCAGAATCACAACCACTTTTAGAGTAGCATCCACAAGAGCATTGCAGCAACAATATCAGCATCATTGGATCTATCTGATTATAATCAGATATAGAAGCATACTTGCTTCTTGCGACATTTGTTACACATAGTAATTCGCATATGTTCATTTACGCACATCTTGCTGGTGTTTGTTGGATATGATATCTTCTATGATTATGATCTGCACACAACACACATTAGAACATAAAATAGTTCTTTCACAAATACTCATTGTTATCATCAAAATATAGAGATGACTTGCAGAGACAACTCTTGCTCTAACAATCTCCCCCTTTTTGATGATGAAAAAACCATGCATTTTGATTGAACATTTTATACAAGGTAATCACCAAACCTAACATATTCAGAGTCCGGGACAACAGCTCCCCCTGAATGTGTTAACCCCAAAATTTTATTTGTGATTGTCTAGAATCTTATCTGATCCAAAAACTCACAAAATAACAATTTTAGTTGTCAGAACATAGAATAGAGAAGGACTACTCCCCTATCTGTCTTAAGGAGACAAAATTCTTCAACATCTGGACTTGTTCATCAGAACCTCTGTCTTCAGATCTTTAGAACTTAGTTCCTTTGGTCGTCGTATCAGAGCTCATAATCTTCAAAGTCTTCTGAAGCAATTTCTACTTTTCAGCAGAATCATTTTAGCACAGAGATAGAACAATTCTCTTCTAATAACTTAGCCACGCTATTTATCAGAATTGAACTTGTCTTTTGACGTAAAAAAATCTCCCTGAGTTTCAGACTTGATGATCTTCAAATTTTTGATTTGGTCATACCAGTTCTGATCATCATTTAATATCTTGACTTTTCAGAGTTTGACTAGACAACATGCCTTCTTCTTAGAACCATGTTTCTATCAGAACTCGTTGGAAGATCACAACTTGATTCTTGATCAGATTGAAAAATATTTTTGTGATCAATCAAAGGTTGATTCTGAATCTGATACCAACTGTAGATTTGATTCTTTAGTCTGCTGAGTTCGATAGCAATTGTAGATTCGGTCTGATGCCAAATCATTTTCTTCTGAGTTGAATTCTTCTTTGATCTTCTATCAAGATCTTCAGACAGTCTTCGACTTCTGATTTACTCAGTTCTTCTGAAAAGCATCTTGGATTTTAGACTCTGTCTTGACTACTTTCAAGAAGTTTTCTTCTTCTGATTCTTATGTTCTGAGTATCATATTGTTAGACAGCTTACAACTTCTGAACAAAGTGAAACAGGAATCACGATAACTTTGACTTTCAGAAAGTTCTCAACTTCTGAACAATACTGGGTTAATCTGATTCTGAACACATGTTCACAAAGTGTACAACTTCGATAATATGAACAAACATTACATAAGACCTTTAACAGAGTTCTTTCTATTTAACCTATTCTAAGAATGCCTAGTGAACTTGTTCATAGTTCCTCAGTTAAGCATCAAACATCAAACGTTAGTGATAAGTGCATCTTATATGTTTGAGTTTTGCATATTATTAAAATCATATTTATTTTTCTCCCCCTTTTTGACATCATCAAAAAGTTAGAGTATTTAAGCAATTTAATGTGATCAATATGAGAATGAATAATCTATCAGAATTAGTCATAATAATACATGTACGCCATTGAGGAATAGAACTGCCAAATTTTCATTTTTTAATTGTTTGAGAAGCATTCAGAAATCAAAGAATAGAGTATAAACATTAAAAAAACATAGATCCAAACTACATGACATGGCAAAGACTAGTAAGACTTTAGATCTGGGCTGTGTCAAGGTGGTGATGTCACAACATTGAGTGTTAACACTGGGCTATGTTAAGTGTTTAAGTTACTGAAGTTTAAATGTCTGATGTCACAAGCGATGTTGTGACATTAGATCTGCAGAATTAATAACATCAGGTTTTGTGATGTTGTTAGGGTTTGCGTGTTAGCTGGAATTGTGGAGAGCAGGTAGTCTCATTGGATGCGAATATCTTGGGATAGATATTCTCTGCTTCATAGGAGATCTGGTGCAGATTTGTAGGAGATTTAAAAGGTTGAATATTTGAAAAGATTTTAGGAAAAAATCTGTTTTGAAGATTCAGTCTTAAATAACAAATCAAGTCTGATATTGCAGGAGTCCAAGCCCAATTCAGGTTGCTATATAAAGCGCACAAGACCAAAGGAAAAAGTACAGATTAAAAGAAAAAGAGCATAGGCTGAGTGTCTTGAATATTTGTATGAATTGTGAGTGAACCATTCTAGTGTGAATTGGTGATCTGTCCTCTCTAAAGCTGTGAAGCAAAGAGAGTTGTGTAACTTGATCAAAGCTGTGAAGCAGGATCAAGGTTTCTCAAAGAGGGTGTTCTTTGAGAGGTTTTAGGGATTGAGTAGTGTTCTCATATCTAAGTGGTTTCTTAGGTAGAAAGTCACTAGTAGGAATTAAGATTAGGAGATTGTCAACTGGGTTGTTGAGTCTGTAATTTAATTCTACTAATAGTGAATTTCATCCCTTGCTTGGTAGCCCCCAAACGTAGGTAGTTAGACCGAACTAGGTGAACAATTGTGTGTGTTATTCTGCTGTTTTATTTGTCCATTGTGCAGAGTGTGTTGTTGTGACATCGTACTTAACATCACACGTCTGATACCAAAATTTCAATTGGTATCAGAGCAGGCATCCTGTCTGTCTCTGGGTGAGATCTAGGGAAGTTACTTTCTGGTGTAAAGATGGACAAAGAAGTTGGAGGATTTGTCAACAAACCCCCTATTTTGGATGGCTCGAATTATGATTATTGGAAGCCAAGGATGATCACGTTTTTGAAATCCTTGGACAGCAGGGCTTGGAAGGCTATAATTAAAGAATGGAAAGCACCTGTTGTGTATGAAAAAGATGATGCTGGGAAAGATAAAGAAGGCACCTCAAAGCCGAAGCCTGAAGAAGAATGGACCAAGGAAGAAGATGAACTTGCCCTTGGTAACTCGAAATCCCTAAATGCAATTTTCAATGGAGTGGATAAGAATATATTCAGGTTGATCAATACCTGTGAAGTTGCTAAGGAAGCGTGGGATATTTTGAAGGCTACACATGAAGGAACATCTAGAGTTAAGATGTCAAGACTTCAGCTTCTAACATCTAAGTTTGAAATCCTGAAGATGAAGGAAGATGAGACTATTCACGACTTCCACATGAGTGTTCTTGAGCTGGCCAATGCATCTAGTGCTCTTGGAGAGAAAATGTCAGATGAAAAGCTTGTAAGGAAGATCCTTAGGTCCCTCCCTAAGAAGTACAAGATGAAGGTTACTGCCATTGAAGAATCACATGACATATCCCAAATGAGGGTAGATGAGCTCATTGGATCTCTTCAAACTTTTGAGCTTGGTTTGAATGAGGAAGAACCAGAAAAGAAGCCAAAGAGTATACCTTGGTGTCAAATGATCAAGAAGAGAAAGGGAATGCTCTGAATCCCAGGAAGATCTATCTCAGGCCATTGTTATATTGGGAAAGCAGTTCAACAAAGTGATCAAGAGGATGAATAATAACTACAAGCCTAATGTCAAGAACATCCCTTCTGATATCAGCAAGTCAAAAGAGAAAGATGAAGAGAAGACTGCCCAGGATAAAGGTGTTCAGTGCTTTGAATGTGAAGTGTATGGACATGTCAAGAAAGAATGTCTCACATTCTTGAAGAAGCAAAAGAAGGGCATGTCAGTTTCCTGGTCTGAATCTGATAGTGAAAGTGAAGGTGAGTCAGCAAAGCATGTTAGAGCCTTAACAGGAGCTGCTGTTTCTGATAATGATAGTGATGGAGAAATAACTTATGAGGAGTTAGCATCTACTTATCAAGAGCTGTGTTTAAAAAGTGATGAGATTTGTCAAGAAAACAAGTGTCACAAGCAACAGATTGCTCAGCTTGAGAATGAAAAAGCTGATCTGGAAAATGAAGTTGTACTAGTTAAATCTAAACTTGATCAGATGACAAAATATGTCAGGATGATGAACAGTGGTACAGCCACTCTTGATAAGATCCTTCAGTCAGAGAAAGTTGCTGGAGATAAATCAGGTATAGGATATGTGGTTGAGGAAAAGGGTTCTTCAAAAGCAAGCACTTCAGGAACAAAGAAGGAGGTGTCCCAACCAATGTCTCAACATCAAACAAAGAGACAGGATCCTACACCTAGGAAGGGTGCTCATTCACAGCCTCAGAATGTTGAGAAGAAGAATGGCCCTCATCAGAGAAAGATGCAGCCCCAAGGAGCTAGTCAGTATATGCCTCCCCAATATCCCCAGAGCATGCAAGCTGCCAGGTTCAAATAGAACATGTCTTATCAGTTGTCTCAACATCAGGGAAACTGGTATGGATATGGACACAACAATGCTGTGCCTCATTACTATGGAAGAAGGAAGCCTCATCACCATAGGAGACAGCCTAGAAGACAACATCCTCAATTCAGGAGACAGTCCACCTATGATAAAAGACAACAGCACCATAGAAGACAGGCCAACTATAGAAGAAGGAGACAATGTTATGGGTGGGAGCCACAATAATATCATCATAATGGTAGAAGATATAACCAATTCAGAGATGACAGAGTTAGATGCTTCTATTGTGGAAGGTTTGGACATATGCAGTACTCTTGTTTTAAATTGCATGGTTATCCACAATCTGCTCCTCAAAGCAAACTAAAGGAGGTCAGACCCAAAGTTGCTAAACAATGGGTTCCTAAGGAGAAGGTGAAATGTCTTTTAGCCCACACCTTAGATAGCCAGGTTGATAAGGATACATGGTACTTTGACAGTGGATGTTCAAAGCATATGACTGGATTCAGAACTCTGATAGTTGAAGTTAGTCATTGTCCCTCTCATGAGGTTATGTTTGGCAATGAAGAAAAAGGTGTAGTTGCAGGAGTTGGAAAAGTGAAAGGTGATGGTAGACTTGAACTTGACAATGTTCTGTTTGTCAATGGTTTAAATGCAAATTTCATCAGCATAAGCCAATTGTGTGATGAAGGGTACAAAGTTAACTAGAGCAAAGATGAGTGTGTGGTTTCTGATGAGCATAATCAGGTTGTGATGAAGGGTATAAGATCCGAAGATAATTGCTATCAATGGATACCAAAAGAGGTCAGCTTATATGGTAATGTTATGATTGATGTTGTAACATCAGATGGTAACATCAAGCATGAAGGAATACTGAAAAGGCAATCAAAATTAATGAATTCTGACATAAATCCTTTTAAAAATTTAAAAGAAAAGTGTGTATGGAGGGAGAAAGTCATTGATACTCAAAATCAAGCTCCTTGCCTTAGACCCTCATTTCCTAGTGTTGCAACATCGCGCTTCTTCAAAGACCTGTTCTCACAACTGTTCATCTTCTTCGCCTTCAAGAATCAACCCTCACTAAATCTCGCCTATCTCGAAGGATTCATGGCTTCTCCATCCAAGAAATCTGTGAAAGGAATAGCTAGGGTTTCCACTGACGAAGGTTCAGCATACGATCCTATGAACATTGAGCCCATCTCAACAATTCTTCCTAAATCAGGTACTTCGAGACCCACTAAACTAACTCCTAAGAGATCTGCTACTGTCTTTAAAAATCCTGAAACAAAGAAAGTTGTTACTAGTGTGTTATTTGGCGACAAAACTGTGCCAAAATCATCTACTTCTTAGTCTATTGAAGAGAAGTTTGATGTAGACAAAAGAATGGGTAATCTTGCCTCAAAAATTCTGGACAAAGGCATCCCTGTTAAAGGAATTTCAATTCCTCTGAATCATATGCCAGCTGAGAAAGATAACATGCAAAGAGGTAAGTAAAGTCTTCAACAACTTGCAATAACAGCTATTAAAGATGCTGACCAGAGTGAAGACATACATGAAGAAACAAATGTTGAGGAGAATGTCAGAACATCACCTGAACATCTTTCTGGTAGTAAAGATAATGCTGATGTAATCAATGTAGTTGATTTATCAGATGATGAGGTGATAGCTAGAGCAGTTCCTAGTATTGCAAAGAGGTTGAAAACAAGGAAGGGAAAGAAGGCTGAACCCTCTCCTAAGAAGTCATCTGATAATAAGAAGAAGACCATTGCTGTTGGACTAGCAAAAGCCTGGAGTAAAGTGGAAGTAAATCCTAGAAAGAGGAAGGCTGTGGAGCATTCAGAGTCTGACTATGATGTCGAAGAAGATGTTCAGGACATCACGCCTATCAGGAAAACTATTCTAAAGAGAATATCTGATAAGGTTCCTGAAGTTCCAATTGATAACATTTCTTTCCATTATGCCAGTAGTGCATCTATGTGGAAGTTTGTCTGTCAGAGAAGGCTAGCCCTGGAAAGGGAACTAAGTAAAGAAGCTTTGGAAATGGTGGAAATTATGGAATTAATTAAGACTGCTGGACTGGAAAAGACTATGACAAAACTTCCTAGATGTTACGAAGGGCTTGTCAAAGAGTTTATTGTAAACATCCCTATCAACATTACTGATAAGAGAAGCACAGACTTCATGAAAGTCTTTGTTAGAGGGAAGTGTATAAATTTTTCTCCTAACTCATCAACAAATATCTAGGTAGACATGATGGAGAGTGCAGTGATCTTGAGTCTACTGATAATGATATCTGCAAGGAGATTACTGCTGGCCAAGTGAAGGTTTGGCCATTGAAAGGGAAGCTGAAGACTAGCAAACTCAGCATAAAGTATGCGATGCTTCATAGGATTGGTGCAGCTAACTGGGTGCCAACCAACCATAAAACAACAATTGTTGTTGGTCTTGGAAAGTTTATTTATGTTGTTGGTAAGAAGATGAAATTTGACTTTGGAAGCTACATTTTCAACCAGGTGGTAAAACATGCTGAAACCAATGTTGTCAAGTTACCTATAGCATTACCCTCCTTTGTTTGTGGAATCATTTTAGATCAGCAACCAGAGACTTTAATAAGCTTAGATATAGCCTGCTAGAGGAAGACTGCCTTGTCCCTACACCCTAAGCTGTTTAATGGACATCATGTTCCAGATATTGTTGTGACATCAGAGGCTGGTGGTAACAGGAAGAGTACAAAGGCTGAACTGCTTGAAGAATTGAAGACCATGTGCAAAGACCTTGCAGCAATAATATCGGCATCCTTGGATCTATCTGATTATGATCAGATATAGAAGCATTCGCATATGATCATTTACACATATCTTGCCGGTGTTTGTTGGATCTGATATCTTCTATGATTATGATCTGCACACAACACACATTAGAACATAAAATAGTTCTTTCACAAATACTCATTGTTATCATCAAAACATAGAGATGACTTGCAGAGACAACTCTTGCTCTAACAATCTCCCCCTTTTTAATGATGACAAAACCATGCATTTTTATTGAACATTTTATACAAGGTAATCACCAAACATAACATATTCAGAGTCTGGAACAATAGCTCCCCCGGAATGTGTTAACCCCAAAATTTTATTTGTGATTGTCTAGAATCTTATCTGATCCAAAAACTCACAAAATAACAATTTGAGTTATCAGAACATAGAATAGAGAAAGACTACTCCCCTATCTGTCTTAAGGAGACAAAAGTCTTCAGCATCTGGACTTATTCATCAGAACCTTTGTCTTTAGATCTTTAGAAATTAGTTCCTTTGGTCGTCGTATGATAGCTCATAATCTTCAGAGTCTTCTGAAGCAATTTCTACTTTTCAGCAAAATCATTTTAGCATAGAGATAGAATAATTCTCTTCAAATAACTTAGCCACGCTATTTATCAAAATTGAACTTGTCTTTTCACTTAACAAACTCTCCCTGAGTTTCAGACTTGATGATCTTCAGATTTTTGATTTGGTCATACCGGTTCTGATCATCATTTAATATCTTGACTTTTCAGAGTTTGACTAGATAATAGGCCTTCATCTTAGAACCATGTTTCTATCAGAACTCGTTGGAAGATCAAAGCTTGATTTTTGATCAGATTGAAAATATTTTTGTGATCAATCAAAGCTTGATTCTGAATCTGATACCAACTGTAGATTTCATTCTTTATTCTGCTGAGTTTGATACCAATTGTAGATTCGGTCTGATTCCAAATCATTTTCTTTTAAGTTGAATTCTTCTTGGATCTTCTATCCAGATCTTCAGACAGTCTTCGACTTCTGATTTACTCAGTTCTTCTGAAAAGCATCTTGGATTGTAGAATCTGTCTTGACTACTTTTAGGAAGTTTTCTTCTTCTGATTCTTATGTTATGTGTATTATATTCTTAAATAGCTTACAACTTCTAAACAAAGTGAAATAGGAATCACGATAACATTGACTTTCAGAAAGTTCTAAACTTATGAACATTATTGGGTCAATCTGATTCTGAACACATGTTCACGAAGTGTACAACTTCGATAATATGAAGAAACATTACATAAAACCTTTAACCGAGTTCTTTCTAATTAACCTATTCTAAGAATGCCTGGTGAACTTGTTCAGAGTTCCTCGGTTAAGCATCAAACATCAAACGTTAGTGATAAGTGCATTTTATATGTTTGAGTTTTGCATATTATAAAAATCGTATTTCTTTTTCTCCCCCTTTTTGACATCATCAAAACGTTAGAGTATTTAAGCAATTTAATGTGATCAATATGAGAATGAATAATCTATCAGAATTAGTCATAATAATACATGTACACCATTGAGGAATAGAACTACCGAATTTTCATTTATTAATTGTTTGAGAAGCATTCAGCAATCAGAGAATAGAGTATAAACATTAAAAAAAAACTTAGATCCAAACTACATGACATGACAAAGACTAGTAAGACTTTAATCATCAAAGTCTTCAATGATGTCTACTCTGGAACATCTTGTTTCAGTTATTGAGGGTTGTGGTCCAAGTCTGCTTAACAATCCCCAGAACTTTTCTTTCAGCATTATCTCAGATAGTACCCTACCGTAAGGAACGTAAGAATGCATCTGAGTTCTTGAAACTCTAATAGAGTGTTTCAGGTGATTGAAGATGGTTTTGGGAAGGTCGATCCTATAGTGATGTGTTAGAAGGAAGACAAAGACTATGTCATCATGAGACAAAGTGCTTCTTGCGGTTGCTAGAGGACGAAGATTGGTTAGAGAGAATCTGAACCATGTTCTGGGAGAAGGACGAAGCTTCTCAGAGTTGTTTGGTTCATAAGGAGCTGAATTATCGAATAAAATCTTGTATCTCTCCACCATGCCTAAGTCAGATTGATAGTCATCAATAGTGACTCCAGAAGCGACACACTTTGTGATCTTCTCTATTGAGGAAATAGAGACAGCAATTCGGAGTTGATAAACTTTTGACCAGATGATATTGCCATCGTTACTAATCCTGGCATATTTCCAAAATTCCTTCACAAGAGCTGGAAAGATAGGACCATTTAGCAATGAGTAGTAACCATGCCATGATTGGATCTGCATTCTTTTTACAATTTCCACACCATCATAGTTGAGTCGAGCTAGATTTGGTCTTTTCTCTGAGATAACTTCTAAGGTTTCTACATTTCCTCTGAATGTTGGGGAAGCCATTGTTTTAGCACACACAAGATTTTAAATGGATATTAGTTTAGATTTGAGGATGAGAAGGGTTAGAAAATCAGTTCCTAGTATTTATAGACGGATGGGATTAAGAATTCAATCGTTTGTATTAATTATGGACTAGGTAGGTTATGAGTGCCTAATGTATACTACGAGACATAAATAATTTAAAAGGCAGGGAGTAGTTAATTTCTTTAATGAGTGAATTTCAATAGATCAGAAATAAGTAACTACCCTCCACTTAGTGGCTAAAATGACGGTCACATAATAATGGCGTCGAGGGGGAAATCACGAAACTACTATCCTACTGTAAGAAATATTAAGTGAGGGTAATTATGGTTTGATCATTTCCAAGAAATTTTACTGCTCATTATGCATTCTTTAAGTAGATATAATGATTTAAGATATAACCAAGATTGAACACATTAAACATTTTATGCATTAAGTGACACATTCCCGTCTTTAGAGACTGGAAAACCAGAGGGTTTCCATTTGATAGTATATACTTCTAATTGTAATTATTTAAATATTTTAAGGATTTTTTAGAAGAGATAAGTTATTTACTCCAAAGGAGACATTTCATTAATACATAGACAATGTGACACGTAATAAGATGATTAATTAAACTATTAATCAGACAAGAGTACAACAACAAGGACACGAGACACGATTAGCTTATCAGAACAGGCCTGTTCTCCTAACCACAAAAGACTTCACATTTAGTCTTCAACAAGCAATCTACTGGAAAGTTTTAAGAACCATTCTCTGCAATTTTCTCTTTGATTATATTCACTATTCCTTCTCTGAAGAAAATCTCAGACAAAACTCTTGCATAAGGAATGTAAGACTTTGTGCGATTTCTGGACTCAAAGATAGATTTCCAGAGACAATTGAAGATTGTTTATGGAAGGTTTATCTGAATATCCCTCATCAGAAAATAAATAAATTCATGATCATGATATCATAGTTCATCATGATTTTTTTCTCTTGGAAGAAAATTGGACAACACGAGCTTGTACCAAGCTTTGGGAATGGGTAGAAGATTTTCAGGATTGGAAGGTTTATATTCTGATGACAGGTCATGAAGAAAGGCAAATTTATTTGCAGGAAAGAACTAATTTTTGTCAAAATCAACAGTGATTCCAACGTTTTCACAACCAGTTGCGAGAGTGATTGAAAAGGGAGTGATAGAGATGGGGACTTCAAACACATAAGAAGTGATACAATCACTTTTATGATCAAGGTATGCATGCTTCTAGAAGTCCTTAACTAGATTCACGTAAATTAGTTTTTCCAACATAGTAGAGTATCTCATCCACTGTTGATCATAAAACACATCTACCAGGTTGCTAGCTATGTTACTCGTAAGAGGTGGAACATTAATTACAAATTGTTTTTAAGAAATAATTTCAAGCAGGTCTTCATTTCCTAAAAAGGTTAGTGGAGGCATTTTGGAAAATGGAGGATAGAGTTTTCATACTAATGTTTTATGTGATAGAAGAATTTGAATGTGATATCTTTTGATAGGGAGAGGTATCTTATATATATCTAAATAGGTAAGATGAGTTGTGCCTAACCTAGGGATGACGTAAATCAAGTACATATCACTTGACATGAGTTTTTATGACGTGAACAGTCTTTATAAAGGGAGAGATACTATTTAAATTATAGATAAGATCTTGGAAGTGTTAGCGAGGCTGAAACTGTCATACGGATAAAGTTACTTATGTCATACGGAAGATCTTTAGCATATTTTTAATGGGACTTATGCTCTTAGGGATATATCATGATTATTCAGGATATGCAATTATGACAGATGTTACACAGAGTGCACACATTGTCCAGAGATTTGATCAAAAGATTTTTCTTGAAAAGAGAGAATATTTTAGATCATTAATATTTTTACTTACCAGACAATTTTCAGTTTGTTCTTGCAGTGACTTTTAAATAGTCATTGATAAGGAAAGTCATACCTTAGAGAGTCTGAAATCCTTTCTGTTATACTTCATCTGAGTGCTTTCCATTCTGACTCTGAGCTTCTGATCATCATTTTTCATCTTCTGCTCCCTTCTGAGTGATCTTACGTTGTAATCTGACTTTGAGGAATATCGATGTCTTCTGAACTCGGATCTCTAGTCTGAAAACAAGAATCAATCTTTCCTTCAGATGATCTTTTCCTTTTTCATCTGACTTTTGAGAGCAATCTTCAGATACAGATATTCTGATCAACAGACCCTCTTTCTTCCATCAAGGTCACAATGCTTGCTTTTGAAGGATCAATAATTCTTTAGCTTGAGCATAAACCGCTGAGATATTATGTGCTAGAGAGAATTTATTGACATCTCATAACATCTTCTGACTCTGTTTCTTTGAACAGATGCAGAGCTTGTTCAGATACAAGTATCATCAAAACCCGTGAGTAACACATAACATATCTTATATGACACTCTTGTTCTAGCAGTACTGATCTGACTTGTTTAGAGTTAGTCCATCAGGGATTAACAGTATATCTGCTTCTGAAAGGAATGTCTACTGATTTCTTCATTCGAAAAACATCAGAGACTTAAATCCTTTTTGGCTTTGAGTAGATGACCATTGTCTTAGCATCTAGTCAAGCATCTTTATGATTTCCATCTGAGCCTCTGACAGGAATACCAGATAACATTCCAACAAATTTCCGTTGATTCAACTGAGATAGAATCACAAGTTAACAAAACTTGATTGTCTATGTTATTAAAATCAATGCTTAGGAATCATCCTGACTCAGATTCCTGAAGAATTACTAGATTCCCTTTTTTTGAAAATTCTTCAGATTTCTGCAAAGTTCCTAAGGGAAATAATATTCAATTCTCCATTGAATCTTAAACTGCTTGGTCGGTTAAACATCGGATGTTGAATCACTTCTAAGAGTTTGGATCCTTCAGCTTTCTGGTTTGTTCTACAGACTCCATTCTGAAGTTCAAAATCATAGAACAACAATCTTTTTTCTTTACATGAGGAATTTCTTAATGAGCTCTAATTGAGAAAGTCATGGGTGGACTAATCCGTTTCTTGAAAACATCTCAGAAACTCATAAGGAAATAAACTTCAGCTAACAAGATTTTTTATTTTCTGATGATTCAATCTTGAGCAAGTACGTTGTTTATCCAAACGTATTTTCTACGATAGGCATTCAACAGATACTACTTCGTATCTGATGAATCTATCTTATCAGCTGATTCTTCAATCTTCTTCAAGGCTTTAATAAGGAAGATCTTGTAGTTGGGAACAGTAAAATTTCAAGAATCAGTGATTTGCTCCGTTAATCCGTTTGATTACAATTTAGTACACAGTCATCTTCTAAACTAATACTAAAATTGTAAGTGGATTGAAATCTTACCCAGAGTATTTCTACACACCAAATCTGGATCTTTTTCTGACACTGTTAAGTGATTGATATCCATCAATGACAGAATCGAAGCTCTGATACCAATTGAAGGTACGAGAAAGACACAAGAAAGGGGGGTTTGAATTGTGTTTTAACTATTTAACAATTTTTTACAAACTTATCGTTCTCGTGCTTATAGAAAATCAGAGTTACGTTGAGAGACTCTGACTCTGCGATGCGTCATTCAGATTGTGCTATGCATGAAGCATAAGCGACAGGGAGAATTTGAATAAGTGATGCTTGAATCAGAATTGCAATGCGGAAGCTTATCAAAGATATGTTGCAAGGTTCTGACTTTCCATACAAGGTTCTAATAACATAAACAATAATTTAAAGCACAAGTAAGAGTAAAGAACACACAATATATCCTGGTTCACTTGAACACAAGGACTTAATCCACTATAATCAAACATAGATTACAGATGCACGGGCAATAGCCGGTGACTAACAACCTGCACAACCGCAGCTGTGACTAACCCACAATGAATTGTTCAGGGATTCCACTTAATAAATATAAAGAACATTGACCTAATAGGTTCCAATCTCACAAGATCTACTATCAGGATTTCACAGCTAAACGTTCAGGGATTCGACTTAACGAATATAACTTTTTTTGACCATTCTTCCAGGATTTTCAATGAGTTCCATCAGTGATCTCACAAGAGTCTATTCACACTTGATCCTCTTTGAGATATGACTATCATTGACCATATTTCAGGATTTCCACAACGACACCAAGCCATTGTATTCTCAAGTCTCCGATCACACTGATCACTTGAGGATTCCTAATTCACATAGAATTAGTTGTTCTGGAGATTACAATAATGCTTTTTAACAAGCAGATAACTCCTAATTTTAAGTACAAATGAACACTCAGTGTTCTAGAAAGATCTAAGCAACAACTCATTGCAAACTACATGATTCTAATAAGATGTACATGTTTTGACAGTTGAATAACATCTTGAGAATTCTTCATCTTCTTTGTTGAGCAAGATTCAAGCAACAACTCCCTTGCTACTAATCTTTGATCTTCATAGATGATGTAGTTGGTTGATGACTTGACTGATTTGGAATGTTGTCTTGTTCATTAACAACTTCTGATCCAATTTATTTTTGTTGTGTAGAATGATGATATTTGAGCTTCAACAACAATGGTCGTGTGTTAATGGTGATAGCTTTGAATATTTAGTGTAACAACAATAACTGATCTTTACGACTATCATCACATCGATACCTTCAGAAGCGCATACTCATTTCCTTTAAATAGCCTAGTAAAATATAGTCGTTATAGAGCCATTGGCTATTTGAAAAGAGTCGTTATGCAATGATGAAAGTTGTACTGCCATATCTTCTTTTTACTGTAGAAGTGATGGGATAGGCCTTTTAGAACGGTGTACATTCATTGCTAACGGTAACATTTGTCTTCAAATCTTCAGAGGCTTCTGATGGTAATTAATTGAAGCATGAGTAGAGACTTTCTAACTGGGTCTTCAGAAACTTCAAGTCTTCAGTCTTCAGAACTTGTCCATTAGGAATCTGTCTTCAGAGCTTCAGCACTTGTCTTGAAACCCATTATCTTCACTGCTTCAAGTCTTTATAATCTTCAGAACCTTGTTCACTCAGAATGCCATCTTCAGAGTCTTCAACACTTGACCTTTAGAACCATAATCTTCAGAACACTTCTGTCTTCAGAGTCTTTCTGCACTAGGTCTTCAAAGCCTTCAGCCTTCAGAACTTCAAGTCATGAGAATCTTCAGCACATTGGTTCTCCACGAGATTATTTCTTTAGAAGCTTCGCTATCTTCAGAATCATAACCACTTTTAGAGTAGCATCCACAAGAGCATTGCAGCAGTAATATCGGCATCCTTGGATCTATCTGATTATGATCAGATATAGAAGCATACTTGCTTCTTGCGACTTGTGTTACACATAGTAACTCGCATATGATCATTTATGCACATCTTGTTGGTGTTTGTTGGATATGATATCTTCTATGATTATGATCTGAACACAACACACATTAGAACATAAAATAGTTTTTTCACAAATACTCATTGTTATCATCAAAACATATAGATGACTTACAGAGACAACTCTTGCTCTAACAGTACTCTGCTCTCAAGATTTTTCTCGCCATTGTGTGTCCTTTGGCACTCATGCCAAAGGATCCTTCTTGAATTTCCTTCATTAACATGTTTGATTCTGGTCAATCTACGCATCGGAGCCAGACCATGTCAAAGTTTCTCTTATAAAGTGTATCACCGCTCTGGAAGAAGTTGCCAGCCAGTCTCCTGAGAGTCTTCCTGTCTTTTCTGGATGCCCCAAGTGGGTATTCTTATTTCTGAAGGAAGCATTTGAAATCGTGATACCAAGGTTTGTCGTATATGACTGCTTCGATCGCAAAGATGTTGGCGGGCCTTTCAAGGTGCATTATGTCAATCTTAGGTACATCATTCCAATGATTAACAACAATCATGGAAGAGAGAGTAGCTAGTGCATCAGCCATGTGATTTTCTTCGCGAGGAATGTGATGAAACTCGATTTTGTTGAAGAATGGTAACAACCTTCTCGCGTAATCATTGTAAGGAATCAATCCAGATTGGTATGAGTTCCAATCTCCTTTGATCTGATTGATAACCAAGGCCGAGTCTCAGTATACATCCAAATTCTTAATCCTTAAGTCGATTGCTTCTTCGAGACCCATGATACAAGCTTTGTATTCGGCCTTGTTGTTGTGCACTTGAATGTTAGTCTGACAGTGAAAGGAATGTGGGTACCCTGAGGTGTTACAATGATTGCCCCAATTCTGTTTCCATAATTATTGATAGCTCCATCAAAGATTAGTCCCCATTGGGAACCTGGTTCTGGCCCTTCACTAGGTAGCGGTTCATCACAATCTTTCATTTTCAAGTACATGACATCTTCGTCTGGGAAGTCAAATCCGACTGATTTCTGATCGTCAATTGGTTGATGAGCCAAATGATCAGCTAAAATACTTCCCTTGACGACTTTCTGAGCATGGTACTCGATGTCGTATTCTGATAACAACATCTGCCAACGGGAAATCCTTCCCGTGAGAGCAGGTTTTTCAAAGACGTACTTGATCGGATCCATTTTGAAGATTAACCAAGTAGTGTGACAAATCATAAACTGGCGAAGACGTTTGGCTGCCCAAGCCAGAGCACAACAAGTTTTCTCGATCATAGTGTACTGAGTTTCACTGTCGGTAAACTTCTTGCTTAAATAGTAGATGGCCAACTCTTTTCTTTTTGTTTAGCCTTGTTGGCCAAGTACACAACTCATAGAGTCTTCCAAGACCGTTAGGTAAATGATCAGTGGTCTTCCTTCCACTAGAGGAGATTGAATCAGTGGATTTGACAGATACTCTTTGATACTGTCGAAAGCTTTTTGGCAGTCTTCTGTCCAGTCGCAGGTTTGATTCCTTTTTAGTAATTTTAAGATTGGCGCGCATGTCGCGGTCATGAAGGATATAAACCTTGAGATGTAATTTAGACGTCCCAAAAATCCTCTGACCTGTTTCTCAGTCTTTGGTGAAGGCATTTCTTGATTGGCCTTGACCTTGTCACGATCAACCTCAATTCCTTTTTGGCTAACGATGAACCCTAAAAGTTTTCCTGAGCGGACACCAAACATGCATTTGTTGGGATTCAAGCAGAGTTTGTACTTCCTCAGACGCTCGAATAACTTTGACAAGTGGGTCACATGCTCCTCTTCTATTTTAGATTTGGCAATCACATCATCGACATACACTTCGATTTCTTTGTGCAACATATCGTGAAACAGAGTTGTCATGGCCCTTTGATAGGTTGCCCCAACGTTCTTCAAACTGAACAAAATTACCTTGTAACAAAAGGTGCCCCATGGGGTGATGAATGAAGTTTTCTCCATGTTTTCCGGTGCCATTTTGATTTGATTATAGCCCTAGAATCCATCCATGAAGGAGAAGATTTTGAACTTTGTTGTACTGTCTACCAACATGTCTATGGGTGGCAAGGGAAAGTCGTCCTTTGGACTGGCTTTTTTCAGATCCCTGTAGTCTACACACATTCTGACTTTTCCGTCCTTTTTGGAACTGGCACTATGTTGGCCAACCATTGAGGATATTCTAAGGCGGCAAGGAAACCTGCGTCGATCTATTTCTGCACTTCCTCCTTGATTGTGATAGCCATATCCGGGTGAGTCTGTCTTAGCCTTTGTTTCACCGACGAACATTCTGATCTTAACGGTAAATAATGTTCCACGATGCTGGTATCCAACCCTGGCATATCTTGATAGGACCAAGCAAACACATCTGGAAACTCTTTGAGAAGTTCTATCAAGCCTTTTCTGACAATCGGACTGAGCATTGCTCCAATCTTAACTTCTTTCTTCTCTTCTTCTGTACCCAAGTTGACCGTTTCCAACAGCTCTTTGTGAGGTTTAATGGACCTTTCCTCTTGTCTGAGTAATCAGGAGATCTCTTCTAGAATTTCTTCGTCTTCTTCTTCTTCAGCTTCAAATACCGGGAATTCAAACTTGGGAGAAGGCATTGCATCGTATGTTTCAATGGCGTTTAAAATAAGCAATCTGCATGACGTGATGATTTGGATTTAGAAGAGATAGAGAGAATGCAAGAGTGTGTGCAGTGTATTTTTTGAAAATTTATTGTTTTTATTTTGAGTTGTTTTAGGATTACCATTTTCTTAAAAACGAAAAGTGAAAACAACAATAACTATAGAAATTACAGAATGACATTGTTTATTTATGATTTGTCGATTCTTGAAACTACAGCCTGTCTTACCCCAAATTTTGACCACTAAGATTTCCCATCATTAGGCAAATAATCATCACAATATGGGTAAACCATCATACCTCATCAGTCTCCCCAAACATGGTGACCATTCACTACTATCAAAAATTAAGGTTTCAAGCCCTCTCTGAGCCTTAGACAAAGGATCAATAAAGATTTGACATGATCTTCAACTTGCCTAACCTCTCAAACATCCACAATGGATCAAGAGGACTCCCACAGCAAGAATCAAGCACAAGGTTGCAGCATTCTGAGTGGATCAAGCCTCAAGATCGCCAGTGTCACCAAATTAGGGTTTGGTCGACCAGGGCCTCCAGATGGAAATTTTCCTCTAGGAATGTGCCAATGCTTTAAAGCATAACCTAATATACTCCATGGAACCTCATAGACCCAATCATCAAGTCAATTTGGCCTCAGGGGATGCATTCACTAATAATCAGGAATTAGGGTTTCTTGACCAAATTCACCCCTAAGTTAACTTTTGGGACAAATCATGAGTCAAGACCTCAAGACATAATTTGAGGGTCTCTAATACACCACATTGATCCATTTGCAACAATGGATTGGTCCAAGAAGCTTGATCAACAAGTTTCAAATTCATCAGAACCACAATTAGGGTTTCGCAAAAAAAGTCAATTGTACCTTTGACTTTTGACCGAGGCATGCTCCTAAACCTTGGGACATGATTCAATACACCCAATAACACCTATGAAAACTATCCATCAAGTTTTATTTAGGTCAAGGACTTGATTTCATAGAGGATCGCATAGTTTGGAATTTATCTGACAAAAAGTCAACTGTGCACAAAAGTCAACTTTGACTTTTTGAGATTTTTCACAATTATGGTTCTTTGACCCTAAAATGATGATAATGTACTATTAGAATCATCATTCATCAAGAAAAATCAAGAAAAGGGGGATAACTTGTAAAAGGGGTAACCATAAAAAACTTAGAAATTTTCTAAGTTACGGAACAAAGTGGCTAGGGTACCAACTTCCAAGGATCATAACTTGAGATCCAAGCAACCATTTGGACTGATCCAAAGATGGATTTGTAGCTCTCGTGGCACACTTTAAAAGTTTCAACTACACCTCATTCCACTTCCTCATGGATTTCAAGTTATGGAATGGCCAAAATCACAAAAAGTGAAAATGTCACTTTTTTCCAACACTTAGTGAAATTTTCACTAAGTCAGAATCTGCCTTCACTTTTTTCCAAATGTAGGGGCATTTTTCACTTGGATCCAAAAGGTATCAAAACAAACTATGATCACGCATATGTTGTATCATATGAGAGCTTCCCAAAATGGCCAAGAACTCCATGAAAATCCACTTGAGCCATGAGATATGACCATGCCAATGTGCCTTGCTGCAAACTGTCATGGCAAGGCAGATTTGTGCATTTTGCTCGATTTGCCAAATTTGTGCAAATGACAAACATGTATATCCATCTGAACACCTCAAAAGGAGACCAAGGAGGGACAAACACTGATACATCAGCCTCCCAAGTCCTTGGAACTAAAAGTAGCATGTCAAACCTAGAAATCCCTATAGAGGGGGACAAGACTCTGATTTTGTTTTGGAGCATTCAATGGATGCACCAAGGTGGCATGGACTGAGCCATTTCCATCTGAATTCAGTCAAGACATATCCAAGACCAAGGGAACCAGTAGCCTGTGCCCTAACCTCTAGTCAATGGCTAGAGGAGACTTGGCTTCCCATTGATCAACATTGGCAAAACCTCTGTTGTAGTTACCATTCACTATTACAGCCAAAACAAACTTACGCTACAATAAATAGAGCTCATTTGTGATTAGTTTGAGTACACCAAAGCCATTAAAACAGATGCTTTCCTCAAAATCACCTTCTCACTTCCAAATTTTCTTTCCAAAGCATGTTACTATCGGGTTTTGAGTTTGAGAGTAATTCCAACCAAACCAATCACACACACACCTCATAAACATCATATAGAAGTGATCCAAACTCTCACAAGTGACCTGTAACACCAAAATCACAAAGTCCGCTCTCAAAACCTCGAAATAGGGCCTTTTTGCATTTTTCAAGCCATGTCTTGATTCAGTCACTTTCCAAACCAGATAAAACCTCAAACACACTCCAAATATCATCCTTGAACTGTCCCAAATGGTTTCACATATCTGGAACACCATTTGAGAGAGTTGGTATTTTGGCCACTTTTGCCCCTTTTGCAAGAAAGGGCCAGCTTCCATTCCTGAGGTTTCCAGCTGGTTCCAATCATCCTAAAAGCTTATAAGGGATCATTTGAGAGTGTTTAAAGCATAAAAACATTTCTGGAACAAAGCACTTGGCAGATTGCCCAAAAAGCTCCAAGGAAGGTAAGCATCACAACTTGAATTCTTTAAAATATGCCTTGCTTTGAGGTCCACTGATCATGCATCTCTTATACATATTATATGTGTTGTGTTTGAACCAATTCATCATGTAATTCATGCCTGTACCAAGAGGTAGCACAGAAAATGAAAAATATGGCCTATTTCAAAACCACTATCGGGTTTTGAGGAGGATTTATTTTCTGAAAAAACCACCACCACCATTAGATTCTTTGTGAAATTCTATGCCAGATGCATATAAATTTTGTCTCCATCCATGGAGAAATGAGAAAGTTATGGCCTTCACATTTCTGACCAAAATCTTGCCTTGCCTTGCCTTGGGCCAGGCCAAAAAACAAGGCAAGCCTTGTATATTTGTGGTTGTGTTTCAATACACGGATGTATCATCACCCCAGTGGTAAGGCGCGCGTGCTGCACACAAGAGGTCTGGGGTTCGAATCCCCCTCGCCCCAGATCCTCTTTTTTACCACTTTTTCATATTTTATTCTTTTTCATATTATTTTTAATGATTTGAAAAATTAATAACTCACTCAATTTTAATTATTTTTTATTGGTTCTTTTTGTAAAAAATCAAAAAAATGTTGAAATATTTTATTCCACAAAAAAATCAAATTTATATTATTTATTTAATGTAATTAGTATTTTGTGAATAAATTCATTTTTAATTGTTTTTAAACATTTAAAAAGTGAATATTTACCTTGAAAATCAAAACCAAATGAGTTTTAATTCATCTTGTGATTAAAACCTCATTTTTCAAACCTTAAACAAAAATCAAAAGTGGTTTATTCAAACTCATTTGGTATTTTTACATTTTATTGATTTTCTTTGAATATTTACTTTTAAAGAAAAATAAAATTAGAGTTTCTTTGATTTCAACTCTCATCAATCATTTTTAAAACTTTGGGCCTCTTAGTAGAGTGTAAGACCCAACCCTTTGTAAATACAAACCTTTTTGGGCCTCAGATATTGTATAAGTCCTGTTGTATTTTCAAAATCACAGCGCGATCGTCGCCTTTTAAAACAAAACCATAGGTCTCTCCTTGAGCTATAAGACTCATTCCTTTTCTTAAAACAAAACTTTGGGCCTCTTAGTAGAGTGTAAGACCCAACCCTTTGTAAATACAAACCTTTTTGGGCCTCAGATTTGTATAAGTCCTGTTGTATTTTCAAAATCACGGCGCGATCGTCGCCATTTAAAACAAAACCTTGGGCCTCTCCTTGAGCTATAAGACCCTTTCATTTTCTTAAAATAAAATTTTTTTTGGGCCTCTAATAGAGTGTAAGACCCAATACCCTTTGAAAACTAAAACATTTTTGGGCCTCAGTCATTGTATAAGACCCACTGCGTTTTCAAAAAATCTCGGCGCGATCGCCATTTCAAAACGGAAAAAATTTCGGGCCTACCTTCGTGTTATAAGCCCCATTTCCTTTCTTTAAAACCTTTGGGCCTCCAATAGAGTGTAAGACCCAATCCACTTTTAACCAAAACATTTTTGGGCCTCAGATATTGTATAAGTCCCTCTGTGTTAAAAGAAAAAACCTCGGCAAGATCGCCAGTTCAAAATAAAACCGTGGGCCTCTCCTTGAGCTGTAAGCCCCATCACTGGTACAAAAACACTTTGGGCCTCTAATAGAGTGTAAGACCCAACCTCCTTGTACATAAAAACTTTACAGGCCTCACATATTGTATAAGTCCCTCTGTACAGTTTTCAAAACAGCGGTACGATCATCGTTAAAACTTGGGCCTCTCCTTGAGCTGTAAGCCCCAACAAACTTTTCAAAGAACTTTCTCCTTTGATTTTTAATATAATATTGTTATCAAAGCTTTCTTTGTTGAACAACTAACAAAACAACATGGAAGCTCTACAACGGGTAAGTGTTTATCTGCTTTCATTTATCGCTTTCATATGTATATAACTGTATTGTGGGGCTGCTTCACTGTAAGTCTTCTTTCACATCATTTTTATATTCTTGTCAAATATCAACTGTATAATACTAGTATAGTTATTTAGAGTTTCCCCCAGAAACTACGTCTAGAACTAGGTAAATCCTGTTGGTCACTCTTAAATACAGTCAAAACTAGATCCCCTATAGGATTCCAGATACAGTCTTCCCTTCTCTTGGGGTTAAATAATATGGAACAAAGAGAAAAGCAGTATTTTTGGTGAACCTTTTCTCAGACTGTCACCCTTAGAAATTGTCAAAGAGACTCTACTCCCCAGAGTTGATCTATTCTCCGTGAATAGCATCTCTTGAGTTTCTTCCAAATTCAAGAACCTTCCTGGCTTGATCTATTCTCTGTGAATAGCATGTCTTGAACTTCTCTTGGTTTGGGGATCCACAGACTTCCTCAAGGCATCCTCGCCTCCTCTTGGGCGTTGTACAAGGACCCTTCGGCTTCTTAGAAGTTCTCATGCCTTCTCTGGGGCTTAATGCAAGGACCCTGATGACCTCTTACAGGTATAAGACAGAACTTAGCCATCCTTTGCTAGAGCAGTCTTTCCAACGTCAAAACTCCAGTCGTTGTGGGGTTGATACCCATCCCTTAATACCCGTGCCTCCTCTTGAGCCTTGTAGAATAGATAAAACTCTAGACTTGGACAGTCTAAGACCCTTGAGTCTCAAATATATTCTCAAGTTCCCTTCAAACATAGGCAGAAACCCGGTCTCTCTCATGAGAGTTCCCTATACTTGGACTCGCTTCAGGATCTCCAGAATCCACGGCGGTAAGGTAGCCTCCTCTTGGGCTTTGTACAATGACTCTCCCGGTGGAGTTAACCTTTTCAGACTCTCTTGTTGAGTTAGTCTCCCCTTTAGCCTCCGTATTGGGCTTCGTACAAGACACAAAAAACACTCTCTTGTTGAGTATAAAAGATGCTCTTGTTGAGTCAAAGCCCTTTTTAGCCTCCGTTTTAGGCATCGTATAAGACAGATAAAAATCATTCTCTTGTTGAGTATAAAAGACTCTCTTGTTGAGTCACTCCCCTTTTAGCCTCTATCTCGGGCTTCGTACGAGATACTAAAACACTTTCTTGTTAAGTATAAAAGACTCTCTTGTTGAGTCAATCTCCTTTTAGCCTCTATCTCGGGCTTCGTACTTGACATCAAATCACTCTCTTGTTGAGTATAAAATACTCTCTTGTTGAGTCAAACCTTTTAGCCTCCGTCTTGGGCTTCGTACAAGACACATAAAAGCGCCCTCTTGTTGGGTCAATCGCCTCCTCTTAGGCTTTGTATAAGGAAAACCTCGGTTAAGTCAATTAACATTTTAGCATCAAACCTGTGTCTTGCTCACAACATACAAACAACAACAACTCCTTTTCCTTCATCTAATTGTAGTAAGCGGCAAGCCTCTGGATTATTTCATCCACACCACTGTCCCTCTTTTAGCATGAGAAATTCCTAAGGAAAGATGGGATTGCTCTACACTGAGTTAAAGTCTTTTCCTTCAAGTTAAAAATCCCCTATAAAGGAAATTATGGCATTGCTGGATTCACATATCCCAGTTAAATTAATCCTCCTTTATAATCAGTGTAGGGAGCGATTTTGGACGCGGTTCTTAAGCGCTAGTCACTCTCTGCGGTTTGAGCTTACTACAGGTCGATTCATTTTTTATCCTATTGTGAGCTGATGAAGGAAGGGAAATAGATGTCTCCAATTAACCCTGCTTTGCATACTGAATTTAAACAGCGGTCTGTTAGGTTACGGATGTTATCAATGTGGGGGGGCCTTTGTACTGGTTATTTGTATTTTCGCCAATACGGGTTTCTTTCTTTTTATTTTGACAGAAGGTTTCTGGCGGGGAACAAGGATTAGGATGTTTAGGACTGATGCTTTTTGATAGATATGTGAGAGTATGGGATTTGGGTTTTTTGTTTAGTGTGCTCGCTAAGATCTTTTCTTTCGATCTTATGCCTACGTATTCCCGTTTACCGAAACAGGGAAATCAGAGCGTTCGTAGTTCCTCCTATTCTATGGGAGGAAATTGGTTGTTTTGGTGTCTTGTTCAAAGCCCAAGACGTGAAGCGAAAGGTGGTTTGTATCTTGATCAAAGCCCAAGATGTGAAGCTGAAGGGTTTATTTGTGTCTTGTTCAAAGCCCAAGACGTGAAGCTAAAAGGGGTGTTGACTTTAGAGGGAATTTGTCATCTCTAAAGGGGGGTTGTATGTCACAACTTATTTTTAAAGGAGAATTAATTTAACCGGGATGTGTGAATCCGGCAACACCATAATTTCCTTTATAGGGGATTTTAACCTGAAGGAGAAGACTTTAACTCAGTGTAGAGCAATGCCATCTTTCCTTAGGAATTTATCATGCTAAAAGAGGGACAGTGGCATGGATGTAGATGATCCAGAGGCTTGCCGCTTACAGCAATTAGATGAAGGGGAAGGAGTTGTTGATGTTTGTGTATCGTGAACGAGGCACAACTTTGATGCTAAAAGGTTAATTGGATCAACCAGTGGTTTTCTTATATAAAGCCTAAGAGGAGGCTAATATGTGTCTCGTACAAAGCCCGAGAGAGAGGCTAAAAGGTTTTGACTCAACGAGGGAATCTTTTGGTATCTCGCATAAAGCCCGAGATGGAGGCTGTTTGACTCAACAAGAGAGTTTTTTATATCTCGTACGAAGCCCGAGATGGAGGCGAAAAGGGTTTTGACTCAACGAGGGAGTCTCATATGTGTCTCGTACAAAGCCTGAGAAAGAGGCTAAACGTTGTTTGACTCCGTTGTGGAGAATCATCATTGTACAAAGCCCAAGAGGAGGCTAAGGTAACTGTTTCGGTTAAGTGACATGTCCGGTATGTTGATTTTGAAAGAGAAAATAAGTTCTTATATGAGCAACACTGTACTCAGGGATTTGATTTGAGGACCAGGGATATTTCCTTTTCTTTAAGGAATTGGGAAATCCGAAGGGTATTGAGACTGTTCGAGTCTACGGGTTTCCTTCTTATTTTTGAAGGGGTCACTTGAGAATGTCTTTGAGACTCAAGGAAATTAGACTGTCTGAGTCTAGAGTTTCATCTTTTGTACTATGCTTTGAGAAACAGTAGTACACTCTATGAAAGGATTGTTCTATGGAGATTACTAAGTTCTGTTCCTATACCTCTAGGTGGTCGTCGGGACAATTTGTACGAAGCCCAAGAGGAGGCTGGAATCTTTTAAGAAGCCGATGGGTCCTTGTACTAAGCCCAAGAGGAGGCTATCATTCCCGGAGGAAGAGATCATTATACGAAGCCTAAGAGGAGGCTGTGAATACTTCTAAGAAGCCGTAAGGTCCTTGTACTAAGCACAAGAGGAGACGGGGTTGCTTTTAGGAAGCCTGTGGGTCCTTGTACGATGCCCAAGAGGAGGCCGATTGCTTTTAAGAAGCCGATGGGTCCCCAAACCCCGAGAAATTCAAGGCAACCTATTCACAAGGAATAGATCAAGTCAGGGAAGTTCGAGAATTTGGAAGAAACTCAAAGATGCCATTCACGGAGAATACATTCATCTTTGGGAGTAGAGTTTCTTGATGATTCCTAATGAGGACGGCCTGAGAGAAGACTGTATCTGGTGATCCTATTGGGGATCTAGTTGTCTATTTCTATAAACAAACGAAACGGCGTCACCTAGTTCTAGACGTAGTTGCCGGGGAAACTCTAAATATCTATACTATTATTACACAGTTGATATGAGTTTATGAAAGAAGACTTACAGTGAAACAACCCCACAATACAGTTATATGTTTATGAAAGCGGTAAATGAAAGCGATAACCACTTACTCGGTTGTAGAGCTTCCATGTTGTTTGGTTAGTTGTTCAACAAAGAAAGATTGAAAACAACAGTGTATTCAAAATCAAAGGAGAAAGTGCTTTGAAAAAGAAAGATTTGGGGCTTACAGCTCAAGGAGAGGCCCAGGGTTTGATTTTATCAGTGAGCGCACTGTTTAAATTTGTACAGAGGGACTAATACAAGTGACTGAGGCCCAAAAAGGTTTTCTGTACAAAGGGATGGGTCTTACACTCTCTCAAGAGGCCCAAAAAGTTTTAAAGAAAAAGAGTGAGGCATATAACACGAGGGTAGGCCCAATTGATTTTTCCGTTAAAAATGGCGATCGCGCCGAGGTTATCTTTTAACGCAGAGGGACTTATACGATAAGTGGGCCCAAAATGTTTTGGTTAAAAGGGGATTGGGTCTTACACTCTAATAGAGGCCCAAAAGTTTTGAATGGGTCTTATAGCTCAAGGAGAGGCCCAATTGTTTATTTTTGAAAAGGCGACGATCGTGCCGTTTGTTTTTTACGGTATCGGGGCTTATACAATACACTGAGGCCCAAAAATGATTTGGTCAAAAAAAGGATTGGGTCTTACACTCTATTAGAGGCCCAAAAAGTATTTTGAAAATGATTTATGAGGGTTGAATTAATCCAAAACCCTAATTTGCTTTCAAAATGTCTTTAATTGAATAAAAATTCAATTAAAAGGATCAAAATTGTTAAACACATGGAAAACAAATTATGATCTTGGATTAATGCTTCAAAAATTAAGTATTGACCTACAAAATAATTAGAAAGCATTAAAAGTTGCAAAATCAAGGTAGAAAAAATATTTTAAATGTTAAAAACAATTAAAACATTAATTCTTTGCAAAAATATCAATTATATAAAATAAATAATATTTTTGGGATTTTTTGGAAGAATAAAATATTTTAGCATTTTTGTGAATTATTAAAAAAAGAATCAACTCAAAATCATTAAAACTCAGAGAGAAATTAATTTTTGAATCAATTAAATAAAATAAAAAAAATTCAAATATTTGAATTTGAAAGAAATGGCTCCAAGAACAACCAAGAACACGCGCGTGTTCTGGGTTTTGCCCAGATTTGCATTTTCTATCCAATCTCACTGAATACTTGATTATATCATGCAATCCACATATCATTATCCTCGTCTCAACCTCACAATCATGTCTATGTCCATTAATTTCATTTAAATTAAACATATAACAATAAATCACGAAAAATCCTCAAGAACCCTAATTTCTGCATGAAGGCTAGGATTTTTGATACACGATTCAAACAATGCAATTAATTGAGGGGAAACATTCTATGCATGATTATGAACATATGGCCAAATTATTGTGCGAGGAAATGTGCATGGATTGAGAGATGACCAAGTATATGCTTACCTCTAAGCCGTGACAGCAAGTGCAATGTTATTTTTGAGTTGGAGGTGTTACAGATGAGTTGTGATGATCTGAACAGCTTCCCTACACCCTATGGAGTGTGTTTGAATGCTTAGACTTGATGGAAATTGGCTAGATCACTTCATGGCATCTCAACTGCACCTTGGTTAAAACCTTGAGCAATTGACTGGTGATTCTGAGAAATCAGTGTTCCAGATGTTGTTTAAGTGTTTGATCAGCTCATATATGATGTATGTGAGGTGTGTGTGTGATTGGTTTGATTGGAAAAGCTCTCAAACTCAAAACCTGATAGTGACTTGCCTTAGAAGGCAAAATTAGAGTGAAAGAAGAGATTTTGAGGAAAGCATCTGTTAGATGGCTTTGGTGTATTCAAACTGATCACAAATGAGCTCTATTTATAGTATAGCAAGTTTGTTTTGGGATCCACAGTGAATGGCAATTGCAGCAGAGGTTTGGCCAATGTTGTCCAATGGAAATCCAAGTCTCCTCTAGCCATTGACTAGAGGTTAGGGCACATGGCTGTGGTTCCCTTGGTCTTGGATAAGTCTTGACTGAATTCAGTTGAGAATGGCTCAGTCCATGCCACCTTGATGCTTCCATTGAATGCCTCATTCCAAAATTGGAGTCTTGTCCCTATTTTGGCCATTCTAGGTTCAACATGCTATTTCTTGTTCCAAAGACTTTGGAGGCTTGGATCAGTGATTGTCCCCTTTAGATTCAATCCTCTGAGGTGTCCAAGTGGATAGGAGCATTTGGATTTGCCTGATTTTGGAAAATCGACCAAAAATGCAAAATCTGCCTTGCCTTGGCAGATTTTAGCAAGGCAACTTGCCAATGTCATATCTCATGGCTCTAATTGAATTTGGTAATGTTCTTGGCCATTTTGGAAAGCCCTTACATGATACAACAACTATTTGAACATGTTTGGTTTTGATCTCTTTCGAATCCAAGTGAAAAATCCCCCTACTTTTGGCAAAAAGTAAGGCAAAATCTGACTTAGTGAAATTTTCACTAAGTGTTGAAACAAAGTGACTTTTCTTGATTTTGATCACTCCATAACTCGAAATCCATGAGGAATTTGGACATAGGTCAGTATGAAGATTTTGTAGAGGGCAATGAGATCTACAAATCAAGCTTTGGATGAAAAAAATGGCTTTGTGGTTTAGGAGTTATGGTCCTCCAACGTTGGCATATTAGTGGTACTTTTTCCATAACTTAGAAATTTTTCTAAGTTTTATGGTTACCCCTTTTACAAGTTATCCAACTTTTCTTGATTTTTCTTGATGAATGATGATTCAAATCATACATTAACATCATTTTAGGGTTAAAAATCCATTTTGGTGAAAAATCTCAAAAAGTCAAAGTTGACTTTTGTGCACAGTTGACTTTTTGTCAGATGAATTCCAAACTGTGCAATCCTTCAGGAAATCATGTCCTTGACCTAAATCAAACTTGATGGACATGTTCCATGGGTGTCATAGGGTATATTGAATCATGTCTTAGGGTTTGGGTGCATGTCCTGGTCAAAAGTCAAAGTTACAGTTGACTTTTCCCTTAAAACCCTAATTGTGGTGCAGATGAAATTGAGACTTGTTGCTCTAGCTTCTTGGATTAATCCATTATTCCAAATGGATCAATATAATTCATTAGAGACCCTCAAAGCCTCTCTTGAGGTCTTGGCTCATGATTTTCCCCAAAAGTCAACTTAGGGGTGAATTAGTTCAAGAAACCCTAATTCTTGATTTTTGATGTATGCATCCCCTGAGGTCAAATTGACTTGATGATTGGGTCCATGAGGTTCCATGGAGTATATTAGGTCATGTTTTGGATCCTTGGCTTGTGCCCAGATGAAATTTTTCATCTGGAGGCCCTGGTCGACCAAAACCCTAATTTGGTGACACTATCGATCTTGAGACTTGATCCACCTAGAAGGGAACAGCCTTGTGCTTAATCCTTGGAGTGGGAGTCCTTTTGATCCTTTGTGGATGTTTGAGGGATTAGACAAGTTGAAGATCATGTCATTCCTTGATTGATCATTTGTCTAAAGCTCTGAGAGGGCTTAAAACCCTAATTTTGATTATAGTGAATGCTCAACAACCCTTGAGGCATTTGATGAGGCATGTTGGTTCATCCATATTGTGATGATGATTGACACAATGATGGGAAATCTTAGTGGTCAAAATTTGGGGTATGACAGATGCCCCTATTTAATCTTCTTGGACCCGAAGGTGTGAATGACGAAGGTATTCGGGCATTTGGGGTGCAAGAGGATTAAATATCGGAATACCCGAAATTTTGATGGCTATGAATGGTAGCGCGCGCATTCATCTTCTTTTGCTAAGCAATGATGCTTAAAAAAAGGTAAACTTCCCCTCGATCCTGGTTTTTGGCCAAGGAACTGGTCTCAGTTTCTGATTTAAACTTCCCCTCGATCCCGGTTTCCTACCAAGGAACTGGTCTTAGTTTCTGATTTAAACTTCCCCTCGATCCTGGTTTCCTACCAAGGAACTGGTCTTAGTTTCTGATTTAAACTTCCCCTCGATCCTGGTTTCCTACCAAGGAACTGGTCTAAGTTTCTGATTTAAACTTCCCCTCGATCCTGGTTTCCTACCAAGGAACTGGTCTTAGTTTCTGATTTAAACTTCCCCTCGATCCTGGTTTCCTACCAAGGAACTGGTCTAACTTTCTTTTGTCAATAAACTTTATTGACAAGGGACGCTATTCGTAGCGGTTTTCCTCAAACTTCTCGCCGAATTTTCCTGGAGAGATGCCATTTGACAAAAAAACTTTTGATGTCAGACCTGCTGGGGAACCCATTCGTCTGAGTTGTAGAGGTGCACAAACTTCTCTGTTGGAGACACATTTGTCGACTCTATCTGGGGAAAGCAAGTCTCTTGAGAGACTGTTTTCGTTTGGGGTCTTACATCATACTTTTCTCGGGATCTTTCCGGAGAAATGCCATATGATGGGATCCAATTTTGAGGTGCCAATGACCTTTTCATCAACGGTCTTTTGGAGAAAGGCAGCTGTACTGCCAAATCTCTGCTTAGGAGGCTTTCTCTGGGGATTTTTCTTTAATCCGAGAAAGCAAGGATATCATCTTCAATGGCGAAGAGTGACATTTTTAGAAAGCTTCTCTGGCTTTTCAGAGGTTCAAGTTATCAAAGTGGTCGAGTGCCGACTCTAATCCAGAGATACACTGGAGGCAAGATTGTTCAAACGCAGCATTTCTTGACGAGGCAAGAACTGACAACTCGATTGAGAGGACTTTTATCACTAGGGGATAAGACCGACTAGAGTGATAGTGATGCAATATGAATATGAATGCAAATCAAATGCATGATGTATGTATGTATATGCTGACAAAACTGACGCGGCATACAGACTGACGAGTGAACACAACTAGATACTCGGCCATCGCGGGGCGAAGAAGTGCCGCTGGTTCAAGATAGCAATTCCGTCTTGCTTAGGAGAGATAGTCCCTACGGGGAATACCGTTGATCGGGCTTAGGAGATAAGAAATCGGCCGAAGAGGTCAGATGGAATAGTCGCATCCGACACTGTTGATCCTTCATTCAGGCGCACTGACCTAGAAGGAGTACTTTGATTCTGTACTTTGAAGTTTGCTTACTTCTGGAGAAGCGGTTGATACTCTTCTGATGTTCAACAGTCAAAAGAAATTGCCGAATTTATTTTAAAAGCAGAAAAAGTTTTAACAAGTAAATTCATTTTTGTTTTGTTTCAAGAATCGTTAATCATGTTAACAACGTCGTTCTGTAAAGCTAAAACAAATTAGAATTACAAACAAAAGCACAAGGGCTCAAATTTTATTGATAAGATGGAGATCAGCCAAACGCGTGATTCCAAAGAGTATATACAAAGTTTGAAAATGGTAATTTACAAGGAAAAGGGCTACGTTGAAACATAACGACCACTATCCTTCTACCAACTTTGAATTCGGGACATCCTGAGCTTCTGTCGAAGATAACCTTGACTGGAGTTTTCCTCCGATGGATGCTGTAACTGCTGCTGCTACCGAGGGGCTTGCCTCTGTTGAACATAGTTACTTGTCATTATCCCTAATTTTTACCTGGATTGTACTATGATGTTTCCAATCCACCAGGATGATTTTTTTTATTTTGTCTCTAACTTTTGCCTGGACCGCCCTTTCGGGTTTTCAATCCACCGAGACGTTTTTTTTTTTTTAGTTTAGGCGAAGTATTTCTTGACTACATCAACATTCGTGGGGTAGGAAAATTCCTCTCCGTCCATGGTTGCAAGTCTCAAGGCACCGCCTGATAAAGCTTTCGTGACCACATAGGGGCCATCATAATTTGGGGTCCATTTGCCCCGAGAGTCAGTGAGAAATGATTGTGTCTTCTTGAGCACGAGGTCTCATTTCCTGAAGACACGAGGTCGGACCTTTTTGTCAAACTCCCTCTTTATTCATTGTTGATACAACTGACCGTGGCATAGTGCCGTTATTCTCTTTTCTTCGATCGGGTTCAGTTCGTCGTGTCGACTTTGACACCATTCAGCTTCTGAAAGCTTAGCTTCCATCAATACCCAGATTGATGGGATCTCTACTTCTATGGGGAGAACTGCCTCCATGCCATATACTAGAGAGAAAGGGGTTGCCCCTGTTGAAGTACGGACACATGTTCGATAACCGTAAAGAGCAAAGGGTAGCATCTCATGCCAATCTTTGTAGGTTACAACCATCTTTTGAACGATCTTCTTGATGTTCTTGTTAGCCGCTTCTACCGTTCCGTTCATCTTGGGTCGGTAGGGAGATGAGTTATGGTGTTCAATCTTGAACTCTGCGCACAAGTCTTTCATCATCTTATTGTTCAAGTTAGATCCATTATCAGTAATGATCTCGCTTGGAACACTATAACGACAGATGATATTGTTTTTGATAAATCGGACCATCACTTGGCGGGTTACATTAGCGTACGACGCTGGTTCGACCCACTTGGTGAAATAGTCAATGGCTACTAGGATGAACCGATGTCTGTTTGAAGCCTTAGGTTCGATAAAGTCAATCATGTCGATTCCCCATATGGAAAAAGGCCACGGGGAAGAAAGAACTTTGAGATGTGATGACAGTACATGAATTTTGTCGGAGTATATCTGACACTTGTGACACCTCCTCATGTACTTGTAGCTGTCGGATTCCATGGTCAACCAGTAATACCCTGCTCTCAGAATTTTTCTCGCCATTGTGTGTCCGTTGGCATGAGTGCCAAAGGATCCTTCATGAATTTCTTTCATAAGCATGTCTGCTTCTAGTCTGTCTACGCATCGGAGCAAGACCAAGTCAAAATTCCTCTTATAAAGAGTGTCACCGCTCAGGAAGAAGTTTCCAGCCAATCTTCTGAGGGTTTTCCTATCTTTTCTGAGTGCCCCGGATGGGTACTCTTGTTTCTGAAGGAAGCATTTTATATCGTGATACAAAGGTTTGTTGTCTATGACTGCTTCGATCGTGAAGACGTAGGCAGGCCGTTCAAGGCGCATTATGTCGATCTTAGGTAGGTTATTCCATTGACCTACACTAATCATGGAAGATAGAGTGGCTAATGCATCAGCCGTGTGATTCTCATCACGAGGGATGTGATGAAACTCAACTCTGTTGAAGAAGGGTAACAACCTTCTTGCATAATCTATGTAAGGAATCAGTCCTGATTGGTATGTGTTCCAATCTCCTTTTATCTGATTGATAACCAAGGCTGAATCCCCATATACGTCCAAGTTTTTGATCCTTAAATCAATTGCTTCCTCGAGACCCATAATACAAGCTTCGTATTCGGCCTCGTTGTTCGTACATTTGAACGTAAGTCTGGCAGTGAAAGGAATGTGGGTACCCTGAGGGGTAACAATGACTGCCCCAATTCCATTTCCGTAATGATTAACTGCTCCGTCAAAGATAAGTCCCCATTGGGAACCTGGTTCTGGCCCTTCACTGGGTAACGGTTTATCGCAGTCTTTCATCTTTAGATACATGACATCTTCGTCTGGGAATTCAAACCCGATTGATTCTTGATCGTCAATCGGTTGATGAGCCAAATGATCGGCTAAAATACTTCCCTTAACGGCTTTCTGAGCGTGGTACTCTATGTCATATTCTGATAACAGCATCTGCCAACGGACAATTCTTCCCGTAAGAGCAGGTTTTTCGAAAACGTACTTGATTGGATCCATTTCGGAGATCAACCAAGTAGTATGAAGAATCATGTATTGGTGAAGATGTTTGGCTGCCCAAGCCAAAACACAGCAAGTTTTCTCGAGCATCGTGTAACGAGTTTTGCAGTCGGTGAATTTCTTGCTCAGATAGTAAATGGCAGACTCTTTCCGTTTAGTTTCGTCTTGTTAGCCAAGTACACATCCCATCGAGTCCTCTAGGACTGTGAGGTAAATGATCAGTGGTCTTCCTTCCACTGGAGGTGATAGAATCGGCGGATTCAACAGGTATTCCTTGATACTGTCGAAGGCGGTTTGGCAATCATCTGACCAAACGCAATCCTGGTTCTTTTTGAGTAATTTAAAGATCGGCGCACAGGCCGCGGTCATGAGGAATATGAATCTGGAGATGTAGTTCAAACGTCCCAAGAATCCTCTGACTTGTTTTTCAGTTTTCGGAGAAGGCATTTCTTGAATGGCCTTGACCTTGTCAGGATCAACTTCAATTCTTTTCTGGCTGACGATGAACCCTAAAAGTCTCCCTGAACGGGCACCGAATGTGCACTTATTGGGATTCAAGTGGAGCTTGAATTTTCTTAAACATTCGAACAATTTTGACAGATGTTCAACGTGCTCACTCTCTGTTTTTGATTTTGCAATCATATCATCGACATATACCTCGATTTCCTTGTGTATCATGTCATGAAACAGAGTAGTCATGGCCCTTTGATAGGTCGCCCCGGCGTTCTTCAAACCGAACGACATTACCTTGTAACAAAAGGTACCCCATGGGGTAATGAACGAAGTTTTCTCCATGTCTTTCGGCGCCATTTTTATCTGGTTATAGCCCGAGAATCCATCCATGAAGGTGAAAATTTTGAATTTTACTGTGCTGTCTACCAGCATGTCAATGTGAGGTAAAGGAAAGTCGTCCTTTGGACTTGCCTTGTTCAGATCCCTGTAATCGACACACATTCTGACTTTTCCGTCCTTTTTGGGAACGGGTACGATGTTGGCTAACCATTGAGGATATTCAGATGTAGCGAGGAAACCCGCGTCGATCTGCTTCTGTACCTCCTCTTTGATTTTGATGGCCATGTCCGGGTAAGTCCGTCTCAACCTTTGCTTTACTGGCGGACATTCCGATCTTAACGTTAAGTGATGTTCCACGATGCTGGTATCCAACCCTGGCATATCCTGATAGGACCAAGCGAATACATCGGGAAATTTTCTGAGAAGCTTTGTCAAACCCTTTCTTTTCTCTCTTTTTCCGAACCCAAGTTTACCGTTTCCAACGGCTCTTTATGAGGTTCAATGGACCTTTCCTCTTGTCTGAGTAGTCGGGAGATCTCTTCTGGAATTTCGTTGTCAACTTCTTCTTCAGCCCCAAATACCGGGAACTCAAAGTCGGGAGAAGGCATCGGATCGTATGTTTCAACGGGGTTCAAAATAAGCAATCTGCATGACGTGATGATTCTTGTTTAGAAGAGATAGAGAAAATGCAAGTGTGTGCAGTGTATTTATTTTACTTCTTGTTTTTATTTGAATCATTTTTTAGGATTACCATTTTCTGAAAAACGAAAAGAGAAAACAGCAAATAAATGCGGGAATTATAGAACGACGTTATTTTATTGATGAACAAGTCGACTCTTGAAACTACAGCCCTATAAAACAAAACTCTGTCGCTTTGGGTGAAGCGAAGAGGGAAAATTTACAGAAAGCGAGCCCTATCAAAACATCTGTTTCACCTGGGCAAGGTGAAAGGTTAAAGATGGCAATTACTTTGACTGATGAACGACCTTCAAAACCTCGACGGCAACCCATTGGCGGCGAACTCCTCGGTGAATCACAAAGTCTGGAACCTTCCTTGATTTGTCTTCAGAAATGACGCTGATTTCTGGTGGAGCAGGATCATTGGAATCTGTCTCCCAGGCAGAATTGTCGTAGGAGAATTCCTCTGTTGCATTTTACATAGCATTTGTGCTCTCAGTTGTATCTCCCCATCCAGTTGGCTGGATGTCTTCAAGCCTGATATGAGAGCTTTCGGGAGCGGTGTACTTGACCATATAGTCGTATTTTCCACTTGGTTGTCCCAAGGTGTCCCATACTTCTTTCGAACTAGAAGAGTCATCCCTCTCGATGACGTTGACCTCAGAAAAAGCATAGTTGATGAATTCAAGTCCTGTAAACGTTGCGAATTCATCTTCATGTTGAGTAGTTTCAGGATGACCTGAGTGTTGATCCCATGACATGGTGGGGACACAGGTATTCTGTTCAATGACAGTCAACTGTTTTCATTGTTTGGCTGACTCTCTTGCCCCAAATCTCCTGGATAAGGCTGCCACATTGGCAGACCATCCATTGGACCATAGTAATTGTGGTCAAAATTGTCTTTCATTAGAGTGTCCTCCTCTAATGAGTTTGGCGGAGCACGACATCCTTCTGGATCACAATCCCCGTATATCATTTCGACGTCTGACCTTGGTATAAATCTCGGACTCTCTGTAGGAAAGCAAAAGGGAGTTTGCGTTTCGTCCTGAAACATATAACCGTCCTTGTTAAGATAGGACTTCCATTCTTCATCTGTGTCAGAGGGATCTTCCTCATTGATATCATGGACTGCTTGAGACACTGGGTGGAGGAAACCTCCACCGTGGAAGAAGTTTTGAATGGGATGAAGACTTCCATCGCTGGCAGCTGTCTGGGTGCTGGTTGCAGAAAAACCAAGACCCTTCTTTGTTTTATTGTCAATAGGAATGACAAGTTGTTCCCATCTGGTTGTATCGGTACTCTCGACTGCTTTGATATCATCTTTGTATGAGGAAATAGAGGTTCCTCCTTGGGATTGAATATCCTTGCTCACCGACAGCGCTTGGCACTGCGTCCCAATAACCTCCTCGGGTTCTACACAAGTAGATGATGATAAGTTACTCACGAGCAAGGCCTGTTCTCCACAGACTGTGACAAGTTGATCATTCTGAACGAACTTTAGCTTTTGGTGGAGAGTTGAAGTAACCGCTCCAGCCTGATGTATCCAAGGTCTTCCTAATGAACAACTGTATGTTGCCCGGATGTCCATGACCTGGAAAGTGACTTGGAAAGTGTAAGGGACGATAGTTATGGGAAGATCAACCTCGCCGATAACTATTTTTCTGGATCCGTCGAATGTTTTGACGACGACCTCGCTGACTCTCATCGGAGGGCCTTTGAATGATAATTGCATCAAAGTGGACTTCGGCATAACGTTCAGGGCTGACCCTGTGTCTACCAATACGTTGGCTAAAGCATCGTCCTGGCAGTTAACTGTGATATTGAGCGCCATGTTATGACGGCGACCCTCTTGGGGGTAATTCCTCATCACAGAATCCCAAGTGATTGCAGGAAGTGATGTTAGAGATAATGCTATCGAACTGTCTGATTGTTACATCCTGTTCCACAAAGGCTTGCTCCAAGACTTTCTGTAGAGCCTCCCTGTGGGCTTCTAAACTGAGTAACAGTGATAATTTCGAGATCTTTGAAGGAGTCTATAACAGTTGATCGACAATGTTGTATTAACTCCTTTGGATGAGCTTTAGCATCTCATCATTATTTTTCGAAAGGTCGGGATTACTAGATTAACCGATTGGTGGATCGGGAGCTTCTGTCTGAAGTTCCTTTTCTTTGTTAACTTCCCCAACCCCTCGGTTGAAGATTCTACCACTCCGTGTTACTCGACTGATGTCTGCAATGTTCACAATGGAGGGTAATGGAATTTCCTTTCCATTTTCAATTATCGTTGCACCGTATTTGTAAGGGATAGTCTTAGTTGATTCATACGGTAGTGGTCCCGGTAGATAGATGACTATGGGAGCCCTCTAATTTTTCTGACCGTCGTAAGTAATCTCGATCCGTTCCCGGTTGGGAACTTTAGATTCATCAAGTAGAGGGATGATGGCAAAAACATCCCTGGTATGGTGATGACCAGAGATTGTGACAACGTCCTCAACTTGATCAGCAAGGTAGCTCGGCATCCAGTTGATGGGTCCAGAACCCGGATATGGACGAATCTCTCCACGATCCACCTGACCCTGAAGAGCTGCTCTCACAAGGTAATACCCTTGGTTACTTTCCGAACAGATGCTACAACGATCATAATTGTGTGGTGGCACCTGGCCATGCCCACTTTGAATACAATGTAACCTCACTAGGTTAGCTTCCACAGATCGGACATCCTGACTTTGACGCCAAGTGGGATTCTAGTTATTGATACTAATTTGCTGAGTATCTTTATCCATATAGATTGGCATCCACCAGTGATTTAACAAGTGCTGAAGTGCCTCATGGACAAGGGTACAACCTCGATCATTTTCGCAACCCGCTTTACAGCTTTAATAGTCATGTGATATTAAGAATCTGAGTCGGGCCTGCTCAGCATGTAACTCTACCAGGTTGGTATTCATCACGCGAATGTCGAAGATCTGAACCATGTTGATCTGATAGGAGTTCCTATCATGGTAGTCTTGGATCCATCCAAGATCCTTCTGACGCTGGAGGGCCTCTTATATGAAAGAGCATCCCTGTTTATTTACCGAGCAAGTCAGACAGGAACTGTAATCGTGCCGTGGAAGATTATGATACTGGCTTTGCCTTGAGTGCATCGCCACCAAGTTGACATTCATTGCACAGATGTCGTGGTTCTGAATGACTTTGGAGTTCGTATAGACCATGTTAACTCCACGAACTCGGTGCCCTTGGATCCATCCGAGATCCATTTATTCCTGTAGAGTTGCTTGCACTACAGAACATCCTTGGTTATTTTTAGAGCAGACATCACATTGATGATAATTATGAGGTGGCACATGGCCATATCCACTCTGTCTACAATGCATCTTAACCAGATTGGTTTTCAACAAGAGTACATCGTGAATTTGATAGACATTGTTAGTCTCTTTCTCAATCAGATTGACTGCAGCTTTGTCATGTTGAGGCAGTGGGTTCGTAAGAACATTAGGATTTGTATCCTTGAAGGATAAGACCCCGCTTCTAACAAGTTTTTGCACGTCGGACTTGAAATTGAGACAGGTGTCTATGTTATGCCCTGATCCTCCTTGATGATAAGGGCATGTATGATCCACCTTAAACAAAAAAGGCATATTTCCGGTACTGTAAGAGGAGACTTAGTCTGGATGTGCCCCTTAGCTAATAGTAACGGAAATAGTTCTGCGTACAACATGGGTATAGGATCAAACCCTGATGGTCGTGTTGTACGGTTGTTATTGTATGGAGGACGGGCATGCTGAAGAGGCTGTTGTGTCCTTTGCTGATTAGGTTGGCTCTGCGCAACCTGAGGTTGATACGTAGGAATAGGCGCAGGGCTGATAGCAGGAATTATAGCTGCTACCGGCTGATAACGTCGCTTTTGCTTTCCAAGAGAGATATTCCTAATATCTTGCTCTTTTTTCTTAGGGAGAGCACTACCGTATTTTTTAGTACCGCTCGTCGATCCAGTGTCTTTTACCAAACGTCCTTCTCGGACGGCTTCCTCAAGATGTACGCCCATGCTGACCATCTCGGTGAAATCACTGGCCACACTGGCAACCATTCGGTCATAGTAAAATGAGCTTAAGGTTTTTAAGAAGATCTTTGTCATCTCTTTTTCCTCAAGAGGTGGACAAATTTGAGCGGCAATTTCACGCCACCTTTGGGAGTACTCCTTAAAGGTTTCCTTGTCCTTTTGCAACATCGATCTGAGTTGATCTCTGTCCGGTACCATGTCCAAATTGTATTTGTATTGTTGGACGAAGGCAGTACCAAGATCTCTGAATGTGCTAATCGTATCACAGTTTAAACCCATGTACCATTTTAATGCGGCACCGGTTAAACTATCCTGGAAGTAGTGAATCAGTAGGTCCTGATTCTCCGTCTGAGCTGACATTCGCCGAGCGTACATCACCAGATGGCTTTGAGGGCAAGAGTTACCCTTGTACTTTTCAAAGTCGGGCACTTGGAATTTGTCCGGAACTTTCACATTGAAGACTAAGCAGAGGTCCACGGTGTCCTTTCTGAATAGATCCTGACCGCGAATAGCTTGCAGCTCCCTCTGGATTTCCAAGAACTATTCCTGGAATTCATCCATTCGGTCAAACATAGTTTCGTTTCTACCAGAAGGTATCTCCGGAATTTGTCCTTCCGGGACAGTGTACACCACAGGGGGTGGTACCATGACTACGGCAGTGAGTCTTGGCGTTTCCCGAAGTTTGTAACCTTCAGGAGTCTTTAGTATGCCCCTGGCATCTTCGCTTTCCCGAAGTTTGTAACCTTCAGGCCCAGCGGCTTCTGTTGAGATTCCCTGATCTTCAGCGATCGGCAGAACATATCCTTCCAGGATATAGTCAACAGGCATGCCCCAAGGACGATCTTTCGGTATCTGATACCTAGGATCATACTTCTCCACTATGGGCGTTGAGGTGATCTCTGAGATCACAGTTCTTTGTAGTTGAGCTTCTGCCATGGCTTGCATGTCGTTACGAAGCTTTCTCATATCCTCTCTTAGAGCGTCGATCTCTTCTTTCAACTCTCTATTTTCTTCCTCAAGATCATCCATCATTTTCTGACGATTAGCCCGAGTATTGTACGAATGAGACAGTTTGACTCTAGAACCGAGACACAAACGTGAGATTCATAGGTAAGAAGAATACGCGATGTGATAATGATGAATGCAATTATTATATTAATTGTTTTTATGGTTTAATCGAAATAAACTTCAACAATTAGATTGCAAATATCAAACAGTGGGGAAACCCCTTTTTATTGAATTCAAAGGATTACAAAAACGGAAATACGGTAGATTACAAAGTGCAGAAACAGAGACCTAAGCTAATGGGTCCCGAGTCCTCTCTGAAGAGAAATCAGGTGATGATTCTGATATCTTCCTTTTCTTTGACCGGGGCTCTGGAGCTGTTGTCGGGTTGTCGTTCCTTTGCCAAGTGAAATGAGGGAGCAAATTCCTTTGGTCATCCTGATTATCCACAACATGTTGCTCCAAAATTTCAATCAGAGCATCTTTTTGTTTCAGTAATTGTTGTATTTTGATGCACTCTACGTCGAGGGTGCGGTACTCGTTCTTCCAAGACCTTCTCTCCAGTTGAATTTTGTTAAGAGTAACCTGAAGCTTTTCAGTTTCCGTCATGAAGTACATGACAGATTTCTTTGGCGGAAGAATTCCGTAAAGAGGATAAGGCATCTTCAGCTTGAGAGCTCTAGTTTGTACCCAGTGGAGATAAGGCTCCACTGAGACACAATCCGGTTTTCCTAGAGACTCTCGTCCTTTCTTATGAATGTGTTTCCAAGCATGCACTATTTCCATTTTCAGTGCTCTGTCACTTTCTCCTTCCTTGAAGAAAAGACCTTCCAGATGAACACCCAGTGGGACGTGTCTCATCGGGTATCCAAATTGACGAAGAACCAATACTGTATGGTAGTTGATTCCTCCCTTAGTTCCTATGAGGGGTACGTTGGGGAAGTTTCCACAACGGTCAATGATCCTGATTCCATCATAAATCCTATTACACCAATCTATATCAGAGTTGGTAAGAGACATGATCTTCTGCGACCAACGTAAGGCACTCTTGTAATCCCAAAAAGTAGTAGACTTGGGCAAGTGAGAGATAAACCATTTATAAAGCAGAGGTACACAACATGTGATCTCCCCTCCACTGTACAAATTTCCCAAGTGTACAGAATGATACGCATTTGCGAGCAAAGTCGGCACAGGGTTTCTGTTAGATTTGTATGTGTAAGGATTGGCAGAAATTTAGTAAAACAAATATAGCAGCAATATAATAAAGAGTTACTCTTATCTTCCTAAAGAATAATCAGAAAATAGTAGAAATCTTAGAGGAAGATGATGTAGTGAAGTGTTTTCAACATATGCTACAACATGTCCTATCGAGATGTCCCATGCAGGTTCATTCGACATCGCGCATAACTGAAGAGAATGTAGAATTCTGTTATATCCTAACAGATGTAGAAGTTTCATGAAATAATATGCAAATTCCAGGAGGCGCTAAATTAAAAGGTTTGAAGATTCAAGTCTGAATTTGAGAAGAATATGGGAAAATATGCACTTTCTAAATATGGAGATATTTTAGGAAGTTAAAGATTGAAGTCCTATTATGTAGCAGAAGTCTTTGCTGATTTGTAGCAGCTTATTTGTTGCGTTTTTGAAGGCCCAAATCCAGTTGGGAATAGGTTATATATATAGATGCATTGTAACCTAGTTTAGTAACACAACCAAAGATGTAAAAGTTCTATTATTAGGGTTGGTTCCTGTACCACTCAACCTGTGAGTTGGACAGTTTGTTAGTGTGATCCTCGAAATTGTTAAGTAAGAGGAGTATTGTTCTTGGAGGAAGCTTTTAAGTAACTCTAAGTTGTGTCTTGGAAGGGTGTCTTCCTTGTTGAATTATTGTATAGGTAAAGAGTCGTTGATGCAGTGTCGGATTGTCAACTGCTAGACATCATTGCGATGATTGGGAGTGAGAAGGGTTTCTCATATCTAGAGAGGATCTAGGTAGAAGGGTCATTGGGTAGTGATTAAGTGATAAGCTATAAACGGGGAGTTTAGCTTTGAATTGATACTACTGATAGTGGACTTCATCCCTGGCTTGGTAGCCCCCAGAGTAGGTGTGTTAGACCGAACTGGGTTAACAATTCTGTGTGTTATGTTTTATCTTTTCAGTACCTTGTTTATTGCATTATACCTTGCCCTTTGTGATCATGTTAGACCAGATGTCGAACGGCATGTTCTAGGACACCTGAATTCTGCACATGCGCCAGAATTTCAATTGGTATCAAAGCAGGTCATTCTGTTCTGTATCTGGATAAGATCCGAGGAAAGATACTTTCTGGTTCATGGTCAAGGTAGAATCTTTCTACTGAAAAGTTGTTTGAACTTGGAGTAGTTCATATAGGTGTGAGAATGGTCCCTAGAAGTGGAGGATGGACTGTTCGTGACAGGCAGTGGCATGTGCTGAAAGCTTGGAGGTTTGGTTGAAAAGCTGCTGTGTTGTGGTTATGTTAGGTTTGATTTATTGTCAAACCTGTGGTATTGTGGTGTCACCTGAATTATGATGCTAGGGATGATATGTGACACCTGAAGGCTTTGAGGAGTTTGTATTTTGATCCACTACAAATCTATCTGAAAACTCCTAAGGTTGTATCTGAGAAGGGTGTTCTTCTCTGAATGTATATCCTATGGTGATGGTATGCAAGACTGCCTCAACTTACATTGTCAACGATACTTGAAGATTATTGTTCAAGTCCACTCATAAAGGCATTGATAAGTGATGTTGTAAGGAAGAAATCTGAGAAGTAATTTACTCCTAAAAGGACTAATCTCCAGTCTTTGATCTCTTGATGTGTTCATTGGAATGATGTCCTATCTTGTGTTAGAACATCACGCCAGAATTGTGCTGAATTCTGTTTCCTGAAGGAATGGCATAGCAGATGCTCTGGGTGCTAAACTAATGTGGTTTGATCACATGAGTTTGGAGCCTACTCCTGATCTGGAAGAGGAGGCATTTGAGTGGTATGTCTAAGAAGTTTTTGGTCCTGGAACTTATCTTAGATGTGTGGGTTGATCAAGGTGTGATCAACGTGTTATTTACTCCTGAGGTCAGTTTATTTCTGGTCCTTGCTGCAGGAGTGGAGAACCTGAGATTCAAGAAGTATTATCTATAGCAGACTTCTTGGACATGAAGGTCAAAGATCAAAAGGTCATGTTTTCTCCCTATTATTTGGAAGCACGAAGCTGGATAAGTATTGACTGTGTGTACTTAGGATTGATATGATCTAATCACAATCTGTGCTGCTATTAAAGGGGAGAATGTATGATTCTCTAAAGTGCTCTTGGCAGATTCTGAGGGAGAATACCTGAGGTTTTAGAAGACCTTGAAGACATGTCTTGACATCATTGTAATAAGAATTTATTTTCTCAAGCTGTATGGATGATGTTTCTCTGAATCAGGATGGAGGTTGTTTACTCAAACTTGACGACATTTATCAAGTCTATGAGAGCATGGAACTCTTGTTCTGGTGTAGTGGAGAACTTTCAAGGGCTAAGCACTGTGGAGTTGATTCAACCGGTGGGGTTGATTGGTGACCATGTGCATGGAGTATCATCCAAATTGTCTGGGATGAGTTTGGCTGAAGGATTAGAGGAGGCAGATTGGTTGAGTCAGACAAGATGCTGTGATTTAAGGAGAAGACTCTTGAGATGTTCCTGCTGCTGAATGGGGTTATGATATGACCTGGAGGCTTGATCAGCTATTGTTGGTTGATCCTCATGCGTTCCCCTGCTAGAGCTTTACTATAGACGATATCTTCAGAAAATCTCTGTGAAGATGTGTGACTGAGATTGATGTTGGAACATCAATTCAAGTGGTTGTTTGTTTAGCCAAGGTTGTTTTGCGCTGAAAGAAGTCCAAGATCAAGCCATTGATCCAAGTTAAAGTAACTTGTGAATATATGTCATGAATCAGAAGTTATCAGACGTATGCAGAAGATTACAAACAAATTGTCATACCTTGTGTGAAAAGGTAATCTTTTTCTGACTAATAGTAGATACTTTGACGGGAGACTTAGTATTTGTCTATTATTGATGTTATGCATAAGGGTAAATACTTTGACGGGAGACTAAGTTTTTGTCTAGAGAATTATGCAAGTCTGCAGTCTGGATATTATGGTTCAGGAATTTATTCTTTCTGGGTGGTTGTGGTTGATGACAACATGAGGTAGCCTTATCAGCTGACTGTATCAAAAGTGTGTGAATGAAGAAGTGAGCATCATCTGCTGTTTGTTTGTGAATCTTTCTTGGATAACAAATACCTTGTCGGGAGCTAGGTATGAGTCTGATGGAGATGTGTATGTGACTGATGGTAAAGACCTCGTTGGGAGCTTGGTAGTTATCTGATGTGTGGATGCAATTCAGATTTCTGAATCGTGTGAGAGTTTATTTCTCACTGTTGTGATCAGGTGGGTGTGATTACCTGAATAAAATGTAGAAGGTGTGATCTTTTATCCAAGGCCGATGTCCTACATAATGTTACAACATCATTGGTTGTTGTGTATCCTGGATAAAGGTCTGGGACTGTACTTGTGGAGTTGGAAGAAGCAGCATTATTGTCTGAAGTGGCAGTTCTGACATAATGTGGATTAGAATGGGCAGATTCTGACCTTGATGTTAAGTAGGATGTTCTGGCAATACATGACTACTTTCATGATGAAGACTTCATAAGATGCTTGTGAGGACAGAGGGTTGATTTCTTCTAATACAAGTAAAAGGTGGTGGCAGTCCTTATCTTGTGTTGCAAGTAATCTAAAGACATTTGTTATGGAATATGAGAGAAATTCCAAATCAAGTGGGCTTTTATTTTGGACTTGGCATAAACCTGGTGAGATTATGCTCAACAAATACAAGAAGTGGCAGTTCTTAATGCTGAGAATGTGGCAATATCATCTTTCAAGTATTCATCTTCATAAGGAGCATTAGTTGTTCATGTTAGGGGGAGTAAAGGCTGGTGTCTAAGGGTGCAGATTTCTTGTAGCATGTGCACTGGTTAAGTCAGTGTAGTGTGATGTCAAACTTCATGATGGGATACATCATAGCCGTGTAGGAGAGGTCTAAAAAGCAGATTTGGTGGTTTTGGGTGACTTTATTTTTACTCTGCTGCCTTGAAGGAATCTAGAAGGGATTGAGAGAAGTCGTCTCAGAATCCAATAGAAAAGAAAATGTGCTTGTGTTTTGTGGAGTCTTGGGCTGATATTTTATGAGCAAGCAGACAAACTGTTTTGGTAGGATGTCAGAACATGGTACAGGACATGTTTCTCTTGAGCCAAATAAGGAATTACTCTGGACGATGGTGCAAGGATAAGGCAAAACACGTGTCTCTGCCTATGCATGGAGCGTTATTGGCCTAATTTATGGTAAGATTCAGTTGAGAATCATTTAAGGCAGTCAAGGCAGTTTTTGGAAGGTAGGCATTGAATTTGAATGCATTTTTTTAACCTAAAATAGCGTTTCTTTGACCAAGAACCTTGACATATTCAAGGCACGTTAATTCCTAAGTTACTGGTCAGCTATTTATAGGGGGCAGTCGTTTCTCCTCTTCAGAACTGTGAGTGTTTTCCTTTCCTGTCTCTAATGGCTTTTGTTCGTATGTGGGTGAGCATTTCCTGGGTCTGGTTTTGTGATGGCCCCCTTTCTCAAATTTTGGCTAAAAAGGGGGAGAAAGGGAGTTTTGCGCAGATGCTGAGAAATGGTGTAAGGAGTCTGCAGTACAGGTGCATCAAAAATGACAAGAAGGAAGTCATAACCATCTTGATGGTTGGAGTGTTTTTGTGACTTGTGTCCTGAGTTATGAACACAGTTGTGACTTGTGTTCTGAGTTACCCAGGTTGGCAAATTGGCGCTTCTGTCGACTAGGGGTGACTAATCAATCAAGGTGGGCAGATCTCTTATGCCACCATTGGTCTTTCTATGTAGCTGGATCCTTCTTGGAAGGAAAAAGAAACGTGTAGAAGAAAGTTCCTCAGATTCCTGATTTGAGGGGGAGTATTGGATATCTTCTTCCTCAAGTACACCAAGTAAGTTCATGACTTTCGGAAGGCATCAATCAAGACCTGCTGCAAAAGGAATGGTCAGAAAGCTGAAGTGAAGATGTCAAGCAAGATGTTATGACAACTTGAGACCTTTTTTTCTTGTTGCTGTACTGATGGGTTCTGTTCAGTAGTTACTGTTGTCTACTGGTTGTTGGGTATTGCTGCAAACTGCGATGTGTCTTTTTGTTATTTGTTTTAGTCAAAATTTGCCAAAGGGGGGATTGTTAGTTCTGTATGTGTAAGGATTGGCAGAAATTTTGTAAAACAAATATAGCAGCAATATAATAAAGAGTTACTCTTATCTTCATAAAGAATAATCAGAAAATAGCATAAATCTTAGAGGAATATGGTGTAGTGAAGTGTTTTCAACATATGCTACAACATGTCCTATCGAGATGTCCCATGCAGGTTCATTCGACATCACGCCAGTACTGAAGAGAATGTAGAATTCTGTTATATCCTAACAGATGTAGAAGTTTAAGGAAATAATATGCAAATTCCAGGTGGCGCTGAATTAAAAGGTTTGAAGATTCAAGTCTGAATTTGAGAAGAATATGGGAAAATATGCACTTTCTAAATATGGAGATATTTTAGGAAGTTAAAGATTGAAGTCCTATTATGTAGCAGAAGTCTCTGCTGATTTGTAGCAGCTTATTTGTTGCGTTTTTGAAGGCCCAAATCCAGTTGGGAATAGGTTATATATATAGATGCATTGTAACCTAGTTTAGTAACACAACCAAAGATGTAAAGGTTCTATTATTAGGGTTGGTTCCTGTACCACTCAACCTGTGAGTTGGACAGTTTGTTAGTGTGATCCTTGAAACTGTTAAGTAAGAGGAGTATTGTTCTTGGAGGAAGCTTTTAAGTAACTCTAAGTTGTGTCTTGGAAGGGTGTCTTCCTTGTTGAATTGTTGTATAGGTAAAGAGTCGTTGATGCAGTGTCGGATTGTCAACTGCTAGACATCATTGCGATGATTGGGAGTGAGAAGGGTTTCTCATATCTAGAGAGGATCTAGGTAGAAGGGTCATTGGGTAGTGATTAAGTGATAAGCTGTAACCGGGGAGTTTAGCTTTGAATTGATACTACTGATAGTGGACTTCATCCCTGGCTTGGTAGCCCCCAGAGTAGGTGTGTTAGACCAAAATGGGTTAACAATTCTGTGTGTTATGTTTTATCTTTTCAGTACCTTGTTTTTTGCATTATACCTTGCCCTTTGTGATCATGTCAGAACAGATGTCGAACGACATGTTCTAGAACATCTGAATTCTGCACATGCGCCAGAATTTCAGTTTCCAATGAGAAAAAACTTAATGGAGTTAATATTGACGAAGTTATTGATGTTGAGGAACAAAAATAACCCTTAGGTGAGCAAGACAAAGATGCTTTCAAAAGCACTTATGTTTCCTATACTGGCAAAATATAGTGCTTTCTTTGTCAAGAACTGGGCTAGCAAACCTCGGATGCCACCCTTAGCGTCCATGTGAGCCCTGACCTCGGACTCGTCCAAATGAATTGGTCTTGCAATGGTCTGATTCTTTGGAATTTCTTCCAGTCCAGAAAATGGAGCTCGATCAGTGATATGTAAATCGATCAGATGAGAATACTCCTCCATCGTTGGTGCTAGCTGGTAATCCGGGAATGTGAAACAGTGATAAACCGGATCGTAGAATTGAATGAGTGCATCCATGATTCCCTCAATCACATGTACTCTTAACAGTGGTAGAAAACCTCCGTGCTTGGCTCTGAAAGCCTCAGGGTTAGTGATCATCCTTGCTAACCTTCTCAAATCCTCTAGTTTTGGAACCTTGAAGGTGTACGTATGAGTTCTCCTTCTACCGAAATCCATTAGTATAGTCCTTTTCTCTGATATTTGCAATCACAGTCTTAGTTTAATTTGAAAAATAGAGAGACAAGAAGAGAATTTTTTTTTAATGTTTTAATGTTTTTTAAATGAATGCATGAATGCAGCACACAAAAACATAGAAAAAACATGGGGTCAAAGGGTCGTTGTCATGAAGTCAAGGCTCTACCCATCCCCAAAGGTTTATACTAGGGTGTTTTTTGTACCTGTACTCATTATCATCAGCTCCTCCCAGGAAAGCAAAACAATAAACGGATCGCCAATGAGTTGTAGTGCAATCTTAGAGTAAGTGCCATTCACCGAGAATAGATCACCATGCTCAAATGAGGGTAGTATCGCGTAACAACTATTTTCGATAGTTTCCGCACTACAAAAGGGTTTGGCTCCTCAGCTTCTCAGACTTAACAATCGGCCCATTGTCTAGGTGAGAGAATGGGTTGCATTGGTCAGCCTCCACTGAGGTTGATGGTCGACCCCATCGCCATCACTTATCTTAAGTGTATACTCAATCTTTCCACATGCGGCATCACACACATTCCCATTAGCAGAAAAATAAACACGTATAGCAATTAGGAAAAGCAGTATATATATTTGTCCTAAACATCCTAGACCTTTAAAGCTAAGGATCCTAAGTTCCTGACAGAAAATGGGTTCCCCGGCGGAAGCCCCAATCTGTGGTATTCATACAAGTGAAGAGAAGGAAGACTGTGCCTAGATCTAACTTTGAAAGGCCCCATGGTGGGCGCCATTTTTTTGTAGCGAGCGATTTTGGACGCGGTTCTTAAGCGCTGGTCGCACTCTGCGGTTTGAGCTTACTACAGGTTGATTCATTTTTTATCATATTGTGAGCTGATGAAGGAAGGGAAATAGATGTCTCCAATTAACCCTGCTTTGCATACTGAATTTAAACAGCGGTCTGTTAGGTTACGGATGCTATCAATGTGGGGGGCCTTTGTACTGGTTATTTGTATTTTCGCCAATACGGGTTTCTTTCTTTTTATTTTGACAGAAGGTTTCTGGCGGTGAACAAGGATTAGGATGTTTAGGACTGATGCTTTTTGATAGATATGTGAGAGTATGGGATTTAGGTTTTTTGTTTTGTGTGCTCGCTAAGATCTTTTCTTTCGATCTTATGCCTACATATTCCCGTTTACCGAAATAGGGAAATCATAGCGTTCGTAGTTCCTCCTATTCTATGGGAGGAAATTGGTTGTTTTGGTGTCTTGTTCAAAGCCCAAGACGTGAACCGAAAGGTGGTTTGTATCTTGATCAAAGCCCAACATGTGAAGCTGAAGGGTCTATTTGTGTCTTATTCAAAGCCCAAGACGTGAAGCTAAAAGGGGTGTTGACTTTAGAGAGAATTTGTCATCTCTAAAGGGGGGGTTGTATGTCACAACTTGTTTATAAAGGAGAATTACTTTAACCGGGATGTGTGAATCCGGCAACGCCATAATTTCCTTTATAGGGGATTTTAACCTGAAGGAGAAGACTTTAACTCAGTGTAGAGCAATGCGATCTTTCCTTAGGAATTTCTCATGCTAAAAGAGGGACAGTGGCATGGATGTAGATGATCCAGAGGCTTGCCGCTTACGACAATTAGATGAAGGGGGAGGAGTTATTGATGTTTGTGTACTGTGAACGAGGCACAACTTTGACGCTAAAAGGTTAATTGGATCAACCAGTGGTTTTCTTATATAAAGCCTAAGAGGAGGCTAATATGCGTCTCGTACAAAGCCCGAGAGAGAGGCTAAAAGGTTTTGACTCAACGAGGGAATCTTTTGGTATCTCGCATAAAGCCCGAGATGGAGGTTGTTTGCTCAACAAGAGAGTTTTTTGTATCTCGTACGAAGCCCGAGATGGAGGCGAAAAGGGTTTTGACTCAACGAGGGAGTCTCTTATGTGTCTCGTACAAAGCCCGAGAAAGAGGCTAAACGTTGTTTGACTCCGTTGTGGAGAATCATCATTGTACAAAGCCCAAGAGGAGGCTAAGGTAACTGTTTCAGTTAAGTGACAGGTCCAGTATGCTGATTTTGAAAGAGAAAATCAGTTCTTATATGAGCAACACTGTACTCAGGGATTTGATCTGAGAACCAGGGATATTTCCTTTTCTTTAAGGAATTGGGAAATCCGAAGGGTATTGAGACTGTCCGAGTCTACGGGTTTCCTTCTTATTTTTGAAGGGGTCACTTGAGAATGTCTTTGAGACTCAAGGAAGTTAGACTGTCTGAGTCTAGAGTTTCATATTTTGTACTATGCTTTGAGAAACAGTAGTAGACTCTATGAAAGGACTGTTCTATGGAGATTACTAAGTTCTAATCCTATACCTCTAGGAGGTCGTCGGAACAATTTGTACGAAGCCCAAGAGGTGGCTGGAATCTTTTAAGAAGCCGACGGGTCCTTGTACTAAGCCTAAGAGGAGGCTATCATTCTCGGAGGAAGATATCATTATACGAAGCCTAAGAGGAGGCTGTGAATACTTCTAATAAGCCATAGGGTCCTTGTACTAAGCCCAAGAGGAGGCCGATTGCTTTTAAGAAGCCGATGGGTCCCCAAACCCCGAGAAATTCAAGGCAAGCTATTCACAAGGAATAGATCAAGTCAGGAAAGTTCGAGAATTTGGAAGAAACTCAAAGATGCCATTCACGGAGAATACATTCATCTTTAGGAGTAGAGTTTCTTGACGATTCCTAATGAGGACAGCCTGAGAGAAGACTGTATCTGGTGATCCTATTGGGGATCTAGTTGTCTATTTCTATGAACAAACGAAACGGCGTCACCTAGTTCTAGACGTAGTTGCCGGGGAAACTCTAAATATCTATACTATTATTACACAGTTGATATGAGTTTATGAAAGAAGACTTACAGTGAAACAGCCCCACAATACAGTAATATGTATATGAAAGCGGTAAATGAAAGCGATAACCACTTACTCGGTTGTAGAGCTTCCATCCTGTTTGGTTAGTTGTTCAACAAAGAAAATTGAAAACAACAGTGTATTCAAAATCAAAGGAGAAAGTGCTTTGAAAAAGAAAGATTTGGGGCTTACAGCTCAAGGAGAGGCCCAGGGTTTGATTTTATCAGTGAGCGCACTGTTTGAATTTGTACAGAGGGACTAATACAAGTGACTGAGGCCCAAAAAGGTTTTCTGTACAAAGGGATGGGTCTTACACTCTCTCAAGAGGCCCAAAAAGTTTTAAAGAAAAAGAGTGGGGCTTATAACACGAGGGTAGGCCCAATTGATTTTTCCGTTAAAAATGGCGATCGCGCCGAGGTTTTCTTTTAACGCAGAGGGACTTATACGATAAGTGAGGCCCAAAATTTTTTGGTTAAAAGGGGATTGGGTCTTACACTCAAATAGAGGCCCAAAAGTTTTGAATGGGTCTTATAGCTCAAGGAGAGGCCCAATTGTTTATTTTTGAAAAGGCGACGATCGTGCCGTTTGTTTTTGACGGTATCGGGGCTTATACAATACACTGAGGCCCAAAAATGATTTGGTCAAAAAAAGGATTGGGTCTTACACTCTATTAGAGGCCCAAAAAGTATTTTGAAAATGATTTATGAGGGTTGAATTAATCCAAAATCCTAATTTGCTTTCAAAATGTATTTAATTGAATAAAATTTCAATTAAAAGGATCAAAATTGTTAAACACATGGAAAACAAATTGTGATCTTGGATTAATGCTTCAAAAATTAAGTATTGACCTACAAAATAAATAGAAAGCATTAAAAGTTGCAAAATCAAGGTGGAAAAAATATTTTAAATGTTAAAAACAATTAAAACATTAATTCTTTGCAAAAATATCAATTATATAAAATAAATAATATTTTTGGGATTTTTTGTAAAAATAAAATATTTTAGCATTTTTGTGAATTATTAAAAAAAGAATCAACTCAAAATCATTAAAACTCAGAGAGAAATTAATTTTTGAATCAATTAAATAAAATCACAAAATTCAAATATTTGAATTTGAAAGAAATGGCGCCAAGAACAACCAAGAACACGCGCGTGTTCTGGGTTTTGCCCAGATTTGCATTTTCTATCCAATCTCACTGAATACTTGATTATATCATGCAATCCACATATCATTATGCTCGTCTCAATCTCACGATCATGTCTATGTCCATTAATTTCATTTAAATTAAACATATAACAAGAAATCACGAAAAATCCTCAAGAACCCTAATTTCTGCATGAAGGCTAGGATTTTTGATACACGATTCAAACAATGCAATTAATTGAGGGGAAACATTCTATGCATGATTATGAACATATGGCCAAATTATTGTGCGAGGAAATGTGCATGGATTGAGAGATGACTAAGTATATGCTTACCTCTAGGCCGTGACAGCAAGTGCAATGTGAATTTGGAGTTGGAGGTGTTACAAATGAGTTGTGATGATCTGAACAGCTTCCCTACACCCTATGGAGTGTGTTTGAATGCTTGGACTTGATGGAAATTGGCTGGATCACTTCATGGCATCTCAACTGCACCTTGGTTAAAACCTTGAGCAATTGACTGGTGATTCTAAGAAATCAGTGTTCCAGATGTTGTTTAAGTGTTTGATCAGCTCATATATGATGTATGTGAGGTGTATGTGTGATTGGTTTGATTGGAAAAGCTCTCAAACTCAAAACCCGATAGTGACTTGCCTTAGAAGGCAAAATTGGAGTGAAAGAAGAGATTTTGAGGAAAGCATTTGTTAGATGGCTTTGGTGTACTCAAACTGATCACAAATGAGCTCTATTTATAGTAGAGCAAGTTTGTTTTGGGATCCACAGTGAATGGCAACAGCAGCAGAGGTTTGGCCAATGTTGTCCAATGGAAATTCAAGTCTCCTCTAGCCATTGACTAGAGGTTAGGGCACAGGGTTGTGGTTCCCTTGGTCTTGGATAAGTCTTAACTGAATTCAGTTGAGAATGGCTCAGTCCATGCCACCTTGATGCTTCCATTGAATGCCTCATTCCAAAATTGGAGTCTTGTCCCTATTTTGGCTATTCTAGGTTCAACATGCTATTTCTTGTTCCAAAGACTTTGGAGGCTTGGCTCAGTGATTGTCCCCTTTAGATTCAATCCTCTGAGGTGTCCAAGTGGATAGGAGCATTTGGATTTGGATGATTTTGGCAAATCGACCAAAAATGCAAAATCTGCCTTGCCTTGGCAAATTTCAGCAAGGCAACTTGCCAATGTCATATCTCATGGCTCAAATTGAATTTGGTAATGTTCTTGGCCATTTTGGAAAGCCCTTACATGATACAACAACTGTTTGAACATGTTTGGTTTTGATCTCTTTTGAATTCAAGTGAAAAATCCCCCTACATTTGGCAAAAAGTAAGGAAAAATCTGACTTTGTGAAATTTTCACTAAGTGTTGAAACAAAGTGACTTTTCTTGATTTTGATCACTCCATAACTCAAAATCCATGAGGAATTTGTACATAGGTCAGTATGAAGCTTTTGTAGAGGGCAATGAGATCTACAAATCAAGCTTTGGATGAAAAAAATGGCTTTGTGGTTTAGGAGTTATGGTCCTCCAAAGTTGGCACATTAGTGGTACTTTTTCCATAACTTAGAAATTTTTCTAAGTTTTATGGTTACCCCTTTTACAAGTTATCCAACTTTTCTTGATTTTTCTTGATGAATGATGATTCAAATCATACATTAACATCATTTTAGGGTTAAAAATCCATTTTGGTGAAAAATCTCAAAAAGTCAAAGTTGACTTTTATGCACAGTTGACTTTTTGTCAGATGAATTCCAAACTGTGCAATCCTTCAGGAAATCATGTCCTTGACCTAAATCAAACTTGATGGACATGTTCCATGGATGTCATAGGGTATAGTGAATCATGTCTTAGGGTTTGGGTGCATGTCCTGGTCAAAAGTCAAAGTTACAGTTGACTTTTCCCTTAAAACCCTAATTATGGTGCAGATGAAATTGAGACTTGTTGCTCAAGCTTCTTGGATTAATCCATTGTTCCAAATGGATCTATATAATTCATTAGAGACCCTCAAACCCTCTCTTGAGGTCTTGGCTCATGATTTGCCCCAAAAGTCAACTTAGGGGTGAATTAGGTCAAGAAACCCTAATTCTTGATTTTTGATGTATGCATCCCCTGAGGTCAAATTGACTTGATGATTGGGTCAATGAGGTTCCATGGAGTATATTAGGTCATGTTTGGATCCTTGGCTTGTGCCCAGATGAAATTTTTCATCTGGAGGCCCTGGTCGACCAAAACCCTAATTTGGTGACACTGTCGATCTTGAGACTTGATCCACCTATAAGGGAGCAGCCTTGTGCTTAATCCTTGGAGTGGGAGTCCTTTTGATCCTTTGTGGATGTTTGAGGGATTAGACAAGTTGAAGATCATTTCATTCCTTGATTGATCATTTGTCTAAAGCTCTGAGAGGGCTTAAAACCCTAATTTTGATTGTAGTGAATGCTCAACAACCCTTGAGGCATTTGATGAGGCATGATGGTTCATCCATATTGTGATGATGATTGACACAATGATGGGAAATCTTAGTGGTCAAAATTTGGGGTATGACAATCAGTCACCCAACAGTTGTGACAAAACAAACTAGATGTCCCTCTTTAGAGATGATAAATTGTCTCTCATCCAAAACCCTTTAGCTTCACATCTTGGGCTTTGAACAAGATACAGACCACCCTTTAGCTTCACATCTTGGGCTTTGAACAAGATACAAATCACCTTTAGCTTCATGTATTGGGTTTTGAACAAGACACTAAAATGACCTTTTTTTCTCCCAGAGATAGGAGGAACTATGATCGCTCTGATTTCCCTGTTTCGTTAAACGGGAATACGTAAGCATAAGATTGCAAAATCTTAGCGAGCATACTAATCAAAAACCCAAAATCCAGTACCCCCATGTATCAACCCAAAAGCACCAAATCCTTACAACTTACCAAAAACCTCGAAAATAGTCCAGACATTCTAATCTTAACAAAATAAACGAAGAGGGGCTCACACCTTAATAGCATCTGTAAACCAACAGTTTTGATAGTTTTAACTCAGTTTGCAAGCAGGGTTAATTGGAGACATCTATTTCCCTTCCTTAATCAGCTCAATAGGGTAAAAAATGAATCGAACTGTAGTACCCAAGCGATCGTGACCACAAAAATTGCGCTACAAAAAAAATGGCGCCCACCGTGGGGCCCTTCTCTTTCTTACAATCTTCGGTAGAATTCTTAAGTTTAAAAAATGCCACAGCAAGATGGCGACTTCACTAGGGAAGACGAGATCTTGTTCTCCTCCCATCTCTTAGGTAGAAACCCCTGAGTTCACAAAGTATCACAGAAATGGCGACTCTGTTGGGGAGTCATTGTCTGTATAGGATCATAAGACTAAAGGTCTAGGATGATTAAGACAAATATATATACTGCTTTTCCTAATTGATATCTGTGATTATTTTTCTACTAATGGGAATGTGTGTGATACCGAATGTGGAAAGATTGAGTATACACCTAAGATAGGTGATGGCAATACGAGTAATCTTAATGGGAGTGAATTCCAGCTAAGAGTCCCCGGTCGACCATCAAACTCAGTGGAGACTCCCTTTGCAGATACATTTCATATACGACTTCGGTTATTGAAAGTAGTGTGGTTGACTGGGTTATCTGAGAAGCTGAGATTTTTAGATCTCATTGCCCTCATTTGAGATCACTCTAGGATACATCAGCTCGCTGGCGATCCGCTTGCTGTTGTTATCCCAAGAGGGGTCAATGATTTTGCGGACAGGTACAAAAAATCACCAGTATAAACCTTTGGGGGGGGGGGGGGGTAGAGCCTTGACTTCATGACACCGACCCTTTGACCCCATGTTTTTTCTATGTTTTTGTGTGCTGCATTCATACATTCATTTAAAAAAAACATTCAAAAAAGAAAATCTTCTCTTCTAGTCTCTCTCTTTTTCAAATTAAATTAAGGCAATGATTGCAAATGTCAGATAAAGAGATTGCGTTATGGATTTCGGTAGAAGAAAAACTCACAAGTATACTTTCAAGGTTCCAAAGTTAGAGGATTTAAGAGGGTTGGCTGGGATATGATCACCAACCCTGAGGCTTTCAGAGCCAAGTATGGAGGACTGCTATCTCTGTTAAGGGTCCATGTAATTGAGGGAATCCTGTCCACACTAATTTAGTTCTACGATCCGGTTTATCACTGTTTCACATTCCAGGATTATCAGCTAGCACCAACACTGGAGGAGTATTCTCACCTGACTGATCTGCATATCACTGATCAAGCTCCCTTTTCTGGACTGGAAGAAATTCCAAAAGATCAAACCATTTAAAGGGCAATTTATTTGGACGAATCAGAAGTCAGGACTCACATGACCACTAAGGGTGGCATCCAAGGTTTGCCAGCCCAATTCTTGATAAAGAAGGCCCTATACTTTGCCAGTATAGGGAACATGGCCGCTTTCGAGAGCATCTTTGTTTTGCTTACCTAAGGGTTATTTTTGTTTCCCAATATCGATAACTTTGTAGATATCAATGCCATTAAGATATGTCTAATTGGAAATCCTGTACCGACCTTACTCGCAGATACGTATCATTCGGTACACTTAAGGAATTTATACGGCGGAGGAATGATCACGTGCTGTGTACCTTTGACGTACAAATGGTTCATTTCCCATTTGCCCAAGTCTGTTGCATTTTGGGATCAAAAGAATACTTTACGTTGGTCGCAGAGAATCATGTCTCTTACTAACTCTGACATCGATTGGTACAATCGAGTCTACGGCGGGATCAGAATCATTGACCGTTGTGGAAATTTCCCAAATGTACCCCTTATAGGAACTAAGGGAGGGATCAACTATTATCCAATTCTTGTCCGTCGTCAACTTGGATACCCAATGAGGCATGTTCCGCGGAATGCTCATATGGAAGGTCTTTTCTTCAAGGAAGGAGAAAACGACAGGGCACTAAAGACAAAAATTGTGCATGCCTGGAAACATGTTCAAAGGAAAGGAAGAGAGTCTCTAGGAAAACCAGATTGCGTCTCGATGGAGCCTTATCTCCACTGGGTACAAACTAGAGCTCTCAAGCTAAGGATGCCTTACCCTCGTCACGAAGTTCTTCCATTAAGGGACTATGTCCTTTATTTCATGTCTGACACGGAAAAACTTCAAGTTACTCTCAACAAGGTTCAACAGGAGAGGAGGTCTTGGAGGAACAAGTACCGTATTCTCAATGTGGAGTGTAAGAAACTACAACAACTATTGAAAGAAAAGAATGCTCTGATTGAGATTTTAGAGCAACATGCTATAGAATATCAGGATGACCAAAGGAACTTGCTCACTCCTTTCACTTGGCAAAGGAATGACAACCCGACAACGGCTGAAGAGCCCCGGTCAAAGAAAAGGAAAGCACCAGAACCAACACCTGAGTTTTCTTCAGAGAGGACTCAGGATCCATTAGTTTAGACATTTCCTTTTTCTGCACTTTGTAATCTACTGTATTTCCATTTCTGCAATCGTTGAATTCAATAAAACGGGGTTTCCCCACTGTTTGATATTTGCAATCTAATTGTTGAAGTTTACTTTGAATAAACAAAATAATAATGAATATAATCACTGTATATCATTCATTATTCTCGCATAAATGCATTATTCTTCCCTACGAATCTCATGTTTGTGTCTCGGTTCTAGAATCAAACTGTCTCATTCGTACAATACTCGGCCCAATCGACAGAAAAAGATGAATGATCTCGAGGAAGAGAACAGAGAGTTGAGAGAAGAGATCGACACTCTGAAAGAAGATCTGAGAAAGCTTTATAATAGCATGCAAGCTCTAGCATAAGCTCAGATGCAACAACAACGGACTGTGATCTCAGAGACCATATCAACGCCCATAGTGGAGAAGTCTGACCCTAGGTACAAAATGCCGAAAGATCATCCCTGGGGCATGCCACTCAACTATATCCCGGAAGGATATATCCCGCCGATCATGAAAGATCTACAAAACGCAGCAGGAACCGCTGGGCCTGAAGGTTACAAACTTCAGGAAAGCGAAGATGCCAGGGGCATGACAACAACTCCTGAGGGTTACAAACTTTGGGAGACACCAAGAGTCTCTGCCATGATGACTATACCACCGCCTGTGGTACACACTATCCCAGAAGTATAGATTCCACATATACCTTCTGTGGAAACGAAAGTATGTTCAACAGAATGAATGAGTTCCAGGAATAATTCCTGGAGACTCAGAAAGAACTGCAAGCCATTCGCGGTCAGGATCTATTGGGAAAAGACGCCGCAGACCTTTGTTTGGTCCCCAATGTGAAAGTTCCGCACAAGTTCCAAGTGCCCGATTTTGAAAAGTACAAGGGTAACTCTTTCCCTCAAAGTCATTTAGTGATGAATGCTCGGCGAATGTCAGCTCAGACAAAGAACCATGAGCTACTGATTCACTACTTTCAGGATAGTTTAACCGGTGCTGCACTCAAATGGTACATGGGTTTAAACCGCACTAAGATCGGCACTTTCAGAGATCTTGGCGCTGCCTTCGTTCAGCAGTATAAGTATAACCTGGACAAGGCACCAGACAGGGATCAACTCAGATCGATGTCACAAAAGGACAAGGAAACCTTTAAAGAGTACGTTCAGAGATGGCGTGAAATCGCCGCCCAGATTTGTCCACCTCTTGAGGAAAAAGAGATGACAAAGAACTTCTTGAAAACCTTAAGCTCATTTTACTACGACAGAATGGTTGCCAGTACGCCCAGTGACTTCACCGAGATGGTGGGCATGGGAGTTCGTCTTGAGGAAGCTGTCCGAGAAGGACGTTTAGTTAAAGACGTTGGATCATCAAGTAATACTAAAAGATACGGTAGTGCTCTCCCTAAGAAAAAAGAGCAGGAAATTGGGAATATCTCTCGAGGAAAGCAAAGGTGACGTTACCAACCAGTAGCAGTTGTAACTCCTGCTATTAACCCTGCGCCTGTTCCTACGTATCAACCTCATGTTGCGCAGAGCCAACCTAATCAACAGCAATATCAGCAAAGGACACAATAGCCTCTTAAGCAGGCTCGTCCTACGTATAACAACAACCATACAACGTGACCACCAGCATTCAACCCTATACCAATGTTGTACGTAGAACTGCTTCTGTTACTACTGGTCAAGGGGCATGTCCAAACCAAGTCTCCTCTTACAGTACCGAAAATCTGCCTTTTTGGTTCAAAGCGGATCAGACTTGTCCTTTCCATCAAGGAGGACCAGGGCATAACATAGAAAATTATCTCAGTATCAAATCCGACGTACAAAAGCTTGTTAGGAGCGGGGTCTTATCTTTCAAATATACGAACTCGAATGTTCTCACAAACCCGTTGCCTCAACACGAGAAAGCTGCACTTAATTTGATAGAGGGAGAGTCTAACGACAACTTTCAAATTCATGATGTAGTCTTATTGAGGACCAATCTGGTCAAGATGCATTGCAGACACAGCGGATATGGCCATATACCACCACATAATTATAACCAATGTGATATATTCTCTAAGGACAATCAAGGATGTTTTGTGGTGCAATCAGTTCTACAGGAACAATTGGATCTCTGATGGATCCAAGAGCAGCGAATTCGTGGGGTCAACATGACTTGTACGAATTCCAACATCATTCAGAGACACGACATCCGTGCGATAAATGTCAACCTGGTGGCAATGCACTCAAGGCAAAGCCAGTATCATAATCTGTCATGGCACGATTATGATTCCTGTCTGATTTTCTCGGTAAACAATCAGGGATGCCCTTTTGTACAAGAGGCCCTCCAGCGTCAGATGCATTTTGGGTGGATCCAGGACTACCATGATAAAAATCTTTATCAGATCAACATGATTCAAATCTTCGATATTCGCTTGATGAATACCAGCTTGGTTGAATTACACACTAAGCAAGTCCAGCTTGGTTTTATGGCTTCGCATAATTATCAGAACTGTAAAGGATGTTGTTAGAGTGACCAGGGGTGTGCTCTCGTTCAAAGAACTTTACAACACTTGTTAAACCATTGGTGGCTTCTGATCTATATGGACGAAGACACATAACAAGTCAGTATGATCGATGGGAACCCTACTAGGAATCAAAGTCATGATGCTCGATCAATGGAAACAGACCTAGTGAGGTTACACTGTATTCAAAGTGGACGTAGCCAGGTACCACCACATAACTATGAATGCTGTAAAGTCTGCTCAGAAAATAACCAAGGATGTTACCTCGTGCGAGCAGCCCTTCAAGGTCAGTTGGACCGCAAAGAGATTCACCCATACCCAGCTTCGGGGTCCGTTGACTGGATGCCAGACTACTTCTCTGATCAAATCAAAGATGTGGTTGTAATCTCTGACCCTGAGAGGACCAAGGATGTTTGTGTCATCATCCCTCTACTGGATGAATCAAAGGTTCTTAGCCAAGAACTGATTGAAGTTACTTACGACAGTCATAAAAATCAGAAGGCTCTTGTAGTTATCTATCTACCGGGACCGTTACCGTATGAAACAGCTAAGGTGATCCCTTACAAATATGGTGCAACAATAATTGAGAATGGAAAGGAAGTTCCATTACCCTCTGTCGTGAATATTGCAGACATCAGTCGAGTAACACGGAGCGGTCGAATCTTCAACCGAGGAGTTAGAGGACCTAACAAAGAAAAGGAACCTTAAACAGAAGTTCCCGATCCACCAGTCGGCCAGTCTAGTGATCCCGACCATTTAAAAAACAATGATGAGATGGTGAAGCTCATCCAGAGGAGTGAATACAACATTGTTGATCAGCTGTTACAAACTCCTTCAAAGATCTCTGTGATATCACTTTTGCTCAGTTCCAAAGCCCACAGAGAGGCTCTACAGAAAGTCTTAGAGCAGTCCTTTGTGGAGCAGGATATGTCAATAAGACAGTTCGATAGTATTATCTCTAACATCACTTCCTTCAACAAATTAGGATTCAATGATGAGGATTTACCAGAATAGGACAAAAGTCACAACATGGCGCTCAACATCACAGTTAACTGCCAGGACGATGCTTTAGCCAGCGTACTGGTAGACACAAGATCAGCCATCAATGTTATGCCAAAGTCCACTTTAATGCGACTATCATTCAAAGGATCCCCGATGAGGGGCAGTGAGGTCGTCGCCAAAGCCTTTGACAGATCTCAGAAAGCAGTTATCGACGAAGTTAACCTTCCCATAACTATCAGTCTTCACACTTTCCTAATCACTTTCCAGGTCATGGACGTCTGGGCAACATACATCTGTTTATTTGGAAGACGTTGGATACACCAGGCTGGGGTAATCACTTCGACGCTGCACCAGAAACTGAAGTTCGTCAAGAAAGATCAACTCGTCACGATCTGTGGAGAACAAGCCTTGCTCATGAGTAAAATTTCATTATCTACTTGTGTAGAACCCGAGGAGGTTGTTGGAACTCAGTTCCAAGCACTGTCGGTGAGCAATGAGAATCAATCAGAGAAAGGAACCTCAATTTCCTTCGGTGAGCAATGAGAATCAATCTGAGAAAGGAACCTTAATTTCCTTGTTCAAAGATGCTCTCGAAGTGATCAAAAGTAGCAATACAAAGGGATAGGGACAACTTGTCATTCCTACTGATAACAAAACAAAGAAGGGTCTTAGTTTTTCTGCAACCTGTACCCAGACAGCTGCTAACGATGAAAGTCTTCATCCCATTCAGGACTTCTTCCATAGTGGAGGTTTCCTTCACCCAATATCTCAAGAAGTTCATACCATCAACGAGGGAGATTCCTCTGATACAGATGAGGAGTGGAAATCTATCTTAACGAGGACGATTATATGTCTCAGGAAGAGGTGCCTACGCCATTTTGCTATCCCGCACAGAGTCCGAGATTTATACCCAGGTCAGATGTTAGAAAGATATACAGAGATTGTGATCCAGAAGGATGTCGTGCTCAACCAAACTCATTAGAGGAAGACACTCTAATGAAAGACAAATTTGACCACGACTATTATGGCCCAATGGATGACCTGCCTATCTAGCAGCCGTACCCAGGAAACTCGGGGCAAGAAAATCAGTCGAACAATGAAAATCAGCTGAGCATCATTGAACAAAATACCTGCGTCCTCACCATGTCATGGGATCAACGTTCAGGTCATTCAGAAAATATCCAGTACGACGATGAATTGGCAAAGCTTGCCGGACTAGAATTCATCAAGTATGCTTTTCATGAGGTCAACGTCATCGAAAGGGATGACTCTTCCAGTTCCAAAGAAGTGTGGGACACCTTAGGATAACCAAGTGGAAAATACGACTATATGGTCAAGTACACTGCTACTGAGAGCTCTCGTATCAGGCTCGAAGACATCCAGCCAACTGGATGGGGAGATTTACCTGAGAGCACAAAAACTATGCAAAATACAAACGAGGAATCCTCCTACGACAACTCTGCCTAGGAGACAGATTCCAATGATCCTGCTCCACCAGAAATCAGCGTTATTTCTGAAGACAAATCAAAGAAGGTACCAGACTTTGTGATTCATCGAGGAGTTCGTCGCCAATGGGTTACTATAGATGTCCCGAAGATTGTTCATAAGTCAAAGTAATTGCCGTCTTTAACCTTTCACCCTGCCTAGGTGAAACAGATGTTTTGATAGGGCATACTTTCTGTAAATATCCCTCTTCGCTTTGCCCAAAGCGACAAAGTTTTGTTTTATAGGGCTGTAGTTTCAAGAATCGACTTGTTCATAAATAAAATAACGTCGTTCTATAATTTCTACATTTATTGCTGATTTCTCTTTTTGCTTTTTAAGAAAATGGTAATCCTAAAAAACAATTCAAATAATAAAAAACAAGCAGTTTTCAAAAAAACACTGCACACACTCTTGCATTCTCTCTATCTCTTCTCAAAATAATCACCACGTCATGCAGATTGCTTGTTCTAAAACCCCGTTGAAACATACGATCCGATGCCTTCTCCCAACTTTAAATTCCCGATATTTGGGGCTGAAGAAGAAGTTGACAACGAAATTCCAGAAGAGATCTCCCAACTACTCAAACAGGAGGAAAGGTCCATCGAACCTCATAAAGAGTCGTTGGAAACGGTAAACTTGGGTTCGGAAAAAGAGAGAAAAGAGGTCAGGATTGGGGCATTGCTCAGTCTAACTGCCAAAGAGGGGTTGACTAAGCTTCTCAAAGAGTTTCCTGATGTATTCGCTTGGTCCTATCAGGACATGCCAGGGTTGGATACCAGCATCGTGGAACATCATCTACTGTTAAGGTCAGAATGTTCGCCAGTAAAACAAAGGTTGAGACAGACTCACCCGGACATGGCCATCAAAATCAAGGAGGAAGTACAGAAACAGATTGACGTGGGTTTCCTCGCCACGTCAGAATATCCTCAATGGTTAGCCAACATCGTACCTGTTCCAAAAAGGACGGAAAGGTCAGAATGTGTGTGGATTACATAGATCTGAACAAGGCCAGTCCAAAGGACGACTTTCCTTTACCACACATTGACATGCTGGTAGACAGTACAACAAAGTTCAAAGTTTTCTCCTTCATGGATGGATTCTCGGGAAATAATTAAATTAAAATGGCGCCGGAGGATATGGAGAAAACTTCATTTATCACCCCATGGGGTACCTTTTGTTACAAGGTAATGTCGTTCGGTTTGAAGAACGCCGGGGAAACCTATCAAAGGGCCATGACTACTTTCTTTCATGACATGATACACAGAGAGATCGAAGTATATGTCGATGATATGATTGCCAAATCTAAAACAGAGGAGGAGTATGTGACCCACATGTCAAAACTATGCGAGCGTCTGAGGAAGTATAAACTCCGCTTGAATCCCAACAAGTGCACATTTGGTGTCTGTTCAGGGAAACTCTTAGGGTTCATCATCAACCAGAAAGGAATTGAAGTTGATCTTGACAAGGTCAAGGCCATTCAAGAAATGCCTTCCCCGAAAACTGAAAAACAAGTCAGAGGATTCCTGGTACGTTTGAACAACATCTCCATATTCATATTCCTCATGACCGCGACATGCACACCGATTTTCAAATTACTTAAAAAGAACCAGGATGCGTTTGGACAGAAGACTATCAAGCCGCCTTTGACAATATCAATGAGTATCTGTTAAATCCATCGATTCTATCACCTTCAATGGAAGGAAGACCACTGATCATCTACCTCACAGTCTTGGAAGACTCAATGGGGTGTGTACTTGGCCAACAAGACGAAACCAAAAGGAAAGAGTCTGCCATCTACTATCTGAGGAAGAAATTCACCGACTGCGAGACTCGATACACTATGCTTGAGAAAACTTTATGTGCTCTGGCTTGGGCAGCCAAACGTCTTCGCCAGTACATGATTCATCACACTACTTGGTTGGTCTCCAAAATGGATCCAATCAAGTATGTATTTGAAAAACCTGCTCTCACGGGAAGAGTCGCCCGTTGGTAGATGTTGTTATCAGAATACGACATTGAATACCATGCTCAGAAAGCCGTCAAAGGGAGTATTTTACCCGATCATTTGGCTTATCAACCGATTGACGATTAGGAATCAATCGGGTTTGACTTCCCAGACGAAGATGTCATGTATTTAAAGATGAAAGAATGCGATGAACCGTTACCTAGTGAAGGTCCAGAACCAGGTCCCCAATGGGAACTTATCTTTGACGGAGCCGTCAATCATTACGAAAATGGAATTGGGGCAATCATCGTAACCCCTCAGGGTACCCATATTCCTTTCAATACTAGACTTACGTTCAAGTGCACGAACAACGAGGTCGAATACGAAGTTGTATCATGGTTCTCGAAGAAGCGATCGGCTTAAGGATAAAAAACTTGGATGTTTATGGCAACTCAGCCCTGGTTATCAATCAGATCAAAGGAGATTAGAACACATACCAATCAAGACTGATTCCTTACAAAGATTACGCAAGAAGGTTGTTACCTTTCTTCAGCAGAATCGAGTTTCACCACATCCCTCGTTATGAGAATCACATAGCTGATGCATTAGCCACTCTCTCTTCCATGATTAGTGTAGGTCAATGGAACGACCTACCTAAGATCGACATAATGCGCCTTGAAAGGCCCACTTACATCTTCACGATTGAGGCAGTCATAGACGAGAAACCTTGGTATCACGATATCAAATGCTTCCTTCAGAAACAAGAGTACCCACGTGGGGCACTAAGGAAAGACAAAAAAACCCTCAGAAGGCTGGCTGACAGCTTCTTCCTGAGCGGTGATACACTCTATAAGAGAAACTTTGACATGGTCTTGCTCCGATGTGTAGACAGACTAGAAGCAAACATGCTGATAAAATAAATTCACGAAGGATCCTTTGGCACTCATGCCAATGGACACACAATGGCGAGAAAAATTCTGAGAGCAGTGTACTACTAGTTGACCATGGAATCCGACTGCTACATGTACATGAGGAGGTGTCACAAGTGTCAGATATACTCTGACAAAATCCATGTACCACCAACGCATCTAAAAGTTCTCTCTTCCCCATGGCCTTTTTCGATATGGAGAATCGAAGTGATTGGTATGATTGAACCCAAGGCTTCAAACGGACATCGGTTCATTCTGGTAGCCATCGATTACTTCACTAAGTGGGTCGAAGCAACGTCATACGCCAATGTAACCCGACAAGTGGTGGTCCGATTTATCAAAAACAATCTCATCTGCCATTATGGTGTTTCGAGCCAGATCATTACTGACAATGGATCTAACTTGAACAACAAGATGATGAAAGAGTTGTGCGTAGGGTTCAATATCGAACACCATAACTCATCTCCCTACCGACCCAAGATGAACGGGGCGGTAGAAGCGGCTAACAAGATCATCAAGAGGATTGTTCAAAAGATGGTTGTAACCTATAAAGACTGGCAAAAAATGCTACCCTTTGCTCTTCACGATTATCGCACATCTATCCGCACTTCAATAGGGGTAACCCATTTATCTCTAGTATATGGCATGGAAGCGGTGCTCCCCATAGAAGTAGAGATCCCATCAATTCGGGTATTGATGGAAGCTAAGCTAAGAGAAGCTTAATGGTGTCAAAGTCGACACGACGAACTGAATCTGATAGAAGAATAATGAATAACAGCTCTATGCCACGGTCAGTTATATCAGCAAAGAATGAAGAGGGCGTTTGACAAAAAGGTCTGACCTCGCGTCTTCAGGAAAGGAGACCTCGTACTTAAAAAGATACAATCATTTCTCACTGATTCCCGGGGCAAATGGACTCCGAATTATGACGGCCCCTATGTGGTCAAGAAAGCTTTCTCAGGCGGCGCCTTGAGACTCGCAACCATGGAAAAAGAGGAATTTACCTACCCCACAAATGTTGACGTAGTCAAGAAATACTTCGCCTAAATAAAAAAAAGAAGAAAAAAAACGTGTTGGTGGATTGAAATCCCGAAAGGGCAGTCCAGGAAAAAATTAGAGACATGATAAAAAACCATCCCGATGGATTAGAAATCTCAAAAGTACAATCCAGGAAAAAGTTAGGGATAATGGCAAGTAACTATGTCCAACAAAGGGGCAAATCCCCCAGCAGTAGTAATGTCATCCATCAGAAGAAAACTCCAGTCAAGGCCATCTTCGACGGAAGCTCAGGATGTCCAGAATTCAAAGTTGGTAGAAGGATAACGGTCGTTATGTTTCAATGTATCCTTTTTCCCTTAAATTACCATTTTCAAACTTTGTAAATACTCTATGGAATCACGCGTTTGGCTGATTTCCATCCTATCAATAAAATTTGAGCCCTTGTGCTTTTGTTTGCAATTCTTATTTGTTTTAGCTTCACAGAACGACATTTTTAACATGATTAACGATTCTTGAAATAAAACAAAAATGAATTTACTTGTCAAATTTTTCTTCTTTTAAAATAAAGAGGGTAATTTCTTTTGATTGTTGAACATTGAAAGAACATCGATCGCTTCTCCAGAAGTAAGCGAACTTCAAAGTGCAGAATCAAAGTACTCCTTCTAAACCAGTACACCTGATTGAAGGATCAGCTGTGTCAGAGACCATTTTTCATCTGACACCCCCCGACAGAGTTCTTACCTCCTAAGCCCGACCAATGGTTGTTCCCCGCAGGGACTATTTCTCCTAAGCAAGGCAGAATTGCTATCGTGAACCAGTGATATTATACATCCCCCACTGTGGCCGAGTATCCAGTCGTGTTCATCTACTGGTCTGTATGTCGTGTCAGTTTTGTCAGCATAAACATACATACAACATGCATTATTGATTTACATTCGCATTCATATTGCATCACTATCTCTTTAGTCGGTCTTATCCCCTAGTGATAAAAGTCCTCTCAATCGAGTTGTCAGTTCTTTCCTCATCAGGAAATGTTGCGTATGAAGTATCTCTCTCCTCCAGTTTATTTTTGGATTAGATTTGGTCCTCGGCCACTTTGATTATTTGAACCTCTGAAAGACCAGAAAACGTTCGACAAAAGTCACTCTTCGCCATTGAAGATGATATTTTCGCTTTCTCGGATTAAGGAAAATTCCCAGAGAAAGCCTCTTAATCAAAGATTCAGCAATACAGCAGTTTTTCTCCGAAAAATCCGCTGACGAAAAGGTTATCAGCACCTCAAAATTGGATCACATCATATGCCATTTCTCTGAGAAGATCCCGAGAAAAGTATGATGTAACACCCCAAGCAGAAGACAGTATCTTAAGAGACTCATTTTCCCCGATAGAGTCGACAAATGGCCTCTCCAACAGAGAAGTTTGTACACCTCTACAACTCAGACGACTGGGTTCCCCAGCAAGTCTGACATCAAAATTTTTTCTATCAAATGGCATCTCCCCAGGAAAATTTGGTGAGAAGTTTGAGGAAAATCGCTACACATAGCGCCCCTTGTCAAGAAAGTTTATTGACAAAAGAAACTTAGACCAGTTCCTTGGTAGAAACTAGGATCGAGGGGATGTTTATATCAGAAACTTAGACCAGTTCCTTGGTAGGAAACTAGGATTGAGGGGAAGTTTACATCAGAAACTTAGACCAATTCTTGGGTAGGAAACCAGGATCGAAGGGAAGTTTACATCAGAAACTTAGACCAGTTCCTGGGTAGAAAACCAGGATCGAGGGGAAGTTTACATCAGAAACTGAGACCAGCTCTTTGGTAGAAAACTAGGATCGAGGGGAAGTTTAATCCAGAAACTTAGACCAGTTCCTTGGTAGGAAACCAGGATCGAGGGGAAGTTTATTTCAAAAGAAAACTGAGACCAGTTCCTTGGCTGAAGACCAGGATCGAGGGGAAGTTTACCTTTTCTAAGCATCATTGCTTGGTAAAAGAAGAAGGATGCGTGAACTACCATTCCTATACACCATCAAAATTTCAGGTATTTCGATATTTAATCCTCTTGCACCCCGAATGCCCGAATCCCTTCGCCATTCACACCTTCGGGTCCAAGAAGATTAAATAGGGGCATCTGTCATACCCCAAATTTTGACCACTAAGATTTCCCATCATTGGCCAAATCATCATCACAATATGGGTAAACCGTCATACCTCATCAGTCTCCCCAAAGATGGGTGAGTATTCACTACTATCGAAAATTAGGGTTTCAAGCCCTCTCTAAGCCTTAGACAAAGGATCAATCAAGAATTGACATGATCTTCAACTTTTCTAACCTCTCAAACATCCACAATGGATCAAGAGGATTATCACAGTAAGAATCAAGCACAAGGTTGCAGCATTCTGAGTAGATCAAGCCTCAAGATCGTCAGTGTCACCAAATTAGGGTTTGGTCGACCAGGGCCTCCAGATGGAATTTTTCCTCTGGGCATGAGCCAATGCTTCAAAGCATAACCTAATATACTCCATGGAACCTCATGGACCCAATCATCAAGTCAATTTGGCCTTAGGGGATGCATTCACTAAAAATCAAGAATTAGGGTTTCTTGACTTAACTCACTCCTAGGTTGACTTTTGGGACAAATCATGAGCCAAGACCTCAAGACATAATTTGAGGGTCTCCAATACACCACATTAATCCATTTGCAACAATGGATTGGTCCAAGAAGCTTGATCAACAAGTTTCAAATTCATCAGAACCACAATTAGGGTTTCGCAGAAAAAGTCAACTGTACCTTTGACTTTTGACCCAGGCATGCTCCCAAACCTTGGGACATGATTCAATACACCCTGTAACACCTATTAAACAATCCATCAAGTTTAATTTAGGTCAAGGACTTGATTTCATAGAGGATCGCATAGTTTGGAATTCATCTGACAAAAAGTCAACTGTGCACAAAAGTCAACTTTGACTTTTTGAGATTTTTCACAATTATGGTTCTTTGACCCTAAAATGATGTTAATGTGTGATTGGAATCATCATTCATCAAGAAAAATCAAGAAAAGTGGAATAATTTGTAAAAGGGGTAACCATACAAAACTTAGAAATTTTCTAAGTTATGGAACAAAGTGGCTAGGGTACCAACTTCCAAGGATCATAACTTGAGATCCAAGCAACCATTTGGGTTGATCCAAAGATGGATTTGTAGCTCTCATGGCATACTTTAAAAGTGTCAACTACACCTTATTCCAATTCCTCATGGATTTCAAGTTATGGAATGGCCAAAATCATAAAAAGTGAAAATGTCACTTTTTTCCAACACTTAGTGAAATTTTCACTAAGTCAGACTCTGACTTCACTTTTTTCCAAATGTAGGGGAATTTTTCACTTGGATCCAAAGGGTATCAAAACAAACTATGATCACACATATGTTGTATCATATGAGAGCTTTCCAAAATGGCCAAGAACTCCATGAAAATCCACTTGAGCCATGAGATATGACCATGCCAACGTGCCTTGCTGCAAACTGTCATGGCAAGGCAAATTTGTGAATTTTGCTCGATTTCCCAAATTTTTGCAAATGAAAAACATGTCTATCCATCTGAACACCTCAGGGGGAGACCAATGAGGGACAAACACTAATCCATCAGCCTCCCAAGTCCTTGGAACTAAAAGTAGCATGCCAAACCTAAAAATCCCTAAAGAGGGGACAAGAATCCAATTTTGTTTTGGAGCATTCAATGGATGCACCAAGGTGGCATGAACTGAGCCATTTCCAACTGAATTCAGTCAAGACATATCCAAACCAAGAGAACCAGCAGCCTGTGCCCTAACCTCTAGTTAATGGCTAGAGGAGACTTGGCTTCCCATTGATCAACATTGGCCAAACCTCTGCTGCAGTTGCCATTCACTATTGCATCCAAAACAAACTTGATCTACTATAAATAGAGCTCATTCGTGATCAGTTTGAGTACACCAAAGCCATCAAACAGATGCTTTCCTCAAAATCACCTTCTCACTTCCAAATTTGCCTTCCAAAGCAAGTCACCATCGGGTTTTAAGTTTGAGAGCAATTCCAACCAAAATAATCACACACACACCTCATAAACATCATATAGAAGTGATCCAAACTCTCACAAGTGACCTGTAACGCCAAAATCACAAAGTCCCCTCTCAAAACCTCAAAATATTGCCTTTTTGCATTTTTCAAGCCATGTCTTAATTCAGTCACTTTCCAAACCAGATAAAACCTCAAACACACTCCAAATATCATCCTTGAACTGTCCCAAATGGTTTCACTCATCTGGAACACCATTTGAGAGAGTTTCTATTTTGGCCACTTTTGCCCCTTTTGCAAGAAAGGGACAATTTCCATTCCTGAGGTTTCCAGCTGGTTCCAATTATACTAAAAGCTTCTAAGGGATTATTTGAGAGTGTTCAAAGCATCAAAACATTTATGGAACAAAGCACTTGGCAGATTGCCCAAAAAGCCCTAAGGGAGGTACGCATCACAACTTAAATACTTTAAAATATGCCTTGCTTTGAGGCCCACTGATCATGCATCTCTTATACAAGTTATATGTGTTGTGTTTGAACCAATTCATCATGTAATTCATGCCTGTACCAAGAGATAGCACAGAAATGTAAAATATGGCCTATTTCAAAACCACTATTGGGTTTTGAAGAGGATTTGTTTTCTGGGAAAGCCACCACTGCCATTGGATTCCTTGTGAAATTCTAGGCCAGATGCATATAAATTTTGTCTCCATCCATGGAGAAATGAGAAAGTTATGGCCATCACGTTTCTGACCAAAATCTTGCATTGCCTTGCCTTGGACCAGGCCAAAAAACAAGGCAAACCTTGTATATTTGTGGTTGTGTTTCAATACACGGATGTATCACCACCCCAGTGGTAAGGCGCGCATACTGCACACAAGAGGTCGGGGGTTCGAATCCCCCTCACCCCAGATCCTCTTTTTTACCACTTTTTCATATTTTATTCTTTTTCATATTATTTTTAATGATTTGGAAAATTAATGCCTCAATTTAAATTATTTTTTATTGGTTCTTTTTGCAAAAAATCACAAAAATGTTGAAATATTTTATTCCACAAAAAAATCAAATTTATATTATTTATTTAATGTAATTAGTATTTTTGTGAATAAATTTATTTTTAATTGTTTTTAAACATTTTAAAAGTGAATATTTACCTTGAAAATCAAAACCAAATGAGTTTTAATTCATCTTGTGATTAAAACCTCATTTTTCAAACCTGAAGCAAAAATCACAAGTGGTTTATTCAAACTCATTTGGTATTTTTATCATTTTATTGATTTTCTTTGAATATTTACTTTTAAAGAAAAACAAAATTAGGGTTTCTTTGATTTCAACCCTCATCAATCATTTTTAAAACTTTGGGCCTCTTAGAAGAGTGTAAGACCCAACCCTTTGTAAATACAAACCTTTTTGGGCCTCAAATGTTGTATAAGTCCCGTTGTATTTTCAAAATCACGGCGCGATCGTCGCCTTTTAAAACAAAACCTTGGGCATCTCCTTGAGCTATAAGATTCATTCCTTTTTGTTAAAACAAAACTTTGGGCCTCTTAGTAGAGTGTAAGACCCAACTCTTTGTAAATACAAACCTTTTTGGGCCTCAGATTTTGTATAAGTCCCATTGTATTTTCAAAATCACGGCGCGATCGTCACCTTTTAAAACAAAACCTTGGGCCTCTCCTTGAGCTATAAGACCCATTCATTTTATTAAAATAAAACATTTTTGGGCCTCTAATAGAGTGTAAGACCGAATCCCCTTTGAAAACTAAAACATTTTTGGGCCTCAGTCATTGTATAAGACCCACTGCGTTTTTAAAAAATCTCAGCGCGATCGCCATTTCAAAACAGAAAATCTTTTGGGCCTACCCTCGTGTTATAAGCCCCATTTCCTTTCTTTAAAACCTTTGGGCCTCTAATGGAATATAAGACCCAATCCACTTTTAACCAAAACCTTTTTGGGCCTCAGATATTGTATAAGTCCCTCTGTGTTAAAAGAAAAAACCTCGGCACGATCGCCATTTCAAAATAAAACTCTGGGCCTCTCCTTAAGCTGTAAGCCTCATCACTGGTACAAAAACACTTTGGGCCTCTAATAGAGTGTAAGACCCAACCTCCTTGTACATAAAAACTTTGCGGGCCTCACATATTGCATAAGTCCCTCTGTATAGTTTTCAAAACAGCGGTGTAATCATCGTTAAAACTTGGGCCTCTCCTTGAGCTGTAAGCCCAAACAAACTTTTCAAAGCACTTTCTACTTTGATTTTTAATATAATATTGTTATCAACGCTTTCTTTGTTGAACAACTAACAAAACAGCATGGAAGCTCTACAACGGGTAAGTGTTTATCTGCTTTCATTTATCGCTTTCATATGTATATAACTGTATTGTGGGGCTGCTTCACTGTAAGTCTTCTTTCACATCCTTTTTATATACTTGTCAAATATCAACTGTATAATACTAGTATAGTTATTTAGAGTTTTCCCCGACAACTATGTCTAGAACTAGGTAAAGCCTGTTGGTCACTCTTAAATACAATCAAAACTAGATCCCCCATAGGATTCCAGATACAGTCTTCCCTTCTCTTGGGGTTAAACAATATGGAACAAAGAGAAAGGTAGTATTCTCAGTGAACCTTTTCTTATACTATCACCCTTAGAAATTTTCAAAGAGACTCTACTCCCCAGAGTTGATCTATTCTCTGTGAATAGCATCTCTTGGGTTTCATCCAAATTCAAGAACCTTCCTGACTTGATCTATTCTCTGTGAATAGCATGTCTTGAACTTCTCTTGGTTTAGGGACCCATAGGCTTCCTAAAAGTATCCCCGCCTCCTCTTGGGTGTTGTACAAGGACCCTTTGGCTTCTTAGAAGTTCTCATGCCTTCTCTTAGGCTTAATGCAAGGACCCTGACGACCTCTTAAAGGTATAAGACAAAAATTAGTCACCCTTTGCTAGAGCAGTCTTTCCAGCGTCAAAACTCCGGCCGTTGTGGGGTTGATACGCATCCCTTAATACCCGTTGTAGCGAGCGATTTTGGACGTGGTTCTTAAGCACTGTCACTCTAGGGTACTACAGGTCAATTCATTTTTTATCCTATTGAAGTTGATGAAGAAAGGGAAATAGATGTCTCCAATTAACCCTGCTTGGATACTGAGTTTAAACAAATGACTGTTGGTTTACAGATGCGGTTTAGATTGTGGGCCTCTCTCTGCTTATTTTGCTAAGAATGAAATGACGGGACTATGCTATTGGTAGGATGTTAGGACTGATGCTTTTTGATTGATGTATGAAGGTACGAGATTTGGGTTTTTGATTAGTATGCTCGCTAAGATTCTTTTGCAATCTTATGCCTACTTATTCCCGTTTAACGAAACAAGGAAATCAGAGCGATCGTAGTTCCTCCTATTCTATGGAAGGAAAAAGGTTGTTTTGGTGTCTTGTTCAAAGCCTAAGACGTGAAGCTAAAGGTAGTTTGTATCTTGTTCAAAGCCCAAGATGTGAAGCTGAAGGGTCTTTTTGTATCTTGTTCGAAGCCCAAGATATGAAGCTAAAGTGTTTTGACTTTAGAGAGAATTTGTCATCTCTAAAAGGGGTGTGTTTGTCACAATTGTTGGGTGACTGATTATAAAGGAGAATTACTTTAACTGGGATATGTGAATCCAGCAATGCCATAATTTCCTTTATAGGGGATTTTTAACCTGAAGGAGAATACTTTAACTCATTTTAGAGCAATGCCATATTTCCTTAGGAATTTCTCATGCTAAAAGAGGGACAGTGGCATGGATGTAAATAATCCAGAGGCTTGCCGCTTACAGCAATTAGATGGGGGAAAAAGGAGTTGTTGATGTTTGTATACTGTGAGAGAGGCACGAATTTTGATGTTAAAAGGTTGATTGACTCAACCGGGGTTTCCTTATACAAAACCTAAGAGGAGGCTATTGACCCAACAAGAGGGTGTTTTTATGTGTCTCGTACGAAGCCCGAGAGAAAGGCTAAAAGGGTTGACTTAATAAGAGAGTGATTTTGTATGTGTCTTATACGAAGCCCAAGATGGAGGCTAAAGGTGTTTGACTCAACAAGAGAGTCTTTTATACTCAACAAGAGAGTGTTTGTGTATCTCTTACGAAGCCCGAGATGGAGGCAGAAAATGTTTGACTCAACAAGAGAGTCTTTTATACTCAATAAGAGAGTGTTTTTGTATCTCGTATGAAGCCCGAGATGGAGGCTGAAAGGGGGTTAGCTCCGCTGGGGAGAATCATTGTACAAAGTCCAAGAAGAGGCTAGTGTGCTGGTGACTGTTTCAGTTTAGTGACAGGTCCAATATGTTGGATAAAGAGAAAATCAGTTCTTATATGGGTAATGTTGTACTTTGAGATTGATCAGAAGATCAGGGAGATTTCCTGTTCTTTAAGGAAATGGAAAATCCAAAGGGTATTGAGACTGTCTAAGTCTACGGGTGTTTTGAGAAATCGATTCTCAGGTAGTGAGTGATCTTTGTATGATGCCCAAGAGAAGGCTGGTATGTTAAGGGATGCAGGTCAACCCATTAACTGGCCTAACACTTGACTCAGAAAGACAGCTCTAGCAAATTGATGACTAGGTTCTGTTCCTATACCTGTAGAGGTCTCTGGGTCCTTGTGCTAAGCCCAAGAGAAGGCATGAGAGCTTTTAAGAAGCCGAAGGGTCCTTGTACAACGCCCAAGAGGAGGCGAGGATGCTTTTAAGAAGCATGTGGGTCTCCAAACCCCGAGAAGTTCAAGACATGCCATTCACCGAGAATAGATCAAGCCAGGAAAGTCTGAGAATTTGGAAGAAACTCAAGAGATGCCATTCACGGAGAAAAGATCATCTCTGGGGAGTAGAGTCTCTTTGACGATTTCTAAGGGTGACAGTCTGAGAAAGGGTTCACCGAGAATGCTACCTTTCACGTCTCCATATTGTTTAACCCCAAGAGGAGGGAAGATTGTGTCTGGTAATCCTATTGGGATCTAGTTTTGTTTGTATTTAAGAGTGACCAACAGGGCTTTACCTAGTGCTAGACGTAGATGCCGGGGAAAAATCTAAATAACTATACTAGTATTACACAGTTGATATTTGACAAGTATATAAAAGTTTGTGAAAGAAGACTTACAGTGAGCAGCCCCACAATACAGTTATATGTATGAAAGCGGATAAAGAAAGCGGGTAAACACTTACTCGGTTGTAGAGCTTCCATGCTGTTTTGTTAGTTTGTTCAACAAAGAAAGCTTTGATAACAATATTATATTCAAAATTAAATGAGAAAGTGCTTTGAAAAGATTGTTGGGGCTTACAGCTCAAGGAGAGGCCCAAGGTTTTATTAGTGATTGCACTTTTGCTTTGTACATTGTACAGGGACTTATACAAGTGACTGAGGCCCAAAAAGGTTTTTTGTACAAAGGGATGGGTCTTAAACTCTCTCAAGAGGCCCAAAAAGGTTTATTTTTGTACAAGTGGTGGGGCTTACAGCTCAAGGAGATGTCCAACAGTTTGTTTAAAAAGGCGACGATCGCGTCGAACTTTTTGATGGTATCGAGACTTATACAATAAGTGAGGGCCAAATTATTTTGGTTTTCAAAAAAGGTTGGGTCTTACACTCTACTAGAGGCCCAATGATTTATTTTGAATGGGTCTTATAGCTCGAGGAGAGGCCCAAATGATTTGTTTTAAACGGGCAATGATCGCGCCGAACTATTGAAATACAACGTGACTTATACAACATTTGAGGCCCAAAAGTTTTGTATTTACAAAGGATTGGGTCTTACACTCTATTAGAGGCCCATGAGTGTTTGAAAATGATTTGTTTGAGTGAAAATCAAGGAAACACTAAATTTGTTTTCTTTTAAAAGTAAATATTTAAAGAAAATCAAATAAAAATGATAAAAATATCAAATAAGTTTGAATAAACCACTTGTGATTTTTGTTGAGGGTTTGAAAAATGAGGTTTTAATCACAAGATAAATTAAAACTCATTTGGTTTTGATTTTCAAAGTAAATATTCAATTTTAAATGTTTAAAAACAAATAAAAAGGAATTTATTCACAAAAATACTAATTATATTAAATAACTAATATAAATTTAATTTTTTGTGGAATAAAATATTTCAACATTTTTGTGATTTTTTGCAAAAAGAACCAATAAAAAATAATTAAAATTGAGGGAGTTATTAATTTTTCAAATCATTAAAAATAATAAGAAAAACAATAAAAAAGTGGAGAAAATAGCAAAAAGAGGATCTGGGGCGAGGGGGATTCGAACCCCAGACCTCTTGTGTATAGGGCGCGCGTCTTACCACTGGGGTGGTGATACATCCGTTGATTGAAACACAACCACAAATATACAAGGCCTGCCTTGTATTTGGCCTGGCCAAGGCAAGGTAAGGCAAGGTTTTTTGTCAGAAAGGTGAAGGCCATAACTTTCTCATTTCTCCATGGATTGAGGCAAAATATAGGTCTATCCTGCCTAGAATTACACAAGGAATCCAATGGTGGTGGTGTTTTTTTTTCTGATCATGCTCCAATTGAAAAACCCGATAGTGGTTTTGAAATAGGCCATGATTTGCATTTTCTGTGCCATCTCTTGATATAGGTGTGAATTACATGATAAATTGGTTCAAACACAATACATATAACATGTATAAGAGATGCATAATCAGTAGACCTCAAAGCAAAGCATGGTTCAAAGAATCCAAGTTGTGATGCTTACCTCTTTTTGGAGCTTTTGTGCAATCTACCAAGCCACTTGTTCCAGAAATGATTTGATGCTTTGAACAACCTCAAATGATCTCTTAGAAGCTTTTAGGATGGTTGGAATCAGCTGGAAACCTCAGGAACAAGTTTGAGCTCTTTCTTGCAAAAGGGGCAAAAGTGGCCAAAATAGCAACTCTCTCAAATGGTGCTCCAGATGGGGGGAAGCATTTGGGACAGTTCAAGGATGATATTTGGAGTGTGTTTGAGGTTTTATCTGGTTTGGAAAGTGACTGAATCAAGATATGGCTTGAAAAATGCACAAAAGTACTATTTTGAGGTTTTGAGAGGTGACTTTGTGATTTTGGTGTTACAGGTCACTTGTGAAGGTTTGGAAAGCTTAGATATGACATATTGGATGTGTTTGGATCATGAACTGTGGTGGAATTGCTCTCTAACTCAAAAACTCAGAGTTACCTTGCTAAAGAAGGCATTTTTTCCAAGAGAAAGAGATTTTGAGGAAAGCAAGTGTTGTATTGCTTTGGTGTACTCAAACTGAACACAGTTGAGCTCTATCTATAGTATAGCAAGTTTGTTTTGCAAGGAATAGTGAATGGCAACTACTGCATAGGTTTGGCCAATGTTGATCAATGAGAATCCAAGTCTCCTCTAGCATTAACTAGAGGTTAGGGCACAGGTTGTTGGTCCCTTTGGTCTTGGATAAGTCTTGACTGAATTCATTTGGAAAGGGCTCAGTCCATGCCACCTTGGTGCATCCATTGAATGCTCCAAAACAAAATTGGAGTCTTGTCCCCTCTTTAGGGATTCCTAGGTTTGGCATGCTATTTTTGGTTCCAAGGACTTGGGAGGCTTGGGATCAGAGTTGGTTCCTCCTTGGTCCCCCCCTTGAGGTGTTCAGATGGATAGAGTTGCTTTCCCTTTGCAAAATTTGAGAAAATCGAGCAAAACTCCAAAATCTGCCTTGCCATGACATTTTGCAGCAAGGCATATTGGCATTGTCATATCTCATGGCTCAAGTGGACTTTGATGGAGTTTTTGGCCATTTTGGAAAGCCCTCATATGATACAACAACTGTTTGATCATAATTAGTTTTGATACTTTTTGGATCCAAGTGAAAAATGCCCCTACATTTGCAAAAAAAGTAAGGCAGATTCTGACTTAGTGAAAATTTCACTAAGTGTTGGAAAAAGTGACATTTTCACTTTTTGTGATTTTAATCGTTCCATAACTTAAAATCCATGAGGAATTGGAATGAGTTGTGGTTGAAGCTTTTGTAGAGGGCCATGAGAATTACAAATCCAGCTTTGGATGAGGAAAATGGCCTTGTGGTTTAGGAGTTATGATCCTCCAAAGTTGGTACCCTAACCACTTTGTTCCATAACTTAGAAAAATTTCTAAGTTTTAATGGTTACCCCTTTTACAAGTTATCCCACTTTTCTTGATTTTTCTTGATGAATGATGATTCCAATCACACATTAACATTATTTTAGGGTTAAAAAACCATAATTGTGAAAAATCTCAAAATGTCAAAGTTTGACTTTTGTGCACAGTTGACTTTTTATCAGATGAATTCTAAACTGTGCGATCCTCTATGAAATCAAGTCCTTGACCTAAATAAAACTTGATGGATTGGTTTCATAGGTGTTATTGGGTGTATTTAATCATGTCCTAGGGTTTGGGAGCATGTCCTGGTCAAAAGTCAAAGATACAGTTGACTTTTCTCGCGAAACCCTAACTGTGGTTCAGATGAAATTGAAACTTGTTGCTCGAGCTTCTTGGATCAATCCATTGTTGCAAATGGATCAATATGGTGTATTAGAGACCCTCAAATCATGTCTTGAGGTCTTGGCTCATGGTTTGCCCCAAAAGTCAACTTAGGGACAAATTAGGTCAAGAAACCCTAATTCCTGATTTTTTATGAATGCATCCCCTGAGGTTAAATTGACTTGATGATTGGGTCCATGAGGTTCCATGGGGTATATTAGGTTATGTTTTGAAGCATTGGCTCATGTCCAGAGGAAAATTTCCATCTGGAGGCCCTGGTCAACCAAACCCTAATTTGGTGACACTGGCGATCTTGAGGCTTAATCCACTTGGAATGCTACAACCTTGAGCTTGATCCTTGATGTGGGAGTCCTCTTGATCCATTGTGGATGTTTGAGAGGCTAGGCAAGTTGAAAATCATGTCATTCCTTGATTGACCCTTTGTCTAAGCACTCAGAGAGGGCTTGAAACCCTAATTCTGATTGTAGTGGAGGCTCACCCATCTTTGGGGAGACTAATGGTTCATCCATATTGTGATGATGATTTGCATAATGATGGGAAATCTTAGTGGTCAAAATTTGGGGTATGACACCCGTGCCTCCTCTTGGACCTTGTACAATAGATAAAACTCGACTTGGACAGTCTAAGACCCTTGAGCCTCAAAGACATTCTCAAGTTCCCTTCAAAGATAGGCAGAAACCCGGTCTCTCTCATGAGAGTTCCCTATACCTAGACTCGCTTCAGGATCTCTAGAATCCATGGCGGTAAGGTAGCCTCCTCTTAGGCTATTTACAATGACTCTCCCCAGCAGAGTTAACCTTTTCAGACTCTCTTGTTGAGTCAGTCTCCCTTTTAGCCTCCGTCTTGAGCTTCGTACAAGACACAAAAAACACTCTCATGTTAAGTATAAAAGACGCTCTTGTTGAGTCAAAGCCCTTTTTATCCTCCATCTTAGGCTTCGTATAAGACAGATAAAAATCGCTCTCTTGTTGAGTATAAAAGACTCTCTTGTTGAGTCACTCCCCTTTTAGCCTCTATCTCGGGCTTCGTACAAGATACTAAAACACTCTTTGGTTGAGTATAAAAGACTCTCTTGTTGAGTCAATCTCCTTTTAGCCTCTATCTCGGGCTTCGTACGAGACATCAAATCACTCTCTTGTTGAGTATAAAAAACTCTCTTGTTGAGTCAAACCTTTTAGCCTCTGTCTTGGGCTTCGTACAAGACACATAAAAGCACCCTCTTGTTGGGTCAATCGCCTCCTCTTAGGCTTTGTATAAGGAAAACCTTGGCTAAGTCAATTAACCTTTTAGCATCAAACATGTGTCTTGCTCCCAGCATACAAACATCAACAACTCCTTTTCCTTCATCTAATTGCTGTAAGCGGCAAGCCTCTGGATTATTTACATCCACGCCACTGTCCCTCTTTTAGCATGAGAAATTCCTAAGGAAAGATGGCATTGCTCTACACTGAGTTAAAGTCTTCTCCTTTAGGTTAAAAATCCCCTATAAAGGAAATTATGGCATTGCTGGATTCACATATCCCAGTTAAAGTAATCCTCCTTTATAATCAGTCACCCAACAGTTGTGATAAACAAACGAGATGTCCCTATTTAGAGATGACAAATTCTCTCTCATCCAAAACCCTTTAGCTTCACATCTTGGGCTTTGAACAAGATACAGACCACCCTTTAGCTTCACATCTTGGGCTTTGAACAAGATACAAATCACCTTTAGCTTCATGTCTTGGGCTTTGAACAAGACACCAAAACGACCTTTTTTCTCCCATAGAATAGGAGGAACTACGATCACTCTGATTTCACTGTTTCGTTAAACGGGAATACATAGGCATAAGATTGCAAAATCTTAGTGAGCATACTAATCAAAAACCCAAAATCCAGTACCCCCACGTATCAACCCAAAAGCACCAAATCCTAACATCTTACCAAAAACCTCGCAAATAGTCCAGACATTCTAATCTTAACAAAATAACCGAAGAGGGGCCCACACCTAATAGCATCTGTAAACCAACACTTTTGACTGTTTAAACTCAGTTTGCAAGCAGGGTTAATTGGAGACATCTATTTCCCTTCCTTAATTAGCTCAATAGGATAAAAAATGAATCGAACTATAGTACCCAAGCGATCGTGACTACAAAAATCGCACTACACAACCCTATAAAACAGGGATATTTACAGAAAGTGAGCCCTATAAAAACATCCGTTTCACCTGGGCAGGGTGAAAGGTTAAAACAAATATGGCAATTACTTAGACTTATGGACGACTTTCGGGACATCGACAACAACCCATTGGCGACGAACTCCTCGGTGAATCACAAAGTATGGTACCTTTTTTCTCGGTTTGTCCTTAGAAATGACGCTGATTTCTAGCGGAGCAGGATCGTTGGAGTCTTCCTCCCAAGCAGAGTTGTTGTAAATGAACTCTCCTGTTGTATCTTCCTTAGTGTTCTCACTCTCGAGAGGATCTCCCCATGCAGTTGGCTGGATGTCCTCGAACCTGATGTGAGAGCTTTCAGGAGCGATGTACTTGACCAAGAAGTCGTACTTGCCACTCGGCTGTCCTAAGGTGTCCCATACTTCTGTAGGACTGGAGGAGTAATATTTGTCGATGACGTTGACCTCAGGAAAAGCATAGTTGATGAACTCTTATCCTGCAATATTTGCAGATTCATCATTGTGCTGGATATTTTCTAAATGTCTTGAGTAATGATCCCATGACTTGGTGGAGACGCAGGTATTCTTTTCAATATTGCTTAGCTGATAGGCATTGTTTGGCTGACTCTTTTTCCCCAAGTATTTTGGGTACGGCTTCCAGATAGGCAAGTCATCCATGGGGTCAAAATAGTCATAATCGAAGTTGGCTTTCATCAGAGTGTCTTCTAATGAGTTTGGTGGAGCACAACATCCCTCAAGATCACAATCTCCGTACATTATCTTGACGTCTGATCTTGGTATATATCTCAGACCCTGCATGGATATGCGCTTCTCCCTGAGAGATAACCGTCCTCGTTTAGATAAGACTTCCACTCTACATCTATATCGGAGGAGTCACTCTTGTTGATGGTGTGTACTTCTTGAGATACTGGGTGGTGGAAGCCTCCACTGTGGAAGAAGTCCTGAATGTGATGAAAACTTTCATCTTTCTTGGTAATCTGGGTACAGGCTAAGGATAAACCAAGACCTTTCTTTGTCTTGTTATCCGTAGGAATTACGAGCTGTCACCATCCCTTTATGTTATTACTCTCGATCACTTCGAGAGCGTCTTTGTAGGAGGAAATCGATGTCCCTCTTTCTGATCGATTCTCATTGCTCACTGACAGTGCTTGAAACTGGGTTCCAACAACTTCCTCTGGTTCTACACAGGAAAATGATGATAATTTGCTTACGATTAAGGCCTGTTCTCTGCATACTGTAACTAACTTGTTATTTTTGATGAACTTCAGCTTCTGGTGAAGTGTCGAAGTGACTGCCCTAGCTTCGTGTATCCAAGGTCTTCCTAATAAACAGTTGTATGCTGCTTGGATGTCAATGACTTGGAAAGTGACTTGGAAAGTGTGAGGACCGATGGTTATGGGAAGGTCGACTTCGCCGATAACTGTTTTTCTGGATCCATCAAATGCTTTGACGATGATCTCACTGCCTCTCATCGGAGATCCTTGAAATGATAGTTGGATCAGAGTTGATTTTGGTATAACATTCAGAGCTGATTCCGTGTCTACTAGTACGCTAGCTAAAGCATCGTCCTGTTAATTGATTGTAATGTTAAGTGCCATATTGTGATTTTTGCCATCTTCCGGCAGTTCTTCATCACTGAACCCTAAATTGTTGCAAGAAGTGATGTTGGAGATGATGCTATCAAACTGTCTTATAGTCACATATTATTCTACAAAAGCTTGCTCCAAGAATTTCTGCAAACCTTCCCTGTGAGCCTCGGAACTGAGTAAGAGAGATAGCACATAGATTCTAGATGGAGTTTGCAACAGTTGGTCTACAATATTATACTCGCTTTTCTGGATGAGCTTCAGCATCTCATCGTTGTTCTTTGAAAGGTCGGGATTACTGGATAGCTCGACTGGTTGATTTGGAACTTCTGTTTGAGGTTCCTTCTCCTTGGTGGGTTCTCTAACTCCTCTGTTGCAGATCCGACCGCTCTGAGTGACTCTACTGATGTCGGCAATGTTTACGATGGAGGGTAATGGAGTTTCCTTTCCATTTTTGATTGTTGTTACACCGTACTTATAAGGGATAGCCTTATCAGATTTATACGGTATTGGTCCCGGCAGATTGATAACCATAGAAGCCTTTTGATTTTTCTGACCATCGTAGCTTGCCTCAATTGGTTCGAGGTTGAGAATCTTTCTACTATCAAGAGGGAGTCTTGATTCATGGAGTAGAGGGATTATGGCGCATACGTCTTTGTCCATTTCGTGATTAGAGATTAGGACAACGTGTTTGCCTTGATCAAGAAGATAGTCTTGTATCATGTTGATCGAACCAGAACTTGAACTTGGTTGAATCTCTTTCTGGTCCAACTGATTTTAAAGAGCTGACCGTATAAGATAACATCCCTGGTTATTCTCTGAGCAAACTCTACAACGCTCATAATTATGTTGTGGCACCCGACCATGTCTTCTTTGTATGCAGTGCAACTTTACAATATCTGTTTCCATCGAGCGGACATCCTGACTTTAATGTCTATCAGGATTTTTGTCAGTCATACTGATCTGTTGTGTAGCTTCATCTAAGTAGATTGGAAGCCACCATGGGCCCAACAAGTGTTGAAGTGTTCTTTGGACAAGTGCACATCCTTGGTCGTCTTCACGACACTCTTTACAGTTTTGATAATCATGTGAAGCCAAAAAGCCAAGCCTGGCTTGCTTAGAATGTAGTTCTGCCAGACTGGTATTCATCAAACGTATGTCAAAGATCTGAACCATATTGACTTGATGGTTATTTCTCTCCTGATAGTCCTGGATCCATCCGAGATCCATCTGATGTTGGAGGGCCTCTTGTATAAAAGAGCATCCCTGATTGCTTATTGAGCAGATCGAACAGGTATTTTAATCGTGTCGTGGCAGATTATGATATTGAATTTTCCTTGAATGCATCACCACTAAGTTGACGTTCATTAGAAGAATGTTGTGGTTCTGAACAATGTTGGGATGCACATGGGCCATGTTGACCTCACGGATTCAGTGATCTTGGATCTATCCGAGATCCATCTGTTCTTGTAGAGATGACCGCACTACGAAACACCCCTGATTATTCTTTGAGCAGATATCAAACTGGTGATAATTGTGAGGTGGTACATGACCATACCCGCTCTGTCTGCAATGCATCCTGACTAGATTGGTTCCTAATAGGAGTACATAGTGAATTTGATGACTGCGGCTAAATTTTCTTCTATTAAATTTACGGCAGTCTTTTCGTGTTGCAGAAATGGGGTCATCTGAACATTCATATTTGCTGATACTGTTGTTGACCTGGTTGGCTCTGAGTAACCTGAGGTTGATACATCGGAGCTAGCGCAGGGTTGATAGCGGGAGTTACCACTGCTAGTGGTTGATACCTTCGCCTTTGCTTTTTGAGAGAGATATTACCAATATCTTGCTCTTTTTTCTTTGGGAAAGCACTACCGTATCTTTTGGTACTGCTTGATGGCTCTGCATCTTTGGCCAGTCGTCCTTCTCGGACTGCTTCTTCAAGGCGTACCCGCATGTTCACCATTTCAGTGAAGTCGCTGGGCGCACTGGCGACCATTCGGTTGTAATAGAATGAGCTCAAGGTTTTCAAAAATATCTTTGTCATCTCTTTTTACTCAAGAGGCGGACAGATCTGGGCAGCAATTTCAAGCCATCTCTGAGCATACTCCTTGAAAGTTTCTTTGTCCCTCCGCGACATTGCTCTGAGTTGATCTTTGTCTGGTGCCATGTCCAAATTGCACTTGTACTGCTGAACAAAGGCAGCGCCGAGATCTCTGAAAGTATTGATCTTGGTGCGGTTTAAACCCATGTACCATTTGAGTGCGGCATCGGTTAAACTGTCTTGGAAATAATGGATCAGTAGCTGTTGATTCTCTGCCTAAGTTGACATCTTTCGAACGTACATCACCAAATGACTTTGAGGGCAAGAGTTGCCCTTGTATTTTTCAAAGTCAGGCACCTTGAATTTGTGCGGTATTTTCACATTAGGGACTAGACAAAGGTCTGCGGCGTCCTTTCCAAATAAATCCTGACCCCGAATGGCATGCAGTTCCTTCTGCATCTCCAAGAATTATTCTTGGAACTCATTCATCATTTCGTACATGTCTTCGTTTCCACAAAAAATTACTTGTGAAATCTGTCCTTTCGGGATAGTGTGTACCACTGGTTATGGTATAGTCATTACGACGATGACTCTTGGTGTTTCCATGCCCCGAAGTTTGTAACCTTCAGGAGTTGCTGTCATAACTCATGCGTCTTCGCTTTCCCGAAGTTTGTAAACTTCAGGCCCAACGGTTCCTGCGGCGGTTTCTGGGTCTTCAGTGATCGACGAGATGTATCCCTCAGGGACAAAGTTGAGAGACATGCCCCATGGGCGGCCTTTAGGCATGTTGTACTGAGGATCATATGTCTCCACTATAGGCGTAGATGTGATCTCTGAGATTACAATCCTTTGTTGTTGCCTCTGAGTTGCCACCAGGGATTGCATGTGATTGTGAAGTTTTTCCATACTTTCCTTTAGAGGGTCGACTTCTTCTCTCAGCTCTCTGTTCTCTTCCTCGAGATCGTCCATTTTCTTTTGTCGATTGGCCCGAGTATTGTACGAATGATACAATTTGCCTCTAGAATCGTGACACATACGTGAGAATCGAAGATAAGAAGAACGCGTTATGTGAGAATGATAAATGATATGCAATGATATATATATATATATATATATATATATATATATATATATATTGTTTTTCGCTTTACTAAAAAAGAAACTTCAACATATAGATTGCAAATATCATACAGTGGGGAGACCCCTTTTATTGAATTTGAAAGATTGCAGAAAGGGAAAATACAGTATTTTACAAAGTGTTGTAAAGAAATGTCTAAGCTCAGGGATCCTGGGTCCTCTCTGAGGAGATCTCAGATGCTGGTTCTGGTATTTTCCTTTTCTTTGATTGGGGTTCTTCAGCCGTTGTCGGGTTGTCAGTCCTTTGCCAAGGGAAGGAGTGAGCAAGTTCCTTTGATCTTCCATAGCATGTTATTCTAGAATCTCAATCAGAGCATCCTTTTCATTTAGCAATTCCTGAATTTTGGTACACTCCACATTGAGAATTCGGTACTTGTTTTTCCAAGAGATTTTCTCCCGTTGAACTTTGTTGAGAGCGACCTGCAGTTTTTCCGTATCAGACATAAAATAAAGGAAGGATTCCTTTAACGGAAGAACTTCTTGACAAGGGTAAGGCATCCTCAGCTTGAGGGCTCTAGTTTGTACCCAGTGGAGATAAGGTTCCATGGAGATACAGTCTGGTCTTCTTAGAGACTCTCTTCCTTTCTAGTGAATGTGTTGCCAGGCATGCACTATTTCCTTCTTTAGTGCCCTGTCATTTTCTCCTTCCTTGAAGAAAAGACCTTCCAGATGAACATTATGCGGGATATGCTTCATCGGGTATCCAAATTGACGGCGAACTAAAATTGGATGATAGTTGATTCCTCCTGTAGTTCCTATGAGGGGTACATTGGGGAAATTTCCACATCTATCAATGATCTCTATCACTTCGTAAATCTGATTGTACCAATCTATGTCAGAATTGGTAAGAGACATAATCCTCTGTGATCAGCGTAGAGTACTCTTGTGATCCCAAAAAGCAGCAGACTTGGGCAAATGGGAAATGAACCTTTTGTAGAGTAAAGGTACGCAGCTTGTGATAATTCCTCCACTGTACAAATTCCTTAAATGTACAGAATGATAAGCATCTACGAGCAAGATTGGTACAAGGTTTCCTATTAAGAATATCTTAATGGTATTGGTATCGACGAAGTTATCGATGTTGGGAAAGAGGAATAACCCATATGCGAGTAAAACAAAGATATCTTTGAAAGTAGTTATGTTTCCTATACTGGCAAAGTATAGAGCTTTCTCTGTCATGAATTTAGGAGGTAAACCCTGGATTCCTTCCTTAGTGGTCATGTGAGTCCTGAATTCTGACTCGTTCAAATAGATTGCTCTAGCAATGGTTTGATCCTTTGGAATTTCTTCCAGTCCAGAAAACGGAGCTTGGTCAGTGATAGGTAAATCTGTCAGATGAGAGTACTCTTCTAGTGTTGGTGCTAGTTGATAATCCAGGAATGTGAAACAGTTATAAATCGGATCATAAAACTGAATTAACATAAAAAGGATTCCTTCAACTACGTGGACCCTTAACAGAGAAAACAGTCCTCCATACTTAGCTCTGAAAGCATCGGGGTTGGTAATCATCATTTCCAACCTCCTTAAATCCTCTAGTTTTGGAGCCTTGAAGGTGTACTTGTGCGTCTTTCTTCTACCGAAATCCATAAGGAAATCTTTCAGATATTTGCAATTATTGAATTATTTTATTTTTGAAAAAGAAGAGCAGAGAAAAGAGAAGATTTTTCTTTGTTTAAGAGTTTTTTAAATGATGCATGAATGCAGCACACAAAAACATTGAAAAGACATGGGTTCAAGGGTTCAACGTCACGAGCATGGGGTCATGGCTCTACCTATCCCCAAAGGTTGTATTTTGGTCAATTTTTGTACCTGTAGAACGGGTTAAAGGTTCCCAAAATCATTGACCCCCCTAGGGACATCAACAACAAGCTGGTTCACCCGAGCGAGTTGTTGCATCTTAGGGTAATCTCATTTGAGTGTAGTATCGCGTATCAACTATTTTCGATAGTCACCACACTACCAAGTGGTCATATGGTTAATGTATACTAAATCCTCAGGGTCACGAGTGCCGCATTAAGATAGCGTTTGTTTTCACGACGATCGATCGTTCAACATAGTATCCACATGGGCCCTCGCCTGATTTGGTGGTCTACCAGGATCGCTTATTCGGGAACCACTCCCTGTAAGTCCACTCGTCTATGCCACCCCTTATCTTAGGGTTCTCTCAAACTTTCCACATGTGTATCAATCGCATTCCCATTGACAGAAAAATAAACACGGATATCAAGTAGGAAAAGAAATATATATATATATATATATATATATATATATATATATATATATATATATATATATATATATATATATATATATATATATATAAAATTGTAATAACCTAGACCTCTTAGGAATTCTAATCCTAGTTTGGCTCCCGAGCAGAGTTGCCATTTTTCTATAGCGTGCGATTTTTGTCGGTGACGCTACCACCTTATCGCCATTTGATTTTTCCTCACCACAATGGTAGGGATTGGGTGCTACTTTTTTATTTCTTATTTATCCTATGAAGCTGGAAAGGAAAGGGAAGTTATCTAAAACTAACCTTGCACGCAAATGTTTAACTGAACAAAGGCCTAAGAGATTGGGGAGTTCGGGGTCATGTTATACAATGGGGAGTTGTCAATTACCTATCCTATATGAGGTTATCCACAGGTTATTAGCAATTTCTACTGCTTTCTACTTACTGGTGTTTGTCTGTTGTGGGTTGGGAAAGTTTCTCCTTTGGGAGTGTTCGAGAGAGAGTATTTATTGATGTCGGGTTTCTTTTGATGTTTTTGGTGTGAAGGTACTGGACCTGAAGTTTTTGATTTGGTATGAAGGTACTGGACCTAAAGTTTTTTATTTGGTATGAAGGTATTGGACCTAAAGTTTTTTATTTGGTATGCTCGCTAAGATTTCACAACCTTATGCCTACGTATTCCCGTTAAATAAAACAGGGAAATCAGAGCAATCGTAGTTCCTCCTATTCTATGAGAGGAAAAGATGATGTTTTGGTGTCTTGTTCAAAGCCTAAGATTGAAGCTAAAGGAGTATTTTTGTCTTGTTCAAAGCCCAAGATTGAAGCTAAAGGTTTGACTGAGAGAGAATTTGCCATCTCTAAAGGGAGACATCTCGTCTGTTTATCATAACTGTTAGGTGACTGATTATAAAGGAGAATTACTTTAACTGGGATATGAGAATCCAGCAATGCCATAATTTCCTTTATAGGAGTGTTGTCCTGAAGGAGAAAAGTTTAACTCAGTGTAGAGCAATGCCATTTTTCTTTAGGAGTCTTTCATGCTAAAAAAGGGACATGGGCTTGGATGTAAATAATCCAGAGGCTTGCCACTTATAGCTGTTAGATGAAATAGGGGATTTACTAGGATAAGGGATGACTACAACTTGGATTTTTTAATCAACAAGTGTGCCACTTACAGCAGTTATCTGGGATTAGGGTTTATTTTGATTTATCTGTTTTGATGTGTGATATACAGAGAAATGTCTTCTTACAAAGAGATTTTGATTTCCTCTGAGGGGATGTTGATTTTTGTGTGCCTTGATCAAATCCCAAGGTTGAAGCTAAGAGATTGATTGACTCCACTAGGGAGGTTATTATACAAAGCTTAAGAGGAGGCTGGAAAAGACTGACTCAACAAGAGAGTGTTTATTTGTCTTGTACAAAGCCCAAGATTGAGGCTAAAAAAGAGACTGACTCTTTTGGGGGATATCATTATACAAAGCCTAAGAGGAGGATGAAAGTTACCTTTACTGAGGAAATATTTTATCTGTCTTGTACAAAGCCCAAGATTGAGGCTAAAAAAGGATTTTTTGGCTCCACTGGGGAATATTTGTAAGTGTCTTGTACAAAGCCCAAGATTTAGGCTAAAAGGAGAAACTAACTCTACTGGTGAGAGGTTTTACGTGTCTTGTTCAAAGCCCAAGATTGAGGCTAGAAGAATTTGACTGACTCATCTGGAGAGTATGATTTGTCTTGTACAATGCCCAAGATTGAGGCTGAAAGGAGGATCGACTCAGCTTAGGGAGATTTATATGTGTCTTGTACAAAGCCCAAGATTGAGGCTGAAAAAGGTTGACTCAACAAGAGAGTGTTTTTATTTTATACCATTGACTCAACAAGAGAGTGTGGAAAGGTGATTGACTTAACAAGGGAGTCTGAAGAGGTTAGCTCAACTGGGGAAAATCATTGTACGAAGCCCAAGAGGGGGCTGACTATGCTGAGGAAAGGAAGAATCATTATACAAAGCCTAAGAGGAGCCTGAAAATGATTGACTCGACAAGAGATTGTTTTTATCTGTCTTGTACAAAGTCTAAGATTGAGGCTAAAAAAGATGATTGACTCAACAAGAGAGATTTGAAAGATCCTTATAAAAGCCTAAGAGGAGGCTAGTTGTGATTGACTCAACAAGAGAGTGAGGAAAGATCTTTATACAAAGTTTAAGAGGAGGCTAGTTGTGATTGACTCAACAAGAGAGTGAGGAAAGATCTTTATACAAAGCCTAAGAGGAGGCTAGTTGGGGGAATTTCTTATATAAATCCTAAGAGGAAGCTAACGTCTGCTGAGGATTAGTGAGATCCAGAGACAGGTCCAATTTGGGGAATCAACTCTTACTAAGGATTATAGAAGAGTTGAAATATCAGAGACCATGAGATTCTGATAAAGGTTTATTGATAGTGATTTGACCCTAGCTGGGGGAAAATAAAGTGAGAAGTTTTAACTCTATTGGTGATTGATGGGATGATCAGGATTTATCCTATGCTTTTGGGAAACTTGAGGGTTTATTTGAAATCCAAGAGGAGATGAGACTGTCCAAGTCTACTAGTATGAGAAGGCTTATCTTTGTATAATGCCCAAGAGGAGGCAGATGTTTTAAGGGATGAGAATCAACCCTATAACTGGTTTGATGTTTTTGACTCTTTGGAAAGACTGCTCTAACAAAGGATGACTAGGTTCTGTCCTATACCTTTAAGAGGTCTTTGGGTCCTTGTACTAAGCCCAGGAGAAGGCATGAGAACTTCTAAGAAGCCTGAGGGTCCATGTACAAAGCCCAAGAGAAGGCTTGGGATGCTTTTAGGAAGCCTGTGGGTCCAAACCTAAGAAAAGTTCAAGAAAAGTTTCATCGGGAATAATCTTTTCTTAAGTGAACAGTTTTAGGGTTTGAAGAAATTCAAGAGAAGTTTCACCGGGACTTAATCCTCTCTGGGGGAAATTAATTTCTTTGACAATTTTCTAATAGTGACAGTCTGAGAAAAGTTTCACCGGGCATAATGTCTTTCTCTTTGTTCCATATTGTATAAGCCCAAGAGGAGACAAGACTGTATCTGGAAATTCCTATGGGGAACTAGTTTTGATTGTGTTGAAAGAGTGACTACTGGGTTTATCTAATCCTAGACCTAATTGCCGGGGAAAACTCTAAGCAAATATATATAATCATATATATACAGATGAAATATATACTGTATGTAAAAGGGGGTAGGAGGACTTACAGGTGAGCAAGCTTCGAGCATAAACAAAAAAAATAAATATATATATATATATATACACACACACACACATACATATATATATATGTATATGTGTGTGTGTGTGTGTGTGTGTGTGTGTGTGTGCAAGTATGTAAAAGGAAGTTGTTTAAAACTTACAGGTGAGCAAGCTTCCATTGTAACCGCTGTATGGTTAGCTGTTCAAGAAATTAAAGAAAGTTTTGATAATATGAATTTGAACCTAAATCAAAAGTGAAAGTTGTTTTGAAAACATTGGGGCTTATACTCAAGGAGAGGCCTAGTTGAAAAACAATGGTCGTACCGTTGATCTGAAAATTGTATCGGGATATATATAATGACTGAGGCCCAAAAAAGTTTTATGTACAAAGGGATTGGGTCTTACACTCTATTAGAGGCCCAAAAGTTTATTTTTTTACAAGAGATGGGGCTTACAACTCAAGGAGAGACCCAAATGAAAAATAACGATCACATCGTTATTTTGAGAATCGTATCGGGACTTATACAATGATTGAGGTCCAAAATTATTTATGTACAAAAGAGGGTTGGGTCTTACACTCTATTAGAGGCCCAAAGTGTTTTGAAAAAGATTTGTGTGGGTGAAAATAAGCAAAAACCCTACTTTGATTTAAAAATGTATTTTAATTGAATAAAAATTCAATTAAAATGATCAAAATTATTAAACATGTGTGAAATACAAGTTGTGATCTTGTATTAATGTTTGAAAAATCATGTTTCATTCATAGAATGTTTTGAAAATCATTTGAATTTTCAAAATCAAGAGAAAGAAATTTTTTTGAACGTTAGAAAAACAAATAAAACATAATTATTTACAAAAATACCAAATATGTGAAATAAATAATATTTTGTGAAATTTTTGTAGAATAAAATATTTTAATATTTTTGTGAATTTAAAAAAAAAGAACCAATAAAAAATAATTAAAATTGAAAGAGAAATTAATTTTGGAATTAATTAATTAATAAAAACCATAAAATATGTGAAAAATAGCAAAATATGCAAAAATGGCAAATGGTCTGGGTGGGTCTTGAACCCACGATCTCCCAACCAAACACGCATGTGTGCTACCACTTGGGTGGTGATACATCCGTGTTTCAAAACCATCTCATAAACATATATGGGTGACTTGGTTTTTAGGCCTGGCAAAGGCAAAAAACCAAGTTTTGGTGGATTTGCATAAAGGCTCCAACTTCCTTAATTCTCCATGGATTTGGACAAAATTTAGGTGCATCCTACCTAGAATTTCCTGAGGAATCCAATGGTGCTTTTAGATTTATCTAAAGAGGTCTCTATTTTAAAATCCGATAGTGATTTCAAAATAGGCCTAGATTTGCATGTTCTATGCTATCTCATTATACAGGAAATAATAGAATGGAAAATTGGTTCAAACACAACATATATAACATGTATGAGATGTCCATAATCAATGGACATCAAAGCAATGCATGATTTAAAGAGTTTAAGTTGTGATGCACTTACCTCTTGAAGCTCCTTGTGCTATCTGTCAAGATCCTTGTGCCAGAAGTAATCCAATGCTTTAGACACTCTTGATTGATCCCTTAGAAGCTTTTAGGATGATCAAAACCAGCTGGAAACCTCAGGAATAAGAACTGGCTCTTTCTTGCAAAAGTGGCAAAAGTGACCAAAATGGAAACTCACTCAAATGATGTTCCAGATGAGGGGAACCAATTGGGACAGTTTGAGGATGATATTTGGAGTGTGTTTGAGGCCTTGTTTGGTTTTGAAAGTGGCTGAATCAAGACATGGCTTGAAAAATGCAGAAAAGTCAAAATTTAAGGTTTTGAAGGTTGACTTTCTGATTTTGGTGTTTCAGATCAAGGGCGAGTGTTTGAACAGCTTATATATATGATACATTGGATGTGTTTGGATCATGAGTTATGGTGGAATTGCTCTCTAACTAAAAAAATTAGTGGTGACTTGCAAAAGAAGGCATTTTGGCCTAATGAGAGAGATTTTGAGGAAAGCAAGTGTTGTAGTGCTTTGGTGTACTCAAACTGACCACAAATGAGCTCTATTTATAGTAGGGCAAGTTTGTTTTGGTATCAATAGTGAATGGTGTTGAATCATCCAAGTTTGTTTTGGTTAATATCTCTCGCGGTGTCAATCACGATCTAAGAATCATCCACCCCCAATCGTCGAGTTGCAACCTCCATTGATGCTTTTCTAAGCTCTAAACTAACAAAGAATGAAGATTTGATGAATTGGGAACAAATACCCCAAAACATAACCTAAAAAATGACTAAAAATGAAATTATAGTATTACAAAATCTATCACGTTCGCTAAGTAAACGTTTTACTCGTAAAGCGAGCCTCAAAAAATGGCACTTAAGTGCCTCGGAAATGCTAAACCGCATCTGCAAAATTCCAGAAGTTCGCAATGCAAATGATTTATTCGCAAAGCGAATGCTTGCTGCACAGTTTGCAAAGCAAACTTTTTTCCTTTTCTCCCCTATCCAATTCTGGGAGCCTACGCTAGGAACTTGCCAGGAATTCGCAAAGCGAACATTCGCTGGCACACTCGCAAAGCGAACATGACAGCATACCAACTCTTATTTGGACCATAACTTTTGTACCGTGACTCTGATTTACGCATGGTCGGAAGCGCTGGAAAGCGTATTAAATGTTCTTATGAATATGGCAAGATATCCTTGATTGAATACCTGTAAAAATAAGAGAAAATCAATTAAACTTAATGATATGTACACGATACGTAATATATACACTAAAATGTAAACTAAACGTATTTATAAACAAATCGGGATTTATTTGAACGATATTAACCAAAAAGTATAGATAAGTGCAACAAAACTTATATACAAAAATAGTTACAATTTGCACTTATCAAATGGCAGCTGGTACATGTTTGTGGCTAATGGTTACATAAAGGAATTCTAGTCTTCCATGATCATTGACTTGAGGTTATGGCACATGCCTATGGTCCATTGATTCAGAGTGGAATCTTGACTCATTCAGTTAGATTTGCTTTAGTCCATGCCACCTTGATGTATCCATTGAATGCTTTGAAACAAAATTGGAGTCTTTGAGCTTTTTAGCCTTTTTAGGGAACTTATGGCTATATGTAGTTCCTTGGACTTGGGAGGGTTATGGATCAGATCATTCCTATTTGATTTTATCCCTTGAGGTGTACAAATGGATGACAAGGCTTGGAATTATCAGATTTGTCCAAATCGAGCACATGACCTATAATCTTCCTTGAACAAAATTAGTCCATGATGCCATGTTCCAAGGGTTGGAACTCCCTACTCAAATTGAATTTGGAGATGATCTGGTACTTGTTGGAAAGACCTCATGGCATACTTCAACTTTGATGTCCAAAGTTGGTCCTAGTTTAACTTGGATCAAAGTGAAAAATGTCTCTACATTTTGGAAAAGTAAGACAGATTCTGACTTATTGAAAATTTCACTAAGTGTTAGAAAACTGGTCATTTTCATGTTTGTGTGATTTTGATCAATCCATAACTCAAAATTCATGAGGATTTGGAATCTCTTGTAAGTGACATATTTGAAGTATGTCAGATGGACTTTCATTTAAGCTTTGAATAGGAGGAAAAGGCCTTGTGTTTTAGGAGTTATGACCTTGCAAAGTTGGGTAAAAATCACTTTTGTTCCATAACTTAGAAAATTTCTGGTTTCTCAAGGTTGCCCCTTTTGCAAGAAACCTTACTTTTCTTGATTTTTCTTGATGGATGATGATCAATACCATACATTAACATTGTTTTTGACTTAGGGGAACCATATTTGTGAAAAAAATCAAAAAAGTCAAACTTGATTTTGTGCACAGTTGACTTTTTGTCAGATGAAATCCAAAATGTGAGATTCTTTGTGCAATCAAGTTCTTCGCTTAATTCAAACCTAATGGATGGATTCCATAGGTGTTTTAGGGTGTCTTGAATCATGTCCTAAGGTTTGGGAGCATGTCTTGGTCAAAAGTCAAAGGTACAATTGACTTTTCCTTCAAAACCCTAATTGTGATCCAAATGAAATTGAAACTTGTGAATCAAGCTTCTTGGATCAATCCATTGTTGAAAATGGATCAATTTGGTGTATTTGAGGTCCTCAAATCATGTCTTGAGGTCTTGGCTCATGCTTTGCTCCAAAAGTCAACTTAGGGGTGAATTAGGTCAAGAAACCCTAATTCCTGATTTTTTATGAATGCATCCCCAGAGGCTAAATTAACTTGATGAATGGGTCCATGAGATCCCTTGGAGTATCTTGGGTTGTGTTTTAAAGTATTGGCTCATGCCCAAAGGAAAAAATTCAACTGGAGGAGGCGGTCGACCAAAACCCTAATTTGGTGACAATGGCGATCTTGAGACTTGATCTACTTGGAATGTTGAAACTTTGTGCTTGATTCTTGATGTGGAAGTCTTCTTGATCCTTTATGGGTGTTTGAGAATTAGGACAAGTTAAAGATCATGTCATTTCTTTATTGATCTTTTGCCCAAATGCTCAGAGAGGGCCTAAACCTTAATTCTTGGTAGTAGTGAAAGCTCAACAATCCTTGAAGAAATTAATGAGGCATGATGGCACATCCATTTTGTGGAAATGATTTGCACAATGATGGGAAATCTTGGTGGTCAAAATTTGGGGTATGACACAAAGCTTTAAATATCTCAGGGCCTATGTGGTTGTTGCAACATTGGCTCAATGCTACCTTCGAACACCAACTGGGCTACCCTGCATCTGCAATGATAGAGCATCTAAAAAAAAAAGATAGTCCCATAGAGGGTGTTCAACTCGCTCTGATGACCACCCAAGAAACCCCCAACAAAACCCTCTTTATGAAGTATCTTAATATGTTTGTAGAAACCACGTCTTTCGTCCGAACCATGGCACACTTCGTGGATCGAAAGTTTGGTCTGACGTGGCTCAAGAATCTGTTCCTGGTGTTTCCCCAAAAGAAGCAGTATAATCGAATTCTATATGGAGGGAATTTCTAACTCCCACCATGCTATCCTTTCGAATTGAGACGGGGAACACAGGTTATGGGTTTATGAACTACCAGACTAACTTGGTGGCCCGTCAATTTGGCCTGAGCCAGATGCTGCCCAAGTCCTTGGTGTGGCACTCTTCTAACATTGTGCGGGCTGGTCGACGGCTGAACTTGGCAAGTCATAAGGCCTGTCTTAAATTTTCCAGGTCGACGTAACATCTTGAGTTGCCTGTCTTTGCGTTTCAACTGTCTTTCTTTACTACAGAAGACTTTGATGTCTGGTGGTCAGAATACCAAACTCAAAAGTTTCAACTTGACCTTTTCTTGGAAAATGTGGTCAATTTTTTTGCTGCCATTACTGGCGAAGTTCCCACTCTGACGGTTTTTGTGCCTGTCGAGAACACCCAAGAGACGAACACCACAGAAGACCCACCAAAGAAGGTAGCTCCTGAACTCTTCAATTTTATTTCATTAGTGGTCTTTAGCTATTCATTTGTGCTTATCTCCCAGGGTCGAAAACGGGAACCAGTTACGGCATCGACCTCCACCAGGCTTGCAAAGAAACCAAAAATTCTGAAGCCACTGGTATAACATGTTTCGACGTTCCTTTGTACTTGTTTCTGCTATGTCTCTGACTTCGTTGTTTGCTAGGCTTCTAAGAAATCAGCATCTCTTGAGAGAGATGTGTCGGATGAAAGTACCCTATCACAGATCTTTCCTCTAAAGCCCCAACTTCCCCTCCAGCTACTCCATTGGTGAAGAAGAAGAAGGCCTTAGTCAAGAAAACGCCTTACAAAATGGTTACTTCGACCGTGAACCCTGTTGTTCCTAGAAACCTTGTTGAAGTCTTCAAGCCTGTTGCGGCTGAAGCACCTTCTCCAAAACACCCCGCTGAGGTATTCATCATTCTTGTTCCATTAGCTCATATATTGCTTGGATATTTTCTCACTGGAATTTTTTCTTGCAGGAAACTGTGGCCGCTTCGACCACTGCTGAAAAGGATGATACTGCAACGACTACCATTGGCAATCCACCTGAGACAGCAACTGTGTTTTGTCCTCAAACATTTGACGAGTTTCAAGGGGCCTCGACAGAAGAGGATCCAGCAGCGACAATGCTTCCAATTCAAAACACCACGACTGAGGTTGGGAAGGATGGTGCAACCACCGGTGATAATGAAAACCCTTGGACAATTGCTAGTGCTGCTAAGGGCAACTTGAATCCTAAAGCTTCTGGTGAAGGTGGCTCCAATATGCCTATGCCCAATGTCGACAAAGTTCTTATCCGAGAGGAGATTTTGGCGATGAAACAGACAAATCCAGCAGTAACTTTGAAGGCACTGCACAAGCTTCACCAAGAGTCCATGGACGTTCAACCTGCTAGTTCGACGGTCATACCAACCCCAGAAATAGATGCTTATTTTGCCCTCAAGCTCCAACTACGGAAGACATACCTATTTGATGACGAATTTCTAGCAGCCGTAGTAGAGGAAGCTGTTGTAGCTTGTGATGTTTTCAAGATATTGGACGAACTCTCCTAGTTTCAAGTTCACCCACCCATGGCCAAGTATCTAATCGAATTAGAGGCCTTCTTTATGTAATTGGCTAAAGACCTCACTATTTGCAAACAAGCTGACGCTCAGATCAGGCTAAAAACTAACGAGATGAACCGTGAGTGGTACCTCAGTTCACTTTGTGAGAATAAACTTGGGGACTTCGAGGCCAAAAAGTAAGAACGCTCTAATAAGAATCGTGCTTTCGACCAGCAGATATCTGACTATCAAGCTCAGATAGCTGAACTTATAAGAAAAATTGCTGAGGCCGAAAAGCAAAAGGCCTCTTTGGATTTTGTTAAACCTTTACCTGCTCAAGAGGCGATTGATCAAGAAGTCGCCTAAGTGATTGCTCATGATGAAACGGCTCTAAGACTAAAGGATACAAATGGCCAAATGCGGAAAAAGAAAGTTTTTCTCGACAACAAGGTTGTTTATAAGAAGACCCTTTTAGAAGACTTTAAATACAGATTCCCTGCTCTATCTTAATCTGCATTTTAAGTTGTCGAACTTTTGTAACTTTCTTTAAATATTTTGTAAGCCATCTTGGCCCCCCAGCCTATTTTAGCTACTTATTAATGAAAAGTTACTTTCTAATTTGAATTTCTTGTAACGTAGGTTTATATTTTTTCAAATGTTTCCCATTTACCCTTAAGACTCGTTGGTCCTTACCTACTTCCTGAATCTCGTATGCATTGTTGTTGAATGCTTGGATTACATTGAATGGTCCCTCCCAATTTGGTGACCATTTCCCTAGCTTTTGATCCCGTCGATCCATGGGCAACACTACTTTCTACACATAGTCATTAACTGCAAAGGTCTTCTTTCTGACCTTCTTATTATATGCCTTGGCAACTCGTGCCTTCTGGCGTAATAACACATTTAACGCTGCCATCCTTTCCTCATCTAAGTCCACGATTTCATCTAGCATCATGCCCCAGTATTGCTTCGATGGAATTTCATGTTGCTGTTGCACTCTAACTGATTGTAGACATATTTCTGCTGGAAATACAGTGTCGTGACCGAAAGTCAAACAAAACGGAGTCGAGTTGGTTGAATCCTTGGGGGATGTTCGACAGGTCCATAAAATTTGATTTAACGTCCTGTGCCAATTTTTTGGCTTCCTGGCCACATGCTTTTTGATGAGCCCAATTACTACTTTATTGGCTGTTTCGACCCGACCGTTTGCTTGAGCATAATATGGTGTCAAAGTAACTAATTTGAAACCTGTTTCTGCCGTGAACTCTTACATTTTTTGGCCAAGGAATACGAAACCTTGATCCGTAGTGATGGTTTCAGGGATCCCGAATCTATACAAAATATAATTCTGGATGAATTCGATCATAGCCTCCTAATCTACTTTTACTAGAAGCACAACCTCTATCCATTTTGTGAAGTAGTCTATACCCACAAGGATGAATTTTTGTTGTTTCGACGAGGCTAGTCAAATTTCCCATATGACATCCAAGGCCCATCCACGAAAGGGAAATGGCTTGACGATGGTATGTAATTCGCTGGATGGCACATGCTGAATGTTTACATGTTTTTGACAGTCTTGACATCCCTTTACAAAGTCCATGCAATCCCTGAGCATGCTTGGCCAATAGATGCCTTGTCGAAACAACAACCATTTCATCTTATGGCCAGCTTGGTGAGCCCTACATGTCCCACTATGGGCTTCAGAACTTTCTAAGTATGCATCTGGGTCCCCCAGACACTTGAGCAACACTTCTTCTGGAGTCTTTTTTAGTAACTCATTTCCCATCAGAATGTAACTTAGAGCTCTATATTTAGTCTTCCTATTAGTGTTTCCCATCAGATTCTCCAAATACTCGATGATTGGTCCTCTCCAATCTGACAGTGATAGATTGCTGATAGCTTGACAAAGGTAGCACGTTTGACACCATTTTCTCCTTAATTTCAATGAAGTCTTTCAACTTCTCTTCCGACACCTTGTACCCGGAGGCAATCTGCGCAAAATCTTTAGCCTCTTGATTTTCTATTATGGGCACGTGCGTAATTTTGACAACTTCAAAGTGTTCCAAAAGTCACTTCGCCATTGAGAAGTAAACCAAAAGATGCTCTTTGACGCATTTATATTCTCTCTTGATTTTTTTAATCACCAGTTCAGAATCGCCCTTTATTTCAACTCCCTTAGCACCCAAATCCTTAAGTATTTTGAGGCCAGTAATTAAGGCTTCATATTCTGCTTCGTTATTGGATCATTTTCCGTCAACCTTACATTTGAATTTAGTCGGAATACCCTGTGGGGACACTAATAAAATTCTAATACCTGCCCCATTTCTATGGCTCGACCCATCGAAGTTTAACTTCCAAGGGGCAGCGTCGACATTATATATCGATGGTTCGACTACTACGTGATTGACAATAAAGTCTACCACTATTTGTCCTTTCATAGCCTTTAGAGGGATGTATGTCAGAGAAAACTCTATTAATGCTAATGTCCATTTCCCAATTCGACAATGTAGAATTGGTTTAGATAACATATGCTTAATAACATCAAAATGCGACGAAACATAAATATCAACTGGTTTGATATTTTGCTTTAATTTCATACATGAGAAGTACAGGCATATGCACAATGTTTCAATCATAATGTACCTAGTTTTAGCATCTATTAACATTCGACTAAGGTAATAAATGGGTCTTTCGATGCCACTACTATCCTCTTGTGCTAACACGCTTCCTATGGTCGTATCCGACGCATCAATGTACAACTTCATGTTTTTATTCATACAGGTGGCAATAAAATGGGAGGCCTAGTGAGGTATTCTTTGATAGCGTCGAAAGTCTCCTGCTGCTCCCGTTCCCAGTGGAAATCACTTTCCTTCTTGGCCTTGAGAAATGGCGAGAATACCTTCGTCTTGCCACTTAGATTTGATATAAACCTTCTCAAGAAGTTTATCTTCCCCAACAAAGATTGCAGCTGCTTCTTTGTCGAAGGAGGTTTGAGATCCAAAATTACTTTTGTCTTGTTTTGGTTTATCTCGATGCCTTTCTTGTGGACCACGTATCCCAGGAAATCCCCTGCGTGAACACCAAAAGCACATTTTAGTGGATTCATTTTTAATCCATATTTTCTCATTCTTTCGAATGAACATCGAAGGTGGTCCATGTGACCATTCTCCGATGAGGATTTTATCATAATGTCTTCAATATACACCTGCATAAAATTCTCAATAAAATCGTGGAATATAGCATTCATGGCTCTTTGTTAAGTTTCCCCAACGTTTTTTTAAACCAAATGGCATTAAAACCCATTCGTATGTTCCTAAAGCCCCAGGGCATCGAAACGCAGTTTTGGGGACATCCTCTTTGGCTATGAGAATTTGATTATAGCCAGAATAGCCATCGAGCATACTCAAATATTCGAAACCTGCAGCTGAGTCGACTAGCATTTCGGCCACAGGCATCGAATACTCGTCTTTTGGGGTAGCGTTGTTCAGATCCCTAAATTCTATACAGACTCGAAGAGTTCCATTTTTCTTGATAACAGGCACTATGTTTGCTGTCCATTCGACGTAACTTGCAGTTCTAATGACTCGGCTTTTGAGCAGACTCTCGATCTCCTGCTTGATCTATAGAGTAATCTCTAGAGTGAATCGTCGAGGATGCTGCTTTACTGGCCTTTTACCTGGCTAAATTGGCAATCGATGCTCCACTACACTCCGACTCAAACCAGGCATTTTGCCATAATCCCAGGCGAAGTAATCGTTGTATTCCTTTAATACCTCGATCACCTTGGCCTTTATCTTCAACCCAACTTTGGTGCTTACATAGGTAGGTCTTTTTGTAATCCCATCTCCTAAGTCGACCTCTTCGAGTGGGTCTTGCGCTTGCATTCTCTACAACTCACTGGTCGGCTTCACTAGCTATCTTTTGTTGTTTTTTTGCTTCTAGTGCTAACTTTCTTTTGTTTTCACCCAAATAGGCCGAAATCCGAGTCATGCCATCTGACTCAGTAGTCATTTTCACTGACTACTGGCCACCCCGTGGGTGGATTATCTTCTGTTGGCTCCATCGTTTTGTCAGCAGCATCCCAAATGAACCCATAATCAAGATCCAAATTCAAAACGCGGCCCGTATCGACAGAGGTATAAGACCCCGATCCATCATCACAAGGTGCCACATTAGCCAGGTGTTGATCAAAGGATTTCTTATTGCCTTTAGCTTCGTCAATCTTGTAATAACTCTGATCAGCCTCAATGTTTTCGACAATGCCATCCTTCCTCCAGATGCTTAATCTCTGGTGTAATGTTGACGGCACTGCCCCTATTCCCTGGATCCACTCTCGACCCAACAGCAAGTTGAAATTAGCCTTTGAGTTTATAACTTTCATACCCCAAATTTTGACCACCAAGATTTCCCATCATTGTGCAAGACATCATCACAAAATGGATGAACCTCCATGCATCATCTATCTCCTCAAAGATGGTTGAGCATTCACCACAATCAAGAATTAGGGTTTTAAGCCCTCTCATAGCACTTAGACAAAGGATCAATCAAGAAATGACATGATCTTCAACTTGTCTAACCTCTCAAGCAGCTATAAAGGATCAAGAGGACTCCCACATCAAGAATCAAGCACAAAGTTACAACATTCCAAGTGGATCATGCCTCAAGATCGCCAGTGTCACCAAATTAGGGTTTTGGTCGACTGAGGCCTCCAGATGAAAATTTTCATCTAAACATGAGCCAAGGCTTCAAAGCAACATCCAAGATACTCCAAGGGACCTCATAGACCCAATCATCAACTCAATTTAACCTCAGGGGATGCATTTACCAAAAATCAGGAATTAGGGTTTCTTGACCTAATTCACCCCTAAGTTGACTTTTGGGACAAAACCTGAGCCAAGACCTCAATACATGATTTGAGGGTCTCAAATACACCACATTGATCCATTTACAACAATGGATTGATTCAAGAAGCTTGATTCACAAGTTTCAATTTCATCTGGACCACAACTAGGGTTTTGAAGAAAAAGTCAAATGTGCCTTTGACTTTTGGCCAGGACATGCTTCCAAACCTTGGGACATGATTTAATATACCCTATAACACCTATGGAATCCATCCATTAGGTTTGATTTAGGTCAAGGACTTGATTTCACAAAGGATCGCACAGTTTGGATTTCATCCGATAAAAAGTCAACTGTGCATAAAATCAAGTTTGACTTTTTGGAATTTTTCACAAATATAGTTCCCCTAAGTCAAAAATAATGTTAATGTATGGTATTGATCATCATCCATTAAGGAAAACCAAGAAAAGTGAGGTTTCTTGCAAAAGGGGCAACCATAAGAAACCAAAATTTTTCTAAGTTATGGAATAAAAGTGATTTTGGTACCAACTTCCAAGGATCATAACTTGCTACACTCTACAAAAGCTTCAACTACCTCCAACTCCAATTCTTTATGGATTTTAAGTTATGGAGTGATCAAAATGATAAAAACATGAAAATAACACTTTTTCCAACACTTAGTGAAAATCTACCTAAGTTATCAGCCTTGAACATCAATGTTCATGATGATTTTTCGATGGGATCCAAATAGTTTCAAAACAAACTATGATCACACATGTTTTGTATAATATGAGGATTTATAAAAAGCACAAGAGCCTCCCATAACTCAGCCTGAGCAGGGAGATATGACTCCCTCAAAATCACCATTTCCAACTATTCCAAGCAAGGCAGATTTTGTGCATTGGCTGGATTTGGAAAATTTGGACAACTCCAAGCCTTGTCATCTATTTGGACACATCTGAGGATAAAACAAAAATAGAATGATCTGATCCCCAAGCCTCCCAAGTCCAAGGATCTACATATAGCCATGCCAAACCTAAAAGAGCTAAAAAGTGCCAAGACTCCAATTTTGTTTCAATGCATTCAATGGATGCATCAAGGTGGCATGAACTGAGGCAAGTTTAACTGAATGAGTCAAGCTTTATCTCTGAACCAGGTGACCATATGCATGTGCTCTAACCTCAAGTCAATGGCTAGATGAGACTTGAGATTCCATTTTATCCACATTGGCCATAGACCTGTTGCAGTTGCCACACACTATTGCTGCTAAAACAAACTTGACACACTATAAATAGACCTCAATTGTGATCAGTTTGAGTACACCAAAGCACCCAAACTGATGCTTTCCTCAAAATCTTCCTTTCACTCTAATTTTGCCTTCTACCTCAAGTCACTATCGGGTTTTGAGTTTGAGAGCAATTCCAACCAAACCAATCACACACACACCTCATAAACATCATATTTGAGTGATCCATAACACAAAATCACATATGGAACATCAGATTCTCAATATCACCAGCCAATTGCTCAAGTTCTTGATAGAGTTGCAGTTGAGGTGCCACATCAAGTTCCAGCTCATTTCAATCCACTCCAAGCATTCAAACACACTCCATGGCACCTAAGGAAGCTGTCCAGATCATTGGAACCTAGCTGCAACACCTCCATCACCAAACTCGATCACCAGCTGCAAGAGGTAAGTATTTCATGCATCATAAATGAATTTTTGAGTTACCATCTTGTTCCTGCATGTATATAGAATGATAACCCTCAATCAATTGCGATGAATCAATCATGTATGGAATTTCATTGTGTTCATGCTGAAATTAGGGTTCTTGAGGTTATCTTCTGATTTCTCACTCCATACTTAATATAAATGCAATTAATCTATATGGTTGTGATCCTTGTCCAAAAACGAACAAGATTGGTTTTTGAATCGTGTAAAACCATTGAGAAATCATGGAGAAAAGTGAGAAAACGTAAATCTGCAAAAACAGAGGGTGCGGGCAAGAACCAAGTGTTCTTGGCGCCATAATTCAAATTTTTGAATTTTTAGTTATTTTTGTTTAATTGATTCAAAAATTAATTTCTCTCTGAATATTTATGTTTTTTAATTGATTCTTTTTCTCAAAATTCACAAAAATGTTTAAATATTTTATTTTACAAAAAAATCCAATTTATATTATTTATTTAATATAGTTAGAATTTTTGTAATTAATTTCATTTTTATTGTTTTAAACATTTTTAAAATCAAATTCCCACTTTGATCTTTCAAAATCAATTGAATTTTAAGCTTTCATATGACTAAACATGATTTTTCAAAATATTTTCCAAAGTGTACAACTTGTTTTTGAATATAATAGATATTTTATCATTTATTATTTAAATTACCTTTGAAAATGACATTTTAGTTTAAAAATAGGGTTTCCTCTCGATTTTAAATTTTCAAACAACCTTTGGGCCTCTAATAGAGTGTAAGACCCGACCCCCTTTTGTAAATAAATAATTTGGGTCTCAGTCATTGTATAAGTCCCGATACGATTTTAAAATCTCGGCGCGATCATCGCCTTTTAAACAAAAATCACCTGGGCCTCTCCTTGAGTTATAAGCCCCATCACTTGTATATAAAATAAACTTTGGGCCTCTAATAGGGTGTAAGACCCATTCCTTGTAAATAAAAACCTTTTTGGGCCTCAGTCATTGTATAAGACTCACTGTGTTTTCAAAATCTCGGCACGATCGTCGCTTTTTCAAAACATTTTTCCTCTTGGCCTACCCTTGTGTAGTAAGTCTCATTTCTTATCTTTTTCAAACCTTTGGGTCTCTCCTTGTGTTGTAAGACCCATCCCTTTGTACAAAAAACCTCTTTGGGCCTCAGTCATTGTATAAGCCCCAGTACAGTTTACAAAACAACGGTACGATTACTGTTTTTCATCCGGGTCTCTCCTTTAGTATAATCCCCAACAACCTTTTCAAAAACAACTTCCCTTTTGATTTAGGTTCAAATCCATAGTTGTTGTCAAAACTTTCTTTAATTTCTTGAGCAACTTACCATACAGCTGTTACAATGGAAGTTTGCTTGCCTGTAAGTTTATATCAGTTTTCTTTTACATGCTTTCATATATATATATATATATATATATATATATATATAACTGTATTGTTGGAAGCTTGCTCACCTGTAAGTCCTTCTTTCATTCTTTTAAATACTTGTCATATATATATATATATATATATATATATATATATATATATATATATATATATATATAACTGTATTGCTGGAAGCTTGCTCACTTGTAAGTCCTTTTTTCATTCTTTTAAATACTTGTCATATATATAACTGTATTGCTGGAAGCTTGCTCACCTGTAAGTCCTTCTTTCATATCCTTTTAAATACTCGTCATATATCAACTGTATATATACTTGTATATCTGCTTAGAGTTTTCCCCGGCAACTAGGTCTAGAACTAGGTAAAGCCAGTTGGTCACTCTTTAAATATAGTCAAAACTAGTTCCCCATAGGAATTCTAGATACAGTCTTGCATTCTCTTGGGCTTAAACAATATGGAACAAAGAGAAAGGCATTATTCATAGTGAAACTTTTCTCAGACTGTCACTATTAGAAATTGTCAAAGAAATTCAGTTCCTCAGAGAGGATTAATTCTCGGTGAAACCTCTCTTGAATTTCTTCAAACTCTAGAACTGTTCACTAAAGGATTAATTATCCGTGAAACCGTTCTTGAACGTTTCATAAGTTTGGACCCATAGGCTTCCTAAAAGCATCCCCACCTCCTCTTGGGCTTTGTACAAGGACCCTCCGGCTTCTTAGAAATTCGCATGCCTTCTCTTGGGCTTAATACAAGGACCTTGAAGACCTCCTAAAGGTATAGGGCAGAACTTAGTCATCCTTTGCTAGAGCAGTCTTTCTTGAGTAAAAACCTCAGACCAATTTAGGGTTGATTCTCATCCCTTAAAACACCAGTCTCCTTTTGGGCATTATACAAAGATAAATTCTTTCATACCAGTAGACTTGGACAGTCTAACCCCCTCTCGGATCTCAAAGACATTCTCAAGTTCCTTACAAACATAGGAGAAACCCTGGTCATTTTTGATCAATCTCTAGCAGAGTTAAAACCCATGGGTTCTAAAAGCCAGTCTTTCTCCTAAAAATTCCTTAGGCAGGGTCAGTTTATCATCAGTATAACACTATCCTAAATCAAAACCTTAAGGCATCTGATATCTCAACCCTTCTGTAAACCCTCAGCAAGAGTTGATTCCCCATTTGGACCTACCTCTAGATTTCAATAATCCTCAGCATAAGACAGCCTCCTCTTAGGCTTTGTATAAAGATTTCTTTCTCTATTCTTTCCCGGCAAAGTTAGCCTCCTCTTAGGCTTTGTATAATGATTCTTCCTTTCCTCAACATACTCAGCCTCCTCTTGAGCTTTGTACAATGATTTTCCCCAGCTGAGCTAACCTCTTCAGACTCTCTTGTTGAGTCAATCACCTTTCCACACTATCTTGTTGAGTCAATGGTATAAAACAAAAACACTCTCTTGTTGAGTCAACCTTTTTCAGCCTCAATCTTGGGCTTTGTACAAGACACCATATAATTTTTCCTAAGCAAAGTCAATCCTCTTTTAGCCTCAATCTTGGGCTTTGTACAAGATAGATAATACTCTCTAGCAGAGTCAAACTCATTTCAGCCTCAATCTTGGGCTTTGTACAAGACACCTAAAAAATCCTCAACTGAGTCAGTCATCTTCTTTTAGCCTCAGTCTTGGGATTCGTACAAGACACCAAATAAAACACTCTCTTGTTGAGTCAGTCTCATTTCAGCCTCAATCTAGGGCTTTGTACAAGACAGAAAAAGATTTCTTTCCCACGGTGTCAGTCTTCTTTTTAGGCTCAACCTTGGGCTTTGTACAAGACACATACAAACCCCCCCCCCCCCCCCCCAGCGGAGTCAAAATCTCTTTTAGCCTCAATCTTGGGCTTTATACAAGACAGACAAAATATTTCCCCAGAAAAGTCAAACTTTTAGCCTCCTCTTAGGCTTTGTATAAAGATATCCCCTAAATAGTCAGTCTCCTTTTAGCCTCAATCTTGGGCTTTGTACAAGACAGATAAACACTCTCTTGTTGAGTCAGTCTTTTCTAGCCTCCTCTTAGGCTTGGTATAAGGACTTCCCCAGTGGAGTCAATCAATCTCTTAGCTTCAACTTCGGGCTATGATCAAGGCACACAAAAATCAACATCCCCTCAAAGGAAATCAAAATCTCTATAGGAAAACATTTCTCTGTGTTATCACATATCAAAACAGATAACTCAAAACAAACCTTAATCCCAGATAACTGTTGTAAGTGGCACACTTGTTGATTCAAATATCTAAGTTGTCGTCCATCTCGTATCCTGATAAAACCCTTTCTTCCATGTAATTGCTGTAAGTGGCAAGCCTCTGGATTATTTACATCCACGCCATTGTCCCTCTCTTAGCATGAGAAATTCCTAAGGAAAAATGGCATTGCTCTACACTGAGTTAAAGTTTTCTCCTTCAGGACAAATCCCCTATAAAGGAAATTATGGCATTACTGGATTCACATATCCCAGTTAAAGTAATCCTCCTTTATAATCAGTCACCCAACAGTCGTGATAAACAGACAAGATGTCCCCCTTTAGAGATGACAAATTCTCTCTTAGTCAAACCTTTTAGCTTCAATCTTGGGCTTTGAACAAGACACAAATAAATCTTTTAGCTTCAATCTTGGGCTTTGAACAAGATACAAATAAATCTTTTAGCTTCAATCTTGGGCTTTGAACAAGACATAAAAAAAAATTCCTCCCAAAGAATAGGAGGAACTACGATTGCTCTGATTTCCCTGTTTCTTTAATCGGAATACATAGGCATAAGATTGCGAAATCTTAGCGAGCATACCAATAAAAAACTAGGTCCAGTACCTTCACACCAATCAAAAACTTTAGGTCCAGTACCTTCACACATACTAATCAAAACTGAGGTCCAATACCTCACCAAAATCATCAAAAACTCTTTTTCTCTCTCTCTCAAACAAGAAACTTTCCCAACCTATCAACAGATAAATAACATCAAGTACAAAGCAGAACCTAAAACTAACAACATGTGGATAACCACATATAGGATGGGTAATTGACAACTCCCCATTGTATAACCTGACCCCGAACTCCCAGAATATCTTAAGCGTTTGTTCAGTTAAACATTCGCGTGCAAGGTTAGTTTTAGATAGATTCCCTTTCTGTCATACCCCAAATTTTAACCACTAATATTTCCCATCATTGTGTAAATCATTACCACAATATGGATGAATCATCATGCCTCATCAATCTCCTCAAAGATGGTTGAGCATTCACTACAATCAGAATTAGGGTTTTAAACCCTCTCGGAGCATTTAGACAAAGAATCAATCAAGAAATGACATGATCTTCAACTTGTCTGACCTCTCAAACATCCATAAAGGATCAAGAGGACTCCCACATCAAGAATCAAGCACAAGGTTGCAGCATTCTAAGTGGATCAAGCCTCAAGATCGCTAGTGTCTCCAAATTAGGGTTTGGTCGACCAGGGCCTCCAGATGGAATTTGACTCTAGGCATGAGCCAATGCTTAAAAGCATAACCTATGATACCCCAAGGAACCTCATGAACCCAATCATCAAGTCATTTTAGCCTCAGGGGATGCATTCACAAAAAATCAAGAATTAGGGTTTCTTGACCTAATTCACCCCTAAGTTGACTTTTGGGACAAATCATGAGCCAAGACCTCAAGACATGATTTGAGGGTCTCTAATAAACCACATTGATCCATTTACAACAATGGATTGATTCAAGAAGCTTGATTCCCAAGTTTCAAGTTCATCAGAACCATAGTTAGGGTTTTGCGGAAAAAGTCAACCGTGCCTTTGACTTTTGACCAGGACATGCTCCCAAACCTTGGGACATGATTCAATACACCCTATAATACCTATGAAATCAATCCATCAATTTTGATTTAGGTCAAGGACTTGATTTCATAAATGATCGCACAATTTGGAATTCATCTGTTAAAAAGTCAACTGTGCCCAAAAGTCAAAGTTTGACTTTTTGATTTTTTAATCAATTATGGTTCCCTAACCCTAAAATGATGTTAATATGTGATTTGAATCAACATTAATCAAGAAAAACCATAGAAAGTGGGATAACTTGTAAAAGGGGTAACCATAAAAACTTAGAAATTTTCTAAGTTATGGAACAAAGTGGCTAGGGTACCAACTTCCAAGGATCATAACTTGAGATCCAAGCAACCATTTTGGCTGATCCAAAGAAGGATTTGTAGCTCTCATGGCATACTTTAAAAGTGTCAACTACACCTCATTCCAATTCCTCATGAATTTTAAGTTATGGAATGATCAAAATGGTTGAAAACATGAAATGTCACTTTTTCCAACACTTAGTGAAATTTTCACTAAGTCAGAATCTGTCTTATTTTTTTTCCAAAAGTAGGGGGATTTTTCACTTGGATCCAAAAAGTATCAAGACAAACTATGATCACACATGTGTTGTATCATATAAGAGCTTTCCAAAATGGCCAAGAACTCCATGAAACTCCACTTAAGCCATGAGATATGACAATGGCAATGTGCCTTCCTGCAAACTGTCATGGCAAGGCAGATTTGTGCATTTTGCTCGATTTGAGCAAATTTTACAAATGAAAACAAGTTTATCCATCTGAACACCTCAGGAAGAGACCAAGGAGGGACAAACACTGATCCATAAGCCTCCCAAGTCTTTGGAACTAAAAATAGCATGCCAAACCTAGAAATGCCTAAAGAGGGGACAAGACTCCAATTTTGTTCTGGAGCATTCAATGGATGCACCAAGGTGGCATGAATTGAGCCATTTCCAACTGAATGAGTCAAGGATGATCTCTGAACTAGGGAACCATCAGCCTGTGCTCTAACCTCTAGTCAATGGCTAGAGGAGACTTGAGATTCCAAAATGCAACCATTGGCCGAACCTCTGCTGCAGTTGCCATTCACTATTGCTTGCAAAACAAACTTGCCTTACTATAAATAGAACTCATTTGTGCTCAGTTTAAGTAAACCAAAGCCATCAAACAGATGCTTTCCTCAAAATCTCCTTCTCACTTCCAATTTTTCCTTCTAAGGCAAGTCACTATCGGGTTTTGAGTTTGAGAGCTATTCCAACCAAACCAATCACACACACACACACACACACCTCATAAACATAATATATAAGTAATCCAAGCACTTAAACAACATCTGGAATACTGATTTCTCAAAATCACCATCCAACTGCTCAAGCTTTTAGCAGACTTGCAGTTGGGGTACCATCTTCAGTTCCAGCTTGTTTCAAACCATTCCAAGCATTCAGGCACATCACTTGGCACCTAGGGAAGCTATCCACATCATTGGAACCTAGCTGTAACACCTCCAACACAAAACACGATCACCAGATGCAAGAGGTAAGCCTCAACTTGGACATCTCATGATTCATGCATATTTCCTCGCACAATAATTTTGCCATATGTTCATAATCATGCATAGAATGTTTCCCTTCAATTAATTGCTTTGTTTGAATCGTGTATCAAAATTCTCAGCCTTCATGCAAATTTTAGGGTTCTTGAGGTTTTGTCTTGATTTCTTATCCCATGCTTAAAATAAATGAAATTAAAGACCATAGACATGATCGTGAGATGAAAATGAGTAGATTGATATGTGGATTGCATGATTTCATCAAGTATCCAGTGAGGTTGATTAGAAAATGCAAATCTACATAAACAGAGGGATGACGCGTGTTCTTGGCATGTTCTTGGCGCCATTTTTGAATATTTGAATATTTGAATTTTGTGATTTTATTTAATTGATTCGAAAATTAATTTCTCTTTGAATTTTAATGATTTTGAGTTGATTCTTTTTTTAATAATTCACAAAAATGTTAAAATATTTTATTTTGCCAAAATTTCCCAAAATATTATTTATTCCATATACTTGATATTTTTTGCAAAGAATTAATCTTTTATTTGTTTTTACATTTAAAATATTTTTTCCTCCTTGATTTTCAAAATTTAATTGGTTTCCAATCATTTTATGGATATAAACATGATTTTTCAAACATTAATCCAAGATCACAACTTGTTTTTCACACATGTTTGATAATTTTGATCATTTTAATTAAATTTTTATTTAATTAAAATACATTTTAAAATTAATTTAGGGTTTTGATCTTAATCACCCTAAACAAATCATTTTCAAACATTCATGGGCCTCTAATAGAGTGTAAGACCCAATCATTGTTGTACATAAACCCTTTTGGGCCTCAGTCATTGTATAAGTCCCACTGTGTTTTCAAAATCTCGGCGCGATCGTCACTTTTCAAAACATTTTCATCTGGGCCTCTCCTCGATCTATAAGACCCATTTCTTTTCTTAAAAACTCTTTGGGCCTCTAATAGAGTGTAAGACCCAACCCCCTTGTACATAAAAACTTTTTGGCCCTCACATATCGTATAAGTCCCTCTTTACAGTTTTCCAAACAACGATACGATCACCGTTAACCCTGGGCCTCTCCTTGAGTCGTAAGCCCCATCATTTGTACAAAAACACTTTTGGGCCTTTAATAGAGTGTAAGACCCAATCCCCTTTTAACCAAAACAATTTTTGGGCCTCAGATACTGTATAAGTCCCTCTGCGTTAAAATAAAAATCTCGGCGCAATCGCCAGTTAAAAAATAAATCATCTGGGCCTACCCTTGTGTTATAAGCCCCATTTCTTTTCTTTAAATTTCTTTGGGCCTCTAATAGAGTGTAAAACCCAACCCCTTTTGAAAACCAAAATGATTTGGGCCTCAGATATTGTATAAGACCCACTGTGTTTTCAAATTAATGGTGCAATCATCATTAAAACCTAGGCCTTTCCTCGAGCTGTAAGCCCCAACAATCTTTTCAAAGCACTTTCTCCTTTGATTGTGAATTCAAATATCTATTGTTACCAAAACTTTCTTTGTTGAACAACTAACAAAACATCATGGAAGCTCTACAACGGTTAAGTGTTTATCCACTTTCATTTATCGATTTCATATGTATATAACTGTATTGTGGGTCTGCTTCACTGTAAGTCTTCTTTCACATCTTTTTATATACTTGTCACATATTCACTGTGTAATACTAGTATAGTTATTTATAGTTTTCCCCAACAACTACGTCTAGCACTAGGTAAAGCCTTGTTGGTCACTATTAAATACAAACAAAACTAGATCCCCTGTAGGATTTCAGATACAGTCTTCCCTTCTCTTGGGGTTAAACAATATGGAACAAAGAGAAAGGCAGTATTCTCGGTGAACCTTTTCTCAGACTGCCACCCTTAGAAATTTTCAAAGAAACTCTAACTCCCTAGACATGATATTTTCTCCGTGAATGGCATCTCTTGAGTTTCTTCCAAATTCTCAAACTTTCTTGGAATGATATCTTCTCTGTGAATTGCATTTCTTGAACTTCTCTTGGTTTGGGGACCCACAGGCTTCCTAAAAGCATCCCCGCCTTCTCTTGGGAGTTGTACAAGGACCCTTCGGCTTCTTAGAAGTTCTCATGGCTTCTCTTAGGCTTAATACAAGGACCCTGACGACCTCTTAAAGGTATAATACAGAACTTAGTCATCCTTTGCTAGAGCAGTCTTTCCAGCGTCAAAACTCCATCCATTCTAGGGTTGATACTCATCCCTTAATGCTCGTACCTCCTCTTGGGCATTGTACAATAGATAAAACTCTAGACTTGGACAGTCTAAACCCCCTTTGAGTCTCAAAGACATTCTCAAGTTCCTTTCAAACATAGAAAAAACATTGATCACTCTAAAACCCGGTCTCTCTCATGAGAGTTCCCCACTCTTGGGCCTGCCTATGGATCTAATCCTCAACAGTAAGATAACCTCCTCTTGGGCTTTGTACAAATGACTTTCCCCAATGGAGCTAACCTTTTCAGACTCTCTTGTTGAGTGAGTCTTCCTTTTAGCCTCCGTCTTGGGCTTCATACAAGACATATAAAAACCCACTCTCTTGTTGAGTATAAAAGACTCTCTTGTTGAGTCAAACTCTTTTAGCCTCCGTCTTGGGCTTCATACAAGACACATATGAAACACTCTCTTATTGAGTATAAAAGACTCTCTTGTTGAGTCAAAACCCTTCTAAGCCTCAATCTCGGGCATCGTACGAGATAGTAAAACACTCTCTTGTTGAGTATAAAAGACTCTCTTATTGAGTCAATCAACCTTCAGACTCTCTTGTTGAGTCAATCACTTGTTCAAGACTCTCTTATTGAGTCAACCTTTTTAGCCTCCGTCTTGGGCTTTATACAGGACAGATAAAAGTACTCTCTTGAGTCAAACCCTTTCAACCTCCATCTTGGGCTTTATACAAGATACATTTTCCCAAACAGAGTCAAAACCCCGGTTGAGTCAATCAATCTTTTAGCATCAAAGTTGTGCCTTGCTTACAGCATACAAACATCAACAACTCCTCTTTAAAGATGACAAATTCTCTCTCATCTAAAAGCCTTTAGCTTCAAATCTTGGGCTTTGAACAAGATACAAACCACCTTTAGCTTCATGTCTTGGGCTTTGAACAAGACACCAAAACAACCTTTTTCCTCCCATAGAATAGGAGGAACTACGATCGCTCTGATTTCCCTGTTTCGGGAATACGTAGGCATAAAATTGAAAAATCTTAGCGAGCATACTAATCAGAAAACCCAAAATCCAGTACCTTCATATATCCATCAAAAGCATCAGTAACCTACCCTCTAGTCTAGACCTTGTTTTTAAGAAAATAACCTTAAAAGATGAACCCTATATAACATCTGTAAACCAACAGTTTTGACTGTTTAACCTCAGTTTGCGAGCAGGGTTAATTGGAGACATCTATTTCCCTTCCTTAATCAGCTCAACAGGATAAAAAAAATGAATTGAACTGTAGTACCAAAGCGATAATGATTTGAAACCACAAAAATTGCGCTACACTTTCCCTCCCAGCTTCACGGGATAAATAAGAAATCAGAAAGTAGCACCCATTCCCCCTCACTGCGGTGCGGAAAAACCAAAATTTTCGATAAGGTGGTCGCGTCACCAACAAAAATCATACGCTATAGTAAAATGACGACTCTGCTAGGGAGTCATTTTGTCTGTTTAGGACTAGGATTATAGCTCTTAAGAGGTCTAGGATGTTAGTTTTAGGAATCATACTATATATATATATATATCACTTTTCCTACTTGATATCCGTGTTTATTTTTCTGTCAATGGGAATGCGAGTGATGTCACATGCGGAATGTTTGAATGATACCTAAGATAGGTGATGGCAGAGACGGGCGGTCTTACAGGGAGTGAATCCCGAATAAGCTGTCCCGGTAGCCATCAAATAAGTGGAGATACCCTTTGCGGATTCAATGTCTAGCGACTTCGATTGTGAAAGCATGTGGCTATTTAGTATACAGTAAGCATGTGGCTGTTTAGAAACTGAGGATTTAGTAGACAGTAACCATGTAGCTATTTAGTAGTGCGGTAGCTATCGGAAATAGTTGACACGTGATACGACACTCAATTGAGATTACCCTAAGATGCTACAGCTCGCTCGGGTGAACCAGCCTAATGTTGTTATCCCAAGGGGGTCAATGATTTTGAGAACAAGTACAAAAATTCACCATAGTACAACATTTGGGGATGGGTAGAGCCATGACTCCATACTCGTGACACTGAACCTTTGAACCCATGTTCTTTCTATGTTTTTGTGTGCTGCATTCATGCATTCATTTAAAAAACTCTTAAAAAAGGAATTTTTTTTCTCTTCTATTTTTTTCAAATTAAACTAAAACAATGATTGCAAATATCAGAGAGAAAGATTACATTATGGATTTCGGTAGAAGGAAGACACACAAGTACACCTTCAAGGTTCCAAAACTAGAGGATTTAAGAGGGTTGGCAAGGATGATCACCAACCCTGAAGCTTTCAGAGCTAAGTACGGAGGACTGCTGTCTCTGTTAAGGGTCCATGTAGTTGAAGGAATCATGTCTATGCTAATCCAGTTTTATGATCCGATTTATCGCTGTTTCATGTTCCTGAATTATCAACTAGCACCAACACTGAAGGAGTATTCTCACCTGACTGATTTACCCATCACTGACCAAGCTACATTTTCTAGACTGGAAGAAATTCTAAAGGATCAAGCCATTGCAAGAGCAATCTATTTGGACGAGTCAGAAGTCAGGACTCACATGACCGCTACGGATGGAATCCAAGGTTTACCGGCCAAGTTCTTGGTAGAGAAAGCGCTGTACTTTGCCAGTATAGGAAACGTTACTGCCTTCGAAGATATCTTTGTTCTACTCACATACAAGTTATTCATTTTTCCCAACATAGATAACTTCGTCGATACCAATGCCATTAAGATATTTCTGATTGGAAACCCTGTACCGACCTTGCTCGCAGATGCTTATCATTCTGTACACTTAAGGAATTTGTACAGCGGAGGAATGATCACATGTTGTGTACCCCTGCTATACAAATGGTTCGCTTCCCATTTACCCAAGTCTGCTGCTTTTTGGGATCATAAGAGTACTATACGTTGGTCACAGAGAATCATGTCTCTTACCAACTCTGACATAGATTGGTACAATCGGATCTATGACGGGATAAGGATCATTGATGAATGTGAAAATTTCCCTAATGTACCCCTCATAGGAACTAAAGGAGGAATCAACTATCATCCAGTTTTGGTTCGTCGTCAACTCAGATACCCGATGAGGCATATCCTGTGTAATGTTCATGTGGAAGGTCTTTTCTTCAAGGAAGGAGAAAATGACAGGGCACTAAAGACAGAAATAGTGCATGCCTGGAAACATGTTCACAATAAAGGAAGAGAGTCTCTAGGAAAACCAAACTATGTCTCTGTGGAACCTTATCTCCACTGGGTACAAACTAGAGCCCTCAAGCTGAGGATGCCTTACCTTCGTCAAGAAGTTCTTCCGCTAAAGAAATATGTCCTTTATTTTATGTCTGATGCAGAAAAACTTCAGGTCACTCTCAACAAAGTTCGACGGGAAAAGAAATCTTGGAAGAACAAGTACCGCATTCTCAATGTGGAGTGTACCAAAATTCAGCAACTGTTAAAAGAAAAGGACGCTTTGATTAAGATATTAGAGCAATATGTTGTAGAAAGTCAGAAAGACCGAAGAAACTTGCTCGCTCCTTTCACTTGGTAAAGGACCAACAACCCTACAATGGCTCAAGATCCCCAGTCAAAGAAAAGGAAAATACCAGAACCAGCACCTGAGCTCTCCTCAGAGAGGACTCGAATCTATAAGCTTAGACATTTCCTTTTATAGCACTTTGTAAAATACTGTATTTCCATTTCCGTAATCTTTCGAATTCAATAAAACGGGGTCTCCCCACTGTATGATATTTACAATCTATTTGTTGAAGTTTCTTTTTTATTAAAACAAAAATTAATTAATATATATCATTGAATTCATCATTCTCACATAACGCATTCTTCTTACCTTTGAATCTCACGTCTGTGACACGATTCTAGAGAGTCAAACTGTCTCGTTCGTACAATACTCGGGCTAATTGACAAAAGGAAATTGATGATCTCGAGGAAGAGAACAGAGAGCTGAGAGAAGAAATCGATGCTCTGAAAGAAGATCTGAGGAAACTTCACAGTGACATGCAATCTCTGGCAGCAGCTCAGAGACAACAACAAAGGACTGTGATCTCAGAGATCACATCTATGCCCATAGTGGAGACATATGATCCTCGGAAAAACAGGCCTAAAGATCGTCCCTGGGCATTCCTATCAACTTTATCCCTGAAGGATATATCCTGCCAGTCACGGAAGACCCGGAAACTGCAGCAGGAACCACTGGGCCTGAAGGTTACAAACTTCAGGAACGCAAGGATGCAAGAGTCATGACAGCAACTCCTGAACGTTACAAACTTTGGGATAGGGAAGCACCAAGAGTCACTGCCGTAATTACTATACCACAACCCGTGGTACACACTGTCTCGGAAGGACAGATTCCACAAGTAATCTCTGGTGGAAATGAAAGTATGTACGACAGAATGAATGAGTTCCAGGAGAAATTTCTAGAAATGTAGAAGGAACTGCATGCCATTCGCGGTCATGATTTATTTGGAAAGGACGCCGCAGAACTTTGTTTGGTCCCCAACGTGAAAATCCCGCACAAATTCAAGGTGCCCGACTTTGAGAAATACAAGGTAACTCTTGCCCTCAAATTCAAGCTACTGATCCATTACTTTCAAGATAGTTTAACCGGTGCCGCACTCAAATGGTACATGGGTTTAAACCGCACCAAGATCGTTACTTTTAGAGATCTTGGGGCAGGCTTCGTTCAAAAATATAAATATAACCTGGACATGGCACCAGACAGAGATCAACTCAGAGCAATGTCGCAGAAGGACAAGGAAACTTTTAATGAATATGCTCAGAGATGGCATGAAATTGCCACCCAGATTTGTCCCCCTTTTGAGGAAAAAGAGATGACAAAGATCTTTTTGAAAACCTTGAGCTCATTCTACTACGAACGAATGGTCGCTAGCGCACCCAGTGACTTCACTGAGATGGTGAACATGGGAGTATGCCTTGATGAAGCAGTCCGAGAAGGACGTTTAGTCAAAGACGCAGGACCATCTAGCAGTACCAAAAGATACGGTAGTGCTTTCCCTAAGAAAAATGAGCAAGATATTGGTAATATCTCTTTCAGAAAGCAAAGGCGAAGGTATCAACCAGTAGCAGCAGTAACTCCTGCTATCAACCCTGCGCCTGTTCCAGCATATCAACCTCAGGTTACTCAAAGCCAACCGATATAACAACAGTATTAGCAAAGGACACAACAACCACTTCAGCAGGCTCATCCTCAGTACAACAATAACAATCGTACGACATGACCATCAGGGTATGACCCTATACCAATGTTTTACCCAGAACTCTTTCCGCTACTACTGGTCAAGGGGCACGTCCAAACCAGGTATCCTCTTAAAGTACCAGAAAATCTACCTTTTTGGTTCAAAGCAGATCAAACTTGCCCTTATCATCAAGGAGGACCATTGCACAACATAGAAAACTGTCTCAGCTTCAAATCTGATGTACAAAAGCTTGTCAGGAACGGGGTCTTATCCTTCAAGGATACAAATCCAAATGTTCGGATGAACCCGTTGCCTCAACACAAGAAGGCTGCAGTAAATTTGATAGAGGAAGAATCTAACCACAATTATCAAATTCACGATGTACTTTTATTAGGAACCAATCTGGTCAAGATGCATTGCAGACAGAGCGGATACGATCATGTACCATCTCACAATTATCACCAGTGTGATATCTGCTCCAAGAATAATCAAGGATGTTCTGTAGTGCAATCAGCTCTACAAAAACAGGTGGATCTCGGATGGAATAATCAAGGATGTCATACCCCAAATTTTGACCACTAAGATTTCCCATCATTGTGTAAATCATCATCACAATATGGATGAACTATCATTCCTCATCAGTCTCCCCAAAGAGGGGTGATCATTCACCACAAACAAGAATTAGGGTTTCAAGCCCTCTCTGAGCACTTAGACAAAGGATCAATCAAGAATTGACATGATCTTCAACTTTTCTAACTTCTAAAACATCCATAAAGGATCAAGAGGGCTCCCACATCAAGAATCAAGCACAAAGTTATAACATTCCAAGTGGATTAAGCCTCTAGATCGCCAGTGTCACCAAATTAGGGTTTTGGTCGACCAAGGCCTCCAGATGGGAATTTTCCTCTGGGCATGAGCCAATGCTTCAAAGCATAACCTAAGATACTCCAAGGGACCTCATGAACCCAATCATCAAGTCAATTTAGCCTCAAGGGATGCATTTATCAAAAATCAGGAATTAGGGTTTCTTGACCTAATTCACCCCTAAGTTGACTTTAGGGACAAAACATGAGCCAAAACCTCAAGACATGATTTGAGGGTCTCCAATACACCATATTAATCCATTTTCAACAAGGTATTGATCCAAGAATCTTGATTCACAAGTTTCAATTTCATCTGGACCACAATTAGCGTTTTGAAGAAAAAGTCAACTGTACCTTTGACTTTTGACCCAAACATGCTCCCAAACCTTGGGACATGATTCAATACACCCTATATCACCTATGGAATCCATCTATTAAGTTTGATTTAGGTTAAGGATTTGATTTCATAGAGGATCATGCAGTTTAGATTTCATCTGCTGAAAAAGTCAACTATACAAAAGTCACAGTTTAACTTTTTGATTTTTTGGTCAACCAAGGTTCCTTAACCCTAAAATGATGCTAATGTGTGATTAGAATCATCATTCATCATGAAAAATCAAAGAAAGTTAGTTAACTTGTAAAAGGGGTAACCCTAAAAAAACTTAGAAATTTTCTAAGTTATGGAACAAAGTGGCTAGGGTACCCACTTCCAAGGATCATAACTTGAGATCCAAGCAACCATTTTGGATGATCCAAAGATGGATTTGTAGCTCTCATGGCATACTTTAAAAGTCACAACTATACCTCATTCCAATTCATCATGGATTTTAAACTATGGAGTGATCAAAATGGCTGAAAATATGAAAATGGCATTTTTTTTCAACACTTAGACAAATTTCGGTCCAAGACATATTTTGTTGAAAACACCAAAACTTGTGAGGTTTTTTCACATAGTTGCAAGGGAAATCAACTCCAACTATAAACATCAATGTTGTTGCAAATGTTGCTGAGAATTCAAAGAACTTATTGGCATGAAACAAATCAACTTGAGCCAAGAGTTATGGCTGCTGTAACACACCATGGCAAGGCTGTCATGGAAAAATCAGTTTGTAGGATTTCTTGCTTTACAAGATTTTGAGCCAAAGGCCAAAGATCACTATGTCAAATTCATCAAATCTGATCACAATGCATCTGATCCAACCAACAAATTTGGACTGAAATGCCAAATGCTTGTCCTTGAGAATTGATGATTTTTTGGCACATATGCCTTGAATTCAAAGGCATTTATGTGAAATAGTGCACTTTCAAGATTCTCACTCTCCTCAGTCAAGTTCTCTGATTAAACAACAATTAAAATGACTGAAGAAGGTGGAATCGGTCAATACATAGCAGAGCTATTTGAGGCAGCTGTTATACCTAGTGCAAGAGGCATTTATGCCAAGCCAAGACCATTGAACCATGGTCTTATCCTCTGAGCTTCAAGAGAACCACTTCAACACAACTCCTCTACTATAAATAGAGGTCATAACTGATCATTCAAATCACACCAAAGCAGCTTACAACATTGCTTTCTCTCATTTCCTTCTTAAACTCCAAATTTCATTGTTCTTGAGAAAGCACTATCAGGTTTTGAGTTGGAGACCAATCCAGCTCAAACCAATGATTCACACACATCACATATAACATATTGGAGGTGTCTAAACACTCACCTCCCATTTGTAACATCAAAATCACCAAATGGCCATCCAATTGCACAAAACTCATGACTTGCTGCAGAAGGAACCAGGTTGATCAATCTAGAGGTTTTCCAATCAACCTAAGCATTCAAACACATCCATTGAGGTACAAGGAAGCTATCCAAATCATTGGAACTCATCTGTAACACCTCCAAAGTAGAATTTGATTCTCACTTGCAGAGGTAAAACTTGAACTCTCAAACTAAATGAATCATGCATCATAAACATGTTTTCTTGTTATCATTGTGTTTCTAGATGTTTGTTGATCATTTACCCTCAATCAATTATTGCTTACAATTCGTGTATAGGATTTCATTCAGTTCATGCCAATTTTAGGGTTCTTCAGGTTTTATCATGATATGTTGATTCAATTAATTTCAATAAAATTGAGTATTGCCATTGTGTTTCTCTTCTGAAAACGCATGATTTTCATATTTGAATCGTGTGAAATGGTCGAGGTATGAATGAGATATGGACCTTCACGTATCTGAGCTTGAGGTTGAAGATGGCCATGGCGCCATGCTTCAGAAATTGAACCAAGTTCTCTATATATTTTTCATTTTCCATATGTTTAATGAATTGGCATTGCACCCCAGTGGTTGATCAGCTGGTTTGTGTGTATTGAGCGAGTGGAAGGTCTAGGGTTCGAATCCCCTTCGCCCCAGACCTCTTTTTTATCACTTTTTCAACTTTTTATTATTTTTCATATTATTTTTTGGCTTAAATAGGTTTTTCGTCCCTGTAAGTTGGCGAGATTTTGGTTTTCGTCCCTGTATCTTTTTTTTTTCGGTTTTAGTCCCTATATCTTACTTTTTGTTGGTGTTTAGTCCCTAAAGCCAAAATCCGCAGGAAAATCCGAAGGTTTCCTGGGGATTTTCCTAAAAATCAAATTCCGCAGGAAAATCCGCAGGAAAATCCGCATGAAAATCCGCAGGAAACCTCTGTAAGGACTAAACACCAGCAAAAAGTAAGATACAGGGACTAAAACTGAAAAAAAAAAGATACAGGGACGAAAACCAAAATCTCGCCAACTTACAGGGACGAAAAACCTATTTAAGCCTTATTTTTTTAATGATTTGGAAAATTAATAACTCTATCAATTTTAATTATTTTTTATTGGTTCTTTTTTCAAAAAAATCACAAAAATGTTAACGTATTTTATTCCACAAAAAAGTCATATTTATATTATTTAGTTAATATAGTTGGTATTTTTGTAAATAAATTCATTTTTAATTATTTTTTAACATTTTTAAAGTGAATTTTTATCTTGGAAATCAAAACCAAATGAGTTTTAATTCATCTTGTGATTAAAACCTCATTTTCCAAATCTTAACCAAAAATCACAAGTTGTTTATTCAAGCTTATTTGGTATTTTATCATTATTTATTGATTTTCTTTAAGAATTTACTTTTAAAAATGATGAAATTAGGATTTCTTTGATTTTCACCCTCACAAATCTTTTTCAAACACTCATGGGCCTCTAATAGAGTGTAAGACCCAATACCCTTTAACCAAAACCATTTTGGGCCTCAAATATTGTATAAGTCCCGACACGATAAAAAATCTCGGTGCGATCGCCAGTTTAAAATCACTTGGGCCTCTCCTTGAGTTGTAAGCCCCATCACTTGTACAAAAACACTTTTGGACCTCTAATATAGTGTAAGACTCATTCCTTGTAAATAAGATACCTTGCTGGGCCTCAGACATTATATAAGACCCACTGTGTTTTCAAAAACCTTGGCGCGATCGCCATTTTCAAACAAACCATATGGGCCTACCCTCGTGTTATAAGTCCCATCTTTCTTTTTCAAAATAATCTTTGGGCCTCTAATAGAGTGTAAGACCCAACCCCTTTGTACAGAAAACCTTTTGGGCCTCAGATGTTGTATAAGCCCAGTACAATCTTTTCAAACCAATTTCCCTTTTGATTTTGATTCAAGTATACAGTTGTTATTAAAACTTTCTTTAATTTCTTTGAACAACTAACAAAACAGCTTGGAAGCTTGCTCACCTATAATTTTTTATCCGCTTTCATTTACTCGCTTTAATATATATAACTGTATTGTGGGAAGCTGCGCATGGTTAGTCTTCTTTCATTCTTTTAAATACATGTCAAATATATATAAGCGTGTTGTGGGAAGCTGTGCATGGTTAGTCTTCTTTCATACTCCTTTAAATACTTGTCATATATCAACTGTATATATACCAGTATAGTTATTTAGAGTTTTCCCCTGCAACTAAGTCTAGAACTAGGTAAAGCCATGTTGGTCATTCTTAAATACAAACAAAACTAGACCCCCATAGGATTTTCAGATACAGTCTTCCCTTCTCTTGGGGTTAATCAATATGGAACAAAGAGAAAGGCAGTATTCTCGATGAACCTTTTCTCAGACTGTCACCCTTAGGAATTGTCAAAGAAATTCTACTCCCCGAAGTTGATATATTCTCCGTGAATAACATCTCTTGATTTTCTTCCAAATACTCGAACTTTCCTGGAATGATCTCTTCTCTGTGAATTGTATTTCTTGAACTTCTCTTGGTTTGGGGACCCACAGACTTCCTAAAAGTATCCCCGCCTCCTCTTGGGCTTTGTACAAGGACCCGTCGGCTTCTTAAAAGTTCTCATGCCTTCTCTTGGGCTTCATACAAGGAACCTCACAACCTCTTAGAGGTATAGGACAGAACTTAGTCGTCCTTTGCTAGAGTTGTCTTTCTATAAAGAGTCACCAAAAAACCCTTAGACCAATTTTAGGGTTGATACTCATCCCTTAAACGAGTCAGCCTCCTCTTGGGCATTGTACAAAGATAGACCACACTAATAGACTTGGACAGTCTAAATCTCCTTGAGTCTTAAAGACATTCTTAAGTTCCTTACAAACATAGGAGAAACCCCAGATTCTAGATTAATCTCTAGCAAGAGTTCAAACTTGTGGGTTCTATAACCCCGTCTCTCTCCTAAACTCCCCCAGCCAGGGTTAGTCTATCACTAGTATAACCCTATCTCAAATCAGAACCTTAAGGCATCTGATCTATCAACTCTTCTGTATTTCCCTGCAAGATTTGATTCCCCACTTGGACCTGCCTCGGGATCTCAACAATTCCCAGTAGAAGATAGCCTCCTCTTAGGCTTTGTATAATGATCCTTTCCTCAGGAAAGTCAGCCTTCTCTTGGGCTTTGTACAATGATTCTCCCTAACGGAGCTAACCTTTCCAGACTCTCTTGTTGAGTCAACCACTTTTTAGACTCTCTAGGTGAATCAATTACTTTTCAAACTCTCTTGTTGAGTTGATCACCTTTTCAGACTTTCTTATTGAGTCAACCACTCTCATAGACTCTTTTGTTGATTCCATCACCTTTTAGCACTCTCTTGTTGAGTCAACCCTTTTTAGCCTCAATCTCGGGCTTCGTACGAGACAGATAAAAGCACTCTCTTGTTGAGTCAAACCCTTTTCGCCTCAATCTTGGGCTTTATACAAGACAAATAAATACCTCCCCAGCGGAATTAGCCTCCTCTTAGGCTTTATATAATGATATCCCCAAAGAGTCAGTCTCTTTTAGCCTCCGTCTTGGGCTTTGTACAAGACACCAATATATCCATTCTCTTGTTGAGTCGGTCTCATACAACCTCCTCTTAGGCTTTGTATAAGGACTTCCCTAGTGGAGTCAATCAACCTCTTATAACTTCAACCTTGGGCTTTGATCAAGGCACATAAAAATCAACAAATCCCTCTTTAGAGACAACAAATTCTCATTCAGTCAACCTTTTAGCTTTAATCTTGGGCTTTGAACAAGACACGAATACTCCTTTTAGCCTATGTCTTGGGCTTTGAACGAGACACCAAAACATCTTTTTCCTCCCTTAGAATAGGAAGAACTACGATTGCTCTAATTTCCCTGTTTCGTTTAAACGGGAATACGTAGGCATAAGATTACGAAATCTTAGGGAGCATACTACTCAAAAACTCTAGGTCCAGTACCTTCATACACAACTCAAAACTTAGGTCCAACACCTTACCAAAAACATCAACAAAAACTCACTCACTCATACTTTCCAAACCCCTTAACAGATAAACACCACAAAGTACAAAGCAAAACCTGAAGCTAATATCCTGTGGATAACCATATATAGGATTGGTAACTGATAACTACCCATTGTATAACCTGACCCCGGACCCCCCCAATCTCTTTAAGCATTTGTTCAGTTAAACAATCGCGTGCAAGGTTAGTTTTAGATACCTTCCCTTTCCCTTCCAGCTTCATGGGATAAATAAGAAATCAGAAAGTAGCACCCCCTTCTACCATTACGGTGAGGAAAACCCAGCGATAAGGTGGTCGCGTCACCGATTAAAATCGCTCGCTACAGAAAAATGGCGACTCTGCTGGGGAGTCATTGTGAGAATTTGTTTTACTATAGTCATCATCGTCCATATTTTCCAACAGAAAAATGGCGAATCTGCTGGGGAGTCATTTTATTGTTTAGGACTAGGATTATTATAGCTTCTAAGAGGTCTAGGATGTTAGCTTTAGGAATGAATATATATATATATATATATATATATATATATATATATATATATATATATTACTTTTCCTACTTGATATTCGTGTTTATTTTTCTGCTAATGGGACTGCGGGTGATGCCGCATCTGGAAAGATTGAGTTTACACCTAAGATAGGTGATGGCACGAGACGGGTAATCTTACAGGGAGTGACTCCCAAATAAGAGGTCCCGGTAGACCATCGAACCAGTGGAGATACCCTTTGCGTATTCAATGCCTATACAACTTGGGTTGTTGAAAGCAGATTGTTCGATTGGGTTATCTCAGAAGCTGAGGATTTTAGTATACTAAGACCATGTTACTATTTTGTAGTGTGGAAGCTATCGGAAATAGTTGTCACGCGATACTACCCTCATTTAAGATTACTCTAAGATATATCAGCTCGCTCGGGTGATTCCAGCCTGCTGTTGTTATCCCAAGAGGGGTCAATGATTTTGCGGACAGGTATAAAAAATTACCAGTAAAACCTTTGGGGATGGGTAGAGCCTTGACTTCATGACACCGAACCTTTGACCCCATGTTTTTTCTATGTTTTTGTGTGCTGCATTCATGCATTCATTTCATCTAAAAAACTTTAAACAAAGAAAACTTTCTCTTCAAGTCTCTCTTTTTCAAATTAAACTGAGACAATGATTGCAAATATCAGAGAGAAAGATTGCGTTATGGATTTCCGTAAAAGAAGGACTCACAAGTATACCTTCAAGGTTCCAAAATTAGAGGATTTAAGAGGATTGGTGAGGATGATCACTAACCCTGATGCTTTCAGAGCTAAGTATGGAGGACTGCTGTCTCTGTTAAGGGTCCATTTAATTGAAGGAATCATGTCCACACTCATCCAGTTCTACAATCTGGTCTATCATTGTTTCACATTCCCGAATTATCAGCTCACACCAACACTGGAGGAGAACTCTCACCTGACTGATTTACCCATTACTGACCAATCTCCCTTTTCTGGTCTGGAAGAAATTCCAAAAGATCAAACCATTGCAACAGCAATTTATTTGGACGAGTCAGAAGTCAAGACTCACATGACCACTAAGGGTGGAATCCAAGGTTTGCCAGCCAAGTTTTTGGTAAAGAAATCCCTGTACTTTGCTAGTATAGGGAATGTAACTGCTTTCGAAAGCATCTTTGCTTTCCTCTCCTACGGGTTATTTCTGTTTCCTAACATTGATAGTTTCGTTGATATGAATGCCATTAAGATTTTTCTGATTGGAAACCCCGTACCGACCCTGCTCGCAAATGCTTATCATTCTGTACACTTAAGGAATTTGTACATCGGAGGAATAATCACATGTTGTGTACCCTTTCTATACAAATGGTTCACTTCCCATTTACCCAAGTCTACTCCATTTTGGGATCAAAAGAATACTTTACAATGGTCGCAGAGAATCATGTCTCTTACCAACCCTGACATGAATTGGTACAATCGAATATATGACGGGATCGGGATCATTGACCGTTGTGGAAACTTCCCTAATGTACCCTCCATAGGAATTAAAGGAGGAATAAATTATCATCCAGTTTTAGTTCGTCATCAACTTGGATACCCGGTGAGGCATGTCCCGCGTAATGCTCATCTGGAAGGTCTTTTCTTCAAGGAAGGAGAAAACGACAGGGCACTAAAGACAGAAATAGTGCATGCTTGGAAACATGTTCACAGGAAAGGAAGATAGTCTCTAGGAAAACCAGACTGTATCTTTGTGGAGCCTTATCTCCACTGGGTACAAACTAGAGTTCTCAAGATGAGGATGCCTTACCCTCGTCAAGAAGTTCTTCCATTAAGGGAATTTGTCCTTTACTTTATGTCTGATACGGAAAAGCTTCAGGTTACTCTCAACAAGGTTCAACAGGAGAAGAGGTCTTGGAGGAACAAGTATCGTATTCTCAACGTGGAGTGTAACAAAATACAGCAACTGTTAAAAGACAAAGATGCTCTGGTCGAGATTTTAGAGAAACATGCTGTAGAGAATCAAGAAGACCAAAAGAATTTGCTCGCTCCTTTCACTTGGCAAAGGAATAACAACCCGACAATGGCTAAAGAGCCCCGGTCAAAGAAAAGGAAAGTACCAGAACCAGCACCTGAGCTCCCCTCAGAGAGGACTCAGGATCTAATAGTTTAAATGTTTCCTTTTACAGCACTTTGTAAATTACTGTATTTCCATTTCCGCGATCTTTGAATTCAATAAAACGGGGCTTCCCCACTGTTTGATATTTGCAATCCAATTGTCAAAGTTTCTTTTGATTAAATAACCAAATTTAATTAATTAATCATTGCATATCATTCATCATTCGCCCATAACGCATTCTTCTTCCCTACGAATCTCACGTTTGTGTCTCGATTCTAGAGTCAAACTGTCTCATTCGTACAATACTCGGGCCAATCGACAAAAGAAAATGGATGATCTCGAGGAAGAGAACAGAGGGTTAAGAGAAGAAATCGACACTCTGAAAGAAGATCTGAGGAAACTTCACAATGACATGCAATCTCTAGCAACAGCCCAGATGCAACAACAAAGGACTGTGATCTCATAGATCACATCGACGCCTATAGTGGAAAAGTATGATCCTCGGTATAACATGCCTAAAGATCGTCCCTGGGGCATGCCACTCAACTATATCCCGAAAGGATATATTTCGCCGATCATGGAAGATCCGGAAACTGCAGCAGGAGCTGCTGGGCCTGAAGGTTATAAACTTTGGGAAAGCGAAGATGCAAGGGAAATAACAGCAACTCCTGAAGGTTACAAAATTCGGGAGAGGGAAGCACCGAGAGTCACTACCGTAAAGACTGTACCACCACCCGTGGTACACACTGTCTCGAAAGGACAGATTCCACATATACCTTTTGGTGGAAATGAGAGTATGAATGATAAAATGAAGGAATTCCAGGAACAATTCTTGGAGATGCAGAAATAACTGCAAGCCATTCGCGGTCAGGATCTATTTGGAAAGGACGCCGCAGACCTTTATTTGGTCCCCAATGTGAAAGTTCCGCTCAAATTCAAGGTGCCCGAATTTGAAAAATACAAGGGTAACTCTTTCCCTCAAAGTCACTTGGTGATGTACGCTCGGAGGATGTCAAAACAAACAGAAAACCAACACCTACATATCCACTACTTCATGGATAGTTTAATCGGTGTCGCACTCAAATGGTACATGGGTTTAAACCACACTAAGATCGTCACTTTGATAGATCTTGGCGCTACCTTTGTTCAACAATATAAGTATAATCTGGACATGGCACCGGACAGAGATCCACTTAGAGCCATGTCACAGAAGGATAAGGAAACTTTTAAGGAGTATGCTCAGAGATGGCGTGAAATTGCCGCCCTGATTTGTCCACCTCTTGAGGAAAAAGAGATGACAAAGATCTTCTTGAAAACCTTGAGCTCGTTTTACTACGACCGAATAGTCGCCAGTGCGCCTAGTGACTTCACCGAGATGGTGGGCATGGGAGTTCGTCTTGAGGAAGTTGTCCGAGAAGGACGTTTGGTCAAAGATACAGGACCATGAAGTAGTACCAAAAGATACGGTAGTGCTTTCCCTAAGAAAAAAGATCAAGATATTGGTAATATCTCTCTCAGAAAGCAACGACGACGGTACTAACCAGTAGCCGCTGTAACTCCTGCTATTAACCCTACGCCTGTTCCTACGTATCAACCTCAGGTTGCTCAGAGCCAACCGAATCAACAACAATATCAGCAAAGGACACAACAGCCTCTTCAGCAGGCTCGTCCTCAGTACAACAACAACCGCACAATGCGACCACCAGGGTTCGACCCTATACTAATGTTGTACGCATAACTGTTTTCATTACTACTGGTCAAGGGACATGTCCAAACCAGGTCTCCTCTTACAGTGCCGAAAAATACACCTTTTTGGTTCAAAGCGGATCAGACTTGTCCTTACCATCAAGGAGGACCAGGGCATAACATAGAAAACTGCCTCAGTTTCAAATTTGTTGTGCAAAAGCTTGTCAGGAGTGGGGTCTTATCCTTCAAGTATACAAATCCAAATGTTCAGACGAACCCATTGCCTCAACACGAGAAAGTTGCAGTCAATTTGATAGAGGGAGAGTCTAATCACAGCTATTAAATTCATGATGTACTCTTATTAAGGGATAATCTGGTCAAGATACATCACAGACAGAGCGGATACAGTCATGTACCAACTCATAATTATCACAAGTGTGATATCTGCTCTAAAGACAATCAAGGATGTTCTGTGGTGCAATCAGCTCTACAGGAACAGTTGGATCTCGGTTGGATCCAGGATCACAAAATTCGTGGAGTCAACATGACTTATACGAATTCCAACATCATTCAAAACCATGACATCCTTGCGATGAATGTCAACTTGGTGGAAATGCACTCAAGGCAAAGCCAACATCATGATTTGCCACAACACGATTATGATTCCTGTCTGATTTTCTCGGTAATCAATTGGGATGCTCTTTTGTACAAGAGGCCCTCCAGTGTCAGATGGATCTTGGATGGATCCAGGATTACCGTGATAGAAATCATTATCAGGTTAACATGATTCAAATCTTCGATATTCGCTTGATGAATATCAGCTTTGTGGAGTTACACGCTAAGCAAGTCCAGCTTGGTTTTCTGACTTCGCATGAGTATCAGAGCTGTAGCGTATGTTATGAGAGTAACCAAGGATGTGCACTCGTTCAAAGGACGCTTCAACACTTGTTAAACCACTGTTGGCTTTCGATCTATCTAGATGAAGACACACAACAAGTCAGTATAATTAATGGGAACCCTACTAGGCATCAAAGTCAGGATGTTCGGTTAATGGAAACTGATCTGGTGAAGTTGTATTGCATTCAAAGCGGACGTGGCCGGGTGCTACCACATAACTACGAGCACTGTAAAGTTTGCTTGGAGAATAATCAAGGATGCTACCTCGTGCGAGCAGCCCTTCAAAGTCAGTTGGACCATAAGGAAATTCAACCATGGTCAAGCTCTGATTCAATGTTAAACTATCATCCTGATCAAAACAGGGATGTTATCTTGGTCCCTAAGCGAGAAGTGGCCAAAGATGTGTGTACCATAATCCCTTTACTCCATGAATCAAGGGTTCCTCTTGATAGTGAAAGGATTCTCAACCTCGAACCAATTGAGGCCGGCTATGATGGTCATAAAAATCAAAAGGCTCATGTAGTTATCTATCTACCAGGACCAGTACCGTACAAGTTCTATAAGGTGATCCCTTATAAGTACGGTGCATCGACAATTGAGAATGAAAAAGAAGTTCCATTACCCTCCGTCGTAAATATTGCAGACATCAGTCAAGTAACACGAAGCGGACGAATCTTCAACAGAGGAGTTGGAGAAACTAGCAAAGAAAAGGAACCTCAAGCAGAAGTTCCCGATCAACCGGTCGGTCAGTCCAGTGGTCCCGACCTTTCAAAGAATGATGATGAGATGCTGAAGCTCATCCAAAAGAGTGAATACAACATTGTTGATCAGCTGTTGCAAACTCCTTCAAATATCTCTGTGTTATCTCTATTACTCAGTTCCGAAGCTCACAGAGAGGCTCTACAGAAAGTCTTAGAGCAAGCCTTTGTGGAACAGGATGTGATATTAAGACAATTCGACAGCATCATCTCCAACATCACTTCCTGCAGCAACTTGGGGTTTAGTGACGAGGAGTTGCCAGAAGAAGGAAAAAGTCACAACATGGCACTCAATATTATAGTCAACTGCCAGGACGATGCTTTAGCCAGCGTACTGGTAGACACATGATCGACTCTGAATGTTATACCGAAGTCCACTTTAATGCGACTATCATTCAAAGGATCTCCGATGAGGGGCAGTGAGGTCATCGTCAAAGCGTTTGACGGATCTCAAAAAACAGTTATCGACGAAGTCGATCTTCCCATAACTATCGGTCCTCACACTTTCCAAGTCACTTTCCAGGTCATGGACGTCCGGGTAGCATACAGCTGTTTATTAGGAAGACCTTGGATACACCAGGATGGGGCAGTCACTTCGACACTGCACCAGAAACTGAAGTTCGTCAAGAACGACCAACTAGTCACAGTCTGTAGAGAGCAAGCCTTGATCGTGAGTAACTTATCATCGTCCACTTATGTAGAACTAGAGGAGGTTGTTGGAAATCAGTTCCAAGCACTGTGGGTGAGCAATGAGAATCAATCAGAAAAAGGAACATCAATTTCCTCATACAAAGATGCTCTCAAAGTAATTGAGAGTAACAACGCAAAGGGATGGGGCAACTTGTCATTCTTACTGATAACAAAACAAAAAAGGGTCTTGGTTTTTCTTCAACCTGTACCCAAACTGCTACTAACGATGAAAGTCTTCATCCCATTCAGAATTTCTTCCACAGTGGAGGTTTCTTTCACCCAGTGCCTCAAAAAGTTCATACCATCAACGAGGGTGATCCCTCCGATACAGATGAAGAATGGAAGTCCTATCTTTACGAGGACGGTTATATGTCTCAAGAAGAGGTGCCTACGCTATTTTGCTATCCCGTACAGAGTCTAAGATTTATACCAAGGTCAGATGTCAAGATGATATACGAAGATTGTGATCCGGAAGGATGTCGTGCTCCACCAAACTCATTAGAGGAGGACACTCTGATAAAAGACAACTTTGACCACAACTAATATGGCCCAATGGATGACCTGCCTATCTGGCAGCAGTACCCGGGAGACTCGAGGAAAGAGAGTCATCCCAACGATGCATATCAACTGAGCATTATCGAAAAGAATACCTGCGCCCCCACCACATCATGGGATCATTACTCAGGGTATTCAGAACCTATCCAGCACGGCGATGAATTCGCAAAGCTTGCAGGGCTAGAATTCATCAACTATGCTTTTCTTGAGGTCAACGTCATCGAAAGAGATGACTCCTCCAGTTCTAAAGAAGTGTAGGACACCTTAGGATAACCAAGGGGCAAATTTGACTTCTTGGTCAAGTACACCGCTCCTGAAAGCTCTCGTATCAGACTCAAAGAAATCCAGCGAACTTGATGTGGAGATTCACCTGAGAGTACAAATACTATGCAAGATGCAACAGAAGAGTTCGTCTACGACAACTCTGCTTGGGAAACAAACTCCAACGATCCTGCTCCACTAGAAATCGGTGTCATTTCTGAAAACAATGGGTTACTGTCGATGTTCTGAAAGTCGTTCATAAGTCTAAGTAATTGTTGTCTTTATCTTAACCTTTCACCCTTCCCAGGTGAAACGGCTATTTTGATAGGGCTTACTTTCTGTAAATTTCCCTCTTCGCTTCGCCCAAAGTGACAGAGTTTTGTTTTATAGGGTTGTAGTTTCAAGAATCGACAAGATCATAAATAAAATAACGTCGTTCTGTAATTTCCGCATTTATTGCTGTCTTCTCTTTTCGCTTTTTCAAAAAATGGTAATCCTATAAAATAACTCAAATAATAAAAACAAGTATCTTTCAGAAAATACACTGCACGCACTCTTGCATTCTCTCTATCTCTTCTAAAAACAATCATCACGTCATGTAGATTGCTTGTTTTAAACCCCATTGAAACATACGATCCAATGCCTTCTCCCAACTTTGAATTCCCGGTATTTGAGGCTGAAGAAGAAGATGATGATGAAATTCCAGAAGAGATCTCCTGATTACTCAGACAAGAGAAAAGGTCCATTGAACCTCACAAAGAGTCGTTGGAAACGATTTACTTGGGTTCAGAAAAAGAGAGAAAAGAAGTCAAGATTGGGGCACTGCTCAGTCCGACTGTCAAAGAAAGTTTGATAAAGCTTCTCAAAGAATTCCCCGATGTATTTGCTTGGTCCTATCAGGACATGCCAGGGTTGGATACCAGCATCGTGAAACATCATCTACCGTTAAGATCAGAATGTCCGCCAATAAAACAAAGGTTGAGACGGACTCACCCAGACATGACCATCAAAATCAAAGAGGAAGTACAGAAACAGATTGACGCAAGTTTCCTCGCCACATCCGAATATCTTCAATGGCTAGCCAACATCGTACCAGTTCCTAAAAAGGACGGAAAGGTCAGAATGTGTGTGGATTACAGAGATCTAAACATGGTCATTCCCAAGGATGATTTTCCCTTACCACACATTGACATGCTGGTAGACAGTACCGCAAAGTTCAAAATATAATCAGATAAAAATGGCTTCGAAAGACATGGAGAAAACTTTGTTCATCACCTCATGGGGTACTTTTTGTTACAAGGTAATGTCTTTCGGTCTGAAGAATGCCGGGGTAACCTATCAAAGGGCCATGACTACTCTGTTTCATGACATGATACACAAATAAATCGAGGTATATGTCGATGATATAATTGCCAAATCCAAAACGAAGGAGGAGCATGTGACCCACCTTTCAAAGCTATTCGAGCGGTTGAGAAAGTACAAACTCCGCTTGAATCCCAACAAGTGCACTTTCGGTGTCTGTTCAGGGAAACGTTTAGGGTTCATCGTCAGCCAGAAAGGAATTGAGGTTGATCCTGACAAGGTCAAGGTCATTCAAGAAATGCCTTCTCCAAAAATTGAGAAACAAGTTAGCGGATTCCTGGGACTTTTGAACTACATTTCCAGATTTATATTCCTCATGATCGCAACATGCGCGCCAATCTTCAAACTGCTCAAGAAGATACAATTATTCCTCACTGATTCCCGGGGCAAATGGACTCCGAATTACGACGACCTATATGTGGTCAAGAAAGCTTTCTCAGGCGGCACCTTGAGACTCGCAACCATGGACGGAGAAGAATTTGCCTACCCAACAAATGTTGATGTAGTCAAGAAATAATTCGCCTAAACAAAAAAAAATGTCTCGGTGGATTGAAAACCCTAAAGGGCGGTCTAGGCAAAAATTAGAAACATAATAAAAAAAATCATCCCGGTGGATTGGAAATCTCAAAGTACAATCCATGCAAAAGTTAGGGATAATGGCAAGTAACTACGTCCAACAAGGACAAATTCCCCAGTAGTAGTCATGCCATCCATCAGATTTGGTAGAAGGATATCGGTCGTTATGTTTCAATGTAGCCCTGTTCCCTTAAATTACCATTTTCTAAACCTTGTAAATACTCTGTGGAATCATGCGCTTGGCTGGTTTCCATCCTATCAATAAAAATTGAGCCTTTGTGCTTTTGTTTGCAATTATTGTTTGTTTTAGCTTTATAGAACAACGTTTTAATATGATTAATGATTCTTGAAATAAAACAAAAATTAATTTACTTGTCAAACCTTTTTCTGCTTTAAAAATAAAGATGGCAATTTCTTTTAACTGTTGAACATCGAAAGAACATTGATTGCTTCTCCAAAGGTAATCGAGCTTCAAAGTGCAGAATCAAAGTACTCCTTCTAAACCAGTATGCCTGGACGAAGGATCAACTACGTCGGATGCGATTATTTCGTCCGACACCCCCGGCAGAGTTCTTATCTCCTAAGCCCGACCAACGTGGTCCATGTAGCGCAATTTTTGTGGTCCTGAGTCACGATCGCTTGGGTACTACAGTTCGATTCATTTTTTTATCCTGTTAAGCTACTTAAGGAAGGGAAAGAGATGTCTCCAATTAACCCTGCTTGCATACTGAGTTTGAACAGTGGTCTGTTAGGTTACATATGCGATTAAGATGTGGGCCCTTGTTTGGTTTATTTTGTTAAAATCAGAATGTCTGGATCATTTACGACGTTTTTGGTAATGTGTTTAGATTTGATGCTTTTGGGTTGATTTGGTGGAGATACTGGATTTTGGGTTTTTTATTAGTATGCTCGCTAAGATTTTTCAATCTTATGCCTACATATTCCCATTTAACGAAACAGGGAAATCAGAGCGATCATAGATCCTCCTATTCTATGCAAGGAAAGAGGTTGTTTTGGTGTCTTGTTCTAAGCCCAAGACATGAAGCTAAAGGTGGTTTGTATCTTGTTCAAAGCCCAAGATATAACGCTGGAGGGTTTTGGCTGAGAGAGGAGTTGTTGATGTTTGTATGTAGTGAGCAAGGCATGACTTTGACGCTATAAGGGGTACATTAGGGAAACTTCCACAACGGTTAATGATTCTGATCCCGTCGTAGATTTAATTGTACCAATCGATATCAGAGTTAGTAAGAGACATGATTCTCTACGACCAACGTAAAGTATTCTTTTGATCCCAAAATGCAGCAGACTTGGGCAAGTGAGAAGTGAACCATTTGTACAGCAGGGGTCCACAATAGGTGATCATTCCTCTGCTATACAAATTCCTTAAGTGTACCAAATGATAAGCATCTGCGAGCAAAGTCGGTACAGGGTTTCCAATCAGGAAAATCTTAATGGCGTTGATATCTACAAAGTTATCGATGTTGGGAAACAAAAATAACCCGTAGGTGAGCAAAACAAAGATGCTCTCGAAAGCGGCCACGTTCCCTATGCTGGCAAAGTACATGGCTTTCTTTATCAAGAACTGGGCTGGAAAACCCTGGATGCCAACCTTAGTGGTCATGTGAGTCCTGACTTCTGACTCATCCAAAAAGATTGCTCTTGGAATGGTCTGATCCTTTGGAATTTCTTCCAGTTCAGAAAAGGGAGCTTGGTCAGTAATATGCAAATCGGCAAGGTGAGAGTACTCCTCCAGTGTTGGTGCTAGCTGATAATTCGGGAATGTGAAACAGTGATAGACCGGATCGTAGAACTGGATTAGTGTGGACAGGATTCCTTTGATTACATGAACCCTTAACAAAGATAGCAGTCCTCCATACTTAGCTCTGAAAGCCTCAGGGTTGGTGATCATTCTCGCCAGACCTCTTAAATCCTCTAACTTTGGAACCTTGAAGGTGTACTTGTGAGTTTTCCTTCTACCGAAATCCATTAACGCAATCTCTTTATCTGACATTTGCAATCATTGTCTTAGTTTAATTTGAAAAAGAGAGACTAGAAGAGAAGATTTTTCTTTGTTTTAATGTTTTTTTAGATGAATGCATAAATGCAGCACACAAAAACATAGGAAAAACATGGGGTCAAAGGGTCGGTGTCATGAAGTCAAGGCTCAACCCCCCCCCAAAGGTTTATACTGGTGATTTTTTGTACCTGTCCGCAAAATCATTGACCCCTCTTGGGATAACAATAGCAAGCGGATCGCCAGCGAGCTGATGCGTCTTAGAGTGATCTTAGATGAGGGTAGTATCGCGTGACAACTATTTTCGATAGTTTCCGCACTACAAAATTGTTTTAGTCTACTAAAAACCTCAGCTTCTCAGATAACCCATTCCACCACACTACTTTCAACAATCGAAGTCGTATAGGCAATGTATCTGCAAAGGGAGTCTCCACTGAGTTTGATGGTCGACCGGGGACTCTTACCTGGAATTCACTCCCAGTAAGATTACCCGTATTTCCATCACCTATCTTAGGTGTATACTCAATCTTTCCACATGCGCATCACACGCATTCCCATTAGCAGAAAAATAAACACAGATATCAATTAGGAAAAGCAGTATATATATTTGTCTTAATCATCCTAGACCTCTAGTCTTATGATCCAATACAGACAATGACTCCCCAGCAGAGTCGCCATTTCTGTGACATCTTGTTGAATTTAAAGGTATCCATCGAAGATTGTAAGAAAGAGAAAAAGGCCCCATGGTGGGCGCCATTTTTTCTGTAGCGCGATTTTTGTGGTCCTGAGTCACGACCGCTTGGGTACTACAGTTATATTCATTTTTTTATCCTGTTAAGCTGTTTAAGGAAGGGAAATAGATGTCTCCAATTAACCCTGCTTGCATACTGAGTTTGAGCAGCGGTCTGTCAGGTTACAGATGCGATTAAGATGTGGGCCCTTCTTCAATTTATTTTGTTAAAATCAGAATGTCTGGATCATTTGTGAGGTTTTTGGTAATGTGTTTAGATTTGATGCTTTTGGGTTGATTTGGTGGAGATATTGGATTTTGGGTTTTTGATTAGTATGCTCGCTAAGATTTTTCATTCTTATGCCTACATATTCCCGTTTAACGAAACAGGGAAATCAGAGCGATCGTAGTTCCTCCTATTCTATGGGAGGAAAGAGGTTGTTTTGGTGTCTTGTTCAAAGCCCAAGACATGAAGCTAAAAGTGGTTTATATCTTGTTCAAAGATCAAGATGTGAAGCTGAAGGGTTTTGGCTGAGAGAGAATTTGTCATCTCTGAAGAGGAGTTGTTGATGTTTGTATGCTGTGAGCAAGGCATGACTTTGACGCTAAAAGATTGATTGACTCAACCGGGGTCTTCTTTATACAAAGCCTAAGAGGAGGCTATTGACCCAATAAGAGGGTGTTTTTATATGTCTTGTACGAAGCCCAAGGAAGAGGCTAAAGGGGTTGACTCAACAAGAGAGTGCTAACAAGTGACTGACCCAACAAGATAATGCTTTAGTGTCTCGTACGAAGCCCGAGATAGAGGCTAAAAGGGAAGTGACTCAACAAGAGAGTCTGTGTTGACAGGTGATTGACTCAACAAGAGAGTCTTTTATACTCAACAAGAGAGTGTTTTCTATCTCGTATGAAGCTCGAGATGGAGGCTGAAAGGAGATCGACTCAACAAGAGAGTCTTTTTTACTCAACAAAAGAGTGGTTTATATGTGCCTTGTATGAAGCCCAAGACGGAGGCTGAAGTGTTTGACTCAACAAGAGAGTCTTTTATACTCAACAAGAGAGTATTTTCTATCTTATACGAAGCCCGAGATAAAGGCTGAAAGTGTTTGACTAAACAAGAGAGTCTTTTATACTCAACAAGAGAGTGATTTCTATCTCGTACGAAGCCCGAGATGGAGGCTAAAAGTGTTTGACTCAACAAGAGAGTCTTTTATACTCAACAAGAGAGTGTGAAAAGGGTAGCTGCGTTGGGGAGAATCATTATACAAAGCCCAAGAGGAGGCTATCTTTCTGTTGAAGATCTTGGAGCGGGTCCAAGAGAGACTGGGGTTTCTTCCTATGTTGGAAAGGAACTTGAGAATGTCTTTGAGACTCAAGGGTCTTAGACTGTCCAAGTCTAGAGTTTTATCTTTTGTACAATGCCCAAGAGGATGCGCGAGTCATTTAACGGATGAGTATCAACCCTACAACGGCCGAAGTTTTTGACGCTGGAAAGACTGCTCTAGCAAGGATGGCTAAGTTCTGTCTTATACCTTTAAGAGGTCGTCAGGGTCCTTGTATTAAGCCCAAGAGAAGGCATGAGAACTTTTAAGAAGCTGAAGGGTCCTTGTACAACGCCCAAAAGGAGGCGGAGATGCTTTTAGGAAGCCTGTGGGTCCCCAAACCAAGAGAAGTTCAAGCCATGCTATTCACCGAGAATAGATCAAGCCAGGAAAGTTCCAGGATTTGGAAGAAACTCAAGAGATGCCATTCACGGAGAAAAAATCATCTCTGGGGAGTTAGAGTTTCTTTGACAATTTCTAAGAGTGACATTCTGAGAAAGGGTTCACCGAGAATGATGCCTTTCATGTTTCCATATTGTTTAACCCCAAGAGGAGGGAAGACTGTATCTAGTAATACTACGGGGGATCTAGTTTTGACTGTATTTAAGAGTGACCAATAGGGCTTTACCTAGTGCTAGACGTAGTTGCCAGGGAAAACTCTAAATAACTATACTAGTATTACACAGTTGATATTTGACAAGTATATAAAAGGATGTGAAAGAAGACTTACAGTGAGCAGCCCCACAATACAGTTATATATAGATGAAAGCGGATAAAGAAAGCGGGTAAACACTTACTCAGTTGTAGAGCTTCCATGTTGTTTTGTTAGTTGTTCAACAAAGAAAGCTTTGATAACAATATTATATTCTAAATCAAAGGAGAAAATGCTTTGAAAAGATGGTTGGGGCTTACAGCTCAAGGAGAGGCCCAAGGTTTTATCAGTGATTGCACTGTTGTTTTGAAATTATATAAGGAATTATACAAGTGACTGAGGCCCAAAAAGGTTTTCTGTACAGAGGGATGGGTCTTACACTCTCTCAAGAGGCCCAAAGGTGTTTAAAGAAAAGGAATGAGGCTTATAACACGAGGGTAGGCCTAGATGATTTGATTTTTGAACTGGCGATTGCGCCGAGATTTTTCTTTTAATGCGGAGGGACTTATACAATGTCTGAGGCCCAAAAAGTTTTGGTTAAAAGGGGGTTTGGGTCTTACACTCTATTAGAGACCCAATAATTTATTTTTGTACAAGTGGTGGGGCTTACAGCTCAAGGAGAGGCCCATGGGTTTATTTTAAAAGAGGCGATGATCGCGCCGAACTTTTTGATGGGATCGGGACTTATACAATACACTGAGGCCCAAATCATTTTGGTTTTCAAAAAGGGTTGGGTCTTACACTCTACTAGAGGCCCAAAAGTGTTTGAAAAAGATTTGTGAGGGTGAAAATCAAAGAAACCCTAAATTTGTTTTTCCTTTAAAAGTAAATATTTAAAGAAAATCAATAAAATGATAAAAATACCAAATAAGTTTTAATAAACCACTTGTGATTTTTGTTTAAGGTTTGAAAATGAGGTTTTAATCACAAGATGAATTAAAACTCATTTGGTTTTGATTTTCAAGATAAATATTCACTTTTAAATGTTTAAAAACAATTATAAATGAATTTATTCACAAAAATACTAATTCTATTAAATAAATAATATAAATTTGATTTTTTTGTGGGATAAAATATTTCAACATTTTTGTGATTTTTTGCAAAATGAACCAATAAAAAAATAATTAAAATTGAGGGAGTCATTAATTTTTCAAATCATTAAAAATAATATGAAAAATAGTAAAATATGAAAAAATATGAAAAAGTGGTAAAAAAGAGGATCTGGGGCGAGGGGGATTCGAACCCCACACCTCTTGTGTACAGGGCGTGCGCCTTATCACTGGGGTGGTGATACATCCGTTGATTGAAACACAACCACAAATATACAAGGCTTGCCTTGTTTTTGGCCTGGCCCAAGGCAAGGCAAGGCAAGGCAAGATTTTAGTTAGAAACGTGAAGGCCATAACTTTCTCATTTCTCCATGGATGGAGACAAAATTTATATGCATCTGGCCTAGAATTTCCTAAGGAATCCAATTGTGGTAGTAGTTTTTCCAGAAAACAAATCCTCCTCAAAACCCGATAGCGGTTTTGAAATAGGCCATGTTTTGCATTTTCTGTGCTACCTCTTGGTACAGGTGTGAATTACATGATAAATTGGTGCAAACACAACACATATAACATGTAGAAGAGATGCATGATCAGTGGACTTCAAAGCAAGGCATATTTTAGAGAGTTCAAGTTGTGATGCTTACCTCTCTTAGGAGCTTTTGGGCTATCTACCAAGTGCTTTATTCCATAAATGTTTTGATGCTTTGGACACCCTAAAATGATCCCTTTGAAGCTTTTAAGATGATTGGAATCAGCTGGAAACCTCAAGAATGAAAACTGGCCCTTTCTTGCAAAAGGGGCAAAAGTGGCCAAAATAGCAACTCTCTCAAATGGTGTTCCAGCTGTTGGGAACCATTTAGGACAGTTCAAGGATGATATTTGGAGTGTGTTTGAGGTTTTATTTGGTTTGGAAAGTGACTGAATCAAGACATGGCTTGAAAAATGCACAGAAGTCCCATTTTGAGGTTTTGAGAGGGGACTTTGAGATTTTAGTGTTACAGGTCACTTGTGAGAGTTTGGATAGCTTAGATATGACATATAGGATGTGTTTGGATCATGAGCTGTGATAGAAATGCTCTCTAACTCAAAAGCTCAGAGTTACCTTGCTAAAGAAGGTATTTTTCCCTAAAGAAAGTGATTTTGAGGAAAGCATCTGTTTGATGGCTTTGGTGTACTCAAACTGAGCACAAATGAGCTCTATTTATAGTGGAGCAAGTTTATTTTGCAAGCAATAGTGAATGGCAACTGCTACAAAGGTTTGGCCAATGTTGATAAATGAGAATCCAAGTCTCCTCTAGCCATTGACTAGAGGTTAGGGCACAGGCTGCTGGTTCCCTTGGTCTTGGATATGTCTTGACTGAATTCAGTTGGAAATGGCTCAGTCCATACCACCTTGGTGCATCCATTAAATGCTCCAAACCAAAATTGGAGTCTTGTCCCTTTTTTAGGCATTTCTAGGTTTGGCATGCTACTTTTAGTTACAAAGACTTGGGAGGCTTATGGATCAGTGTTTCTCCCTCCTTGGTCCCCCCTTGAGGTGTTCAGATGGATAGACTTGTTTGCCCTTTTCTAAATTTGAGAAAATCGAGTAAAACTCCCAAATCTGCCTTATTATGACAGTTGCAGTAAGGCATATTGCCACTGTCATAACTTCTTGCTCAAATTGAGTTTGGTGAAGTTCTTGGTCATTTTGGAAAGCCCTAATATATACAACATATGTGTGATCATAGTTTTTTTTGATACCTTTTGGATCTAAGTGAAAAATGCCCCTACATTTGGAACAAAGTGAAGGCAGATTCTAACTTAGTGAAAATTTCACTAAGTGTTGGAAAAAATGACATTTCATGTTTTCAGCCATTTTGACCCAATCATAACTCAAAATCCATGATGAATTGGAATGCGTTGTAGTTGAAGCTTTTGTAGAGGGCCATGAGAGCTAAAAATCCACCTTTGAATGGGGGAAAATGGCCTTGTGGTTTAGGAGATATGATCCTCAAAAGTTGGTACCCTAGCCACTTTGTTCCATAACTTAGAAAATTTCTAAGTTTTTATGGTTACCCCTTTTACAAGTTATTCCACTTTTCTTGATTTTTCTTGATGAATGATGATCCCAATCACATATTAACATTATTTTAGGGTCAAAGAACCATAATTGTGAAAATTCTCAAAAAGTCAAAGTTGACTTTTGTGCACAGTTGACTTTTTGTCAAATGAACTCCAAACTGTGCGATCCTCTATGAAATCAAGTCCTTGACCTAAATCAAACTTGATGGATTGATTTAATAGGTGTTATAGGGTGTATTGAATCATGTCCCAAGGTTTGGGAGCATGCCTGGGTCAAAAGTCAAAGGCATAATTGACTTTTCTTGCGAAACCCTAATTGAAGTTCTGATGAATTTGAAACTTGTTGCTCAAGCTTCTTGGATCAATTCATTGTTGCAAATGGATCAATGTAGTGTTTTAGGGACCCTCAAATCATCTTTTGAGGTCTTGGCTCATGTTTTGTCCCAAAAGTCAACTTAGGGGTGAATTAGGTCAAGAAACCCTAATTCCTGATTTTTTATAAATGCATCCCCTGAGGTAAAATTGACTTGATGATTGGGTTTATGAGGTCCCTTAGAGTATTTTATGTTATGCTTTGAAGCATTGGCTCATGCCTAGAGGAAAATTTCAATCTGGAGGTCCTGTTCGGTCAAACCCTAATTTGGTGACATTGGCGATCTTGAGGCTTGATCCACTTAGAATGCTGCAACCTTGTGCTTGATTCTTGCTTTGGGAGTCCTCTTGATCCATTGTGGATATTTGAGAGGTTAGACAAGTTGGAGATCATGTCATTCCTTGGTTGATCCTTTGTCTAATAGCTCTGAGAGGGCTTGAAACCCTAAGTTTGATTGTAGTGGATGCTCACCCATCTTTGGGGAGACTAATGAGGTATGATGGTCCATCCATATTATGATGATGATTTGTACAATGATGGGAATCTTAGTGATCAAAATTTGGGTTATGACAGATGCCCCTATTTAATCTTCTTGGACCCAAAGGTGTGAATGGCGAAGGTATTCGGGCATTCAGGGTGCAAGAGGATTAAATATTGGAATACCCAAAATTTTGATGGTGGTTATGAATGGTGGTTCACTAATCCTCCATCTTTTGCTAAGCAATGATGTTTAGAAAAGGTAAACTTCCCCTCAATCCTGGTTTCCTACCAAGGAACTGGTCTTAGTTGCTGAAATAAACTTCCCCTCGATCCTGGTTTCCTACCAAGGAACTGGTCTAAGGTTTCTTTGGACTAAACCTCCCCTCGATCCTGGTGTCCTACCAAGGATCTGGTCTCAGTTTCTGATATAAACTTCCCATGGATCCTGGTTTCCTACCAAGGAACTGGTCTTAGTTTCTGATACAAACGTCCCCTCGATCCTGGTTTCCTACCAAGGAACTGGTCTCAGTTGCTGAAATAAACTTCCCCTCGATCCTGGTTTCTTACCAAGGAACTGGTCTAAGTTTTCTTTTGGACTAAACCTCCCCTCGATCCTGGTTTCCTTCCAAGGATTTGGTCTCAGTTTCTGATATAAACTTCCCTTCGATCCTCGTTTCCTACCAAGGAACTGGTCTTAGTTTCTGATACAAAATTCCCCTCGAACCTGGTTTCCTACCAAGGAACTGGTCTCAGTTGCTGAAATAAACTTCCCCTCGATCCTGGTTTCCTACCAAGGAACTGGTCTAAGTTTTCTTTTGTGGACTAAACCTCCCCTCGATCCCGATTTCCTACCAAGGATCTGGTCTCAGTTTCTGATATAAACTTTCCCTCGATCCTGGTTTCCTACCAAGGAACTGGTCTCGGTTTCTGATTTAAGCGTCCCCTCAATCCTGGTTTCCTACCAAGGAACTGGTTTTAGTTTTTGATACAAACTTCCCCTCGATCCTGGTTTCCTACCAAGGAACTGGTCTTAGTTTCTGATACAAACTTCCCCTCGATCCTGGTTTCCTACCAAGGAGCTGGTCTCAATTTCTTTTGTCAATAAACTTTCTTGACAAGGGACACTGTGTGTAGCGATTTTCTTCAAACTTCTCGCCGAATCTTCCTTAGGAGATGCCATTTGATGGAAAAAGTTTTGATGTCAGACTTGCTGGGGAGACCCATCTGTCTGAGTTGTAGAGGTGTCCAAACTTCTCTGTTGGAGGCACCATTTGTTGACCCTACTGGGTAAAATGAGTCTCCTGAGAGGCTGCTGTCTGCTGGGGGATATTACATCATACTTTTCTCGGGATCTTCTCGGAGAAATGCCATATGATGTGATCCAATTTTGAGGTACCGACGACCTTTTCGTCAGCGAAATTTTTTGGAAAAAATGGTTGCATTGCCGAATCTCTGATTAAGAGGCTTTCTCTGGGGATTTTCATTAATCCGGGAAAGTAACGATATCATCTTCAATGGCGAAGAGTAACGTTTATCGAAGGTTCTCTGGCCTTTCAAAAGTTCAAGTTATCAAAGTGGTCAAGGGCCGAACTTGTATCCAAAAATAAATCGGAGGAGAGATCGTTTAGATGGTTCGCTTTCTGACTAGGAAAAAACTGACAACTCGATTGAGAGGACTTTTATCACTAGGGGATAAGACCAACTATAGTGATGGTGATGCAATATGATCATAAATATAAATCAACAATGCATGATGTATGTGTCATACCCCAAATTTTTACCACTAAGATTTCCCATCATTGTGCAAATCATCATCACAATATGGATGAACCATCATGCCTCATCAGTCTCCCAAAAGATGGGTGAGCATCCACTACAATCAAATTTAGGGTTTTAAGTCCTCTCAGAGCCTTAGACAAGGGATCAATCAAGGAATGACATGATCTTCAACTTGTCTAACCTCTCAAACATCCACAATGGGTCAAAAGGACTCCCACTTCAAGGATTAAGCACAAGGCTGCTCCCTTCTAGGTGGATCAAGTCTCAAGATCGACAGTTTCACCAAATTAGGGTTTTGGTTGACCAGGACCGCCAGATGAAATATTTCATCTAGGCATAAGCCAATGGTCTAAAACATAACCTAATATACTCCATGGAGCCTCATGGACCCAATCATCAAGTCAATTTTTCCTTTGGGGATGCATTCACTAAAAATCAGGAATTAGGGTTTCTTGACCTAATTCACCCCTAAGTTGACTTTTAGGGCAAATCATGAACCAAGACATCAAGAAAAGATTTGAGGGTCTTTAATATACTATATTGATCCATTTGGAACAATGGATTAATCCAATAAGCTTGAGCAACAAGTCTCAATTTCATCTGCACCACAATTAGGGTTTTAAGGAAAAAGTAAACTGTAACTTTGACTTTTGACCAGGACATGCTCCCAAACCCTAGGACATGATTCAATATACCCCATGACACCCATGGAACATGTCCATCAAGTTTGATTTAGGTCAAGGACATGATTTCCTGAAGAATTGCACAGTTAGGAATTCATCTGATAAAAAGTCAACTGTGCACAAAAGTCAACTTTGACTTTTTGAGATTTTTCACCAAAATGGATTTTTAACCCTAAAATGATGTTTATGTATGATTTGAATCATCATTCATCAAGAAAAATCAAAGAAAGTGGGGTAACTTGTAAAAGGGGTAACCATAAAAACTTAGAAAAATTTCTAAGTTATGGAAAAAGTACCACTAATGTGCCAACTTTGGAGGACCATAACTCCTAAACCACAAAACCATTTTTTTCCATACAGAGCTTGATTTGTAGATCTCATTGCCCTCTACAAAAGCTTCATACTGACCTATGTCCAAATTCCTCATGGATTTTGAGTTATGGAGTGATCAAAATCAAGAAAAGTCACTTTGTTCCAACACTTAGTGAAAATTTCACTAAGTCAGATTTTGCCTTACTTTTTGCCAAAAGTAGGGGGATTTTTCACTTGGATTCAAAAGAGATCAAAACCAAACATGTTCAAACAGTTGTTGTCTCATGTAAGGGCTTTCCAAAATGGCCAAGAACATTACCAAATTTAATTTGAGTCATGAGATATGACATTGGCAAGTTGCCTTGCTGAAAACTGCCAAGGCAAGGCAGATTTTGTATTTTTGGTCGATTTGCCAAAATCAGCCAAAACCAAATGCTCCTATCCACTTGGACACCTCAGAGGATTGAATCTAAAGGGGACAATCACTGAGCCAAGCCTCCAAAGTCTTGGGAACAAGAAATAGCATGTTGAACCTAGAATTGCCAAAATAGGGACAAGACTCCAATTTTGGAATGGAGCATTCAATGGAAGCATCAAGGTGGCATGGACTGAGCCATTCTCAACTGAATTCAGTCAAGACTTATCCAAGACCAAGGGAACCACAACCCTGTGCCCTAACCTCTAGTCAATGGCTAGAGGAGACTTGGATTTCCATTGGACAACATTGGCCAAACCTCTGGTGCAGTTGCCATTCACTGTGGATCCCAAAACAAACTTGTTCTACTATAAATAGAGCTCAATTGTGATCAGTTTGAGTACACCAAAGCCATCTAACAGATGCTTTCCTAAAAATCTCTTCTTTCACCTCAAATTTGCCTTCCAAAGCAAGTAATTCTGAGATTTTGAGTTAGAGAGCAATTCCATCACAATCAATCACACACACACACCTCATATATATCATATGTAAGCTGTGCAAACTATCACAAGTGACCTGTAATCACAAAATCACAAAGTCACCTCTCAAAACCTCAAAATAGGCCTTTTGTGCATTTTTCAAGCCATGTCTTGATTCAGTCACTTTCCAAACCCGATAAAACCTCAAACACACTCCAAATATCATCCTTGAACTGTCCTAAATGGTTTCATGCATCTGGAACACCATTTGAGAGAGTTGTTATTTTGGTCACTTTTGACCCCTTTTGCAAGAAAGGGACTGTTTGTGTTTTTGCATGTACCAGTCAATTCCAATCATCCTAAAAGCATCCAAGGGATCATTTGAGGTGGTTCAAAGCATAAAACCATATCTGGAGCAAGAGGTTTGGCAGATTGCAGAGAAAACTCCAAAATCCCAAAGAAGGGTAAGCCTCTCAACTTGCACTCACCAAAACATGTGTGCATTTGAAGTCCACTGAGTATGCATCTCTTATACATGTCATATGTGTTGTGTTTGTGCCAATTGATCATGTAATTCATGCATGTATCAAAGTGTAGCATAGAAAATGCAATTATAGGCCATTTTCAAAACCACTATCGGGTTTTGAGGAGGGAGTGTGATCTGAAAAAACCACCACCACCATTGCATTCCTTGTGAAATTTTGGCCCAGATACATATAAATTTTGTCTCAAACCATTAAGAATTGAGAAAGTTATGACCTTCACGTTTTTGAGCCAAAACTTGCCTTGGGCAAGCCAAAACCAAGGCATGACTTGTATATTTGTTGTTTTGTTTCAAGCAATGGATGTATCACCACCCCAGTGGTAAGACGCGCGCCTTGTATGCTTGAGGTCGTGGGTTCAAACCCCACCCATGCCATTTTGTGATTTTCCACATTTTTGCTATTTTTCCAATTATTTTCATGCTTTGTTAATTACTTGGAAAATTAATAACTCTTTCAATTTTAATTATTTTTTATTGGTTCTTTTTGCAAAAAATCACAAAAATGTTGAAATATTTTATTCCACAAAAAAATTAAGTTTATATTAATTATTTAATATAATTTGTATTTTTGTGAATAAATTCATTTTTATTTGTTTTTAAACATTTTGAAATGAATATTCATCTTGAAAAATCAAGACCAAGTGAGTTTTAATATCTCTTGTGATTTATTCCTCATTTTTCAAACCTTAAACAAAAATCACAAGTGGTTTATTCAAACCTATTTGGTATTTTTCATTGATTTTCTTTAAATATATACTTTTAAAGAATAAAATTAGGGTTTCTTTGATTTTCACTCAAACAAATCATTTTCAAACACTCATGGGCCTCTAATAGAGTGTAAGACCCAACCCTTTGTAAATACAACCTATTTTAGGCCTCACTTATTGTGTAAGTCCCGTTGTATTTCAAAAACGTTCGACGCGATCAACATCCGTTGAAAAACCAACCTTGGGCCTACCCTCGAGTAGTAAGATCCATTTCTTTAAAACCTTTTAGGCCTCTAATAGAGTGTAAGACCCAATCCTTTTTTGACCAAATCATTTTTGGGCCTCGGTGTATTGCATAAGCCCCGATACCGTCAAAAATAAACGGAGCGATCGTCGCCTTTTTAAAAAAATCAACTGGGCCTACCCTCGTGTTATAAGCCCTACTCATTTTCTTTAAAACTTTTTGGGCCTCTAATAGAGTGTAAAACCCAACCCTTTATAAATACAACCTATTTCGGGCCTCACTTATTGTATAAGTCCCGTTGTATTACAAAAACGTTCGACGCGATCATCATCCGTTGAAAAACCAACCTTGGGCCTCTCCTTGAGCTATAAGACCCATTCAAAACTTTTGGGCCTCTATTAGAGTATAAGACCTAATCCCCTTTTAACCAAAACATTTTGGGCCTCACTTATTGTATAAGTCCCTCTGCGTTAAAAGAAAACCTCGGCGCGATCGCCATTTTAACGAAAAGTCATCTGGGCCTACCCTCGTGTTATAAGCCCCACTCTTTTTCTTTAAACCTTTTGGGCCTCTTGAGAGAGTGTAAGACCCATCCCTTTGTACAAAAAACCTTTTTAGGCCACAGTCACTTGTATAAGTCCCTCTGTACAAATTCAACAATGCGCTCACTGATAAAACCCTAGGCCTCTCCTTGAGCTGTAAGCCCCAAATCTTTCTTTTTCAAAGCACTTTCTCCTTTGATTTTGAATATACTGTTGTTTTCAATCTTTCTTTGTTGAACAACTAACCAAACAACATGGAAGCTCTACAACCGAGTAAGTGGTTATCGCTTTCATTTACCGCTTTCATATACATATAACTGTATTGTGGGGTTGTTTCACTGTAAGTCTTCTTTCATAAACTCATATCAACTGTGTAATAATAGTATAGATATTTAGAGTTTCCCCGGCAACTACGTCTAGAACTAGGTGACGCCGTTTCGTTTATTCGTAGAAATAGTCAACTAGATCCCCAATAGGATCACCAGATACAGTCTTCTCTTCAGCTGTCCTCATTAGGAATCGTCAAGAAAATCTACTCCCAGAGATGAATGTATTCTCCGTGAATGGCATCTTTGAGTTTCTTCCAAATTCTCGAACTTTCCTGACTTTGATCTATTCTCGGTGAATAGCATTGCCTTGAACTTCTCGGGGTTTGGGGACCCATCGGCTTCTTAAAAGCATCGGCCTCCTCTTGGGCATCGTACAAGGACCCACAGGCTTCCTAAAAGCAACCCCGTCTCCTCTTGGGCTTAGTACAAGGACCCTACGGCTTCTTAGAAGTATTCACAGCCTCCTCTTAGGCTTCGTATAATTATCTCTTCCTCCAGGAATGATAGCCTCCTCTTGGGCTTAGTACAAGGACTCGTCGGCTTCTTAAAAGATTCCAGCCTCTTCTTGGGCTTCATACAAATTGTCCCGACGACCTCCTAGAGGTATAGGAACAGAACTTAGTAATCTCCATAGAACAGTCCTTTCATAGAGTCTACTACTGTTTCTCAAAGCATAGTACAAAAGATAAAACTCTAGACTTGGACAGTCTAATTTCCTTGAGTCTCAAAGACATTCTCAAGTGACCCCTTAAAAAATAAGAAGGAAACCCGTAGACTCGGACAGTCTCAATACCCTTCGGATTACCCAATTCCTTAAACAAAAGGAAATATCCCTGATCCTCAGATCAAATCCCTGAGTACAGTGTTGCTCATATAAGAACTGATTTTCTCTTTCAAAATCAGTATACTGGACCTATCACTTAACTGAAACAGTTACCTTAGCCTCCTATTGGGCTTTGTACAATGATGATTCTCCACAACGGAGTCAAACAATGTTTAGCCTCTTTCTCGGGCTTTGTACGAGACACATAAGAGACTCCCTCGTTGAGTCAAAACCCTTTTTGCCTCCATCTCGGGCTTCGTACGAGATACAAAACCACTCTCTTGTTGAGTCAAACAGCCTCCATCTCGGGCTTTATACGAGATACTAAAAGATTCCCTCGTTGAGTCAAAACCTTTTAGCCTCTCTCTCGGGCTTTGTACGAGACACATATTAGCCTCCTCTTAGGCTTTGTATAAGAAAACCACTGGTTAATCCAATCAACCTTTTAACATCAAAGTTGTGCATCGTTCACAGTACCCAAACATCAACAACTCCTTCCCTTTCATCTAATTGCTTTAAGCGGCAAGCCTCAGGATCATCTACATCCATGCCACTGTCCCTCTTTTAGCATGAGAAATTCCTAAGGAAAGATAGCATTCCTCTACACTGAGTTAAAGTCTTCTCCTTCAGGTTAAAATCCCCTATAAAGGAAATTATGGCGTTGCCAGACTCACAAATCTCGGTTAAAGTAATTCTTCTTTATAAACAGTTGTGACATACAACCCCCTCATTAAAGATGACAAATTCTCTCTAAAGTCCAACCCTTTTAGCTTCACATCTTGGGCTTTGAACAAGATACAAATCACCTTCAGCTTCACATCTTGGGCTTTGAACAAGATACAAATCACCTTTCGCTTCACGTCTTGGGCTTTGAACAAGATTCCAAAAACACCCATTTCCTCCCATAGAATAGGAGGAACTACGAACGCTCTGATTTCCCTGTTTCGGTAAACGGGAATACGTAGGCATAAGATCGAAATAAAAGATCTTAGCGAGCACAATCAACAAAAAACCAAAATCCCATACTCTCACATACCTATCAAAAAGCATCAGTCCTAACATCCTAATCCTTGTTCCCAGCCAGAAACCTTCTGTCCAAATGAAAAGAAAGAAAACCGTATTGGCGAAAATACAAATAACCAGTACAAAGCCCCCCCCCCCCCCCACATTGATAGCATTCGTAACCTAACAGACTGCTGTTTAAACTCAGTATGGAAGCAGGGTTAATTGGAGACATCTATTTCCCTTCCTTATTCAGCTCACAATAGGATAAAAAATGAATCGACCTGTAGTAAGCTCAAACCGCAGAGAGCGACCAGCGCTTAAGAACCGCGTCTAAAATCACTCGCTACAGAAAAATGGCGCCCACCGTGGGGCCTTTCAAAGTTAGATCTAGGCACGGTCTTCCTTCTCTTCACTTGTGTGAAAACCACAGATTGGGGCTTCCGCCGGGGAACCTATTTTCTGTCAGGAACTTAGGATTCATAACTTTAAAGGTCTAGGATGTTTAGGACAAATATATATACTGCTTTTCCTAATTGCTATACGTGTTTATTTTTCTACTAATGGGAATGCGGGTGATGTCGTATGTGGAAAGATTGAGTATACACTTAAGATAAGTGATGGCGATGGGGTCGACCATCAACCTCAGTGGAGGCTGACCAATGCAACCCATTCTCTCACCTAGATAATGGGCCGATTGTTAAGTCTGAGAAGATGAGGAGCCAAACCCTTTCGTAGTGCGGAAACTATCAGAAATAGTTGTTACGCGATACTACCCTCATTTGAGGCTGGTGATCTATTCTCGGTGAATGGCACTTACTCTAAGATTGCTCTACAACTCGCTGGCGATCCGCTTGTTGTTTTGCTTTCCTGGGAGGAGCTGATGATAATGAGTACAGGTACAAAAATCACCTTAGTATAAACCTTTGGGGATGGGTAGAGCCTTGACTTCATGACAATGACCCTTTGACCCCATGTTTTTTCTATGTTTTTGTGTGCTGCATTCATGCATTCATTTAATAAAACATTAAAACATTCAAAGATTTTCTCTTCTAGTCTCTCTGTTTTTCAAATTTAAACTAAGACTGTGATTGTAAATATCAGAGAAGAGGATTACGCTAATGGATTTCGGTAGAAGGAGAACTCATACGCACACCTTCAAGGTTCCAAAACTAGAGGATTTGAGAAGGTTAGCAAGGATGATCACTAACCCTGAAGCTTTCAGAGCCAAACACGGAGGTCTGCTACCACTGTTAAGAGTCCATGTGATTGAGGGAATCATGGATGCACTCATTCAGTTTTACGATCCGGTTTATCACTGTTTCACATTCCCGGATTACCAGCTAGTGCCAACGCTTGAGGAGTATCCCGGTCCATGTGATTGATTTACATATCACAGATTGAGCTCCATTTTCTGGACTGGAAGAAATTCCAAAGAATCAGACCATTGCAAGAACAATTTATTTGGACGAGTCAGAAGTTAGGATTCACATGACTATTAAGGGTGGCATCCAAGGTTTGCCAGCCCAGTTCTTGACAAAGAAAGCCCTGTATTTTGCCAGTATAGGGAACGTGATTGCTTTTGAAAGCATCTTTGTCTTGCTCACCTACGAGTTATTTTTGTTCCCCAACATCAATAACTTCGTCGATATCAACTCCATTAAGGTTTTTTTCATTAGAAACCCTGTGCCGACTTTGCTCGCAGATGCGTATCATTCTGTACACTTGGGAAATTTGTACAGTGGAGGGGAGATCACATGTTGTGTACCTTTTCTTTATAAATGGTTCATTTCTCACTTGCCTAAGTCTGCTGCTTTTTGGGATTGCAAGAGTGCCTTACGTTGGTCGCAAAAGATCATGTCTCTTACCAACTCTGATATAGATTGGTGTAATAGGATTTATGATGGAATCAGGATCATTGACCGTTGTGGAAACTTCCCCAACGTACCCCTCATAGGAACTAAAGGAGGAATCAACTACCATCCAGTATTGGTTCTTCGTCAATTTGGATACCCGATGAGACACATCCCACTAGGTGTTCATCTGGAAGGTCTTTTCTTCAAGGAAGGAGAAAGTGACAGAGAACTAAAGATGGAAATAGTGCACGCTTGGAAGCACGTTCATAAGAAAGGACGAGAGTCTCTGGGAAAACCGGACTGTGTCTCGGTGGAGCCTTATCTCCATTGGGTACAAACTAGAGCTCTTAAGCTAAAAATACCTTATCCTCGTTACGGAATTCTTCCGCCAAAGGAATCTGTCATGTACTTCATGACGGAAACTGAAAAGCTTCAGGTTACTCTCAACAAAGTTCAACGGGAGAAAAGGTCTTGGAAGAACAAGTACCGCACCCTCGACGTAGAGTGCATCAAAATACAGCAATTACTGAAAGAGAAAGATGCTCTGATTGAAATTTTGGAGCAACATGCTGTGGATAATCAAGATGACCAAAGGAATTTGCTCGCTCCTTTCACTTGGCAAAGGAATGACAACCCGACAACGGCTCAAGAGCCTCAGTCAAAGAAAAGGAAGATACTAGAATCAGCACCTGATTTCTCTTCAGAGAGGACTCGGGACCCATTAGATTAGGTTTCTGTTTCTGCACTTTGTAATCTACTGTATTTCCGTTTCTATAATCCTTTGAATTCAATAAAATGGGGTTTCCCCACTGTTTGATATTTGTAATCTAATTGTCGAAGTTTATTTTGATTAAACCAGAAAACAATTAATATAATCATTGCATTCATCATTCTCACACCCCGTATTCTCCTTACCTGCGAATCTCACGTTTGTGTCTCGGTTCTAGAGTCAAATTGTCTCATTCGTACAATACTAGGGACAATCGTCAGAAAAAGATGGATGATCTTGAGGAAGAAAATAGAGAGTTGAAAGAAGAGATCGACGCTCTGAGAGAGGATATGAGAAAGCTTCGTAACGACATGCAAGCCATGGCAGAAGCTCAACTACAAAGAACTGTGATCTCAGAGATCACCTCAACGCCTATAGTGGAGAAGTATGATCCTAGGTATCAAATGCCGAAAGATCATCCTTGGGGCATGCCTGTTAACTATATCCCAGAAGGATATGTTCCGCCGATCGCTGAAGATCAGGGAATCACAACAGAAGCCGCTGGGCCTAAAGGTTACAAACTTCGGGAAAGCGAAGATGCCAGGGGCATACTGAAGACTCCTAAAGGTTACAAACTTTGGGAAACGCCAAGGTTCGCTGTCGTAGTCACGGTACCACCCCCTGTGGTGCACACTGTCCCGGAAGGATAGATTCCACAGACACCTTCTGGTAAAAAGGAAACTATGTTTGACTGAATGGATGAATTCCAGGAATAATTCTTTGAAATGCAGAAGGAACTGCAACCCATTCGCGGTCAGGATCTATTTGGAAAGGACGCCGCAGACCTTTGTCTGGTCCCCAATGTGAAAGTCCCGCACAAGTTCCAAGTGCCCGACTTTGAAAAATACAAGGGTAACTCTTGCCCTCAAAGCCATCTGGTGATGTACGCTCGGCGTATGTCAGCTTAGACTGAGAATCAAGACCTACTGATTCACTACTTTCAGGATAGTTTAACCGGTGCCGCACTCAAATGGTACATGGGTTTAAACCGTACTACGATCAGTACATTCAGAGATCTGGGTACTGTCTTCGTCCAACAATACAAATACAATTTGGACATGGCACCCGACAGAGATCAACTCAGATCGATGTCGCAAAAGGACAAGGAAACCTTTAAGGAGTATGCTCAGAGGTGGCGTGAAATTGCCGCTCAAATTTGTTCGCCTCTTGAGGAAAAAGAGATGACAAAGATCTTCTTAAAGACCTTAAGCTCATTTTACTATCACCGAATGGTTGCCAGTGCACCCAGTGATTTCACCGAGATGGTTGGCATGGGCGTACGTCTTGAGGAAGCCGTCCAAGAAGGACGTTTGGTAAAAGACAGTGGATCGACAAGCGGTACTAAAAAATACGGTAGTGCTCTCCCTAAGAAAAAAGAGCAAGATATTGGGAATATCTCTCTCGGAAAGCAAAGGCGAGGTTATCAGCCGGTAGCAGCTGTAATTCCTGCTATCAATCTTGCGCCTATTCCTATGTATCAACCTCAGGTTGCGCAAAGCCAACCTAATCAGCAAAGGACACAACAGCCTCTTCAGCAGGCTCGTCCTCCATATAACAACAACCGTACAACACAACCATCAGGGTTTGATTCTATACCCATGTTGTACGTAGAACTATTTCCGTTACTACTGGCTAAGGGGCACATCCAGACTAAGTCTCCTCTTACAGTGTCGAAAAATCCACCTTTTTGGTTTAAGGTGGATCAGACATGCCCTTATCATCAAGAAGGATCAGGGCATAACATAGAGAATTGTCTCAATTTTAAATCTGACGTGCAAAAGCTTGTTAGGAGTGGGGTCTTATCTTTCAAGGATACAAATCCTAATGTTCTCATGAACCCGCTGCCTCAACACAAGAAAGCGGCAGTTAACCTAATTGAGAAAGAATTTAACAATGTTTATCAAATTCACGACGTACTCTTATTGAGGACCAATTTGGTCAAGAAGCATTGTAGACAGAGTGGATATGGCCATGTGCCACCTCATAACTATCACCAGTGTGATGTCTGCTCCAAAAACAATCAAGGATGTTCTGTAGTGCAAGCAGCTCTACAGGAACAGATGGATCTCGGATGGATCCAAGAGCACCGAGTTCGTGGAGTTAACATGGTCTATACGAACTCCAACGTCATTCAGAACCACGACATCTGTGCAATGAATGTCAACTTGGTGGCAATGCACTCAAGGAAAAGCCAGTATCATAATCTGCCACGGCACAATTACAGTTCCTGTTTGACTTGCTCGGTAAACAAACAGGGATGCTCTTTCATACAAGAGGCCCTCCAGCGTCAGATGGATCTTGGATGGATCAAATACTACCATGATAGGAACCCTTATCATATCAACATGGTTCAGATCTTCGATATTCACGTGATGAATACCAACCTGGTAGAGTTACATGCTGAGCAGGTCCGACTCGGATTCTTAATATCACATGACTATCAAAGCTGTAAAGCGGGTTGCGAAAACGATCGAGGTTGTACCCTTGTCCAGGAGGCACTTCAGCACTTGTTAAATCATTGGTGGATGCCAATTTATATGGATGAAGATACTCAGCAGATTAGTATCAGTAACAGGAATCCCACTCGGCGTCAAAGTCAGGATGTCCGATCTGTGGAAGCTAACCTAGTGAGGTTACATTGTATTCAATGCGGGCGTGGCCAGGTGCCACCACACAATTACGACCGTTGTAGCGTCTGTTCGAAAAGTAACCAAGGATGTTACCTTGTGAGAGCAGCTCTTCAGGGTCAGGTGGATCGTGGAGAGATTCGTCCATATCCGGGTTCTAGACCCATCAACTGGACGCCGAACTACCTTGCCAATCAAGTCGAGGATGTTATCACCATCTCTGGTCATCACCAGACCAGGGATGTTTTTGCCATTATCCCTCTGCTTGACGAATCTAAAGTTCCAAACCGGGAACGGATCGAGATTACTTATGATGGTTAGAAAAATCAGAAGGTTCCCATAGTCTTCTATCTGCCGGGACCACTACCATATGAATCAACTAAGGCTATCCCTTACAAATACGGTGCAATGGTAATTGAAAATGGAAAGGAAATTCCATTACCCTTCGTCATAAATATTGCAAACATCAGTCATGTAACACGGAGCGGTCGAATCTTCAACCGAGGAGTTGGAGAACCTAACAAGGAAAAGGAACTTTAGACAGAAGCTCCCGATCCATCAGTCGGTCAATCCAGTAATCTCGACCTTTCAAAAAATAATGATGAGATGTTGAAGCTCATCCAAAGGAGTGAATATAACATTGTTGATCAACTGTTACAAACTCCTTCAAATATCTCAGTATTATCACTGTTACTCAGTTCAGAAGCCCACAGGGAGGCACTACAGAAAGTCTTGGAGCAAGCCTTTGTGGAACAGGATGTAACAATCAGACAGTTCGATAGCATTGTCTCTAACATCACTTCCTGCAATCACTTGGGATTTAGTGATGAGGAATTACCCGAAGAGGGTCGCCGTCATAACATGGCACTCAACATTGAAGTTAACTTCCAGGACGATGCTTTAGCCAGCGTACTGGTAGACACTGGGTTAGCCCTGAATGTTATGCCGAAGTCTACTTTGATGCAATTATCATTCAAACGCCCTCCGATGATAGTCAGCGAGGTCGTCGTCAAAGCATTAGACAGATCCAGAAAAATAGTTATCGGCGAAGTTGATCTTCCCATAACTATCGGTCCTCACACTTTCCAAGTCACTTTCCAGGCCATGGACATCCGGGCAACATACAGTTGTTTATTAGGAAGACCTTGGATACATCAGGCTGGAGCGGTTACTTTAACTCTCCACCAAAAGCTAAAGTTCGTTCAAAATGATCAACTTATCATGGTTTATGGGGAACAAGCCTTGCTTGTAAGCAACTTATCATCATCTACTGGTATAGAACCCGAGGAGGTTATTGGAACTCAGTTCCAAGCACTGTCGGTGAGCAAGGATAATCATTTCAAAGGAGGAACCTCGATTTCCTCATACAAAGATGCTATCAAAGCGGTCGAGAGTACCGATACAACCGGATGGGGACAGCTTATCATTCCTATTGACAATAAAACAAAGAAGGGTCTTGGTTTTTCTGCAACCTGCACCCAGATAGCTGCCAGCGATGGAAGTCTTCATCCCATTTAGAACTTCTTCCACAGTGGAGGTTTCCTCCACCCAGTGTCTCAAGCAGTCCATGCTATCAATGAGGAAGATCCCTCTGACATAGATGAAGAATGGGAGTCCTATCTTAACAAGGACAGTTATATGTCTCAGGACGAAACGCAAACTCCCTTTTGCTTTCCTACAGAGATTCTGAGATTTATACCAAGGTCAGACGTCGAAATGATATACGAGTATTGTGTTCCGGAAGGATGTCGTGCTCCGCCAAATTCATTAGAGGAAGACACTCCGATGAAAGACAATTTTGACTACACCTACTATGGCCCAATGGATGGTCTGCCAATGTGGCAACCTTATCCAGGAGACTTGGGGCAAGAGAGTCAACCGAACAATGAAAATCAGCTGACCGTCATTGAACAGAATACCTGTATCCCCACCATGTTATGGGATCAACACTCAGGTCATTCAAAAACTACTCAACATGAAGATGGATTCGCAACGTTTGCAGGACTTGAATTCATCAACTATGCTTTTCCTGAGGTCAACGTCATCGAGAGGGATGACTCTTCCAGTTCGAAAGAAGTGTGGGACACCTTGGGACAACCGAGTGGAAAATTTGACTATATGGTCAAGTACACCGCTCCCGAAAGCTCTCGTACCAGGCTCGAAGACATCCAGCCAACTGGATGGGGAGATACAACTGAGAGCACAAATGCTATGCAAAATGCAACAGAGGAATCCTCCTACGACAACTCTGCCTGGGAGACAGATTCCAACGATCCTGCTACACCAGAAATCAACGTCATTTCTGAAGACAAATCAAGGAAGGTGCCAAACTTTGTGATTCACCGAGGAGTTCGCCGCCAGTGGGTCGCTGTTGATGTTCTGAAGATCGTTCATCAGTCAAAGTAATTGTCGTCTTTAACCTTTCACCTTGCCCAGGTGAAACGGATGTTTTGATAGGGCTCGCTTTCTGTAAATTTTCCCTCTTCGCTTCGCCCAAAGCAACAGAGTTTTGTTTTATAGGGCTGTAGTTTCAAGAGTCAACTTGTTCATTAATAAAATAACGTCGTTCTGTAATTTCCGCATTAATTGCTGTTTTCTCTTTTTGCTTTTTCAGAAAATGGTAATCCTAAAAAACAATTCAAAAATAAAAACAAGCAGTAAAATAAAACACTGCACACACTTGCATTTTCTCTATCTCTTCTAAACACGAATCATCACGTCATGCAGATTGCTTGTATTAAATCCCGTTGAAACACACGATCCAATGCCTTCTCCCAACTTTGAGTTCCCGGTATTTGGGGCTGAAGAAGAAGTTGACAACGAAATTCCAAAAGAGATCTCCCGACTACTCAGACAGGAGGAAAAGTCCATTAAACCTCACAAAGAGCCGTTAGAAATGGTAAACTTGGGTTCAGAAAAGGAGAAAAAAGAAATCAAGATTGGGGCACTGCTCAGTCCAACTGCCAGAGAGGGTTTGATAAAGCTTCTCAGAGAATTTCCCGATGTATTTGCTTGGTCCTATCAGGATATGCCAGGGTTGGATACCAGCATCGTGGAACATCACTTACCGTTAAGATCAGAATGTCCGCTAGTAAAGCAAAGGTTGAGACGGACTCACCCATACATGGCCATCAAAATCAAAGTGGAGGTACAAAAACAGATCGACGCGGGTTTCCTCGCTACATCTGAATATCCTCAATGGTTAGCCAACACCGTACCCGTTCCCAAAAAGGACGGGAAGGTCAGAATGTGTGTTGATTACAGGGATTTGAACAAGGAAAGTCCAAAGGACGACCTTCCTTTACCACACATTGACATGCTGGTAGACAGCACAGCAAAGTTCAAAATTTTCTCCTTCATGGATGGATTCTCGGGCTACAACCAGATCAAAATGGCACCGAAAGACATGGAGAAAACTTCATTCATTACCCCATGGGGCACCTTTTGTTACAAGGTAATGCCGTCCAGTTTGAAGAACGCCGGGGCAACCTATCAAAGGGCCATGACTACTCTGTTTCATGACATGATACACAAAGAAATCGAGGTATATGTCAATGATATGACTGCTAAATCTAGAACAGAAGAGGAGCATGTGACCCACCTGTCAAATCTATTCGAGTGGTTGAGAAAGTACAAACTCTGCTTGAATCCCAATAAGTGCACATTCGGTGTCCGTTCAGGGAAACTTTTAGGGTTCATCGTCAGCCAGAAAGGAATTGAAGTTGATCCAGACAAGGTCAAGGCCATTCAAGAAATGCCTTCTCCGAAAACTGAAAAACAAGTTAGAGGATTCCTGGGACATTTGAACTACATCTCCAGATTCATATTCCTCATGACCGCGACCTGTGCGCCGATTTTCAAGTTACTTTAAAAGAACCAGGATTACGTTTGGTCAGAAGATTGCCAAACCGCCTTCGACAGTATGAAGGAATACCTGTTGAATCTGCCGATTCTATCACCTCCAGTGGAAGGAAGACCACTGATCATTTACCTCACAGTCCTAGAGGACTCGATGGGATGTGTACTTGGCCAACAGGACGAAACCAAAAGGAAAGAGTCTGCCATCTACTATCTAAGCAAGAAATTCACCGACTGCAAAACTCGGTACACGATGCTCGAGAAAACTTGCTGTGCTTTGGCTTGGGCAGCCAAACGTCTTCGCCAGTACATGATTCGTCATACTACTTGGTTGATCTCCGAAATGGATCCAATCAAGTACGTTTTCGAAAAACCTGCTCTTACGGGAAGAATTGCCCGTTGGCAGATGCTGTTATCAGAATATGACATAGAGTACCACGCTCAGAAAGCCGTTAAGGGAAGTATTTTAGCCGATCATTTGGCTCATCAACCGAGTAATGATCAAGAATCAATCAGGTTTGAATTCCCATACGAAGATGTCATGTATCTAAAGATGAAAGACTGCGATAAACCGTTACCCAGTGAAGGGCCAGAACCAGGTTCCCAATGGGGACTTATCTTTGACAGAGCAGTTAATCATTATGGAAATGGAATTGGGGTAATCATTTTTACCCCTCAGGGTACCCACATTCCTTTCACTACTAGACTTACGTTCAAGTGTACGAACAATGAGGCCGAATACAAAGCTTGTATCATGGGTCTCGAAGAAGCGATTGATTTAAGGATCAAAAACTTGGACATATACGGTGACTCAGCCTTGGTTATCAATCAGATAAAAGGCGATTGGAACACATACCAATCAGGACTGATTCCTTACAAGGACTATGCAAGAAGGTTGTTACCCTTCTTCAACAGAATTGAGTTTCATCACATCCCTCGTGATGAGAATCACATGGCTGATGCATTAGCCACTCTATCTTCCATGATTAGTGTAGGTCAATGGAATGACCTACCTAAGATCGACATAATGTGCCTTGAACGACCCGCCTACGTCTTCACGATCGAAGCAGTCATAGACAACAAACCTTGGTATCACGATATAAAATGCTTCCTTCAGAAACAAGAGTACCCATCTGGGGCACTTAGAAAAGACAGGAAAACCCTTAGAAGATTGGCTGGAAACTTCTTCCTGAGCGGTGACACTCTTTATGAGAGGAATTTTGACTTGGTCTTGCTCTGATGCGTAGACTGACCAGAAGCAGACATGCTTATGAAAGAAATTCATGAAGGATCCTTTGGCACTCATGCCAACGGACACACAATGGCGAGAAAAATTCTGAGAGCAGGGTACTATTGGTTGACCATGGAATCCGACTTCTACAAGTACATGAGGAGGTGTCACAAGTGTCAGATATACTCCGACAAAATTCATGTACCGCCATCACATCTCAAAGTTCTTTCTTCCCCGTGGCCTTTTTCCATATGGGGAATCGACATGATTGGCTTGATCGAACCTAAGGCTTCAAACGGACATCGGTTCATCCTGGTAGCCATTGACTATTTCACCAAGTGGGTCGAAGCAGCGTCGTACGCTAATGTAACTCGACAAGTGGTGGTCCGATTTATCAAAAACAATATCATCTGCCGTTATGGTGTTCCGAGCCAGATCATTACTGATAATGGATCTAACTTGAACAATAAGATGATGAAAGAGTTGTGCGCAGAGTTCAAGATTGAACACCATAACTCATCTCCCTACCGACCCAAGATGAACGGAGCGGTAGAAGCAGCTACTAAGAACATCAAGAGGATTGTTCAGAAGATGGTTGTAACCTACAAAGATTGACACGAGATGCAACCCTTTGCTCTTCACGGTTATCGAACATATGTCCGCACTTCAACAGGGGCAACCCCTTTCTCTCTAGTATATGGCATGGAGGCAGTTCTCCCCATAGAAGTAGAGATCCCATCAATCCGGGTATTGATGGAAGCTAAGCTTTCAGAAGCTGAATGGTGTCAAAGTCGACACGACGAACTGAACCTGATCGAAGAAAAGAGAATAACGACACTATGCCACGGTCAGTTGTATCAATAAAGAATGAAGAGGGCGTTCGACAAAAAGGTCCGACCTCATGTCTTTAGGAAAGGAGACCTCGTGCTCAAGACGATACAATCGTTTCTCACTGACTCCCGGGGCAAATGGACAGCAAATTATGATGGCCCCTATGTGGTCACGAGAACTTTCTCAGGCGGTGCCTTGAGACTTGCAACCATGGACGGAGAGGAATTTGCCTACCCCACGAATGTTGATGTAGTCAAGAAATACTTCGCCTAAACTAAAAAAAAAAACGTCTCGGTGGATTGAAAACCCGAAAGGGAGGTCCAGGCAAAAATTAGAGACATGAAAAAAATCATCCCGATGGATTGGAAACATCATAGTACAATCCAGGCAAAAATTAGGGATAATGGCAAGTAAGTATGTTCAACAGAGGCAAGTCCCTCAGCAGCAGTTACAGCATCCATCGGAGGAAAACTCCAGTCAAGGTCATCTTCGACAGAAGCTCAGGATGTCCCGAATTCAAAGTTGGTAGAAGAATAGTGGTCGTTATGTTTCAACATAGCCCTTTTCCCTGTAAATTACCATTTTCTAGCTTTGTATATACTCTTTGGAATCACGCGTTTGGCTGATCTCCATCTTATCAATAGAATTTGAGACCTTGTGCTTTTGTTTGTAATTCTTATTTGTTTTAGCTTTACAGAACGACGTTGTTAACATGATTAACGATTCTTGAAACAAAACAAAAATGAATTTACTTGTTAAAAGTTTTTCTGCTTTTAAAATAAAGTCAGCAATTTCTTTTGACTGTTGAACATCAGAAGAGCATCAACCGCTTCTCCAGAAGTAAGCAAACTTCAAAGTGCAGAATCAAAGTACTCCTTCTAGGCCAGTGCGCCTGAATGAAGGATCAACAGTGTCGGATGCGACTATTCCATCTGACCTCTTCGGTCGAGTTCTTATCTCCTAAGCCCGATCAACGGTATTCCCCCAGGGACTATCTCTCCCAAGCAAGGTAGAATTGCTACCTTTTTTGCCAACGGTACTTCCACGCCCCGCGATGGCCGAGTATCCAGTCGTGTTCACCTGTCAGTCTGTATGTCGCGTCAGTTTTGTCAGCATATACATGCATACATCATGCATTATTGACTTTGCATTTGCATTTCATATTGCATCACTATCACTCTAGTCGGTCTTGTCCCCTAGTGGTAGCAGTCTTCTCAATCGAGTTGTCAGTTCTTGCCTCGTTAGGAAATGCTGCGTTTGAACAATCTCGCCTCCAGTGTATCTCTGGATTAGAGTCGGCACTCGACCACTTTGATAACTTGACCCTCTGAAAAGCCAGAGAAAACTTTCAACAAATGTCACTCTTCGCCATCGAAGATGATATCCTTGCTTTCCCGAATTAAGGAAAATCCCCAGAGAAAGCCTCCTAAGCAGAGATTCGGCAGTATACCTGCCTTTCTCCGAAAAAGACCGCTGATGAAAAGGTCATCGGCACCCCAAAATTGGATCCCATCATATGGCATTTCTCCGGGAAGATCCCGAGAAAAGTATGATGTAAGACCCCAAGCGGAAGCAATCTCTCAAGAGACTCAGTTTCCCCAGATAGAGTCGACAAATGACGTCTCCAACAGAGAAGTTTGTGCACCTCTACAACTCAGACGACTGGGTTCCCCCGCAAGTCTGACATCAAAACTTTTTCCGTCAAATGGAATCTCCCCAGGAAAATTCGGCGAGAAGTTTGAGGAAAACCGCTACAAATAGTGTCCCTTGTCAATAAAGTTTATTGACAAAAGAAACTAAGACCAGTTCCTTGGTAGGAAACCAGGATCGAGGGGAAGTTTAAAACAGCAACTTAGACCAGTTCCTTGGTAGGAAACCGGGATCGAGGGGAAGTTAACAAAAGAAATAAGACCAGTTCCTTGGCTGAAGACCAGGATCGAGGGGAAGTTTTACTTTTTCTAAGCATCATTGCTTAGCAAAAATAAGATGAATGCGATCTGCCATTCATAACCACCATAAAATTTTTGGGTATTCCGATATTTAATCCTCTTGCACCCCGAATGCCTGAATACCTTCGTCATTCACACCTTCGGGTCCAAGAAGATTAAATAGGGGCATCTGTCATACCCCAAATTTTGACCACTAAGATTTCCCATCATTGTGCAAATCATCATCACAATATGGATGAACCATCATGCCTCATCAGTCTCCCCAAAGATGGGTGAGCATCCACTACAATCAAATTTAGGGTTTTAAGCCCTCTCAGAGCCTTAGACAAGGGATCAATCAAGGAATGATATGATCTTCAACTTGTCTAACCTCTCAAACATCCACAATGGGTCAAAAGGACTCCCACTTCAAAGATTAAGCACAAGGTTGCGCCCTTCTAGGTGGATCAAGTCTCAAGATCGACAATTTCACCAAATTAGGGTTTTTGTCAACCAGGGCCTCTAGATGAAATATTTCATCTGGGCACAAGCCAATGATCCAAAACATAACCTAATATACTCGATGGAGCCTCATGGACCCAATCATCAAGTCAATTTTGCCTCTGGGGATGCATTCACTAAAAATTAGGAATTAGGGTTTCTTGACCTAATTCACCCCTAAGTTGACTTTTAGGGCAAATCATGAACCAAGACATCAAGACATGATTTGAGGGTCTTTAATATACTATATTGATCCATTTGTAACAATGGATTAATCCAATAAGCTTGAGCAACAAGTCTCGATTTCATCTGCACCACAATTAGGGTTTTAAGGAAAAAGTCAACTGTAACTTTGACTTTTGACCAGGACATGCTCCCAAACCCTAGGACATGCCTCAATATACCCCATGACACCCATGGAACATGTTCATCAAGTTTGATTTAGGTCAAGGACATGATTTCCTGAAGAATTGCACAGTTAGGAATTCATCTGATAAAAAGTCAACTGTGCACAAAAGTCAACTTTGACTTTTTGAGATTTTTCACCAAAATGGATTTTTAACCCTAAAATGATGTTTATGTATGATTTGAATCATCATTCATCAAGAAAAATCAAAGAAAGTGGGGCAACTTGTAAAAGGGGTAACCATAAAAACTTAGAAAAATTTCTAAGTTATGGAAAAAGTACCACTAATGTGCCAACTTTGGAGGACCATAACTCCTAAACCACAAAGCCATTTTTTTCCATACAAAGCTTGATTTGTAGATCTCATTGCCCTCTACAAAAGCTTCATACTGACCTATGTCCAAATTCCTCATGGATTTTGAGTTATGGAGTGATCAAAATGAAGAAAAGTCACTTTGTTCCAACACTTAGTGAAAATTTCACTAAGTCAGATTTTGCCTTACTTTTTGCCAAAAGTAGGGGGATTTTTCACTTGGATTCAAAAGAGATCAAAACCAAACATGTTCAAACAGTTGTTGTCTCATGTAAGGGCTTTCCAAAATGGCCAAGAACATTACCAAATTTAATTTGAGTCATGAGATATGACATTGGCAAGTTGCCTTGCTGAAAACTGCCAAGGCAAGGCAGATTTTGTATTTTTGGTCGATTTGCCAAAATCAGCCAAAACCAAATGCTCCTATCCACTTGGACACCTCAGAGGATTGAATCTAAAGGGGACAATCACTGAGCCAAGCCTCCAAAGTCTTAGGAACAAGAAATAGCATGTTGAACCTAGAATTGCCAAAATAGGGACAAGACTCCAATTTTGGAATGGAGCATTCAATGGAAGCATCAAGGTGGCATGGACTGAGCCATTCTCAACTGAATTCAGTCAAGACTTATCCAAGACCAAGGGAACCACAGCCCTGTGCCCTAACCTCTAGTCAATGGCTAGAGGAGACTTGGATTTCCATTAGACAACATTGGCCAAACCTCTGCTGCAGTTGCCATTCAGTGTGGATCCCAAGACAAACTTGCTCTACTATAAATAGAGCTCAATTGTGATCAGTTTGAGTACACCAAAGCCATCTAACAGATGCTTTCCTCAAAATCTCTTCTTTCACCTCAAATTTGCATTCCAAAGCTAGTAATTCTGAGTTTTTGAGTTAGAGAGCAATTCCATCACAATCAATCACACACACACACACACACACCTCATATATATCATATGTAAGCTGTGCAAACTATCACAAGTGACCTGTAATCACAAAATCACAAAGTCACCTCTCAAAACCTCAAAATAGGCCTTTTGTACATTTTTCAAGCCATGTCTTGATTCAGTCACTTTCCAAACCCGATAAAACCTCAAACACACTCCAAATATCATCCTTGAACTATCCCAAATGGTTTCATGCATCTAGAACACCATTTGAGAGAGTTGTTATTTTGGTCACTTTTGACCCCTTTTGCAAGAAAGGGACTGTTTGTGTTTTTGCAGGTACCAGTCAATTCCAATCATCCTAAAAGCATCCAAGGGATAATTTGAGGTGGCTCAAAGCATAAAACCATATCTGGAGCAAGAGGTTTGGCAGATTGCAGAGAAAACTCCAAAATCCCAAAGAAGGGTAAGCCTCTCAACTTGCACTCACCAAAACATGTGTGCATTTGAAGTCCACTGAGTATGCATCTCTTATACATGTCATCTATGTTGTGTTTGTGCCAATTGATCATGTAATTCATGCATGTATCAAAGTGTAGCATAGAAAATGCAATTATAGGACATTTTCAAAACCACTATCGGGTTTTGAGGAGGGAGTGTGATCTGAAAAAACCACCACCACCATTGGATTCCTTGTGAAATTTTGGCCCAGATACATATAAATTTTGTCTCAAACCATTAAGAATTGAGAAAGTTATGACCTTCACGTTTTTGAGCCAAAACTTGCCTTGGGCAAGCCAAAACCAAGGCATGACTTGTATATTTGTTGTTTTGTTTCAAGCAATAGATGTATCACCACCCCAGTGGTAAGGCGCGCGCCTTGTATGCTTGAGGTCGTGGGTTCAAACCCCACCCATGCCATTTTGTGATTTTTCACATTTTTACTATTTTTCCAATTATTTTCATGTTTTGTTAATTATTTGGAAAATTAATAACTCTTTCAATTTTAATTATTTTTTATTGGTTCTTTTTGCAAAAAAATCACAAAAATGTTGAAATATTTTATTCCACAAAAAAATTAAGTTTATATTATTTATTTAATATAATTAGTATTTTTGTGAATATATTCATTTTTATTTGTTTTTAAACATTTTGAAATGAATATTCATCTTGAAAAATCAAGACCAAATGAGTTTTAATATCTCTTGTGATTTATACCTCATTTTTCAAACCTTAAACAAAAATCACAAGTGGTTTATTCAAACCTATTTGGTATTTTTCATTGATTTTCTTTAAATATATACTTTTAAAGAATAAAATTAGGGTTTCTTTGATTTTCACTCAAACAAATCATTTTCAAACACTCATGGGCCTCTAATAAAGTGTAAGACCCAACCCTTTGTAAATACAACCTATTTTGGGGCTCACTTATTGTATAAGTCCCGTTGTATTTCAAAAATGTTCTACGCGATCATCATCCGTTGAAAAACCAACCTTGGGCCTACCCTCGAGTAGTAAGACCCATTTCTTAAAAACCTTTTGGGCCTCTAATAGAGTGTAAGACCCAATCCTTTTTTGACCAAATCATTTTTGGGCCTCGGTGTATTGCATAAGCCCCGATACAGTCAAAAATAAACGGCACGATCGTCGCCTTTTAAAAAAAATCAACTGCGCCTACCCTCGTGTTATAAGCCCCACTCTTTTTCTTTAAAACTTTTTGGGCCTCTAATAGAGTGTAAGACCCAACCCTTTGTAAATACAACCTATTTTGGGCCTCACTTATTGTATAAGTCCCGTTGTATTTCAAAAACGTTCGACGCGATCATCATCCGTTGAAAAACCAACCTTGGGCCTCTTCTTGAGCTATAAGACCCATTCAAAACTTTTGGGCCTCTATTAGAGTATAAGACCCAATCCCCTTTTAACCAAAACATTTTGGGCCTCACTTATTGTATAAGTCCCTCTGCGTCAAAAGAAAACCTCGGCGCGATCGCCATTTTAACGAAAAGACATCTGGGCCTACCCTCGTGTTATAAGCCCCACTCTTTTTCTTTAAACTTTTTGGGCCTCTTGAGAGAGTGTAGGACCCATCCCTTTGTACAGAAAACCTGTTTGGGCCACTGTCACTTGTATAAGTCCCTCTGTACAAATTCAATAGTGGGCTCACTGATAAAACCCTGGGCCTCTCCTTGAGCTGTAAGCCCCAAATATTTCTTTTTCAAAGCACTTTCTTCTTTGATTTTGAATATACTATTGTTTTCTATCTTTCTTTGTTGAACAACTAACCAAACAGCATGGAAGCTCTACAACCGAGTAAGTGGTTATCGCTTTCATTTACCGCTTTCATATACATATAACTGTATTGTGGGGCTGTTTCACTGTAAGTCTTCTTTCATAAACTCATATCAACTATGTAATAATAGAATAGATATTTAGAGTTTCCCCGGCAACTACGTCTAGAACTAGGTGACGCCGTTTCGTTTATTCGTAGAAATAGACAACTAGATCCCTAATAGGATCACCAGATACAATCTTCTCTTCGGCTGTCCTCATTAGGAATCGTCAAGAAACTCTACTCCCAGAGATGAATGTATTCTCCGTGAATGGCATCTTTTAGTTTCTTCCAAATTCTCGAACTTTCCTGACTTTGATCTATTCTCGGTGAATAGCATTGCCTTGAACTTCTCGTGGTTTGGGGACCCATCGGCTTCTTAAAAGCATCGGCCTCCTCTTGGGCATCGTACAAGGACCCACAGGCTTCCTAAAAGCAACCCCGCCTCCTCTTGGGCTTAGTACAAGGACCCTACGGCTTCTTAGAAGTATTCACAGCCTCCTCTTAGGCTTCGTATAATGATCTCTTCCTCCGGGAATGATAGCCTCCTCTTGGGCTTAGTACAAGGACCCGTCGGCTTCTTAAAAGATTTCAGCCTCCTCTTTGGCTTCGTACAAATTGTCCCGACGACCTCCTAGAGGTATAGGAACAGAATTTAGTAATCTCCATAGAACAGTCCTTTCATAGAGTCTACTACTGTTTCTCAAAGCATAGTACAAAAGATAAAACTCTAGACTTGGACAGTCTAATTTCCTTGAGTCTCAAAGACATTCTCAAGTGACCCTTTCAAAAATAAGAAGGAAACCCATAGACTCGGACAGTCTCAATACCCTTCGGATTTCCCAATTCCTTAAAGAAAAAGAAATATCCCTGATCCTCAGATCAAATCCCTGAGTACAGTGTTGCTCATATAAGAACTGATTTTCTCTTTCAAAATCAGTATACTGGACCTGTCACTTAACTGAAACAGTTACCTTAGCCTCCTCTGGGCTTTGTACAATGATGATTCTCCACAACGGAATCAAACAACGTTTAGCCTCTTTCTCGGGCTTTGTACGAGACACATAAGAGACTCCCTCGTTGAGTCAAAACCCTTTTCGCCTCCATCTCGAGCTTCGCACGAGATACAAAAACACTCTCTTGTTGAGTCAAACAACCTCCATCTCGGGCTTTATACGAGATACCAAAAGATTCCCTCGTTGAGTAAAAACCTTTTAGCCTCTCTCTCGGGCTTTGTACGAGACACATATTAGCCTCCTCTTAGGCTTTGTATAAGAAAACCACTGGTTGATCCAATCAACCTTTTAGCATCAAAGTTGTGCATCGTTCAGAGTACACAAACATCAACAACTCATTCCCTTTCATCTAATTGCTGTAAGCGGCAAGCCTCTGGATCATCTACATCCATGCCATTGTCCCTCTTTTAGCATGAGAAATTCCTAAGGAAAGATAGCATTGCTCTACACTGAGTTAAAGTCTTCTCCTTCAGGTTAAAATCCCCTATAAAGGAAATTATGGCGTTGCCGGATTAACAAATCCCGGTTAAAGTAATTCTCCTTTATAAACAGTTGTGACATACAACCCCCTCTTTAGAGATGACAAATTCTCTCTAAAGTCCAACCCTTTTAGCTTCACATCTTGGGCTTTGAACAAGATACAAATCACCTTCTACTTCACATCTTGGGCTTTGAACAAGATACAAATCACCTTTCGCTTCACGTCTTGGGCTTTGAACAAGACACCAAAACCACCCATTTCCTCCCATAGAATAGGAGGAACTACGAACGCTCTGATTTCCCTGTTTCGGTAAACGGGAATACGTAGGCATAAGATCGAAAGAAAAGATCTTAGCGAGCACAATCAACAAAAAACCAAAATCCCATACTCTCACATACCTATCAAAAAGCATCAGTCCTAACATCCTAATCCTTGTTCCCCGCCAGAAACCTTCTGTCCAAATGAAAAGAAAGAAAATCGTATTGGCGAAAATACAAATAACCAGTACAAAGGACCCCCCACATTGATAGCATTCGTAACCTAACAGACCGCTATTTAAACTCAGTATGCAAGCAGGGTTAATTGGAGACATCTATTTCCCTTCCTTATTCAGCTCACAATAGGATAAAAAATGAATCGACCTGTAGTAAGCTCAAACTGCAGAGAGCGACCACCGCTTAAGAACCGCGTACAAAATCGTTCGCTACAGTATGTATGTTTATGCTGACAAAACTGACGCGACATACAGACTAGTAGATGAACACGACTGGATACTCGGCCACAGTGGGAGATGAAAAGTATCACTGGGTTCAAAATAGCAATTCTGCCTTGCTTAGGAGAGATAGTCCCTACGGGGAACAATGTTGGTCGGGCTTAGGAGATAAGAACTCAGTCGAGGGTTTCAGATGAACCATGGTCTCTGACACAGTTGATCCTTCGTTCAGACATACTGGCTTAGAAGGAGTACTTTGATTCTGCACTTTGAAGCTCACTTGCTTCTGGAGAAATGATCGGTGTCCTTTCGATGTTCAACAGTCAAAAGAATTGCCATCTTTATTTTAAAAGCATAAAAGGTTTAACAAGTAAATTCATTTTTGTTTTATTTCAAGAATCGCTGATCATATAAAAAAAACATCATTCTGTAAAGATAAAACAAATAAGAATTGCAAACAAAAGCACAAGGCTAAAATTTTATTGATATGATGGAAATCAGCCAAACGCGTGATTCCATAGAGTATTTACAAAGTTTAGAAAATGGTAATTTAAGGGAAAAGAGCTACATTGAAACATAGCGACCGCTATCCTTCTACCAACTTTGAATTCTGGACATCCTGAGCTTCTGTCGAAGATGACCTTGATCGAGATTTCTGATGGACGACATAACTGCTACTGGGGAATTTTCCCCTCTTGGACGTAGTTACTTGCCATTATCCCTAATTTTTGCCTGGATTATACTTTGAGATTTCCAATCCACTATGATGATTTTTTTATTATGTCTCTAATTTTTGCCTGGACCGCCCTTTCAGGTTTTCAATCCACCGAGATGTTTTTTTATCTTCTTTTTTTTTTATTTAGGTGAATTATTTCTTGAGTACATCAACATTTGTGGGGTAGGAAAAATCTTCTCCATCGATGGTTGCAAGTCTCATGGCGCCGCCTGAGAAAGCTTTCTTGACCACATAGGGGCCGTCATAATTCGGAGTCCACTTGCCCCGAGAATCAGTGAGAAATGATTGTATCTTTTTTAGCACAAGGTCTCTTTTCCTGAAGACGCGAGGTCAGACCTTTTTGTCGAACGCCTTCTTCATTCTTTGCTGATACAACTGACCATTGCATAGTGTCGTTATTCTCTTTTCTTCGATCAGATTCAGTTCATCGTGTCGACTTTGACACCATTCAGCTTCGGTAAACTTAGCTTCCATCAATACCCGAATTGATGGGATCTCTACTTCTATGGGGAGCACTTCTTCTATGCCATACACTAGAGAGAAAGGGGTTGCCCCTGTTGAAGTGCGGACAGATGTGCGATAACCGTGAAGAGCAAAGGGTAATATCTCCTGCCAGTGTTTGTAGGTTACAACCATCTTCTGAACAATCCCCTTGATGTTCTTGTTAGCCGCTTCTACCCTCCGTTCATCTTAGGTCGGTAGGGAGATGAGTTATGGTGTTCGATCTTGAAATCAGTACACAACTCTTTCATCATCTTATTGTTCAAGTTAGATCCATTATCAGTAATGTTTTGGCTTGGAACACCATAATGGCAAATGAGATTGTTCTTGATAAAGCAGACCACGACTTGTCGGGTTACATTGGCGTATGACGCTGCTTCGACCCACTTGGTGAAGTAATCGATGGCTACCAGGATGAACCGATGTCCGTTTGAAGCCTTAAGTTCAATCATGCCAATCATGTCGATTCCCCATATGGAAAAAGGCCAAGGGGAAGAAAGATCTTTGAGATGCGTCGGCGGTACATGGATTTTGTCTGAGTATATCTCACACTTGTGACACTTCCTCGTGTACTTGTAGCAGTCGGATTCCATGGTCAACCAATAGTACCCTACTCTTAGAATTTTTCTCGCCATTGTGTGTCTATTGGCATGAGTGCCAAAGGATCCTTCCTGAATTTCTTTTATCAGCATGTCTGCTTCTGGTCTGTCTACACATCGGAGCAAGACCATGTCAAAGTTTCTCTTCTAGAGTGTATCACCGCTCAGGAAGAAGTTTCCTGCCAATCTTCTGAGGGTCTTTCGGTCCCTTCTGGATTCCCCAGGAGGGTACTCTTGTTTCTGAAGGAAGCATTTGATATCGTGATACCAAGGTTTATTGTCTATGACTGCTTCAATCGTGAAGATAGAAGCGGGACTTTCAAGGTGCATTATGTTGATCTTAGGTAGGTCATTCCATTGACCTACACTAATCATGGAAGAGAGAGTGGCTAATGCATCAGCCATGTGATTCTCTTCACGAGGGATGTGATGAAACTCGATTCTGCTAAAGAATGGTAAAAACCTTCTTGCGTAGTCTTTGTAAGGAATCATTCCTGATTGGTATGTGTTCCAATTTCCTTTGATCTAATTGATAACCATGGCTGAGTCGCCATATACATCCAAGTTCTTGATCCTTAAGTCAATTGCTTCTTCGAGACCCATGACACAAGCTTCGTATTCGGCCTCGTTGTTTGTACACTTGAATGTCAGTCAGGCTGTGAAAGGAATGTGGGTACCCTGAGGGGTTATGATGATTTCCCCAATTCCGTTTTCGTAATGATTGACAGCTCCGTCAAAGATTAGTCACCATTGGGAACCTGGTTCTGGCCCTTCACTGGGTAGTGGTTCATCGTAGTCTTTCATTTTTAGATACATGACATCTTCGTCTGGGAAGTCAAACCCGATTGATTCTTGATCGTCAATCAGTTAATGAGCCAAATGATCAGCTAAAATACTCCCTTTAATGGATTTTTGAGCATGGTATTCTATGTCATATTCTGATAACAACATCTGCCAACGGGCAATCCTTCCCGTGAGAGCAGGTTTTTCGAAAACATATTTGATTGGATCCATTTCGGAGATTAGCCAATTAGTGTGACGAATTATATACTGGCGAAGACGTTTGGCTGCCCAAGCCAGAGCACAACAAGTTTTCTCAAGCATAGTGTACCGAGTCTCGTAGTCGGTGAATTTTTTGCTCAGATAGTAGATGGCAGACTCTTTCCTTTTTGTTTCGTCTTGTTGGCCAAGTACACAACCCATTGAGTCTTCCAAGACTGTTAGGTAGATGATCAGTGGTCTTCCTTCCACTGGAGGTGATAGAATCAGTGGGTTCAATAGGTATTCCTTAATACTGTCGAAGGCGGTTTGGCAGTCTTCTGTCCAAACGCAATCCTGATTCTTTTTGAGTAATTTGAAAATTGGCGTGCATGTCGTGGTCATGAGGAATATGAATCTGGAAATGTAGTTCAGACGTCCCAGGAATCCTCTGATTTGTTTTTCAGTTTTCGGAGAAGGCATTTCTTAAATGGCCTTGACCTTGTCAGGATCAACCTCAATTCCTTTCTGGCTGACGATGAACCCTAAAAGTTTACCTGAACGGACACCGAATGTGCATTTGTTGGGATTCAAACGGAGTTTATACTTTCTCAGACGCTCGAATAGTTTTGACAGGTGGGTCACTTGCTCCTCTTCTATCTTAGATTTTGCAATCAAATCATCGACATATACCTTGATTTCCTTGTGTATCATGTCATGAAACAGAGTAGTCATGGCCCTTTGATAGGTTGCCCCAGCGTTCTTCAAACTGAACGACATTACCTTATAACAAAAGGTACCCTATAGGGTAATGAACAAAGTTTTATCCATGTCTTCCGGCGCCATTTTGATTTGATTATAGCCCGAGAATCCATCCACGAAGGAGAAAACTTTGAATTTTGTTGTACTGTCTACCAGCATGTCAATGTGTGGCAAAGGAAAGTCGTCCTTTAGACTGGCCATGTTTAGATCTTTGTAATCGACACACATTCTGACCTTTTCGTCCTTTTTTGGAACGGGTACGATGTTGGCTAACCATTGAGGATATTCTGACGTGGCGAGGAAACCCATGTCAATTTGTTTCTGTACCTTCTCTTTGATTTTGATTGCCATGTCCAGGTGAGTCCGTCTCAACCTTTGTTTTACTGGCGGGCATTCTGACCTTAACGGTAGATGATGTTCCACGATGTTGGTATCCAACCCTTGCATGTCCTGATAGGACCAAGCGAACACATCGGGAAACTCTTTGAGAAGCTTTATCAAACTTTCTTTGGCAGTTGAACTGAGCAGTGCCCCAATATTGACTTCTTTTCTTTCCTCTTTTGAACCCAATTTGCATGTTTCCAACAGCTCTTTGTGAGGTTTAATGGACCTTCTCTCTTGTCTGAGTAATCGGGAGATCTCTTCTGGAATTTGGTAGCCATCTTCTTCTTTAACTTCAAATACCGGGAATTCAAAGTTGGGAGAAGGCATCGGATCGTATGTTTCAATGGGGTTTAATACAAGCAATCTGCATGACATGATGATTCGTGTTTAGAAGAGATAGAGAGAAATGCAAGAGTGTATGTAATGTTTTTCTTTGGAAAACTGCTTGTTTTTATTATTGAGTTGTTTTTTAGGATTACCATTTTCTGGAAAAGCAAAAAGAGAAAACAACAATTAATGCGGAAATTACAGAACAACGATATTTTATTCATGAATAAGTCGATTCTTGAAACTACAGTCCTATAAAACAAAACTCCGTCGCTTTGGGCGAAGCGAAGAGGGAAATTTACAGAAAGTATGCCCTATCAAAACATCAATTTCACCTGGGCAGGGTGAAAGGTTAAGATAAAGACGACAATTACTTTGACTCATGAACGACCTCCAGAACATCGATAGCAACCCATTGGCGGCGAACTCCTCGGTGAATCACAAAGTCTGGTACCTTCCTTGATTTATTTTCACAGATGACGCTGATTTCCAGCGGAGCAAGATCATTGGAATCTGTCTCCTATGCAGAGTTATCGCAGGAGGATTCCTCTGTTGTATTTTGCAAGGTTTTTGTGCTCTCAGGTGGATCTCCCCATCCAGTAGGCTGGATGTCTTCGAGCCTGATACGAGAGCTTTCGGGAGCGGTGTATTTGACTATATAGTCGTATTTTCCCCTTGGCTGTCCTAAGATGTCCCACACTTCTGTGGAACTAGAGGAGTCATCCCTTTCGATGACGTTGACCTCAGGAAAAGCATAGTTAATGAATTCTAGTCCTGTAAACTTTGCAAATTCATTGTCGCACTGGACGTTTTCTGAATGACCTGAGTGTTGATCCCATGATATTATGGGGACGCAGGTATTATTTTCTATGATGCTCAACTGATTTTCATTATTCGGATGATTTTCTTGCCCCAAGTTTCCTGGGTACGATTTCCAGATAGGCAGACCATCCATTGGGCCATAATAGTCATGGCCAAAGTTGTCCTTCATTAGAGTGTCCTCCTCTAATGAGTTTGGTGGAGCACGGCATCCTTCTGGATCACAATCTCCGTATATCATTCTGACATCTGACCTGGGTATAAATCTCGGACTCTGTGCCGGAAATCAAAAAGGCGTAGGCACCTCTTCCTGAAACATATAACTGTTCTTGTTAAGATAGGACTTCCATTCTTCATCTGTATTGGAGGAATCTCCCTCATTGATGGTATGGACTTCTTGAGACACTGGGTGAAGGAAACCTCCACTATGGAAGAAGTTTTGAATGGGACGAGGGCTTTCATCATTAGCAACTGTCTGGGTGCAGGTCGCAGAAAAACCAAGACCCTTCTTTGTTTTATTATTAGTAGGAATGATAAGTTATCCCCATCCTTTGGTATTGTTACTTTCAATTGCCTCGAGAGCATCTTTGTATGAGAAAATAGAGGTTCCTTTCTCTAATTGATTCTCATTGCTCACCGAAAGTGCTTGGAACTGAGTCCCAACAACCTCCTCGGGTTCTATACAAGTAGATAATGACAGGTCACTCACAATCAAGGCTTGTTCTCCACAGATCGTGACGAGTTGATCGTTCTTGACGAACTTCAGTTTCTGGTGCAGTGTCAAAGTGACTGCCCCAGCCTGGTGTATCCAAGGTCTTCCTAATAAGCAACTGTATGTTGCCCGAATGTCCATGACCTGGAAAGTGATTAGGAAAGTGTGAGGACCGATAGTTATGGGAAGGTCAACTTCGCCGATAAATGCTATCCGAGATCCGTCAAAGGCTTTGACGATAACCTCACTACCCCTCATCGAGGATCCTTTGAATAATAGTCGCATTAAAGTGGACTTTGTCATAACGTTGATGGTCGATCCTGTGTCTACCAGTATGCTGGCTAAAGCATCCTCTTGGCAGTTAACTGTAATATTGAGCGCCATGTTGTGACTTTTGCCCTCCTCTGGCAAATCCTCATCACTGAATCCTAAGTTGTTACAGGAAGTGATGTTAGAGATGATGCTATCGAACTGTTGTATTGACACATCCTGTTCCATAAAGGCCTGCTCTAAGACTTTCTGTAGAGCCTCTCTGTGGGCTTCAGAACTGAGTAAAAGTGATAGCACAGAGATCTTTGAAGGAGTTTGTAACATCTGATCTACAATGTTGTATTCACTCCTTTGGATGATCTTCAGAATCTCATTATCGTTCTTTGAAAGGTCGGGATCACTAGACTGACCGACTGGTGGATTGGGAGCTTCTGTCTGAAGTTCCTTTTCTTTGTTAGGTTCTCCAACTCCTCGGTTGAAGATTCGACCACTACGTTTTACTCGACTAATGTCTGCAATATTCACGACAGAGGGTAATGGAATTTCCTTTCCATTCTCAATTATTGTTGCACCATATTTGTAAGGGATCACCTTAGTTGATTCATACGGCACTGGTCCTGGCAGATAAATAACTACAAGAGCCTTCTAATTTTTTTGACTGTCGTAGGTAACTTCAATCAGTTCCTGGATAGGAACCTTTGATTCGTCCAGTAGAGGGATGATGGTACAAACATCCTTGTTCAGTTGATGATCAGAGATTATGACAACGTCTTTGATTTGATCAGCGAAGTAGTCTGGCGTCCAGTTGATTGGCTCGGAACTCGGACATGGGTGAATCTCTTTATGATCCAACTGACCTTGAAGAGCTGCCCGCACAAGGTAATATCCTTGGTTATTCTCTGAGAAGACTCTACAGCATTCATAGTTGTGTGGTGGCACTTGGCCACGTCTGCTTTGAATGCAGTGCAACCTTACCAGGTCAGTTTCTATAAATCGCACATCCTGACTTTGATGCCTGGTAGGGTTCCCGTTAGTCACACTGATTTATTGCGTGCCTTTGTCTAGATAGATCGGAAGCCACCAATGGTTTAACAAGTGTTGCAAAGTTCTTTGAATGAGAGCACATCCTTGGTTACTCTCACAACATACTTTACAGTTCTGATAATTATGTGAAGTGAGAAAACCGAGTTGGACTTGCTTGGCGTGTAACTCCACCAAGCTGGTATTCATCAAACGAATATCAAATATTTGAATCATCTTGATCTGATAAGGATTTCTATCATGGTAATCCTGGATCCAACCAAGATCCATCTGACGCTGGAAGGCCTCTTGTACAAAAGAGCATCCCTGTTTGTTTACCGAGCAAGTCAGACAGGAATTGTAATCGTGTCGTGGCAGATTATGATACTGGCTTTGCCTTGAGTGCATCGCCACTAAGTTGACATTCATTGTACAGATGTCGTGGTTCTGAATGATATTGGAATTTGTGTAGGTCATGTTGACCCCACGAACTCGATGCTCTTGGATCCGAGATCCAATTGTTACTGTAGAGTTGATTGCACCACAGAACATCCCTGATTGTTTTTAGAGCAGATATCACACTGGTTATAATTATGAGGTGGCACATGGCCGTACCAGCTCTATCTATAATGCATCTTGACCAAATTGGCCCTTAATAAGAGTACCTCATGAATTTGATAGATGTTGTTAGACTCTCCCTCTATCAAATTTACCACAACTTTCTCGTGTTGAGGCAGCGGGTTCGTGAGAACATTCGGATTCGTATCTTTGAAAGATAAGATCCAAATCTTAACAAGCTTTTGCACATCGGATTTAAAACTGAGACAGTTTTCTATGTTATGCCTTGGTCCTCCTTGATGGTAAGGACAGGTCTGATCCGTTTTGAACCAGAAAGGCAGATTTTTCGGTACTGTAAGAGGAGACTTGGTTTGGACATTCCCCTTGACCAGTAATAATGGAAACAGTTCTGCATACAACATGGGTATAGGATCAAACCCTTGTGGTCGTGTTGTACGATTGTTGTTATATGGAGGACGAGCCTGCTGAAGAGGCTGTTGTGTCCTTTGCTGGAATTGCTGTTGATTCGGTTGGCTCTGTGCAACCTGAGGTTGATATGTACGAACAGGCGCAGGGTTGATAGCAGGAGTTATAGCTGCTACTGGTTGGTATCATCGTCTTTGCTTTTCGAGAGAGATATTCCCAATATCCTGCTCTTTTTTCTTAGGGAAAGCACTACCGTATCGCTTTGTACTACTTGAGGATCCAACATCTTTAACTAACTGTCCTTCTCAAACGGCTTTCTCAAGACGAACTCCCATGCCTACCATCTCAGTGAAGTCACTAGGCGCACTGGCGACCATTCCGTCGTAGTAGAATGAGCTCAAGGTTTTTAAGAAGATCTTTGTCATCTCGTTTTCCTTAAGAGGTGGAGAAATCTGAGAGGCAATTTCACGCCATCTCTGAGCGTACTCCTTAAAGGTTTCCTTGTCCTTTTGTGACATTGATCTGAGTTAATCTCTGTCCGGTGCCATGTCCAAATTGTATTTGTATTGTTGAACGAAAGCAGCGCCAAGATCCCTGAACGTGCCGATCTTAGCATGGTTTAAACTCATGTACCATTTTATTGCGGCACCGGTTAAACTATCTTGAAAGTAGTGAATGAGCAGCTCCTGGTTCTTTGTCTGAGCTAACATTCACCGAGCGTATATCACCAAGTGGCTTTGAGGGAAAGAGTTACCCTTGTACTTTTCAAAATCGGGTACCTGGAACTTGTGCGGAACTTTCACATTGGGGACCAAACAAAGGTCCGCGACGTCCTTTCCAAATAAGTCCTGACGTCGAAGGGCTTGCAGTTCCTTTTGTATTTCTAGGAATTGCTCCTGGAACTCCTTCATTCTGTCGAACATACTTTCGTTTCCACTATAAGGTATCGGTGGGATCTGCCCTTCTGGGACAGTGTGTACCACGGGTGGTGGTATAGTCATCATGGCAGAGACCCTTGGTGTCTCCCTCTCCCGAAGTTTGTAACCTTCAGGCCCAGCGGCTCCTGCTGAAGTTTTCGGACCTTCAGTGATCGGCGGAACATATCCTTCTGGGATATAATTAAGTGGCATGCCCCAGGGATGATCTTTCGGCATTTTATACCTAGGATCATATCTTTCCACTATGGGCGTCGATGTGATCTCTGAGATCGCAGTCCTTTGTTGTTGCATCTAAGCTTCTACTAGAGCTTGCATGTCGTTATGAAGCTTTCTCAGATCCTCTTTTAGAGTGTCGATCTCTTCTCTCAACTCTCTGTTCTCATCCTCGAGATCATCCATCTTTTTCTGGCGATTGGCCCGAGTATTGTACGAATGAGACAGTTTGACTCTAGAATTGAGACACAAACGTGAGATTCGCAGGGAAGAAGAATACGTTTACGCGAGAATGATGAATGATATACAATGATTATATATTTTTGTTATTTAATCAAAAGAAACTTTGACAATAGGATTGCAAATATCAAATAGTGGGGAAACCCCATTTTATTGAATTCAAAGATTGCGGAAATGGAAATACAGTAGATTACAAAGTGTTGTAAAAGGAAATCTAAACTAATGGATCCTGAGTCCTCTCTGAAGAGAGCTCAGGTGCTGGTTCTGTTGCTTTCCTTTTCTTTGACCGAGGCTCTTCAGCCGTTGTCGGGTTGTCATTCCTTTGCCAAGTGAAAGGAGCGAGCAAATTCCTTTGGTCATCCTGGTTTTCTACAGCATGTTACTCTAAAATCTCAATAAGAGCGTCTTTTTATTTCAATAGCTGCTGTATTTTCTTACACTCCACATGAGAATACGGTACTTGTTCCTCCAAGACCTCTTCTCTTGCTGAACTTTGTTGAGAGTAACTTGAAGTTTTTCCGTGTCAGACATAAAATAAAGGACAAAGTTCTTAACGGAATAACTTCCTGACGAGGGTAAGGCATCCTCAGCTTGAGAGCTCTAGTTTGTACCCAGTGGAGATAAGGCTCCACCGAGACACAGTCTGGTTTTCCTAGAGACTCTCTTCCTTTCCTATGAACGTGTTTCTAGGCATGCACTATTTCTGTCTTTAGTGCCCTGTAGTTTTCTCCTTGAAGAAAAGACCTTTCAGATGAGCATTACGCTGGACACGCCTCATTGGGTATCCAAATTGACGATGAACTAACACCGGATAATAGTTGATTCCTCCCTTAGTTCCTATAAGGGGTACATTTGGGAAACTTCCACAACGGTCAATGATTCTGGTCCCGTTGTAGATTGATGACGTGAAAATACATCGTTTATTTGACTTGATTAATGCATATTTTCTAGTCGTTTTGATTGGTATCTGCACCATATTACGTTGGTATTTTGTTTATTTTGTTTATTTCCAGGTATTCAACCATTTAAAATTCGTATGCGAAGAAAGGAAGCAAATCGGGCGAAAAACAGAAGAAATGGAACAATTTGCATACAAGGAGTTGTCTGACGAAAATGGCCATAACTTTTGAACCGTAAATCGAAATGACGCCCCGTTTGAAGCGCCGGAAAGCTAAGACTGAGATCTACAACTTGAATCTCGAAATTGTGGGTGTAACAATCATCACACCCCTGTTACGACCATCATGGCACCAAAATCTGGAAAACCAGAACAGAAACGACAAGAAAATGCAGAAGAAGGAATTTTGTGGGTGTGACGGTCGTCACACCTCCATTACGACCGTCACGCGCCTTTTTACCAGGCCACGACCGTAATGGCCCTTTTTCAAGTATCACGACCATAACAACACATCACGACCGTCATGCACACATCTTATTAAAACGCAGAACGTGGGAAGTACGCAGTCTTCCATTTTCCCTATTTTCCTCACTCTCAACTCAACTGCAAGGATGACCGAGTCTACAAATTATTCCTCAAATTAGTGGGTCACGTATGATCCAACTTGGGCTCCAACCGACAAAATCGACAAATATAAATAGGAGCAGTCATTGTAAGGAGATGGGGGGTGCTTTGGGATGTTATTGCCGTACCGAAGTTCTGCCAAAATTAAACCTCAGCTTCTGTTTTCGTTCTTCATTGTTTTCTTTGTTTCCTTTACTTTCAATTCCATTACCTTGCAAATAGTAGTTTCCAACATTAGGGAACTGTTACAGTAGCTTAGTTTGATTTGTTTACAAACTCAGAACTCGATATTTCGCAATTCCGAAAGCTTCAATCCTGCCGACATTTGTGGAGGGGGTTGCTTGAAGAATATCTTTGGTATCAGGTTTCGACATTTGCAATTAATATTAGAATTCTATTATTTTATTACCATGTTTGCTTTACTGTATTTCCGTTTATGTTTATGTTTATGTTTTTCGGTTTTAAATTCTATGTCTTGCTAAATTGTCTCGAGTCCGGCGTATGAGGACCGTCGTAACTGACAGGACTCGGTAGAAAATAATAGGTACGAACTTATGATTAAAAGTCTATTTTGGTTTTAACTTCTAACCGTAATTTAAGTAGCCTTGTCACGAGAGTGAGAGATTATTTAACATTGCTTTGTCATGAGAGTGAGAAGCATATTAAGGTTTAAGCCGAGATCCGTGAGAGCGTGAGGAGTGAACCGGATAGTAGAAGTTAGGCATCATATCTAAATACAGGGAGAGCGCTTTAGATGTTGGTTAGGATACTGCTGGCATTCAAAGAGTGTTTCCTAGTTACCGGGCGAGCGAGAGCAAAATCTTGGGATTAGGAAGTATGATTTTAGTTAAGACCGCGAGAGCGTGAGACAGAGTCTTTAAGTTGGTATATTCTACGGAATAGGAGTATAGTCGTAATTAGCACCTCATTCTATGAGTCCTTAGGAGCGCGGAAACCATATCCCGGCCTCGTTCTTTTATTATATTTTCCTTAGTTCTATTTTAGTTTTAGTTCTAGTTTCCCTTTTACCAAATATCATTAGCCTTAGCTTTACAAAGCGACGATAGATAACGATAGGTTGATATTGGTCTCTGTGGTTTGACAATCTTTTATATTACTTCGATAAATCTGTACGCTTGCGGACGCATCAAGTTTTTGGCGCCGTTACCGGGGACCAACAGTCAATATTGTTATTCCGTTGTTGCACCGTATAGACTAAGGCATTCTTATCCCTATAACTATGCTCCACCCAAACTCTTTCTACAATCCCCATTCTCAGTATTTTGAGGAATCTCAAGGATACCATAATCCCAACCTCGAAATACATATGGAGAATTTCAATCCTTCGTTCTCCCATTCTCACCCAAATAACCTCTATAACTATCACTTCCAAAATTTTGAGGAATCGCTCCCAAATCTTCCCGATGATTACCATTCCCAATATTTCGAGGAACCCCAAGAATCGTACAATTCTAATCTCGAAATACTAATGGAAGATTTCCACGCGACGCTATCTCATTTTCACCCAAATTACTACTCTCAATATTTTAAAGAACCGGAAGAATCCGTTCAGTCCAACCTCGAAACATTAATGGAGGATTTCATTGAAACATCGACCAATGCTAGAATAGAATCTAGGATGGAGCACTTTGTGGATGAACAAACTATCCAGAATGAAGAACTTAAAAGACAACATATCGATAATCATGAAACCCTTAGGCGGCTGAACACAATGGTCGAGTCCCTCGTGACTCACACTGAGGCATTGGAGACCCAAACCTTACTACTTGCACTGACACCTATAGGTCCCTCCCTTGAGGAGAATGCGTATGCTATAACAGCCAGTAGTGAAGAACAACTCGAAAATCCTGAGGAGAGTGATAATGAGGTTGATGAGAGTTATGGTGAGGAAAGAGTTGAGATTGAGACAAATCCATCAACACCATACAAAAATGAGGTTGTCAAAGTGGTAGAGAATGAAGCACGAATTGTTGACCACCCTCCATATACCCCACCATATCCTTTCCCGTATAAGTTTGCAGACTCCAAAACGTATGTGCATGTATGGAAAATTATCCATGCACCTTTGTCTGAGGTCTGGCATAAAAAGGGAAAATTTGAAGACCAAACTAAGGAAATCATTAGTGTAAAGAGGGTAAGGTTTCACTTTAAGGTGATGGACGAAATAACTAAGCCTAAACTTGAAAAGCTACTACTTAGCATAGATCCAGAACCACCACCACAAGTTCAAAAGAATGAACCACCCCACAGAAGGAAGAAAAGGAAAGGTGAGGGATATGTGAGATGGCTTGATAAATGGCCATGGAAACCGAAGAGTAACACTCATAACCGTCGAGCTATTGACGTTAAACAAAACTCCGTGTGGGTGGTAACCCCCGAGTTTTAATTTAATATTTTCCTGTTATTGTTTTTGTTTGCAGAAAATAAAGAAATGTATTGTTTGTCACGTCTCAGCTACTTTTAGGCGAAAGATCTCTAGATGACAATCCCTTAAGATGAGTTGGTGCCCACGGACATTCCTACGAATGTCTCCGCTGGTGGTGAAACCGATGATGAGTATGATAGGAGATAGCATGTCTCTCCCATTCGTAACTCATCTCCTCTTTGTTCTTTGCACTATATGGTTCCACCTGTACACACCGCACCGTATTTTCCTAACAATTTTTGCAGGTACTTCTTCCGGAAATAGGTAGTATGATGAGCGCTTCAGTAAAATGAAGTTTTAGCAAATTTAGATATCACGTAGTATAAGATGCCGAAGTAGAAGTGGTCAGCAAAGACAGGGACAACAAGGGAAGAATCAGAGCAAATTTGGCCGTGGTAGCAAACAATGGCATCCATGCAGGTTCTATCTCTCCTCTTCCACCTTTTATCAAAACATTGAGGACAATGTTTGGTTTAAGTGTGGGGGAGGAATTTTGCCGTTTTCATTTTACTGTCTTCTAGCATATTCACTATTTTTTGTTTATTTCAAGATGTTTTTCAGTTGTTATCAAATCTCCCCGAAATTTTAAAAATTTTCCATCAATATATTTTCTTTTTTCGATGCATGGCACACACTCTGAAAGTATATAGGTTGTCGCTTTAGGCTTGTTAGAGAAACTTGAGGACATTTAAATAACAAGGATACTGTTTTGACACCCTAAACCCCCTCGTTATGTAATATCGATTTGAGTAGACATTATGCCGAAACCTTAGTCTCCAAGTTTTCGAAAGTGGCTTCTAAGTAGTTTTTATTAGCAGTCGGCACCATCCTATGCACAAACTAAGTAAGTAACCAATGCAAATATGTGTATGATCTCTAAACATGATAGAAAAGTGATTGAATTAGAAAAGAAGATGATAGGATAAGTTCCTTTTAAGTTAGGTGACCCTTACCCGACCACTTAGCCTAACGGAGCGGACTCTTTAAATTCGATGAATTAAGAAAAAGAAAAGAAATGAAAAAGAATGAAAAGACGAGATCATTACACACTAACAGGTTAACTTACCATGTACGAGCAAGGATAACGGGCTTAATGTGATTGCGCTCGGATGAAAAGGAGTGAAAGAGAGCAAGAGACATAGGTTGAGTTATAATGGCATGATTCGGATTGGTCTGCATAATGATGGAGTTTTTGAAAATTGTGTCATTACGGTATCCTTGGTCTTGATTTGTCCAAATTGATTTGACATAGCCTAGTAGCCGCATACGATTAGAGTTCAGTGTGTCTGTGTTTCAAATTGTGCTTACCTTGTTTTTGTTGAATTGGTTTATTGCTTGAGGACAAGCAAAGGTTCAAGTGTGGGAGAGTTTGATGACGTGAAAATACATCGTTTATTTGACTTGATTAATGCATATTTTCTAGTCGTTTTGATTGGTATCTGCACCATATTACGTTGGTATTATGTTTATTTTGTTTATTTCCAGGTATTCAACCATTTAAAAGTCGTATGCGAAGAAAGGAAGCAAATTGGGCGAAAAACAGAAGAAATGGAACAATTTGCATACAAGGAGTTGTCTGACAAAAATGGCCATAACTTTTGAACCGTAAATCGAAATGACGCCCCGTTTGAAGCGCCGGAAAGCTAAGACTGAGATCTATAACTTGAATCTGGAAATTGTGGGTGTTACGATCGTCACACCCCTGTTACGACCGTCATGGCACCAAAATCTGGAAAACCAGAACAGAAACGACAAGAAAATGCAGAAGAAGGAATTTTGTGGGTGTGACGGTCGTCACACCTCCATTACGACCGTCACGCGCCTTTTTACCAGGCCACGACCGTAACACCTATGCCACGACCATAATGGCCCTTTTTCAAGTATCACGATCGTAACAACACATCACGACCGTCATGCACACATCTTATAAAAACGCAGAACATGGGAAGTACGCAGTCTTCCATTTTCCCTATTTTCCTCACTCTCAACTCAACTGCAAGGATGACCGAGTCTACAAATTATTCCTCAAATTAGTGGGTCACGTATGATCCAACTTGGGCTCCAACAGACGAAATCGACAAATATAAATAGGAGCAGTCATTGTAAGGAGATGGGGGGTGCTTTGGGCGGTTATTGCCGTACCGAAGCTCTGCCGAAATTAAACCTCAGCTTCTGTTTTCGTTCTTCATTATTTTCTTTGTTTCCTTTATTTTCAATTCCATTACCCTGCAAGTAGTAGTTTCCAACATTAGGGAACTGTTACAGTAGCTTAGTTTTATTTGTTTACAAACTCAGAACTCGATATTTCGCAATTCTGAAAGCTTCAATCCTGCCGACATTTGTGGAGGGGGTTGCTTGAAGAATATCTTTGGTATCAGGTTTCGACATTTGCAATTAATATTAGAATTCTATTATTTTATTACCATGTTTGCTTTACTGTATTTCCGTTTATGTTTATGTTTATGTTTTTCGGTTTTAAATTCTATGTCTTGCTAAATTGTCTTGAGTCCGGCGTATGAGGACCGTCGTTACCGACGGGACTCGGTAGAAAATAATAGGTACGAACTCATGATTAGAAGTCTATTTTGGTTTTAACTTCTAATCGTAATTTAAGTAGCCTTGTCACGAGAGTGAGAGATTATTTAACATTGCTTTGTCATGAGAGTGAGAAGCATATTAAGGTTTAAGCCGAGATCCGCGAGAGCGTGAGGAGTGAATGGATAGTAGAAGTTAGGCATCATATCTAAATACAGCGAGAGCACTTTAGATGTTGGTTAGGATACTGCTGGCTTTCAAAGAGTGTTTCCTAGTTACCGGGCGAGCGAGAGCAAAATCTTGGGATTAGGAAGTATAATTTTAGTTAAGACCGCGAGAGCGTGAGACAGAGTCTTTAAGTTGGTATATTCTACGAAATAGGAGCATAATCGTAATTAGCACCTCATTCTATGAGTCCTTAGTAGCGCGGAAACCATATCCCGGCCTCGTTCTTTTATTATATTTTCCTTAGTTCTATTTTAGTTTTAGTTCTAGTTTCCCTTTTACCAAATATCATTAGCCTTAGCTTTACAAAGCAACGATAGATAACGATAGGTTGATATTGGTCTCTGTGGTTCGACAATCTTTTATATTACTTCGATAAATCTGTGCGCTTGCGGATGCATCATAGATTCAATTGTACCAATCGATATCAGAGTTGGTACTAGACATGATTCTCTACGACCAACATAAAATATTCTTTTGATCCCAAAATGCAGCAGACTTGGGCAAGTGAGAAGTGAACCATTTGTACAGCAGGGGTACACAACAGGTGATTATTCCTCTGCTATACAAATTCCTTAAGTGTACCAAATGATAAGCATCTGCGAGCAAAGTCGGTACAGGGTTTCCAATCAGGAAAATCTTAATGGCGTTGATATCTACAAAGTTATCGATGTTGGGAAACAAAAATAACCCGTAGGTGAGCAAAACAAAGATGCTCTCGAAAATGGCCACGTTCCCTATGTTGGCAAAGTACAGGGCTTTCTTTATCAAGAACTGGGCTAGCAAACCTTGGATGCCAACCTTAGTGGTCATGTGAGTCCTAACTTCTGAATCATCCAAATAAATTGCTCTTGCAATGGTCTGATCCTTTGGAATTTCTTCCAGTCCAGAAAAGGGAGCCTGGTCAGTAATATACAAATCAGCCAGGTGAGAGTACTCCTCTAGTGTTGGTGCTAGCTGATAATCTGGGAATCTGAAACAGTGATAGACCGGATCGTAGAACTGGATTAGTGTGGACAGGATTCCTTCGATTACATGAACCCTTAACAGAGATAGTAGTCCTCCATAATTAGCTCTGAAGGCCTCAGGGTTGGTGATCATTCTCTCCAGACCTCTTAAATCCTCTAACTTTGGAACCTTGAAGGTGTACTTGTGAGTTTTCCTTCTACCGAAATCCATTAACGCAATCTCTTTATCTGACATTTACAATCATTGTCTTAGTTTAATTTGAAAAATAGAGACTAGAAGAGAAGATTTTTCTTTGTTTTAATGTTTTTTTAGATGAATGCATGAATGCAGCACACAAATACATAGTAAAAACATGGGGTCAAAGGGTCTGTGTCATGAAGTCAAGGCTCTACCCCCCTGTAGCGAGCGATTTTGGACGCGGTTCTTAAGCGTTGGTCGCTCTCTGCGGTTGAGCTTAAACTACAGGTCGATTCATTTTTTATCCTATTGTGAGCTGAATAAGGAAGGGAAATAGATGTCTCCAATTAACCCTGCTTTGCATACTGAGTTTAAATAGCGGTCTGTTAGGTTACGGATGCTATCAATGCGGGGGGGCCTTTGTACTGGTTATTTGTATTTTCGCCAATACTGGTTTCTTTCTTTTTAGGACTTTATAGCGGGGAACAAGGATTAGGATGTTAGGGCTGATATTTTTGAATTACTGCTTTTGATATGGGATTTGGGTTTTTGTTTAGTGTGCTCGCTAAGATCTTTTCTTTCGATCTTATGCCTACGTATTCCCGTTTGCTGAAATAGGGAAATCAGAGCGTTCGTAGTTCCTCCTATTCTATGGGAGGAAATTGGTTGTTTTGGTGTCTTGTTCAAAGCCCAAGACGTGAAGCGAAAGGTAGTTTGTATCTTGATCAAAGCCCAAGATGTGAAGCTGAAAAGGTCTCAACTTTAGAGAGAATTTGTCATCTTTAAAGAGGGGGTGTATGTCACAACTGTTTATGAAGGAGAATTACTTTAACCGGGATATGTGAACCCGACAATGCCATAATTTCCTGAGAAGGGGTTTTAACCTGAAGGAGAAGACTTTAACTCAGTGTAGAGCAATGCTATCTTTCTTTAGGAATTTCTCATGCTAAAAGAGAGACAGTGGCATGGATGTAGATGATCTAGAGGCTTTCCGCTTACAACGTTTAGATGAAAGGGGAAGGAGTTGTTGATGTTTGTGTACTGCGAACGAGGCACAGTTTTGACGCTAAAAGGTTAATTGGATTAACCAGTGGTTTTCTTATATAAAGCCTAAGAGGAGGCTATTATGTGTCTCGTACGAAGCCCGAGAGAGAGGCTAAAAGGTTATGACTCGACGATGGAGGCCTTTGGTATCTCGTATAAAGCCCGAGATGGAGGCTATTGGGGTGATTGACTCAACAAGGGAGTCTCTTATGTGTCTCGTACAAAGCCCGAGAGAGAGGCTAAAAGTTGTTTGACTCCGCTGGGGAGAATCATTGTACAAAGCCCAAGAGGAGGCCAAGGTAACTGTTTCAGTTAAGTGACAGGTCCAGTATACTAATTTTAAAAGAGAAAATCAGTTCTTATATGAGCAACACTGTACTCAGGGATTTGATTCAGGGATATTTCCTTTTCTTTGAGGAAGCGGGAAATCCAAAGGGTATTGAGACTGTCCGAGTCTGCGGGTTTCCTTCCTATTTAACAAAGGGGTCACTTGAGAATGTCTTTGAGACTAAAGGAAGTTAGACTGTCCAAGTCTAGAGTTTCATCTTTTGTACTATGCTTTGAGAAACAGTAGTAGACTCTACGAAAGGACTGTTCTATACAGATGATTAAGTTCTGTTCCTATACCTCTAGGAGGTCGTCGGGACAATTTGTACGAAGCCCAAGAGGAGGCTAGAAGCTTTTAAGAAGCCGATAGGTCCTTGTATGAAGCCCAAGAGGATGCTATCATTCCCGGAGGAAGAGATCATTATACGAAGCCTAAGAGGAGGCTGTGAATACTTCTAAGAAGCCGTAGGGTCCTTGTACTAAGCCCAAGAGGAGGCGGCGTTGCTTTCAGGAAGCCTGTGGGTCCTTGTACGATGCCCAAGAGGAGGCCGATGCTTTTAAGAAGCCCGTGGGTCCCCAAACCCCGAGAAATTCAAGGCAATGCTATTCACCGAGAATAGATCAAAGTCAGGAAAGTCCGAGAATTTGGAAGAAACTCAAAGATGCCATTCACGGAGAATACATTCATCTTTGGGAGTAGAGTTTCTTGACAATTCCTAAGGAGGACAGCCGAAGAGAAGACTGTATCTGGTGATCCTATTGGGGATCTAGTTGTCTATTTCTACGAATAAACGAAACGGTGTCACCTAGTTCTAGACGTAGTTGCCGGGGAAACTCGAAATATCTATACTATTATTACACAGTTGATATGAGTTTATGAAAGAAGACTTACAGTGAAACAACCCCATAATACAGTTATATGTATATTAAAGCGGTAAATGAAAGCAATAACCACTTACTCGATTGTAGAGCTTCCATGCTGTTTGGTTAGTTGTTCAACAAAGAAAGATTGAAAAACAACAATATATTCAAAATCAAAGGAGAAAGTGTTTTGAAATAAAAAGATTTAGGGCTTACAGCTCAAGGAGAGGCCCTGGGTTTTATCAGTGAGCGCACTGTTGAATTTGTACAGAGGGACTTATACAAGTGACTGAGGCCCAAAAAGGTTTTTTGTACAAAGGGATGGGTCTTACACTCTCTCAAGAGGCCCAAAAAGTTTAAAAGAAAAAGAGTGGGGCTTATAACACGAGGGTAGGCCTAGATGACTTTTCGTTTAAAATGGTGATCGCGCCGAGGTTTTCTTTTAACGCGGAGGGACTTATACAATAAGTGAGGCCCAAAATGTTTTGGTTAAAAGGGGGTTGGTCTTACACTCTATTAGAGGCCCAAAAGTTTTGAATGGGTCTTATAGCTCAAGGAGAGGCCCAAATGTTTTATTTTTGAAAAGGCGACGATCGCGCCGTTTGTTTTTGACGGTATCGGGACTTATACAATACTGAGGCCCAAAAATGATTTGGTCAAAAAAGGATTGGGTCTTACACTCTATTAGAGGCCCAAAGTGTTTTGAAAATGATTTATGAGGGTTGAATTAATCCAAAAATCCTAATTTGTTTTCAAAAATGTATTTAATTGAATAAAAATTCAATTAAAATGATCAAAATTGTTTAATACATGGAAAACAAATTGTGATCTTGGATTAATGCTTCAAAAATTAAGTATTGACCTACAAAATAATTAGAAAGCATTAAAAGTTGCAAAATCAATGTGGAAAAAATATTTAAAATGTCAAAAACAATTAAAATATTAATTCTTTGCAAAAATATCAATTATATGAAATAAATAATATTTTTGGGATTTTTTGTTAAAATAAAATATTTTAACATTTTTGTGAATTATTAAAAAAAGAATCAACTCAAAACCATTAAAACTCAGAGAGAAATTAATTTTTGAATCAATTAAACAAAATCACAAAATTCAAATATTTGAATTATTCAAAAATGGCGCCAAGAACACGCGCGTGTTCTGGGTTTGGCTGATTTGCATTTTCCATCCAATCTCACTGAATACGTAGTCATATCATGCAATCCACATATCATTATGCTCGTCTCAACCTCACGATCATGTCTATAACACTTAATTTCATTTAAATTAAACACAAAACATGAAATCATAAAGACCTCAAGAACCCTAATTTCTGCATGAAGGTTAGGATTTTTGATACACGATTCAAACAATGCAATTAATTGAGGGAAAACATTCCATGCATGATTATGAACATATGGCCAAATTATTGGGCGAGGAAATATGCATGGATTGAGAGATGACCAAGTGTATGCTTACCTCTAGGCCGTGACAGCAAGTGCAATGTGATTTTTGATTTGGAGGTGTTACAGATGAGTGGTGATGATCTGAACAACTTCCCTACACCCTATGGAGTGTGTTTGAATGCTTAGACTTGATTGAAATTGGCTGGATCAATTCGTGGCATCTCAGCTGCAACTTGATTGAAAATTTGAGCAACCAGCTGGTGATTTTGTGAAATCAGTGTTCCAGATGTTATGTGAGTGTTTGGATCACTTCTATATGATGTATGTGAGGTGTGTGAGTGATTGGTTTGATTGGAAAAGCTCTCAAACTCAAAACCCGATAGTGACTTGCCTTAGAAGGCAAAATTGGAGTGAAAGAAGAGATTTTGAGGAAAGCATCTGTTTGATGGCTTTGTTGTACTCAAACTGATCACAATTGAGCTCTATTTATAGTAAAGCAAGTTTGTTTTGCAAGGAATAGTGAATGGCAGCTGGTAAGTAGGTTTGGCCAATGTTGTCCAATGGAAATCCAAGTCTCCTCTAGCCATTGACTAGAGGTTAGGGCACAGAGCTTTGGTCCCCTTGGTCTTGGATAAGTCTTGATTGATTTCAGATGAGAATGACTCAGTCCATGCCACCTTGATGCTTCCATTGAATGCCTCAATCCAAATTTGGAGTCTTGTCCCTATTTTGGCCATTCTAGGTTCAACATGCTATTTCTTGTTCCATGGACTTTTGAGGCTTGGCTCAATGATTGTCCCCTTTAGCTTCAATCCTCAGATGTGTCGAAGTGGATAGGAGCATTTGAATTTGGCTGATTTTGGCAAATCGAGCAAAATTGCAAATTCTGCCTTGCCTTTGACAGATTTCGGCAAGGCAACTTGACAATGTCATATCTCATGGTGTAAGTTGAATTTGGCAATGTTCTTGGTCATTTTGGAAAGCCCTTACATGATACAACAACTGTTTGAACATGTTTGATTTTGATCTCTTCTGATTCCAAGTGAAAAATCCCTCTACATTTGGCAAAAAGTGAAGCAAAATTTGACTTAGTGAAATTTTCACTAAGTGTTGGAACAAAGTGTGATTTCTTGATTTTGATCACTCCATAACTCAAAATCCTTAATGAATTGGACTTAGGTCTAGTTGAAGTTTTTGTAGAGGGTAATGAGGGCTACAAATCCATCTTTGGATGAAAAAAATTGGCCTTGTGGTTTAGGAGTTATGGTCCTCCAAAGTTGGTGCATTAGTGATACTTTTTCCATAACTTAGAAAAATTTCTAAGTTTTATGGTTACCCCTTTTACAAGTTACCCCACTTTATTTGATTTTTATTGATGAATGATGATCCAAATCATACATTAACATCATTTTAGGGTTAAAAATCCATTTTGGTGAAAAATCTCAAAAAGTCAAAGTTGACTTTTGTGCACAATTGACTTTTTATCAGATGAATTCCAAACTGTGCAATTCTTCATGAAATCATGTCCTTGACCTAAATCAAACTTGATGGACATGTTCCAAGGGTGTCATAGGGTATATTGAGGCATGTCCTAGGGTTTGGGAGCATGTCTTGGTCAAAAGTCAAAGTTATAGTTGACTTTTTCCTTAAAACCCTAATTGTGGTGCAGATGAATTAGAGACTTGTTGCTCAAGCTTCTTGGATTAATCCATTGTTCCAAATGGATCAATATGATATATTAGAGACCCCCAAATCATGTTTTGAGGCCTTGGTTCATGATTTGCCCAAAAAGTCAAATTAGGGGTGAATTAGGTCAAGAAACCCTAATTCCTGATTTTTGATGTATGCATCCCCTGAGGCAAAATTGACTTGATGAATGGGTCCATGAGGTTCCATGGAGTATATTAGGTTATGTTTTGGATCTTTGGCTTGTGCCCAGATGAAATTTTCCATCTGGAGGCCCTGGTCGATCAAAACCCTAATTTGGGGACACTGGCGATCTTGAGACTTGATCCACCTAGAAGGGAGCAGCCTTGTGCTTAATCCTTTAAGTGGGAGTCCTTTTGATCCTTTGTGGATATGTTAGAGGCTAAAAAAGTTGAAGATCATGTCATTTCCTTGATTGATCCTTTGTCTAAGGCTCTGAGAGGGCTTAAAACCCTAATTTTGATTGTGGTGAATGCTCAACAACCCTTGAGGAGATTGATGAGGCACAAAGGTACATCCATATTGTGATGATGATTGACACAATGATGGGAATCTTAGTGGTCAAAATTTGGGGTATGACAGATGCCCCTATTTAATCTTCTTGGACACGAAGGGGCAAATGGCGAAGGTATTCGGGCATTCGGGGTGCAAGAGGATTAAATATCGGAATACCCGAAATTTTGATGGCTATGAATGGCAGTTTGCGCATTCATCTTCTTTTGCTAAGCAATGATGCTTAGAAAAGGTAAACTTCCCCTCGATCCTGGTCTCCTACCAAGGAACTGGTCTTAGTTTCTGATTTAAACTTCCCCTCGATCCTGGTTTCCTACCAAGGAACTGGTCTTAGTTTCCGATTTAAACTTCCCCTCGATCCTGGTTTCCTACCAAGGAACTGGTCTTAGTTTCTGATTTAAACTTCCCCTCGATCCTGGTTTTCTACCAAGGAACTGGTCTTAGTTTCTTTTATCTATAAACTTTATTGACAAGGAATGCTATTTGAAGTGGATTTCCTTCACACTTCTCGCCGAATTTTCCTGGGGAGATGCCATTTGTGCGAGAATAAAAAATCGATGTCAGACCTGCTGGGGAACCCAGTCGTCCGAGTTGTAGAGGTACACAAACTTCTCTGTTTGGAGACGCTATTTGTCGACTCTACTGGGGAAAGCGAGTCTCTTGAGAGACTGCTTCCGTTTGGGGTCTTTACATCATACTCTTCTCGGAGATCTTCTCGGAGAAATGCCATATGATGTGATCCAATTTTGAGGTGCCGATGACCTTTTCATTAGCGGATTTTTGGAGAAATACTGGCATGCTGCCGAATCTCTTATTACGAGGCTTTCTCTGTGGATTTTCCTTAATCCGGGAAAGTAAGGATATCATCTTCAATGGCGAAGAGTGACATCTGTTGAAGTTTCTCTGGCTTTTCAGAGGTTCAAGTTATCAAAGTGGTCGAGTGCCGACTCTGATCTAATGATACACTGGTGGCGAGGTTGTTCAGACACAACGTTTCTTGACGAGGAGAGAACTGACAACTCGATTGAGAGAACTCCTATCACTAAGGGACAAGACCGGCTAGAGTGATAGCGATGCAATATGAAATGTAAATGCAAATCAATAATGCATGATGTATGTATGTATATGCTGACAAAGCTGACGCGACACACAGACTAAAAGATGAACATGACAGGATACCCGGCCATCGCGGGGCGCGTAGAGATATCGCTGGTTCAAGATAGCAATTCCACCTTGCTTAGGAGAGATAGTCCCTGCGGGGAATACCGTTGACCGGGCTTAGGAGATAAGAACTCGGCCGAGATGTGTCAGACGAAACAAGGTCTCTGACACAGTTGATCCTTCATTCAGGCGTACTGGGTTAGAAGGAGTACTTTAATTCTGCACTTTGAGGCTCGAACGCCTTTGGAGACGCAATCGACGTTCCTTCGATGTTCAACAGTCAAAAGAAATGCCATCTTCATTTTTAAAAGCAGAAAACGTTTAACAAGTAAATTCATTTTGTTTTATTTCAAGAATCGTTGATCATGTTAAAATGTCGTTCTATAAAGCTAAAACAAATAAGAGTTACAAACAAAAGCACAAGGGCTCAAATTTTATTGATAAGATGGAGATCAGCCAAACGTGTGATTCCAAAGAGTATATACAAAGTTTGAAAATGGTAATTTACAGGGAAAAGGGCTACGTTGAAACATAACGACCACTATCCTTCTACCAACTTTGAATTCGGGACATCCTGAGCTTCTGTCGAAGATGACCTTGACTGGTGTTTTCCTCCGATGGATGATGTAACTGCTGCTGAGGGACTTGCCTCTGTTGAACATAGTTACTTGCCATTATCCCTAATTTTTGCCTGGATTGTACTATGATATTTCCAATCCATCGGGATGATTTTTTTTTTATATGTCTCTAACTTTTGCCTGGACCGTCCTTTCGGGTTTTCAATCCACCGAGACGTTTTTTTTAGGCGAAGTATTTCTTGACTACATCAACATTCGTGGGGTAGGCAAATTCCTCTCCGTCCATGGTTGCAAGTCTCAAGGCGCCGCCTGAGAAAGCTTTTGTGACCACATAGGGGCCATCATAATTCGGAGTCCACTTGCCCCGAGAATCAGTGAGAAAAGATTGTATCTTCTTGAGCACGAGGTCTCCTTTCCTGAAGACACGAGGTCGAACCTTCTTGTCGAACGCCCTCTTCATTCTCTGTTGATACAACTGACCGTGGCATAGTGTCGTAATTCGCTTCTCTTCGATCAGGTTTAATTCATCGTGTCGACTTTGACACCATTCAGCTTCGGTGAGCTTATCTTCCATCAATACTCAGATTGATGAGATCTCTACTTCTACGGGGAGCACTGCTTCCATGCCATATACTAGAGAGAAAGGGGTAGCCCCTGTTAAAGTACGGACAGATGTGCGATAACCATGAAGAGCAAAAGGTAGCATCTCATGAGCATGTCTGCTTCTGGTCTGTCGATGCATCGGAGCAAGACCATGTCGAAGTTTCCCTTATATAGAATATCACCACTCAGGAAGAAGTTTCTAGCCAATCTTCTGAGGGTCTTTCTGTCTTTCCTGGATGCCCCAGGTGGGTACTCTTGTTTCTAAAGGAAGCTTTTGATATCGTGATACCAAGGTTGGTCGTCTATGACTGCTTCAATCGTGAAGACGTAAGCGGGCCGTTCAAGGCGTATTATGTCGATCTTAGGTAGGTCATTCCATTGACCTACACTAATCATGGAAGAGAGAGTGGCTAAGGCATCAGCCATGTGATTCTCGCTACGAGGTATGTGATGAAACTCAACTCTGTTGAAGAAGGGTAACAACCTTCTTGCATAGTCTTTGTAAGGAATCAGTCCTGATTGGTATGTGTTCCAATCTCCTTTTATCTTATTGATAACCAAGGCTGAATCGCCGTATACGTCCAAGTTTTTGATCCTTAAATCAATCGCTTCTTCGAGACCCATAATACAAGCTTCATATTCGGCCTTGTTGTTCGTACATTTGAACGTAAGTCTGGCAGTGAAAGGAATGTGGGTACCTTGAGGGGTAACAATGATTTCCCCAATTCCATTTCCATAATGATTAACTGCTCCGTCAAAGATAAGTCCCCATTGGGAACCTGGTTCTGGCCTTTCACTGGGTAACGGTTCATCGCAGTCTTTCATTTTTAGATACATGACATCTTCGTTTGGGAAGTCAAACCCGGTTGATTCTTAATCGTCAATCGGATGATGAGCCAAATGATCGGCTAAAATACTTCCTTTAACGGCTTTCTGAGCATGGTACTCTATGTCATATTCTGATAACAACACCTGCCAACGGGCAATTCTTCCCGTGAGAGCAGGTTTTTCGAAGACATACTTGATTAGATCCATTTCGGAGACCAACCAAGTAGTGTGACGAATCAGGTACTGGCGAAGACGTTTGGCTGCCCAAGCCAAAGCTCAACAAGTTTTCTCGAGCATCGTGTACCGAGTTTCGCAGTCGGTGAATTTCTTGCTTAGATAGTAGATGGCAGACTCTTTCCTTTTGGTTTCGTCTTGTTGGCCAAGCACACAACCCATTGAGTCCTCTAGGACTGTGAGGTAAATGATCAGTGGTCTTCCTTCCACTGGAGGTGATAGAATCGGCGGATTCAACAGATATTCCTTAATACTGTCGAAGGCGGTTTGACAATCTTCTGACCAAACGCAATCCTGGTTCTTTTTCAGTAACTTGAAGATCGGCGCACAAGTGGCGGTCATGAGGAATATGAAGCGGGAGATGTAGTTCAAACGTCCCAGGAATCCTCTGACTTGTTTTTCAGTTTTCAGAGAAGGCATTTCTTGAATGGACTTGACCTTGTCAGGATCAACCTCAATTCCTTTCCGGCTGACGATGAACCCTAAAAGTTTCCTTGAACGGACACCGAAGGTGCACTTGTTGGGATTCAAGCAGAGCTTAAATTTTCTTAGACGTTCGAACAATTTTGACAGATGTTCAACGTGCTCACTCTCTGTTTTTGATTTTGCAATCATATCATCGACATATACCTCGATTTCCTTATGTATCATGTCATGAAACAGAGTAGTCATGGCCCTTTGGTAGGTTGCCCCGGCGTTCTTCAAACCGAACGACATTACCTTGTAACAAAAGGTGCCCCATGGGGTAATGAACGAAGTTTTCTCCATGTCTTTCGGCGCCATTTTGATTTGATTATAGCCCGAGAATCCATCCATGAAGGAGAAAATTTTGAACTTTGCTGTGCTGTCAACCAGCATGTCAATGTGTGGTAAACGAAAGTCGTCTTTTGGACTTGCCTTGTTCAGATCTCTGTAATCAACACACATTCTGACCTTTCTGTCCTTTTTGGGAACGGGTATGATGTTGGCTAACCATTGAGGATATTCTGACGTGGCGAGGAAACCCGCGTCAATCTGTTTCTGTACTTCCTCCTTGATTTTGATGGCCATGTTCGGATGAGTCCGTCTCAACCTTTGCTTTACTGGCGGACATTCCGATCTTAACGGTAAGTGATGTTCCACGATGCTGGTATCCAACCCTGGCATATCCTGATAGGACCAAGCGAACACATCGGGGAATTCTTTGAGAAGCTTTATCAAACCCCCTCTGGCAGTTGCATCGAGCAGTACCCCAATCCTGATTTCTTTTCTCTCTTTTTCTGAACCCAAGTTTACCGTTTCCAACGGCTCTTTGTGAGGTTCAATGGACCTTTCCTCTTGTCTGAGTAGTCGGGAGATCTCTTCTGGAATTTTGTTGTCATTTTCTTCTTCAGCCTCGAATACCGGGAATTCAAAGTTGGGAGAAGGCATCGGATCGTATGTTTCAACTGGGTTTAAAACAAGCAATCTGCATGACGTGATGATTCGTGTTTAGAAGGGATAGAGAAAATGCAAGTGTGTGTAGTGTTTTATTTTACTGCTTGTATTTATTTTTAAATTGTTTTTTAGGATTACCATTTTCTGAAAAAGCAAAAAGAGAAAATAGAAATTAATGCAGAAATTACAGAACGACGTTATTTTATTAATGAACAAGTCGACTCTTGAAACTACAGCCCTATAAAACAAAACTCAATCGCTTCGGGCAAAGCGAAGAGGGAAATTTACAGAAAGCGAGCCCTATCAAAACATCCGTTTCACCTGGGCAGGGTGAAAGGTTAAAGATGGAAATTACTTTGACTGATGTACGACCTTCGGAACCTTGACGGCAACCCATTGATGGCGAACTCCTCGGTGAATCACAAAGTTTGGCACCTTCCTTGATTTGTCTTCAGAAATGACGCTGATTTCTGGTGGAGCAGGATCATTGGAATCTGTTTCCAGGCAGAGTTGTCGTAGGAGGATTCCTCTGTTGCATTCTGCAGAATATTTGTGCTCTCAGCTGTACCTTCCCATCCAGTTGGCTGGATATCTTCGAGCCTGATACGAGAGCTTGCGGGAGCGGTGTACTTGACCATATAGTCGTATTTTCCACTTGGTTGTCCCAAGGTGACGCAAACTTCTTTGGGACTGGAGGAGTCATTTTTCTCGATGACGTTGACCTCAGGAAAAGCATAGTTGATGAATTCAAGTCCTGCAAATGTTGCGAATTCATCTTCATGTTGAGTAGTTTTCAAATGACCTGAGTGTTGATCCCATGACATGGTGGGGACACAGGTATTCTGTTCAATGATGGTCAGCTGATTTTCATTACTCGGCTGACTTTCTTGCCCCGAGTTTCCTGGGTAAGGTTGCCACATTGGTAGACCATCCATTGGGCCATAGTAGTTGTAGTCAAAGTCGTCTTTCATCAGAGTGTCCTCCTCTAATGAATTTGGTGGAGCACGGCATCCTTCCGGATCACAATCCCCGTAGATCATTTCGACATCAGAGGGATCTTCCTCATTGATAGCATGTACTGCTTGAGACACTGGGTGGAGAAAACCTCCACTGTGGAAGAAGTTTTGAAGGGGATGAAGACCTTCATCGTTAGCAGCTGTCTGGGTACAGGTTGCAGAAAAACCAAGACCCTTCTTTGTTTTATTGTCAACAGGAATGACAAGCTGTCCCCATCCTGTTGTGTCGGTACTCTTGACCGCTTTGATAGCATCGTTGTATGAGGAAATCGAGGTTCCTCCTCTGAATTGATTGTCCTTGCTCACCTACAGTGCTTGGAACTGCATCCCAATAACCTCCTCAGGTTCTATACCAGTACATGATGACAAGTTTCTCACAAGCAAGGCCTGTTCCCCACAAACCGTGACAAGTTGATCGTTCTGAACGAACTTTAGCTTTTGGTGAAGGGTTAAAGTGACCGCTCCAGCCTGATGTATCCAAGGTCTTCCTAATAAACAACTGTATGTTGCCCGGACATCCATGACCTGGAAAGTGACCTGGAAAGTGTGAGGACCAATAGTTATGGGAAGATCAACTTCGCCGATAACTGTTTTTCTGGATCCGTCAAACGCTTTGACGACGACCTCGCTGATTCTCATCGGAGGGCCCTTGAATGATAATTGCATCAAAGTGGACTTCGGCATAACATTCAGGGCTGACCCTATGTTTACCAGTACGCTGTCTAAAGCATCGTCCTGGCAGTTAACTGTAATGTTGAGCGCCATGTTATGACGGCGACCCTCTTCGGGTAATTCCTCATCACTAAATCCCAAGTGATTGTAGGAAGTGATGTTAGAGACAATACTATCGAACTGTCTGATTGTTACATCCTGTTCCACAAAGGCTTGCTCCAAGACTTTCTGTAGAGCCTCTCTATGTGCTTCTGAACTGAGTAATAGTGATAATACCGAGATCTTTGAAGGAGTCTGTAACAGCTGATCAACAATGTTATATTCACTCCTTTGGATGAGCTTCAGCATCTCATCATCATCTTTCGAAAGGTCGGGATTACTGGATTGACCGACTGATGGATCGGGAGCTTCTGTCTGAAGTTCCTTTTCCTTGTTAGGTTCTCCAACTCCTCGGTTGAAGATTCGACCACTTCGTGTTACACGACTGATGTCCGCAATATTCACGATGGAGGGTAATGGAATTTCCTTTCCATTTTCAACTGTCGTTGCACCGTATTTGTAAGGGATAGCCTTAGTTGATTCATACGGTAGTGGTCCCGGTAGATAGATGACTATGGGAACCTTCTAATTTTTCTGACCATCATAAGTAATTTCGATCCGTTCCCGGTTGGGAATTTTAGATTCTTCAAGTAGAGGGATAATGGAAAAAACATCCCTGGTCCTATGATGACCAGATATTGTGACAACGTCCTCGACTTGATCGGCAAGGTAGCTCGGCGTCCAGCTGATGGGTCCAGAACCCGGATATGGGTGAATCTCTCCACGATCCACCTGACCCTGAAGAGCTGCTCTCACAAGGTAACACCCCTAGTTACTTTCCGAACAGACGCTACAACGGTCATAATTGTGTGGTGGCACCTGGCCACGCCCACTTTGAATACAATGTAACCTTACTAGGTTAGCTTCCAGAGATCGGACATCCTAACTTTGATGCCGAGTGGGATTCTTGTTATTGATACTAATCTGTGGAGTATCTTCATTCATGTAGATTGGCATCCACCAATGATTTAACAAGTGCTAAAGTGCCTCCTAGACAAGGGTATAACCTCGATCGTTTTTGCAACCTGCTTTACAGCTTTGATAGTCATGTGATATTAAGAATCCGAGTCGGGCCTGTTCAGCATGTAACTCTACCAGGTTGGTATTCATCATGCGAATATCAAAGATCTGAACCATGTTGATCTGATAAGGATTCCTATCATGGTAATCTTGGATCCATCCAAGATCCATCTGACGTTGGAGGGCCTCTTGTATGAAAGAGCATCCCTGTTTGTTTACCGAGCAAATCAGACAGGAACTGTAATCGTGCCATGGCAGATTATGGTATCGGCTTTGCCTTAAGTGCATCGCCACCAAGTTGACATTCAATGCACGGATGTCGTGATTCTGAATGACGTTAGAATTCGTGTATACCATGTTAAATCCATGAACTCAGTGCGCTTGGATCCATCCGAGATCCATCTGTTCCTGTAGAGCTGCTTGCACTACAGAACATCCTTGGTTGTCTTTAGAGCAGATATCACACTGGTGATAGTTATGAGGTGGCACATGGTCGTGCCCACTCTGTCTACAATGCATCTTGACCTAATTGGTCCTCAACAAGAGTACATCATGAATTTGATAGACGTTGTTAAATTCTCTCTCAATCAGGTTGACAGCAGCTTTCTCATGTTGAGGCAGCGGGTTTGTGAGAACATTGGGATTCGTATCTTTGAAAGATAAGAGCTCGCTCCTAACAAGCTTTTGCACGTCAGACTTGAAATTGAGACAAGTCTCTATGTTATGCCCTGAACCTCCTTGATGATAAGGGTATGTTTGATCCACCTTAAACCAAAAAGGCAGATTTTCCAGTACTGTAAGAGGAGACTTAGTCTGAATGTGCCCCTTAGCCAGTAGTAATGGAAATAGTTCTACGTACAACATGGGTATAGGATCAAACCCTGATGGTCGTGTTGTACGGTTGTTGTTATATGGAGGACGAGCCTGCTGAAGAGGCTGTTGTGTCCTTTGCTGATCAGGTTGGCTCTGCGCAACCTGAGGTTGATACGTAGGAATAGGCGCAGGGCTGATAGCAGAAGTCACAGCTGCTACAGGCTGATAACGTCGCCTTTGCTTTCCGAGAGAGATATTCCCAATATCTTGCTCTTTTTTCTTAGGGAGGGCACTACCGTAGTTTTTAGTACCGCTCGTCGATCCAGTGTCTTTTACCAAACGTCCTTCTCGGACGGCTTCCTCAAGACGTACGCCCATGCTGACCATCTCGGTGAAATCACTGGGCGCACTGGCAACCATTCGGTCATAGTAAAATGAGCTTAAGGTCTTTAAGAAGATCTTTGTCATCTCTTTTTCCTCAAGAGGTGGACAAATTTGAGCGGAAATTTCACGCCACCTTTGAGCATACTCCTTAAAGGTTTCCTTGTCCTTTTGCGACATCGATCTGAGTTGATCTCTGTCGGGTGCCTTGTCCAAATTGTATTTGTATTGTTGGACGAAGGCAGTGCCAAGATCTCTGAATGTACTGATCGTAGTACGGTTTAAACCCATGTACCATTTGAGTGCGGCACCGGTTAAACTATCCTGGAAGTAGTGAATCAGTAGGTCCTGATTCTCCGTCTGAGCTGACATCCGCCGAGCGTACATCACCAGATGGCTTTGAGGGCAAGAGTTACCCTTGTACTTTTCAAAGTCGGGCACTTGGAATTTGTGCGGGACTTTCACATTGGGGACTAAGTAGAGGTCTGCGGCGTCTTTTCCAAATAGATCCTGACCGCAAATGGCTTGCAGTTCTTTCTGCATTTCCAGGAACTGTTCTTGGAATTCATCCATTCTATCAAACAAAGTTTCCTTCTTACCAGAAGGTGTCTGTGGAACCTGTCCTTCCGGGACAGTGTGCACCACAGGGGGTGGTACCATGACTACGGCAGTGAGTCTTGGCGCCTCCCGAAGTTTGTAACCTTCAGGAGTCTTCAACATGCCCCTGTCATCTTCGCTTTCCCGAAGTTTGTAACCTTCAGGCCCAGCGGCTTCTGTTGTGATTCCCTGATCTTCAGTGATCGGCGGAACATATCCTTCCGGGATATAGTTAACAGGCATGCCCCAAGGACGATCTTTCGGTATCTGATACCTAGGATTATACCTTTCCACTATGGGCGTTAAGGTGATCTCTGAGATCACAGTTCTTTGTAGCTGAGCTTCTGCCATGGCTTGCATGTCGTTACGAAGCTTTCTCATATCCCCTCTCAGAGCGTCGATCTCTTCTTTCAACTCTCTGTTCTCTTCCTCAAGATCATCCATCTTTTTCTGATGATTGGCCCAAGTATTATACGAATGAGACAGTTTGACTCTAGAACCGAGACACAAACGTGAGATTCGTAGGTAAGAAGAATGCGTGATGTGAGAACGATGAATGCAATGATTATATTAATTGTTTTTTGTTTAATCAAAATAAACTTCGACAATTAGATTGTAAATATTAAACAGTGGGGAAACCCCCTTTTATTGGAATTCAAAGGATTACAGAAACGGAAATACAGTTGATTACAAGGTGCAGAAACAGAAACCTAAACTAATGGGTCCCGAGTCCTCTCTGAAGAGAAATCAGGCGCTGATTCGGTATCTTCCTTTTCTTTTACCGGGGCTCTTGGGCCGTTGTCGGGTTGTCATTCCTTTGCCAGGTGAAAGGAGTGAGCAAATTCCTTTGGTCATCTTGATTCTCTACAGCATGCTGCTCCAAAATTTCAATTAGAGCATCTTTTTCTTTCAGTAATTACTGTATTTTGACGCACTCTATGTCAAGGGTGCGATACTTGTTCTTCCAAGACCTCCTCTCCCGTTGAACTTTGTTGAGAGTAACCTAAAGCCTTTCAGTTTCTGTCATGAAGCACATGACAGATTCCCTCGGCGGAAGAATTCTGTAATGAGGATAAGGCATCTTTAGCTTGAGAGCTCTAGTTTGTACCCAGTGGAGATAAGGCTCCACCGAGACACAGTCCAGTTTTCCTAGAGACTCTCGTCCTTTCTTATGAACATGCTTCCAAGCGTGCACTATTTCCATCTTTAGTGCTCTGTCATTTTCTCCTTCCTTGAAGAAAAGACCTTCCAGATGAACACCCAGTGGGATGTGTCTCATCGGGTATCCAAATTGACGGCGAACCAATACCGGATGGTAGTTGATTCCTCCTTTAGTACCTATGAGGGGTACGTTGGGGAAGCTTCCACAACGATCAATGATCCTAATTCCCTCATAAATCCTATTGCACCAATCTATATCAGAGTTGGTAAGAGACATGATCTTCTACGACCAGCATAAGGAACTCTTGCAATCCCAAAAAGCAGCAGACTTGGGCAAGTGAGAGATAGACCATTTGTAAAGCAAAGGTACACAACATGTGATCTCCCCTCCGCTGTACAAATTTCCCAAGTGTACAGAATGATACGCATCTGTGAGAAAAGTCGGCACAGGGTTTCCAATGAGAAAAACCTTAATAGAATTGATATCGACGAAGTTATTGATGTTGGGAAACAAAAATAACCCGTAGGTGAGCAAGACAAAGATGCTTTCAAAAGCAGTCACGTTCCCGATACTAGCAAAGTATAGGGCCTTCTTTGTCAAGAATTGGGCTGGCAAGCCTTGGATGCCACCCTTAGCGGTCATGTGAGTCCTGACTTCAGACTCGTCCAAATGAATCGCTCTTGCAGTTGTCTGATTCTTTGGAATTTCTTCCAGTCCAAAAAATGGAGCTCGATCCGTAATGTGTAGATCGATCAGATGAGAATACTCCTCCAACGTTGGTGCGAGCTGGTAATCCGGGAATGTGAAACAGTGATAAACCGTATCGTAAAACTGAATGAGCGCATCCATGATTCCCTCAATCACATGGACTCTTAACAGTGGTAGTATACCTCCGTGCTTGGCTCTGAAAGCCTTAGAGTTAGTGATCATCCTCACTAACCTTCTCAAATCCCCTATTTTTGGAACCTTGAAGGTATACTGGTGAGTTCTCCTTCTACCGAAATCCATTAGTGCAATCTTTTTCTCTGATATTTGCAATCACAGTCTTAGTTTATTTTGAAAAACAGAGAGACTAGAAGAGAAGAATTTTTTTTTAATGTTTTAATGTTTTATTAAATGAATACATGAATGCAGCACACAAAAACATAGAAAAAACATGGGGTCAAAGGGTCGTTGTCATGAAGTCAAGGCTCTACCCATCCCCAAAGGTTTGATACTAGGGTGATATTTTGTACCTGTACTCATTATCATCAGCTCCTCCCAGGAAAGCAAAACAACAAGCGGATCGCCAGCGAGTTGTAAAGCAATCTTAGAGTAAGTGCCATTCACCGAGAATAGATCACCAGCCTCAAATGAGGGTAGTATCGCGTAACAACTGTTTCCGATAGTTTCCGCACTACGAAAGGGTTTGGCTCCTCAGCTTCTCAGACTTAACAGCTGGCCCATTGTCTAGGTGAGAGAATGGGTTGCGTTGGTCAGCCTCCACTGAGGTTGATGGTCGACCCCGTCGCCATCACTTATCTTAAGTGTATACTCAATCTTTCCGCATACGGCATCACCCGCATTCCCATTAGCAAAAAAATAAACACGTATAGCAATTAGGAAAAGCAGTATATATATTTGTCCTAAACATCCTAGACCTTTAAAGCTAAGGATCCTAAGCTCCTGACAGAAAATGGGTTCCCCGGCGGAACCCCAATCTGTGGTAGTCACACAAGAGGTGAAAAGGAAGAAGGAAAAAGGAAGACGAGGCCCCACGGTGGGCGCCGCTTTTCTGTAGCGAGCGATTTTGGACGCGGTTCTAAAGCGCTGGTCGCTCTCTGTGGTTGAGCTTAAACTACAGGTCGATTCATTTTTTATCCTATTGTGAGCTGAATAAGGAAGGGAAATAGATGTCTCCAATTAACCCTGCTTTGCATATTGAGTTTAAACAACGGTCTGTTAGGTTACGGAAGCTATGAATGTGGGGGGGGCCTTTGTACTAGTTATTTGTATTTTCGCCAATACTGGTTTCTTTCTTTTTAGGACTTTATAGCGGGGAACAAGGATTAGGATGTTAGGACTGATATTATTGAATTACTGCTTTTGATATTGGATTTTGGTTTTTGTTTAGTATGCTCGCTAAGATCTTTTCTTTCGATCTTATGCCTACGTATTCCCGTTTACTGAAACAGGGAAATCAGAGCGTTCGTAGTTCCTCCTATTCTATGGGAGGAAATTGGTTGTTTTGGTGTCTTGTTCAAAGCCCAAGACGTGAAGCGAAAGGTAGTTTGTATCTTAATCAAAGCCCAAGATGTGAAGCTGAAAAGGTCTCAACTTTAGAGAGAATTTGTCATCTCTAAAGAGGGGGTTATATGTCACAACTGTTTATGAAGGAGAATTACTTTAACCGGGATATGTGAACCCGACAATGCCATAATTTCCTGAGAAGGGGTTTTAACCTGAAGGAGAAGACTTTAACTCAGTGTAGAGCAATGTTATCTTTCCTTAGGAATTTCTCATGCTAAAAGAGGGACAGTGGCATGGATGTAGATGATCCAGAGGCTTGCCGCTTACAGCATTTAGATGAAAGGGGAAGGAGTTGTTGATGTTTGTGTACTGCGAACGAGGCACAATTTTGACGCTAAAAGGTTAATTGGATTAACCAGTGGTTTTCTTATATAAAGCCTAAGAGGAGGCTATTATGTGTCTCGTACGAAGCCCGAGAGAGAGGCTAAAAGGTTATGACTCGACGATGGAGTCCTTTGGTATCTCGTATAAAGCCCGAGATGGAGGCTATTGGGGTGATTGACTCAACAAGGGAGTCTCTTATGTGTCTCGTACAAAGCCCGAGAGAGAGGCTAAAAGTTGTTTGACTCCGCTGGGGAGAATCATTGTACAAAGCCCAAGAGGAGGCCAAGGTAACTGTTTCAGTTAAGTGACAGGTCTAGTATACTGATTTTAAAAGAGAAAATCAGTTCTTATATGAGCAACACTGTACTCAGGGATTTGATTCAGGGATATTTCCTTTTCTTTGAGGAAGCGGGAAATCCAAAGGGTATTGAGACTGTCCGAGTCTGCGGGCTTCCTTCCTATTTAACAAAGGGGTCACTTGAGAATGTCTTTGAGACTCAAGGAAGTTAGACTGTCCAAGTCTAGAGTTTCATCTTTTGTACTATGCTTTAAGAAACAGTAGTAGACTCTACGAAAGGACTGTTCTATACAGATGATTAAGTTCTGTTCCTATACCTCTAGGAGGTCGTCGGGACAATTTGTACGAAGACCAAGAGGAGGCTAGAAGCTTTTAAGAAGCCGATAGGTCCTTGTATGAAGCCCAAGAGGAGGCTATCATTCCCGGAGGAAGAGATCATTATACGAAGCCTAAGAGGAGGCTGTGAATACTTCTAAGAAGCCGTAGGGTCCTTGTACTAAGCCCAAGAGGAGGCGGGGTTGCTTTTAGGAAGCCTGTGGGTCCTTGTACGATGCCCAAGAGGAGGCCGATGCTTTTAAGAAGCCTGTGGGTCCCCAAACCCCGAGAAATTCAAGGCAATGCTATTCACCGAGAATAGATCAAAGTCAGGAAAGTCCGAGAATTTGGAAGAAACTCAAAGATGCCATTCACGGAGAATACATTCATCTTTGGGAGTAGAGTTTCTTGACAATTCCTAAGGAGGACAGCCGAAGAGAAGACTGCATCTGGTGATCCTATTGGGGATCTAGTTGTCTATTTCTACGAATAAACGAAACGGCGTCACCTAGTTCTAGACGTAGTTTTCGGGGAAACTAGAAATATCTATACTATTATTACACAGTTGATATGAGTTTATGAAAGAAGACTTACAGTGAAACAGCCCCACAATACAGTTATATGTATATTAAAGCGGTAAATGAAAGCAATAACCACTTACTCGGTTGTAGAGCTTCAATACTGTTTGGTTAGTTGTTCAACAAAGAAAGATTGAAAAACAACAATATATTCAAAATCAAAGGAGAAAGTGTTTTGAAATAAAAAGATTTGGGGCTTACAGCTCAAGGAGAGGCCCCGGGTTTTATCAGTGAGCGCACTGTTGAATTTGTACAGAGGGACTTATACAAGTGACTGAGGCCCAAAAAGGTTTTTTGTACAAAGGGATGGGTCTTACACTCTCTCAAGAGGCCCAAAAAGTTTAAAAGAAAAAGAGTGGGGCTTATAACACGAGGGTAGGCCCAGATGACTTTTCGTTTAAAATGGCGATCGCGCCGAGGTTTTCTTTTAACGCGGAGGGACTTATACAATAAGTGAGGCCCAAAATATTTTGGTTAAAAGGGGGTTGGGTCTTACACTCTATTAGAGGCCCAAAAGTTTTGAATGGGTCTTATAGCTCAAGGAGAGGCCCAAATGTTTTATTTTTAAAAAGGCGACGATCGCGCCGTTTGTTTTTGACGGTATCGGGACTTATACAATACTGAGGCCCAAAAATGATTTGGTCAAAAAAGGATTGGGTCTTACACTCTATTAGAGGCCCAAAGTGTTTTGAAAATGATTTATGAGGGTTGAATTAATCCAAAAACCCTAATTTGTTTTCAAAAATGTATTTAATTGAATAAAAATTCAATTAAAATGATCAAAATTGTTTAATACATGGAAAACAAATTGTGATCTTGGATTAATGCTTAAAAAATTAAGTAATGACCTACAAAATAATTAGAAAGCATTAAAAGTTGCAAAATCAATGTGGAAAAAATATTTAAAATGTCAAAAACAATTAAAATATTAATTCTTTGCAAAAATATCAATTATATGAAATAAATAATATTTTTGGGATTTTTTGTTAAAATAAAATATTTTAACATTTTTGTGAATTATTAAAAAAAGAATCAACTCAAAACCATTAAAACTCAGAGAGAAATTAATTTTTGAATCAATTAAACAAAATCACAAAATTCAAATATTTGAATTATTCAAAAATGGCGCCAAGAACACACCAAGAACACGCGCGTGTTCTGGGTTTGGCTGATTTGCATTTTCCATCCAATCTCACTGAATACGTAATCATATCATGCAATCCACATATCATTATGCTCGTCTCAACCTGACGATCATGTCTATAACACTTAATTTCATTTAAATTGAACACAAAACATGAAATCATGAAGACCTCAAGAACCTTAATTTCTGCATGAAGGCTAGGATTTTTGATACACGATTCAAATAATGCAATTAATTGAGGGAAAACATTCCATGCATGATTATGAACATATGGCCAAATTATTGTGCGAGGAAATATGCATGGATTGAGAGGTGACCAAGTGTATGCTTACCTCTAGGCCGTGACAACAAGTGCAATGTGATTTTTGATTTGGAGGTGTTACAGATGAGTGGTGATGATCTGAACAGCTTCCCTACACCCTATGGAGTGTGTTTGAATGCTTAGACTTGATTGAAATTGGCTGGATCAATTCGTGGCATCTCAGTTGCAACTTAATTGAAAATTTGAGCAACCAGCTGGTGATTTTGTGGAATCAGTGTTCCAGATGTTATGTGAGTGTTTGGATGACTTCTATATGATGTATGTGGGGTGTGTGAGTGATTGGTTTGATTGGAAAAGCTCTCAAACTAAAAACCCGATAGTGACTTGCCTTAGAAGGCAAAATTGGAGTGAAAGAAGAGATTTTGAGGAAAGCATCTGTTTGATGGCTTTGGTGTACTCAAACTGATCACAATTGAGCTCTATTTATAGTAGAGTAAGTTTGTTTTGCAAGGAATAGTGAATGGCAGCTGGTAAGTAGGTTTGGCCAATGTTGTCCAATGGAAATCCAAGTCTCCTCTAGCCATTGACTAGAGGTTAGGGCACAGAGCTTTGGTCCCCTTGGTCTTGGATAAGTCTTGACTGATTTCAGATGAGAATGGCTCAGTCCATGCCACCTTGATGGTTCCATTGAATGCCTCAATCCAAATTTGGAGTCTTGTCCCTATTTTGGCCATTCTAGGTTCAACATGCTATTTCTTGTTCCATGGACTTTGGAGGCTTGGCTCAGTGATTGTCCCCTTTAGATTCAATCCTCAGATGTGTCCAAGTGGATAGGAGCATTTGAATTTGGCTGATTTTGGCAAATCGAGCAAAATTCCAAATTCTGCCTTGCCTTTGACAGATTTCAGCAAGGCAACTTGACAATGTCATATCTCATGGTGTAAGTTGAATTTGGCAATGTTCTTGGCCATTTTGGAAAGCCCTTACATGATACAACAACTGTTTGAACATGTTTGATTTTGATCTCTTCTGATTCCAAGTGAAAAATCCCTCTACATTTGTCAAAAAGTGAAGCAAAATCTGACTTAGTGAAATTTTCACTAAGTGTTGGAACAAAGTGTGATTTCTTGATTTTGATCACTCCATAACTCAAAATCCTTAATGAATTGGACTTAGGTCTAGTTTAAGTTTTTGTAGAGGGTAATGAGGGCTACAAATCCATCTTTGGATGAAAAAAATTGGCCTTGTGGTTTAGGAGTTATGGTCCTCCAAAGTTGGTGCATTAGTGATACTTTTTCCATAACTTAGAAAAATTTCTAAGTTTTATGGTTACCCCTTTTACAAGTTACCCCACTTTCTTTGATTTTTCTTGATGAATGATGATCCAAATCATACATTAACATCATTTTAGGGTTAAAAATCCATTTTGGTGAAAAATCTCAAAAAGTCAAAGTTGACTTTTGTGCACAGTTGACTTTTTATCAGATGAATTCCAAACTGTGCAATTCTTCATGAAATCATGTCCTTGAGCTAAATCAAACTTGATGGACATGTTCCAAGGGTGTCATAGGGTATATTGAGGCATGTCCTAGGGTTTAGGAGCATGTCTTGGTCAAAAGTCAAAGTTACAGTTGACTTTTTCCTTAAAACCCTAATTGTGGTGCAGATGAATTTGAGACTTGTTGCTCAAGCTTCTTGGATTAATCCATTGTTCCAAATGGATCAATATGGTATATTAGAGACCCCCAAATCATGTTTTGAGGCCTTGGTTCATGATTTGCCCAAAAAGTCAGCTTAGGGGTGAATTAGGTCAAGAAACCCTAATTCCTGATTTTTTATGTATGCATCCCCTGAGGCAAAATTGACTTGATGAATAGGTCCATGAGGTTCCATGGAGTATATTAGGTTATGTTTTGGATTTTTGGCTTGTGCCCAAATGAAATTTTCCATCTGGAGGCCATGGTCGATCAAAACCCTAATTTGGGGACACTGGCGATCTTGAGACTTGATCCACCTAGAAGGGAGCAGCCTTGTGCTTAATCCTTTAAGTGGGAGTCCTTTTGATCCTTTGTGGATATGTTAGAGGCTAGACAAGTTAAATATCATGTCATTTCCTTGATTGATCCTTTGTCTAAGGCTCTGAGAGGGCTTAAAACCCTAATTTTGATTGTGGTGAATGCTCAACAACCCTTGAGGAGATTGATGAGGCACAAAGGTACATCCATATTGTGATGATGATTGACACAATGATGAGAATCTTAGTGGTCAAAATTTGGGGTATGACACCCCCCCCTAAAGGTTTATATTGGTGATTTTTTGTACATGTCCGCAAAATCATTGACCCCTCTTGGGATAACAACAGCAAGCGGATCGCCAACGAGCTGATGCATCTTAGAGTGATATTAGATGAGGGTAGTATCGTGTGACAACTATTTTCGATAGTTTCCGCACTACAAAATGGTTTTAGTCTACTAAAAACCTCAGCTTCTCAAATAACCCAGTCGACCACACTACTTTCAACAATCGAAGTCTTATAGGCAATGTATCTGCAAAGGGAGTCTCCACTGAGTTTGATGGTAGACCGGGGACTCTTACCTGGAATTCACTCCCAGTAAGATTACCCGTATTGCCATCACCTATCTTAGGTGTATACTCAATCTTTCCACACGCGACATCGCACGCATTCCCATTAGCAGAAAAATAAACACAGATATCAATTAGGAAAAGCAGTATATATATTTGTCTTAATCATCCTAGACCTCTAGTCTTATGATCCAATACAGACAATGACTCCCCAGCAGAGTCGTCATTTCTGTGACATCTTGTTGAATTTAAAGGTATCCATCGAAGATTGTAAGAAAGAGAAAAGGGCCCCACGGTGGGCGCCATTTTTTCTGTAGCGCGATTTTTGTGGTCCTGAGTCACGATCGCTTGGGTACTACAGTTCGATTCATTTTTTATCCTGTTAAGCTGTTTAAGGAAGGGAAATGGATGTCTCCAATTAACCCTACTTGTATACTAAGTTTGAACAGCGGTCTGTTAGGTTACAGATGCGATTAAGATATGGGCCCTTCTTCGGTTTATTTTGTTAAAATCAGAATGTCTGGATCATTTGCGAGGTTTTTTGTAATGTGTTTAGATTTGATGCTTTTGGGTTGATTTGGTGGAGATACTGGATTTTAGGTTTTTGATTAGTATGCTCGCTAAGATTTTTCAATCTTATGCCTACGTATTCCCGTTTAGCGAAACAAGGAAATCAGAGCAATCGTAGTTCCTCCTATTCTATGGGAGGAAAGAGGTTGTTTTGGTGTCTTGTTCAAAGCCCAAGAGATGAAGCTAATGGTGGTTTGTATCTTGTTCAAAGCTCAAGATGTGAAGCTGAAGGGTTTTGGCTGAGAGAGAATTTGTCATCTCTGAAGAGGAGTTGTTGATGTTTGTATGTTGTGAGCAAGGCATGACTTTGACGCTAAAAGATTGATTGACTCAACCGGGGTCTTCTTTATACAAAGCCTAAGAGGAGGATATTGACCCAACAAGAGGGTGTTTTTATACGTCTTGTACGAAGCACAAGGCAGAGGCTAAAGGGGTTGACTCAACAAGAGAGTGCTAACAAGTGACTAACCCAACAAGAGAGTGCTTTAGTGTCTTGTACGAAGCCCGAGATGGAGGCTAAAAGGGAAGTGACTCAACAAGAGATTTTGTTTGACAGGTGATTGACTCAACAAGAGAGTCTTTTATACTCAATAAGAGAGTGTTTTCTATCTCGTATGAAGCCTGAGATGGAGGCTGAAAGGAGATCGACTCAACAAGAGAGTCTTTTATACTCAACAAAAGAGTGGTTTATATGTGCCTTGTATGAAGTCCAAGACGGAGGCTGAAGTGTTTGACTCAACAAGAGAGTCTTTTATACTCAACAAGAGAGTGTTTTTTATCTCGTACGAAGCCCGAGATGGAGGCTGAAAGTGTTTAACTCAACAAGAGAGTCTTTTATATTCAACAAGAGAGTGATTTCTATCTCGTACGAAGCCCGACATGCAGGCTAAAAGTGTTTGACTCAACAAGAGAGTCTTTCATACTCAACAAGAGAGTGATTTCTATCTCATACGAAGCCTGAGATTGAGGCTAAAAGTATTTGACTCAACAAGAGAGTCTTTTATACTCAACAAGAGAGTGTGAAAAAGGTAGCTCCGTTGGGGAGAATAATTGTACAAAGCCCAAGAGGAGGCTATCTTTCCGTTGAAGATCCTGGAGCGGGTCCAAGAGAGACTGGGGTTTCTTCCTATGTTAGAAAGTATCTTGAGAATGTCTTTGAGACTCAAGGGTCTTAGACTATCCAAGTCTAGAGTTTTATCTTTTGTACAATGCCCAAGAGGATGCGCGGGTCATTTAAGGGATGAGTATCAACCCTACAACGACCGGAGTTTTTGATGTTGGAAAGACTGCTCTAGCAAAGGATGAATAAGTTCTATCTTATACCTTTAAGAGGTCGTCAGGGTCCTTGTATCAATCCCAAGAGAAGGCATGAGAACTTTTAAGAAGCCGAAGGGTCCTTGTACAACGCCCAAGAGGAGGCGGGGATGCTTTTAGGAAGCCTGTGGGTCCCCAAACCAAGAGAAGTTCAAGACATGCTATTCACCGAGAATAGATCAAGCCAGGAAAGTTCCAGGATTTGGAAGAAACTCAAGAGATTCCATTCACGTAGAAAAGATCATCTCTGGGGAGTTAGAGTTTCTTTGACAATTTCTAAGGGTGACAGTCTGAAAAAGGGTTCACCGAGAATGCTGCCTTTCATGTTTCCGTATTGTTTAACCCCAAGAGGAGGGAATACTGTATCTGGTAATACTATGGGGGATCTAGTTTTGACTGTATTTAAGAGTGACCAACAGGGCTTTACCTAGTGCTAGACGTAGTTGCCAGGGAAAACTCTAAATAACTATACTAGTAATACACAGTTGATATTTGACAAGTATATAAAAGGATGTGAAAGAAGACTTACAGTGAGCAGCCCCACAATACAGTTATATATAGATGAAAGCGGATAAAGAAAGCGGGTAAACACTTACTCGGTTATAGATCTTCCATGCTGTTTTGTTAGTTGTTCAACAAAGAAAGCTTTGATAACAATATTATATTCTAAATCAAAGGAGAAAATGCTTTGAAAAGATGGTTGGGGCTTACAGCTCAAGGAGAGGCCCAAGGTTTTATCAGTGATTGCACTGCTGTTTTGAAATTGTACAGGGACTTATACAAGTGATCGAGGCCTAAAAAGGTTTTTTGTACAGAGGGATGGGTCTTACACTCTCTCAAGAGGCCCAAAGGTGTTTAAAGAAAAGGAATGAGGCTTATAACACGAGGGTAGGCCCAGATGATTTGATTTTTGAACTGGCGATTGTGCCGAGATTTTTCTTTTAACGCGGAGGGACTTATACAATGTTTGAGGCCCAAAAAGTTTTGGTTAAAAGGGGATTTGGGTCTTACACTCTATTATAGGCCCAATAATTTATTTTTGTACAAGTGGTGGGGCTTACAGCTCAAGGAGAGGCCCATGGGTTTATTTTTAAAAAGGCAATGATTGCGCCGAACTTTTTGTTGGGATCGGGACTTATACAATACACTGAGGCCCAAATCATTTTGGTTTTCAAAAAGGGTTGGGTCTTACACTCTACTAGAGGCCCAAAAGTGTTTGAAAAAGATTTGTGAGGTTGAAAATCAAAGAAACCCTAAATTTGTGTTTCCTTTAAAAATAAATATTTAAAGAAAATCAATAAAATGATAAAAATACCAAATAAGTTTGAATAAACCACTTGTGATTTTTGTTGAAGGTTTGAAAAATGAGGTTTTAATCACAAGATGAATTAAAACTCATTTGGTTTTGATTTTCAAGATAAATATTCTGTTTTAAATGTTTAAAAACAATTAAAAATGAATTTATTCACAAAAATACTAATTATATTAAATAAATAATATAAATTTGATTTTTTTGTGGGATAAAATATTTCAATATATTTGTGGTTTTTAGCAAAAAGAACCAATAAAAAATAATTAAAATTGAGGGAGTTATTAATTTTTCAAATCATTAAAAATAATATGAAAAATAGTAAAATATGAAAAAATATGAAAAAGTGCTAAAAAAGAGGATCTGCGGCGAGGGGGATTCGAACCCCAGACCTCTTGTGTACAGGGCGCGCGCCTTACCACTGGGGTGGTGATACATCCGTTGATTGAAACACAACCACAAATATAGAAGGCTTGCCTTGTTTTTGGCCTGGCCCAAGGCAAGGCAATATTTTGGTTAGAAACGTGTAGGCTATAACTTTCTCATTTCTCTATGGATGGAGACAAAATTTATATGCATCTGGGCTTGAATTTCCTAAGGAATCCAATGGTGGTGGTGGTTTTTCCAGAAAACAACTCCTCCTCAAAACCCGATAGTGGTTTTGAAATAGGCCATGTTTTGCATTTTCTGTGTTACCTCTTGGTACAAGTGTGAATTACATGATAAATTGGTGCAAACACAACACATATAACATGTATAAGAGATGCATGATCAATGAACTTCATAGCAAGGCATATTTCAGAGAGTTCAAGTTGTGATGCTTACCTCTCTTTGGAGCTTTTGGGCTATCTACCAAGTGCTTTGTTCCAGAAATGTTTTGATTCTTTGGAAACCCTCAAATGATCCCTTAGAAGCTTTTAAGATGATTGGAATCAGCTGGAAACCTCAGGAATGAAAACTGGCCCTTTCTTTCAAAAGGGGCAAAAGTGAACAAAATAGCAAGTCTCTCAAATGGTGTTCCAGCTGATGAGAACCATTTGGGACATTTCAAGGATGATATTTGGAGTGTGTTTAAGGTTTTATCTAGTTTGGAAAGTGATTGAATCAAGACATGGCTTGAAAAATGCACAAAAGTCCCATTTTGAGGTTTTGAGATGGGACTTTGAGATTTTGGTGTTACAGGTCACTTGTGAGAGTTTGGACAGCTTAGATATGACATATTGGATGTGTTTGGATCATGAGCTGTGATGGAAATGCTCTCTAACTCAAAAGCTCAGAGTTACCTTGCTAAAGAAGGTATTTTTGCCTAGAGAAAGTGATTTTGAGGAAAGCATCTGTTTGATGGCTTTGTTGTACTCAAACTGAGCACAAATGAGCTCTATTTATAGTGGAGCAAGTTTGTTTTGCAAGAAATAGTGAATGGCAACTGCTGCAGAGGTTTGGCCAATGTTGATCAATGAGGATCCAAGTCTCCTCTAGCCATTGACTAGAGGTTAGGGCACAGGCTACTGGTTCCCTTGGTCTTGGATATGTCTTGACTGAATTCAGTTGGAAATAGATCAGTCCATTCCACTTGGTGATTTCATTAAATGCTCCAAATCAAAATTGGAGTCTTGTCCCTCTTTTAGGCATTTCTAGGTTTGGCATGCTACTTTTGGTTCCAAAGACTTGGGAGGCTTATGGATTAGTGTTTGTCCCTCCTTGGTCCCCCCTTGAGGTGTTCAGATGGATAGACTTGCTTGCCCTTTACAAAATTTGAGCAATCGAGCAAAACTCTCAAATCTGCCTTGTTATGACAGTTGCAGCAAGGTATATTGCCACTGTCATAACTTCTTGCTCAAATTGAGTTTGGTGAAGTTCTTGGTCATATTGGAAAGCCCTCATATGATACAACATATGTGTGATCATAGTTTGTTTTAATACCTTTTGGATCCAAGTGAAAAATGCCCCTACATTTGGAACAAAGTGAAGGTAGATTCTGACTTAGTGAAAATTTCACTAAGTGTTGGAAAAAATGACATTTCATGTTTTCAACCATTTTGACCCAATCATAACTCAAAATCCATGATGAATTGTAATGAGGTGTAGTTGAAGCTTTTGTAGAGGGCCATGAGAGCTACAAATCCAGCTTTGAATGGGGAAAAATGGCCTTGTGGTTTAGGAGATATGATCCTCCAAAGTTGGTACCCAAGGCACTTTGTTCCATAACTTAGAAAATTTCTAAGTTTTTATGGTTACCCCTTTTACAAGTTATTCCACTTTTCGTGATTTTTCTTGATTTTTAATAAATGCATCCCCTGAGGTAAAATTGACTTGATGATTAGGTTTATGAGGCCCCTTAGAGTATTTTAGGTTATGCTTTGAAGCATTAGCTCATTCCCAGAGGAAAATTTCCATCTGGAGGCCATGGTCGACCAAACCCTAATTTAGTGACACTGGCGATCTTGAGGCTTGATCCACTTAGAATGCTGCAACCTTGTGCTTAATTCTTGTTGTGGGAGTCCTCTTGATCCATTGTAGATATTTGAGAGGTTAGACAAGTTGAATATCATGTCATTCCTTGATTGATCATTTGTCTAAGAGCTCTGAGAGAGCTTGAAACCCTAAGTTTGATTGTAGTGGATGCTCACCCATCTTTGGGGAGACTAATGAGGTATGATGGTTCATCCATATTTTGATGATGATTTGCACAATGATGGGAATCTTAGTGGTCAAAATTTGGGGTATGACAGTCCCCACAGCGACTATCTTTCCTAAGCAATGCAGAATTGCTATCTTGGACCGAACGGTATTTCTTTGTCCCTTGCAGTGGCCGAGTATCCAAACGTGTTCATTTATTAGTCTGTATGTCGTGTCAGTTTTGTAAGCATATACATACATACATCATGCATTATTGATTTACATTCATATTCATATTGCATCACTATCACTCTATTCGGTCTTATCCCCTAGTGATAGAAGTCCTCTCAATCGAGTTGTCGGTTCTTTCCTCGTCAGGAAATGTTGCGTCTGAACAATCTCTCTCCTCCAGTTTATTTCTGGGATGAAGTTGATCCTCAACCACTTTGATAACTTGAACCTCTGAAAGACCAAAAAACCTTCGACAAGTGTCACTCTTCACCATTGGAAGATGATATCCTCGCTTTCCCGGATTAAGGAAAATCCCCAAAGAAAGCCTCACAACCAAAGACTCTCAGCAACACATTGATTTGTCTCTCCAAGAGAGTCAATGTTAATGAAGTCATCAGCACCTCAAAATTGGGGTACATTTTATGGCATTTCTCCGAGAAGATCTCGAAGAAAAGTATGATGTAATATCCCCAAGCGAAAGCAGTCCCTCAAGAGACTTGTTTTCCCCAGTAAAGTTGACAAATGGCATCTCCAAACAGAGAAGTTTGTGCACCTCTACAACTCAGGCAAATGGGTTCCCCAGCAAGTCTGACATCAAAAGTTTTTTCCCACTAAATTGAATCCCCCAGGAAAATTCGGTGAGAAGTTTGAGGAAAACCGCTACGAATAGCGTCCCTTGTCAAGAAAGTTTATTGACAAAAGAAACTAAGACCAGTTCCCTGGTAGGAAACCAGGATCGAGGGGAAGTTTATTTCAGAAACTTAGACCAGTTCCTTGGTAGGAAACCAGGATCGAGGGGAAGTTTATTTCAGAAACTTAGACTAGTTCCTTGGTAGGAAACCAGGATCGAGGGGAAGTTTATTTCAAAAACTAAGACCAATTCCTTGGTAGGAAACCAGGATCGAGGGGAAGTTTATATCAGAGACTTAGACCAGTTCTCTGGTAGGAAACCAGGATCGAGGGGAAGTTTATATCAGAAACTGAGACCAGTTCCTGGGTAGGAAACCAGGATCGAGGGGAAGTTTACATTTTCTAAGCATTATTGCTTGGGAAAACAAGATGGATGTGCTTAATCCATCTTGTGCTTAATCCTTTAAGTGGGAGTCCTTTTGATCCTTTGTGGATATGTTAGAGGCTAGACAAGTTAAATATCATGTCATTTCCTTGATTGATCCTTTGTCTAAGGCTCTGAGAGGGCTTAAAACCCTAATTTTGATTGTGGTGAATGCTCAACAACCCTTGAGGAGATTGATGAGGCACAAAGGTACATCCATATTGTGATGATGATTGACACAATGATGAGAATCTTAGTGGTCAAAATTTGGGGTATGACACCCCCCCCCTAAAGGTTTATATTGGTGATTTTTTGTACATGTCCGCAAAATCATTGACCCCTCTTGGGATAACAACAGCAAGCGGATCGCCAACGAGCTGATGCATCTTAGAGTGATATTAGATGAGGGTAGTATCGTGTGACAACTATTTTCGATAGTTTCCGCACTACAAAATGGTTTTAGTCTACTAAAAACCTCAGCTTCTCAAATAACCCAGTCGACCACACTACTTTCAACAATCGAAGTCTTATAGGCAATGTATCTGCAAAGGGAGTCTCCACTGAGTTTGATGGTAGACCGGGGACTCTTACCTGGAATTCACTCCCAGTAAGATTACCCGTATTGCCATCACCTATCTTAGGTGTATACTCAATCTTTCCACACGCGACATCGCACGCATTCCCATTAGCAGAAAAATAAACACAGATATCAATTAGGAAAAGCAGTATATATATTTGTCTTAATCATCCTAGACCTCTAGTCTTATGATCCAATACAGACAATGACTCCCCAGCAGAGTCGTCATTTCTGTGACATCTTGTTGAATTTAAAGGTATCCATCGAAGATTGTAAGAAAGAGAAAAGGGCCCCACGGTGGGCGCCATTTTTTCTGTAGCGCGATTTTTGTGGTCCTGAGTCACGATCGCTTGGGTACTACAGTTCGATTCATTTTTTATCCTGTTAAGCTGTTTAAGGAAGGGAAATGGATGTCTCCAATTAACCCTACTTGTATACTAAGTTTGAACAGCGGTCTGTTAGGTTACAGATGCGATTAAGATATGGGCCCTTCTTCGGTTTATTTTGTTAAAATCAGAATGTCTGGATCATTTGCGAGGTTTTTTGTAATGTGTTTAGATTTGATGCTTTTGGGTTGATTTGGTGGAGATACTGGATTTTAGGTTTTTGATTAGTATGCTCGCTAAGATTTTTCAATCTTATGCCTACGTATTCCCGTTTAGCGAAACAAGGAAATCAGAGCAATCGTAGTTCCTCCTATTCTATGGGAGGAAAGAGGTTGTTTTGGTGTCTTGTTCAAAGCCCAAGAGATGAAGCTAATGGTGGTTTGTATCTTGTTCAAAGCTCAAGATGTGAAGCTGAAGGGTTTTGGCTGAGAGAGAATTTGTCATCTCTGAAGAGGAGTTGTTGATGTTTGTATGTTGTGAGCAAGGCATGACTTTGACGCTAAAAGATTGATTGACTCAACCGGGGTCTTCTTTATACAAAGCCTAAGAGGAGGATATTGACCCAACAAGAGGGTGTTTTTATACGTCTTGTACGAAGCACAAGGCAGAGGCTAAAGGGGTTGACTCAACAAGAGAGTGCTAACAAGTGACTGACCCAACAAGAGAGTGCTTTAGTGTCTTGTACGAAGCCCGAGATGGAGGCTAAAAGGGAAGTGACTCAACAAGAGATTTTGTTTGACAGGTGATTGACTCAACAAGAGAGTCTTTTATACTCAATAAGAGAGTGTTTTCTATCTCGTATGAAGCCTGAGATGGAGGCTGAAAGGAGATCGACTCAACAAGAGAGTCTTTTATACTCAACAAAAGAGTGGTTTATATGTGCCTTGTATGAAGTCCAAGACGGAGGCTGAAGTGTTTGACTCAACAAGAGAGTCTTTTATACTCAACAAGAGAGTGTTTTTTATCTCGTACGAAGCCCGAGATGGAGGCTGAAAGTGTTTAACTCAACAAGAGAGTCTTTTATATTCAACAAGAGAGTGATTTCTATCTCGTACGAAGCCCGACATGCAGGCTAAAAGTGTTTGACTCAACAAGAGAGTCTTTCATACTCAACAAGAGAGTGATTTCTATCTCATACGAAGCCTGAGATTGAGGCTAAAAGTATTTGACTCAACAAGAGAGTCTTTTATACTCAACAAGAGAGTGTGAAAAAGGTAGCTCCGTTGGGGAGAATAATTGTACAAAGCCCAAGAGGAGGCTATCTTTCCGTTGAAGATCCTGGAGCGGGTCCAAGAGAGACTGGGGTTTCTTCCTATGTTAGAAAGTATCTTGAGAATGTCTTTGAGACTCAAGGGTCTTAGACTATCCAAGTCTAGAGTTTTATCTTTTGTACAATGCCCAAGAGGATGCGCGGGTCATTTAAGGGATGAGTATCAACCCTACAACGACCGGAGTTTTTGATGTTGGAAAGACTGCTCTAGCAAAGGATGAATAAGTTCTATCTTATACCTTTAAGAGGTCGTCAGGGTCCTTGTATCAATCCCAAGAGAAGGCATGAGAACTTTTAAGAAGCCGAAGGGTCCTTGTACAACGCCCAAGAGGAGGCGGGGATGCTTTTAGGAAGCCTGTGGGTCCCCAAACCAAGAGAAGTTCAAGACATGCTATTCACCGAGAATAGATCAAGCCAGGAAAGTTCCAGGATTTGGAAGAAACTCAAGAGATTCCATTCACGTAGAAAAGATCATCTCTGGGGAGTTAGAGTTTCTTTGACAATTTCTAAGGGTGACAGTCTGAAAAAGGGTTCACCGAGAATGCTGCCTTTCATGTTTCCGTATTGTTTAACCCCAAGAGGAGGGAATACTGTATCTGGTAATACTATGGGGGATCTAGTTTTGACTGTATTTAAGAGTGACCAACAGGGCTTTACCTAGTGCTAGACGTAGTTGCCAGGGAAAACTCTAAATAACTATACTAGTAATACACAGTTGATATTTGACAAGTATATAAAAGGATGTGAAAGAAGACTTACAGTGAGCAGCCCCACAATACAGTTATATATAGATGAAAGCGGATAAAGAAAGCGGGTAAACACTTACTCGGTTATAGATCTTCCATGCTGTTTTGTTAGTTGTTCAACAAAGAAAGCTTTGATAACAATATTATATTCTAAATCAAAGGAGAAAATGCTTTGAAAAGATGGTTGGGGCTTACAGCTCAAGGAGAGGCCCAAGGTTTTATCAGTGATTGCACTGCTGTTTTGAAATTGTACAGGGACTTATACAAGTGATCGAGGCCTAAAAAGGTTTTTTGTACAGAGGGATGGGTCTTACACTCTCTCAAGAGGCCCAAAGGTGTTTAAAGAAAAGGAATGAGGCTTATAACACGAGGGTAGGCCCAGATGATTTGATTTTTGAACTGGCGATTGTGCCGAGATTTTTCTTTTAACGCGGAGGGACTTATACAATGTTTGAGGCCCAAAAAGTTTTGGTTAAAAGGGGATTTGGGTCTTACACTCTATTATAGGCCCAATAATTTATTTTTGTACAAGTGGTGGGGCTTACAGCTCAAGGAGAGGCCCATGGGTTTATTTTTAAAAAGGCAATGATTGCGCCGAACTTTTTGTTGGGATCGGGACTTATACAATACACTGAGGCCCAAATCATTTTGGTTTTCAAAAAGGGTTGGGTCTTACACTCTACTAGAGGCCCAAAAGTGTTTGAAAAAGATTTGTGAGGTTGAAAATCAAAGAAACCCTAAATTTGTGTTTCCTTTAAAAATAAATATTTAAAGAAAATCAATAAAATGATAAAAATACCAAATAAGTTTGAATAAACCACTTGTGATTTTTGTTGAAGGTTTGAAAAATGAGGTTTTAATCACAAGATGAATTAAAACTCATTTGGTTTTGATTTTCAAGATAAATATTCTGTTTTAAATGTTTAAAAACAATTAAAAATGAATTTATTCACAAAAATACTAATTATATTAAATAAATAATATAAATTTGATTTTTTTGTGGGATAAAATATTTCAATATATTTGTGGTTTTTAGCAAAAAGAACCAATAAAAAATAATTAAAATTGAGGGAGTTATTAATTTTTCAAATCATTAAAAATAATATGAAAAATAGTAAAATATGAAAAAATATGAAAAAGTGCTAAAAAAGAGGATCTGCGGCGAGGGGGATTCGAACCCCAGACCTCTTGTGTACAGGGCGCGCGCCTTACCACTGGGGTGGTGATACATCCGTTGATTGAAACACAACCACAAATATAGAAGGCTTGCCTTGTTTTTGGCCTGGCCCAAGGCAAGGCAATATTTTGGTTAGAAACGTGTAGGCTATAACTTTCTCATTTCTCTATGGATGGAGACAAAATTTATATGCATCTGGGCTTGAATTTCCTAAGGAATCCAATGGTGGTGGTGGTTTTTCCAGAAAACAACTCCTCCTCAAAACCCGATAGTGGTTTTGAAATAGGCCATGTTTTGCATTTTCTGTGTTACCTCTTGGTACAAGTGTGAATTACATGATAAATTGGTGCAAACACAACACATATAACATGTATAAGAGATGCATGATCAATGAACTTCATAGCAAGGCATATTTCAGAGAGTTCAAGTTGTGATGCTTACCTCTCTTTGGAGCTTTTGGGCTATCTACCAAGTGCTTTGTTCCAGAAATGTTTTGATTCTTTGGAAACCCTCAAATGATCCCTTAGAAGCTTTTAAGATGATTGGAATCAGCTGGAAACCTCAGGAATGAAAACTGGCCCTTTCTTTCAAAAGGGGCAAAAGTGAACAAAATAGCAAGTCTCTCAAATGGTGTTCCAGCTGATGAGAACCATTTGGGACATTTCAAGGATGATATTTGGAGTGTGTTTAAGGTTTTATCTAGTTTGGAAAGTGATTGAATCAAGACATGGCTTGAAAAATGCACAAAAGTCCCATTTTGAGGTTTTGAGATGGGACTTTGAGATTTTGGTGTTACAGGTCACTTGTGAGAGTTTGGACAGCTTAGATATGACATATTGGATGTGTTTGGATCATGAGCTGTGATGGAAATGCTCTCTAACTCAAAAGCTCAGAGTTACCTTGCTAAAGAAGGTATTTTTGCCTAGAGAAAGTGATTTTGAGGAAAGCATCTGTTTGATGGCTTTGTTGTACTCAAACTGAGCACAAATGAGCTCTATTTATAGTGGAGCAAGTTTGTTTTGCAAGAAATAGTGAATGGCAACTGCTGCAGAGGTTTGGCCAATGTTGATCAATGAGGATCCAAGTCTCCTCTAGCCATTGACTAGAGGTTAGGGCACAGGCTACTGGTTCCCTTGGTCTTGGATATGTCTTGACTGAATTCAGTTGGAAATAGATCAGTCCATTCCACTTGGTGATTTCATTAAATGCTCCAAATCAAAATTGGAGTCTTGTCCCTCTTTTAGGCATTTCTAGGTTTGGCATGCTACTTTTGGTTCCAAAGACTTGGGAGGCTTATGGATTAGTGTTTGTCCCTCCTTGGTCCCCCCTTGAGGTGTTCAGATGGATAGACTTGCTTGCCCTTTACAAAATTTGAGCAATCGAGCAAAACTCTCAAATCTGCCTTGTTATGACAGTTGCAGCAAGGTATATTGCCACTGTCATAACTTCTTGCTCAAATTGAGTTTGGTGAAGTTCTTGGTCATATTGGAAAGCCCTCATATGATACAACATATGTGTGATCATAGTTTGTTTTAATACCTTTTGGATCCAAGTGAAAAATGCCCCTACATTTGGAACAAAGTGAAGGTAGATTCTGACTTAGTGAAAATTTCACTAAGTGTTGGAAAAAATGACATTTCATGTTTTCAACCATTTTGACCCAATCATAACTCAAAATCCATGATGAATTGTAATGAGGTGTAGTTGAAGCTTTTGTAGAGGGCCATGAGAGCTACAAATCCAGCTTTGAATGGGGAAAAATGGCCTTGTGGTTTAGGAGATATGATCCTCCAAAGTTGGTACCCAAGGCACTTTGTTCCATAACTTAGAAAATTTCTAAGTTTTTATGGTTACCCCTTTTACAAGTTATTCCACTTTTCGTGATTTTTCTTGATTTTTAATAAATGCATCCCCTGAGGTAAAATTGACTTGATGATTAGGTTTATGAGGCCCCTTAGAGTATTTTAGGTTATGCTTTGAAGCATTAGCTCATTCCCAGAGGAAAATTTCCATCTGGAGGCCATGGTCGACCAAACCCTAATTTAGTGACACTGGCGATCTTGAGGCTTGATCCACTTAGAATGCTGCAACCTTGTGCTTAATTCTTGTTGTGGGAGTCCTCTTGATCCATTGTAGATATTTGAGAGGTTAGACAAGTTGAATATCATGTCATTCCTTGATTGATCATTTGTCTAAGAGCTCTGAGAGAGCTTGAAACCCTAAGTTTGATTGTAGTGGATGCTCACCCATCTTTGGGGAGACTAATGAGGTATGATGGTTCATCCATATTTTGATGATGATTTGCACAATGATGGGAATCTTAGTGGTCAAAATTTGGGGTATGACAGTCCCCACAGCGACTATCTTTCCTAAGCAATGCAGAATTGCTATCTTGGACCGAACGGTATTTCTTTGTCCCTTGCAGTGGCCGAGTATCCAAACGTGTTCATTTATTAGTCTGTATGTCGTGTCAGTTTTGTAAGCATATACATACATACATCATGCATTATTGATTTACATTCATATTCATATTGCATCACTATCACTCTATTCGGTCTTATCCCCTAGTGATAGAAGTCCTCTCAATCGAGTTGTCGGTTCTTTCCTCGTCAGGAAATGTTGCGTCTGAACAATCTCTCTCCTCCAGTTTATTTCTGGGATGAAGTTGATCCTCAACCACTTTGATAACTTGAACCTCTGAAAGACCAAAAAACCTTCGACAAGTGTCACTCTTCACCATTGAAGATGATATCCTCGCTTTCCCGGATTAAGGAAAATCCCCAAAGAAAGCCTCACAACCAAAGACTCTCAGCAACACATTGATTTGTCTCTCCAAGAGAGTCAATGTTAATGAAGTCATCAGCACCTCAAAATTGGGGTACATTTTATGGCATTTCTCCGAGAAGATCTCGAAGAAAAGTATGATGTAATATCCCCAAGCGAAAGCAGTCCCTCAAGAGACTTGTTTTCCCCAGTAAAGTTGACAAATGGCATCTCCAAACAGAGAAGTTTGTGCACCTCTACAACTCAGGCGAATGGGTTCCCCAGCAAGTCTGACATCAAAAGTTTTTTCCCACTAAATTGAATCCCCCAGGAAAATTCGGTGAGAAGTTTGAGGAAAACCGCTACGAATAGCGTCCCTTGTCAAGAAAGTTTATTGACAAAAGAAACTAAGACCAGTTCCCTGGTAGGAAACCAGGATCGAGGGGAAGTTTATTTCAGAAACTTAGACCAGTTCCTTGGTAGGAAACCAGGATCGAGGGGAAGTTTATTTCAGAAACTTAGACTAGTTCCTTGGTAGGAAACCAGGATCGAGGGGAAGTTTATTTCAAAAACTAAGACCAATTCCTTGGTAGGAAACCAGGATCGAGGGGAAGTTTATATCAGAGACTTAGACCAGTTCTCTGGTAGGAAACCAGGATCGAGGGGAAGTTTATATCAGAAACTGAGACCAGTTCCTGGGTAGGAAACCAGGATCGAGGGGAAGTTTACATTTTCTAGGCATTATTGCTTGGGAAAACAAGATGGATGAGCAAACTGCCATTCATAACCACAATCAAAATTTTGCGCATTCCGATATTTAATCAACTTGCACCCCAAATGCCCGAATACCTTCGCCATTCACCCCTTCGGGTCCAAGAAGATTAAATAAGGGCATCTATCATACCCCAAATTTTGACCACTAAGATTTCCCATCATTGGGTAAATCATCATCACAATATGGATGAACTATCATGCCTCATCAGTCTCCCCAAAGAGGGGTGAGCATTCACCACAAACAAGAATTAGGGTTTCAAGCACTTTCTGAGCACTTAGACAAAGGATCAATCTAGAATTGACATGATCTTCAACTTGTATAACTTCTCAAACATCCATAAAGGATCAATAGGACTCCCACGTCAAGAATCAAGCACAAAGTTGCAACATTCCAAGTGGATTAAGCCTCAAGATCGCCAGTGTCACCAAATTAGGGTTTTGGTCGACCAGGGCCTCCAGATGGGAATTTTCCTCTGGGCATGAGCCAATGCTTCAAATCATAACCTAAGATACTCCAAGGGACCTCATGAGCCCAATCATCAAGTCAATTTAGCCTCCGGGGATGCATTTATCAAAAATTAGGAATTAGGGTTTCTTGACCTAATTCACCCCTAAGTTGACTTTTGGGGCAAAACATGAACCAAGACCTCAAGGTATGATTTGAGGGTCTCCAATACACCATATTGATCCAATTGCAACAAGGGATTGATCCAAGAAGCTTGATTCACAAGTTTCAATTTCATCTGGACCACAATTAGGGTTTTGAAGAAAAAGTCAACTGTACCTTTGACTTTTGACCCAGACATGCTCTCAAACCTTGGGACATGATTCAATACACCCTATATCACCTATGGAATCCATCTATTAAGTTTTATTTAGGTCAAGGACTTGATTTCATAGAGGATCACACAGTTTAGATTTCACTTACTGAAAAAGTCAACTGTACAAAAGTCAAAGTTTGACTTTTTTATTATTTGGTCAACCAAGGTTCCTTAACCCTAAAATGATGTTAATGTGTGATTGGAATCATCATTCATCAAGAAAAATCAAAGAAAGTGAGTTAACTTGTAAAAGGGGTAACCATAAAAAAACTTAGAAATTTTCTAAGTTATTCACCAAAACTTGTGAGTTTTTTTCACATCGTTGCAAGGGAAATCAACTATAACTGTAAACATCAATGTTGTTGCAAATGTTGCTAAGAATTAAAAGAACTTATTGGCATGAAGCAAATCAACTTGAGCCAAGAGTTATGGCTGCTGCAACACACCATGGCAAGGCTGTCATGGAAAAATCAGTTTGTAGGATTTCTTGTTTTACACGATTTTGAGCCAAAGGCCAAAGATCACTATGCCAAATTCATCAAATTTGATCACAATGCATCTGATCCAACCAACAAACTTGGACTGAAATGCCAAATGACTGTCCTTGAGAATTGATGATTTTTTAGCACATATGCCTTGAATTCAAAGGCATTTATGTGAAATAGTGGACTTTCAAGATTCTCACTCTCCTCAGTCAAGTTCTCTGATTAAAAAACAATTATAATGACTGAAGAATGTGGAATCAGTCAATACATAGCTGAGCTATTTGGGGCAGCTGTTACACCTAGTGCAAGAGGCATTTATGCCAAGCCAAGACCATTGAACCATGGCCTTATCCTCTGAGCTTCAAGAGAACCACTTCAACACAACTCCTCTACTATAAATAGAGGTCCTAACTGATCATTCAAATCACACCAAAGAAGCTTACAACATTGCTTTCTCTCATTTCCTTCTTAAACTGCAAATTTCATTGTTCTTGAGAAAGCACTATCGGGTTTTGAGTTGGAGACCAATGCAACTCAAACCAATGATTCACACACATCACGTATAACATATTGGAGGTGTCTGAACACTCACCTCCCATCTGTAACATCAAAATCACCAAATGGTCATCCAATTGCACAAAACTCATGACTTGCTGCAGAAGGAATCAGGTTGATCAATCCAGAGGTTTTCCTATCAACCTAAGCATTCAAACACAACCATTGAGGTATAAGAAAGCTATCCAAATCGTTGGAACTCATCTGTTACACCTCCAAACTAGAATTCGATTCTCACTTACAGAGGTAAAACTTGAGCTCTCAAACTCAATGAATCATGCATCATAAACATGTTTTCTTGTTATCATTGTGTTTCAGGATGTTTGTAGATCATTTACCCTCAATCAATTATTGCTTATAATTTGTGTATAGGATTTCATTGAGTTTATGCCAATTTTAGGGTTCTTCAGGTTTTATCATGACATGACCTGATTTAATTAATTTCAATAAAATTTGGTACTGCCATTGTGTTCCTCATCTGAAAACGCATGATTTTCATATTTGGATCGTGTGAAATGGTTGAGAGATGAATAAGATATAGACCTTCACGTATCTGAGCTTGAGGTTGAAGATGGCCATGGCGCCATGCTTCAGAAACTGAACCAAGTTCTCTATATATTTTTCATTTGCCATAAGTTTAATGAATTGGCATTGCGCCCCAGTGGTTGATCAGCTGGTTTGTGTGTATTGAGTGAGTAGAAGGTCTGGGGTTCGAATCCCCCTCGCCCCATACCTCTTTTTTATCACTTTTTTCACCTTTTATTATTTTTCATATTATTTTTTTAATGATTTGGAAAATTAATAACTCTCTCAATTTTAATTATTTTTTTATTGGTTCTTTTTGCAAAAAATCACAAAAATGTTAAAGTACTTTATTCCACAAAAAAATCATATTTATATTATTTATTTAATATAGTTGGTATTTTTGTAAATAAATTCATTTTTAATTGGTTTTTTTTAACATTTTTAAAGTGAATTTTTATCTTGGAAATCAAAACCAAATGAGTTTTAATTCATCTTATGATTAAAATTTTCCAAATCTTAACCAAAAATCACAAGTTGTTTATTCAAGCTTATTTGGTATTTTATCATTATTTATTGATTTTCTTTAAGAATTTACTTTTAAAAATGATGAAATTAGGGTTTCTTTGATTTTCACCCTCACAAATCTTTTTCAAACATTCATGGCCTCTAATAGAGTGTAAGACCCAATCCCCTTTAACCAAAACCATTTTGGGCATCAGATATTGTATAAGTCCCGACACGATAAAAATTCTCGACGCGATCTCCAGTTTAAAATCACTTGGGCCTCTCCTTGAGTTGTAAGCCCCATCACTTGTACAAAAACACTTTTGGGCCTCTAATATAGTGTAAAACCCATTCTTTGTAAATAAGATACCTTGCTGGGCCTCAGACACTGTATAAGACCCACTGTGTTTTCAAAAACCTCTGCGCAATCGCCATTTTCAAACAAACAATTCTGGCCTACCCTCGTGTTGTAAGTCCCGTCTTTTTTTTCTTCAAAATAATCTTTGGGCCTCTAATAGAGTGTAAGACCCAAACCCATTGTACAGAAAACCTTTTGGGCCTCAGACGTTGTATAAGCCCCAGTACAATCTTTTCAAAACAATTTCCCTTTTGATTTAGATTCAAGTATATAGTTGTTATCAAAACTTTCTTTAATTTCTTTGAACAACTAACAAAACAGCATGGAAGCTTGCTCACCTGTAAGTTTTTATCCGCTTTCATTTACTCGCTTTAATATATATAACTGTATTGTGGGAAGCTGCGCATGGTTAGTCTTCTTTCATTCTTTTAAATACATGTCAAATATATATAACTGTATTGTGGGAAGTTGCACATGGTTAGTCTTCTTTCATACTCCTTTAAATACTTGTCATATATCAACTGTATATATACCAGTATAGTTATTTAGAGTTTTCCTCCGCAACTAGGTCTAGAACTAGGTAAAGCCATGTTGGTCACTCTTAAATACAAACAAAACTAGATCCCCATAGGATTTCCAGATACCGTCTTCCCTTCTCTTGGGGTTAATCAATATGGAACATAGAGAAAGGCAGTATTCTCGGTGAACCTTTTCTCAGACTGTCACCCTTAGAAATTGTCAAAGAAATTCTACTCCCGGGAGTTGATCTATTCTCCGTGGATAACATCTCTTGAGTTTCTTCCAAATACTCGAACTTTCCTGGAATGATCTCTTCTCTGTGAATTGCATTTCTTGAACTTCTCTTTGTTTGGGGACCCACAGGCTTCCTAAAAGCATCCCCGCCTCCTCTTGGGCTTTGTACAAGGACCCGTTGGCTTCTTAAAAGTTCTCATGCCTTCTCTTGGGCTTCATACAAGGACCCTCACAGCCTCTTAGAGGTATAGGACAGAACTTAGTCATCCTTTGCTAGAGCTGTCTTTCTAAAAAGAGTCACCAAAAAACCCTCAGACCAATTTTAGGGTTGATACTCATCCCTTAAACGAGTCAACCTCCTCTCGGGCATTGTACAAAGATAGACCATACTAATAGACTTGGATAGTCTAAATCTCCTTGAGTCTCAAAGACATTCTCAAGTTCCCTACAAACATAGGAGAAACCCCAGATTTTGGATTAATCCCCAACAAGAGTTAAAACTTGTGGATTCTATAACCCCGTCTCTCTCCTAAAATCCCCCAGCCAAGGTCAGTCTATCACTAGTATAACCCTATCTCAAATCAGAACCTCAAGGCATCTGATCTATCAACTCTTCTGTATTCCCCTACAAGAGTTGATTCCCCACTTAGACCTGCCTCAGGATCTCAACAATTCCCAGCAAAAGATAGCCTCCTCTTAGGCTTTGTATAATGATCATTTCCTCAAGAAAGTCAGCCTTCTCTTGGGCTTTGTACAATGATTCTCCCCAACGGAGCTAACCGTTCCAGACTTTCTTGTTGACTCAACCACTTTTTGTCATACCCCAAATTTTGACCACTAAGATTCCCCATCATTGTCCAAATCATCATCATAATATGGATGTACCATCATGCCTCATTAGGCTCCCCAAAGATGGGTGAGCACTCACTACAAACAAAATTTAGGGTTTCAAGCCCTCTTTGAGCATTAGACAATAGATCAATCTAGAAATGTCATGATCTTCAACTTGTCTAACCTCTCAAACCTCTACAATGGATCAAAAGGACTCACACTTCAAGGATTAAGCACAAGGCTGCTCCATTCTAAGTGGATTAAGCCTCAAGATCGCCAGTGTCACCAAATTAGGGTTTGGTCGACCAGGGCCTCCAGATGGAATTTTTCCTCTAGGCATGAGCCAATGATTCAAATCATATTCTAATATGCTCCATGGAACCTCATGTACCCAGTCATCAAGTCAATTTTGACCTCGGGGGATGCATTCATCAAAAATCAGGAATTAGGGTTTCTTGACCTAATTCACCCCTAAGCTGACTTTTGGGAAAAAACATGAGCCAAGACCTCAAGAAAGGATTTTAGGGTCTCTAATACACCATATTGATCCATTTTCAACAATGGATTGATCCAAGAAGCTTGAGCAACAAGTTTCAATTTCATCTGAACCACGGTTAGGGTTTCGCGGGAAAAGGCAACTGTAGCTTTGACTTTTGACCAGGACATGCTCCCAAACCCTAAGACATGATTCAATACACCCTATAACACCTATGAAATCAATACATCAAGTTTTATTTAGGTCAAGGACTTAATTTCGTAGAAGATCGCACAGTTTGGAATTCATCTGATAAAAAGTCAACTGTGCACAAAAGTCAAACTTTGACTTTTTGAGATTTTTCACAATTATGGTTTTTTAACCCTAAAATGATGTTAATGTGTGATTTGAATCATCATTCATCAAGAAAAATCATGAAAAGTGGGATAACTTGTAAAAGGGGTAACCATAAAAAACTTAGAAATTTTTCTAAGTTATGGAACAAAGTGGCTAGGGTACCAACTTTGGAGGATCATAACTCCTAAACCACAAGGCCATTTTTTCCCATCCAAAGCTGGATTTGTAGCCCTCATGGCCCTCTACAAAAGCTTCAACTACACCTCATTCCAATTCATCATGGATTTTGAGTTATGGAATGATCAAAATGGCTGAAAACATGAAATGTCACTTTTTCTAACACTTAGTGAAATTTTCACTAAGTCGGAATCTGTCTTACTTTTTACAAAATGTAGGGGAATTTTTCACTTGGATCCAAAAAGTATCAAAACCAATTATGATCAAACAGTTGTTGTTTCATATGAGGGCTTTCCAAAATGGCCAAGAACATCACCAAGCTCAACTTGAGTCATGAGATATGACAATGGCAATATGCCTTGCTGAAAACTGCCAAGGCTAGGTAAAATTTTGTACTTTTGCTCGATTTGGAAAAATCAGATAATTCCAAGCCTTGTCATCACTTTGGACACATCTGAGGATCAAATCTAAAGGGGACAAACACTGATCCAAGCCTCCAAAGTCTTTGGAACAAGAAGTAGCATGCCAAACCTAGAAATCCCTAAAAGAGGGACAAGACTCCAATTTTGGATTGGAACATTTAATAGATTCTTAGAGGTGGCATGGACTGACACATTGGCAACTGAATTCAGTCAAGAATGATCCAACAACTAGGGAACCAAAGGCCTGTGCTCTAACCTCTAGTCAATGGCTAGAGGAGACTTGGCTTCCCATTGATCAACATTGGCCAAACCTCTGTTGTGGTTGTCATTCACTATTGATCCCAAAAAAAACTTGCTCTACTATAAATAGAGCTCATTTGTGCTCTGTTTGAGTACACCAAAGACATCAAACAGATGCTTTCCTCAAAATCCCTCTCTTTAGGCCAAAATGCCTTCTTTAGCAAGGTAACTCTGATTTTTTCAGTTAGAGAGCATTTCCATCACAGCTCATAATCCTAACACCTCCAATATATCATATCTAAGCTATTCAAACTCTCACAAATGACCTGTAGTCCTTAAATCACAAAGTCACCTCTCAAAACCTCAAAATGGTACTTTTGTGCATTTTACAAGCCATGCCTTGATTCATTCACTTTTCGAACCAGATAAAACCTCAAACACACTCCAAATATCATCCTTGAACTGTCCCAAATGGTTCCCCCCATATGGTACACCATTTAAGGGAGTTGCTATTTTGGCCATTTTGACCCCTTTTGCAAGAAAAGGCCAGTTTGTGGTTTTGCAGGTTCCAGCTGATTCCATTCATCCTAAAAGCTTCTAAGGGATCATCTGAGGGTGTTCAAAGCATCAAACCATTTCTGGAACAAGAAACTTGGCAGATTGCAGAAAAACTCCAAAAGCTCAAAAGAGAGGTAAGCATCATGACTTGAACTTTCCAAAATATGCATTGCTTTGAAGTCCACTGATCATGCACATCTCATACATGTTATATATGTTGTGTTTGAACCAATTCATCATGTAATTCATGCCTGTACGAAAGTGTAGCATAGAAAATGCAATTATAGGCCTATTTCAAAACCACAATTGGATTTTGAGGAGGGAGCATGATCTGAAAAAAAATACCACCACCATTGGATTCCTTGTGAATTTCTTGTGAAATTCTAGGCCAGATGCATATAAATTTTGTCCCCAACCATGGAGAAATGAGAAAGTTATGGACCTTCCCGTTTCTTGCCAAAACTTGTCTTGCCTTGCCTTGGCCAGGCCTAGAAAACAAGGCAAGCCTTGTGTATTTGTTGTTTTGTTTCAATCAACGGATGTATCACCACCCCAGTGGTAAGCCGCGCGCCCTATAACCTTGAGGTTGTGGGTTCAAACCCAACCCATGCCATTTTGTGTTTTCTCACATTTTTGCTATTTTTTCCAATATTTTCATGTTTTGTTAATTAATTGGAAAATTAATAACTCCCTCAATTTTAATTATTTTTTATTGGTTCTTTTTGCAAAAAATCACAAAAATGTTGAAATATTTTATTCCCCCTAAAAAATAGATTTATATTATTTATTAAATATAATTAGTATTTTTGTGAATAAATGTCTTTTATTTGTTTTTAAACTCTTTTAAAAATAAATGTCCATTTTTGAAAATCAAAACCAAGTAGGTTTTAATTCATCTTGTGATTAAAGCCTCATTTTTCAAACCTAAAATCAAAATCACAAGTTGTTTATTCAAACTTATTTGGAATTTTTATCATTTGTATTAATTTTCTTTGAATAAATTATATTAAAAAATGATAAAATTAGGGTTTTATTGATTTTCTCCCTAACAAACTTTTCCAAACACTCATGGGCCTCTAATAGAGTGTAAGACCCAATCCTTTGTAAATACAAACCTATTTTGGGCCTCAAATGCTGTATAAGTTCCGTTGTATTTCAAAAGTTCGGCGCGATCATCACCCGTTTAAAACAAACCATTTGGGCCTCTCCTCGAGCTATAAGACCCATTCAAAATCATTTTTGGGCCTCTAATAGAGTGTAAGACCCAATACCCATTTAACCAAAACAATCTTTGGGCCTCAAATATTGTATAAGTCCCACTGCGTTAAAAGAAAAGCTCGGCGCAATCGCCAGTTGAAAAGAATCATCTGGGCCTACCCTCGTGTTATAAGCCCCATTCCTTTTTTTTTCTTTCAATCATTTTGGGCCTCTTGAGAGAGTGTAAGACCCATCCCCTTGTACAGAAAACCTTTCTTGGGCCTCAGTCACTTGTATAAGTCCCTGTATAATTTCAAACAACAGTGCAATCACTGATAAAACCCTGGGCCTCTCCTTGAGCTGTACGCCCCAATTTTCCTTTCAAAAACACTTTCTCCTTTGATTTTGAATATAATATTGTTATCAAAGCTTTCTTTGTTGAACAAAATAACCAAACAGCATGGAAGCTCTACAACCGAGTAAGTGTTTACCCGCTTTCATTTATCACTTTCATATGTATATAACTGTATTGTGGGGCTGTTTCACTGTAAGTCTTCTTTCATAAATGCATATCGATTGTATAATAATAGTATAGATATTTAGAGTTTTTCGACAACTACGTCTAGAACTAGACAAAACATATTCTCCCTACATCCGACTTTATACCGGATATTTCAACATAACCTAAACCATGAGAATTTTCTTTCACAACAATTGTAGATAACTAGATCTAAGAAATCTCCCCCTTTAACAGTTCATATACAGAAGGCCAATGTTCCAAGTGAAACCCCTTCTGGAACTGTTCATCAGCCTCCTCTTGGGCTTAGTGCAAGGACCCACAGGCTTCCTAAAAGCATCCCTGTCTCCTCTTGGGCATTGTACAAGGACCCGTCGGCTTCTTAGAAGTTTTCACAGCCTCCTCTTAGGCTTCGTATAATGATTTTTCCTCCGGGAAGATAGCCTCCTCTTGGGCTTCGTACAAATTGTCCCTCGGCTTTTTAAAAGTTTTCTTGCCTCCTCTTGGGCTTTGTACAAATTGTCCCAACGACCTCCTAGAGGTATAGGAACAGAAATTAGTCATCTTGATAGAACAGTCTTTCAGAGAGTCTAGATCTTAATACTATTGTTTCTTAAGCATAGTACAGAAGATAAAATCCGTAGACTCGGACAGTCTAAAGCTCCTTTGGATTCCCCGTTTCCTTAGAGAATAGGAAATAATCCTGATCCTCAGATCAAATCCATGAGTACAACATTACCCATATAATAACTGATTTTCTCTTTTAACCAACATGCTGGACCTATCACTCAACTGAAACAGTTACCCTAGCCTTCTATTGGGCTTTGTATAAATGATTCTCCCAAGCGGAGCAAACCTTTTAGCCTCCATCTCGGGCTTCGTACGAGATACAAAATCACTCTCTTATTGAGTATAAAAAGACTCTCTTGTTGAGTCGATCCCCTTTTAGTCTCCATCTCAGGCTTCGTACGAGATACCAAAACACTCTCTTGTTGAGTATAAAAGACTCTCTTGTTGAGTCAAACAACCTTTAGTTTCCGTCTTGGGCTGCGTACAAGACACACAAAAAGACTCTCTCGTTGAGTCAAACCCTTTTAGCCTCTCTCTCGGGCTTCGTAAGAGACATATACAAACACCCTCTTGTTGGGCCAATAGCCTCCTCTTAGGCTTTGTATAAGAAAACCCCGGTTGAGTCAATCAACCTTTTAGCATCAAAGTTATGCCTCGTTCATAGTATACAAACATCAACAACTCCTTTCCCCTTCATCTATTGGCTGTAAGCGGCAAGCCTCTGGATTATTTACATCCACGCCACTGTCCCTCTTTTAGCATGAGAAATTCCTAAGGAAAGATGGCATTGCTCTAAACTGAGTTAAAGTCTTCTCCTTCAAGTTAAAAATCCCCTATAAAGGAAATTATGGCATTGCTGGATTCACATATCCCAGATAAAGTAATTCTCCTTTATAACCAGTCACGCCATAGTTGTGACAAACAGACCAAATACCCCTCTTTAGAGATGACAAATTCTCTCTAAAGTCAAAACCCTTTAGCTTCATATCTTGGGCTTCGAACAAGATACAAATAGACCCTTCAGCTTCACATCTTGGGCTTTGAACAAGATACAAACCACCTTTAGCTTCATGTCTTGTGTAACGCCCCAGTCAGTTTAGTTAGTTTTGTCAGTTTTGTCGTTTTATTTAATTGAGTCGTTTTGAGTTTTTTATTATTATATTATTTTATTTCTGACTTTTATGTGTAAATGTGTTATTTTTCATCGTGAATATATTTTGTCGCGTTGTGGGAACGTTTGCGAGATATTTGAGTGTAGGGGTATTTTGGTCATTTTTCTTTAGTTTGATTAAGTTAAAAATATAATAGAATAGAAAGAGAGAAAATAGAAAGGAAAGAAAAAGAGAAGAATAAAAGTAGAGAGAAAGAAGAAGAGGAGAAAAAGAGAGGAAAAACTTGAGAAGGAAGAAATCAATCTCCCGACTTTATCAAACGCGATTAAATCGGGTAAGGGTGCGAAACTCGATTATACTATGTTTGTGTATGATTATGTATGTGTGTGTTTGGATGATTCTCTTGTTTTCCATGTTTTTCACTTCTAGGTTGAAAATGATAAAATGATAGAAATCGAGGTTTTAGCGGTTAGAAATCGATGTAAATGTGGTAGAATACTTGTTGCCATGATTGGGTTATATTCTGATTGTTATATTTTGATTAGAAAGAGATTTTGGTGGAAAATATGGGTTTTGGATTTTCAAACAGCGCTGCAGAATTCTGAGTTTTTGCAGGTTCGCTTAGCTAACCTGGAGCGAAGGTGGTAGCAAATGAAGTTTTTGCGGGTTCGCCTGGCGAACCAGTTAGCGAAGGTTCGCTAAGTTGTTCGCCTAGCGAACTTTGTGTGTTTTTGGTTCTGGTTGGTTCTGCCTTGGTTCGCTAAGTTGTTCGCCTAGCGAACTTTGTGTCTGTTTTTAGCTGATAATGGGTTCGCTGGACATTCGCCTAGCGAAGGTGGTAGCGAATGCTCACTAGAGGGTTCGCCTAGCGAACATGGCTGTTTGTGCAATTTTGTTTTCTTCCTAACTTTTGATCTGTGGTTCGGTTTGAGGCGTGGTTTGATGCATTAGAAAGCTTGCAGCATGTACTTTCTTATTGTAATGGTTTTGAAATTGTTGGCCGATTAAATTGTGTTGGGAATTTTGGAAATGTGTTGTTTGGTCTACTTTTACGGTTGAATTGTGTGAACTTGACATGTATTATACAATGTGTTGTTGATGTGGATATTGTATGACTTGTGTCCTATTGTGTGATGAAAATGCATGAAATACATGTTGTGATGATGATTTGTGGCCTAAGGGAAGGAAAATGCAATGTGTGGTATTTGATGATATATGCATGATTATGGATGTGTATATGTCTGCATTTTAAATGTAATGAGTCAATGTATGCCAAGCATCATGATATGCATTTTTGTGACGTCCTGAGTGACGGATTGATTCCAGAGGAAATCTGCTATAAGATCGTGCGCCTTAAAAATAAGAGGACTGAAGCGCCTTAAAAATAAGAGGACCGAAAGCGATGGTTATAGACGATCGTGTGCCCATGTGGGGTGTGAGCGATCGGGTCGTGTGCCCGTGTGGGGTGTGAGCGATCCATAAACGTCGTGTGCCCGTGTGGGGTGTGAGCGACGGGGAACATCGTATGCCCGACGGGGAGTTACAGTGATGTAACGAGCGATGATTCCAGCAGAGTTCCTGAGTGAACTAGTGATGAGAAACATTGGAAGACGGTACCGCATGTGCATGGCATAGAGTCGTTGTGTCGGTCTCTGTGCATTTGCATAAATCATGGATTGATTGTGTATGAAATTGTGAATATGATTGATGAGATGGAATATGTGTATTGGTGTTGTTGATGAGTGCATCGTGTATGATTGATATGAATTGGCGATGGATATATGAAATATGTGTTGTATTTGATTGTGGTGCATTTGCGGTGGGAATATTGTACGTGTGCATTTTTGTGTTATTATATAATTGTATGCAATTATATTATGATTGTGTTTCTCACCTTTCTGATGTTTCTTAATGCTCTACGAGGCATTCAGATTAGAGTGCTGGAGGTCTTTTTGTGAAGCTAGGGTCTTCATTCTTTTGTCGGTCGGCTCTGATATGTGACACCGGGTAGTTAGGGAGGCCGTTTGTGATTATTTGTATTATGTATATGTATCTTTTGGATTGTACATATATGGTTGTATATGACACATACACTTCTATGATATATATATATATATATATATATATATATGAGATTCAGTTACGGATTTTCTGCTTTTATTCTGTAATTGGATTATGGGTGTTAGGAACTCAGTTCCTTTGTTGTGCTACCTGAATTGTTGCATATCTGTATGAGCAAGGTTATTGTATTTTGTTTCAAATTGATGTGACCTCCCGGTCTATGCCGTGGATGTTTTAATTATACTCTGATGAAATTTTGAATTTTATTTATCGCTTTGTTTTGTTGGGGGTATAGGTTGGGGGTGTTACATTATGTGGTATCAGAGCCAGTCTGTGTCAGTTCGTGTCTGTTTGTGTCAGTCCTGGTTAGTGTGGCATTTGGGGGAGCTGTTTGTTTAACCATAGTTTCTGTTATTGGAAATGAACAGAATATGGCTGGTAGGAATGATGTTGCTTTGGCTGCTGCGATGCAAGCAATGGCTCGGGCTGTGCAGGGTGCACCTAATGCTGCTGGTAATGATGAGTTCAGGAAGAATAAACCGTCTGTCTTTAAAGGGAGGCATGATCCTGATGGTTCACAGATTTGGCTGAAAAAGATTGAAAGGATTTTTCGAGTTATTGATTGTGCTGAGGACAGTAAGGTGAGACTGGGTACTCACATGCTACAGGAAGAAGCTGATGATTGGTGGGTTAGTACTCGTCAGGTGTTGGAAGCTGAGGGTGAAGAAGTTACTTGGGAATTGTTTAGCCGGGAGTTTCTGAGGAAGTATTTTCCCTAGGATGTTAGAGGAAAGAAGGAAATTGAGTTCTTGGAATTGAAATAAGGTAATATGTCTGTTGTTGATTATACTGCTAAGTTTGTGGAGCATGTACAGTTTTATCCTCATTATGCTGAAGCGACTGCGGAGTGTTCTAAGTGTGTGAAGTACGAGAGCGGATTGCGTCCTGAGATTAAGCAGGCAATCATTTATCAAAGGATAAGGAGGTTTTCTGATTTGGTGGAATGTTGTAGGATTTATGAGGAGGATAGTAAGGCTCGTTCTACTCATTATAAGAGTGTGAGTGACAGGAAAGGGAAGCAATAGTTCCGTAGTGGTCCGTATGTGACACCAGCTGATAAGGGTAAACAAAGGGGTACTTTTGATCAAAGGCCCAGTGGTGGAGGTATGTCTGGTCCTCTTAGGTGTTATAAATGTGGTGAGTTGGGGCATCGTCAGTTTGGGTGCAGGAAAGATATGAGGAAGTGTACTAATTGTGGAGGTGTCGGACATGTCATAGCTGATTGTAAAAGGAAGAATGTGGTGAAGTGTTTCAACTGTGGTGACCCTGGTCATATTAGCACGAAGTGTCTGAAACCGAAGTAGGCTCCATCTGGTGGTAAAGTGTTTGCATTGGCAGGGAATCAGACTACTAATGCAGATCGTCTGATCAGAGGTACTTGTTTTATTAATAGTACGACTTTAGTTGATATTATTGATACTAGAGCGACTCATTCGTTTATTTCGTCTGAGTGCGTGAAGCGTTTGAATCTTGTGTTGTCTTTGATGGATGGAGAGATGGTTATTGATACTCCAGCAATGGGGTCAGTAACTACTTCTTTGGTTTGTTTAAGTTGTCCCTTGACCATTTATGGTAAAGACTTTGAGATGGATTTAGTGTGTTTACCGTTGGAGGGATTAGATGTGGTTCTGGGAATGAATTGGTTGCAATTCAATCGGGTTCATATTGATTGTTATCATAAGTTAGTAAGGCTTCCTTCTCTTGAGGATGATGAGGACTTGAGTTTCTTATCTACCAAAGAGTTGAAGAAACTTTTGGCGGATGAAGCTCAGTTGTTTGGGTTGTTTGCATCATTGGCTGTGGATAGTCAAGTTTCGCTTGATGTGTTTCCGGTTGTGTGTGATTTTCCAGAAGTGTTTCCTGAGGATATTTCAGATGTGCCGCCAGAGAGAGAGGTGGAGTTTTCTATAGATCTAGTTCCTGGTACTAGACCTGTTTCTATGGCACCTTATCGTATGTCGGCATCTGAGTTGGTTGAGTTGAAGAAGTAGTTAAATGAATTGTTGGATAAGAGATTTGTGAGGCCAAGTGTTTCTCCTTGGGGTGCTCCAGTTTTATTGGTGAAAAAGAAAGATGGAAGTATGCGGTTGTGTATTGATTATCGTCAGTTGAATAAGGTGACGATTAAGAATAAGTATCATCTTCCAAGGATTGATGATCTGATGGATCAGTTGGTTGGTGCTTATGTGTTTAGTAAGATTGATTTGAGGTCGGGGTATCATCAGATTAGGGTGAAGGAGGAAGATATTTAGAAGACGGCTTTTAGGACACGGTACGGTAATTATGAATATTCGGTGATGTCGTTCGGGGTTTCTAATGCGCCAGGTGTGTTTATGGAGTACATGAATCGTATTTTTCACGAGCATTTGGATCGATTTGTTATTGTGTTTATTGATGACATATTGATTTATTCTAAGTCTCGGGAGGAGCATGCGGAGCATTTGCGTATTGTTTTGCAAGTTTTGAAGGAAAAGAAGCTTTTTGCCAAATTGTCCAAGTGTGAATTCTGGTTGTCGGAAGTGAGTTTTCTTGGACACGTAATTTTAGGTAATGGTATTGCTGTGGATCCATCTAAAGTAGAAGCATTTCTACAATGGGAGGCTCCGAGATCTGTTACTGAAATTCAAAGCTTTTTGGGTTTGGCCAGTTATTATCGGAGGTTCATTGAAGGGTTTTCTATGCTAGCACTTCCTTTGACCCAGTTAACTTGTAAAGGGTAAGCGTTCATTTGGGATATTCGGTGTGAGGAAAGTTTTAATGAGCTGAAGAGAAGATTGACGAGAGCTCCGATTTTGATTTTGTCGAATCCTACTGAACCATTTGTGGTGTATTGTGATGCGTCCTTAATTGGTCTAGGTGGTGTGCTAATGCAAGAAGGTAAGGTCGTGGCGTGTGCTTCGAGGCAGTTGAGAGTGCATGAGAAGAATTATCCTACTCATGATCTTGAATTAGCGGTTGTGGTGTTTGTGTTGAAAATTTGGAGGCATTATCTTTTTGGTGCGAGGTTTGAAGTCTTTAGTGATCACAAAAGTTTGAAATATCTGTTTGATCAGAAGGAATTGAATATGAGGCAACGAAGATGGTTGGAATTTTTGAAGGACTATGACTTTGGCTTGAATTACCATCCTGGTAAAGCTAATGTGGTAGCCGATGCATTGAGCCGGAAATCGTTGCATATGTCCGCTTTAATGGTTAAGGAGTGGGAACTTTTGGAATCGTTTAGAGATTTGAGTTTGGTATGTGAAGTGACGTCGGATAGTGTAAGGCTTGGGATGCTGAAGGTTACTAATGATTTTCTGATAACGGTAAGTGAGAAACAAAAGTTGGATGTGAGATTGGTGGATTTGATGTTGGATGGGGGAAAAGATGCGGTGGTGATTTTGGAGTGGATGTTAATGGTGTGTGGAGGTTCTGTGGGCGAATTTGTATTCCAAATTATTCGGATTTGAAAAGGATGATTTTGGAAGAAGGACACCGGAGTAATTTGAGTATACATCCGGGAGCGAACAAGATGTACCAAGATTTGAAAAATATTTTCTGGTGGTCTGGATTAAAAAGAGATGTGGCTCAGTTTGTGTATGCTTGTTTGACGTGTCAGAAGTCAAAAGTGGAACATCAGAGGCCTAGTGGTTTGTTGCAACCGTTGGATATTTCGGAATGGAAATGGGATAGCATTTCTATGGATTTTGTAACCGGGTTGCCTAATACACTGAGGGGGCATAATGTTATTTGGGTGGTTGTTGATAGGCTGACTAAATCAGCTCATTTCATTCCGATTGACATCAGTTTTTCTTTGGATCGGTTAGCTGAGATTTACATCAGTGTGGTTGTGAAGTTGCATGGGGTTCCGTTGAGTATTATTTCGGATTGAGATCCAAGGTTTACCTCGAGATTTTGGGAAAGTTTACAGAAGGCGTTGGGTTCTAAGTTGAGATTGAGTTCGGCTTATCATCCGCAGACGGATGGGCAGACGGAGAGAACGATTCAGTCTTTAGAAGATTTGTTGAGGGCGTTTATTTTGGAACAAGGTGGTGCGTGGGATAGTTATCTTGCGTTGATTGAATTCACGTATAATAACAGTTTCCATTCGAGTATTGGAATGGCACCGTTTGAAGCATTATATGGACGGAGATGTCGAACACCGTTGTATTGGCATGAATCGGGCGAGAGAGCGGTGGTTGGACCGGAGTTGGTTCAACAGACTACAGACAAGGTAAAGTTTATTCGTGAGAAAATGAAGGCTTCTCAGAGCAGACAAAAGAGTTATCATGATCAGATACGGAAGGATCTTGAGTTTCAAGAGGGCGATGATGTATTTCTGAGGGTTACGCCGGTAACGGGTGTTGGTAGGGCGTTGAAGTCGAAGAAGCTTTCTTCTCAGTTTATTGGTCCTTACCAGATATCTGCGAGAGTAGGTGTTGTGGCTTATAAGGTGGCGTTGCCGCCGAATCTGTCGAATTTGGATGATGTGTTCCATGTTTCATAGCTTCGGAAGTATGTTTCGGATCCGTCGCATGTGATTCCAATGGATGAGGTAGAGGTAAGGGAGAACCTTATGGTCGAGGCTTTACCGGTGAGTATTTTGGATCGCGAGGTGAAGCGGTTGCGAGGCAAGGATATTGCACTTGTGAAAGTGGCGTGGGGAGGCGCTGCTGAGGGAAATTTGACTTGGGAATTGGAGAGTAGGATACGGGAGTCGTATCCAGAGTTGTTCATCTCAGGTATATTTTCGAGGACAAAAATTTCTAGGTGGGGGAGAGTTGTAACGCCCCAGTCAGTTTAGTTAGTTTTGTCAGTTTTGTCGTTTTATTTAATTGAGTCGTTTTGAGTATTTTATTATTATTTTATTTTATTTCTGACTTTTATGTGTAAATGTGTTATTTTTCATCGTGAATATATTTTGTCGTGTTGTGGGAACGTTTGCGAGATATTTGAGTGTAGGGGTATTTTGGTCATTTTGCTTTAGTTTGATTAAGTTAAAAATATAATAGAATAGAAAGAGAGAAAATAGAAAGGAAAGAAAAAGAGAAGAAGAAAAGTAGAGAGAAAGAAGAAGAGGAGAAAAAGAGAGGAAAAACTTGAGAAGGAAGAAATCAATCTCCCGACTTTATCAAACGCGATTAAATCGGGTAAGGGTGCGAAACTCGATTATACTATGTTTGTGTATGATTATGTATGTGTGTGTTTGGATGATTCTCTTGTTTTCCATGTTTTTCACTTCTAGGTTGAAAATGATAAAATGATAGAAATCGAGGTTTTAGTGGTTAGAAATCGATGTAAATGTGGTAGAATACTTGTTACCATGATTGGGTTATATTCTGATTGTTATATTTTGATTAGAAAGAGATTTTTGTGGAAAATATGGGTTTTGGGTTTTCAAAAAGCGCGGCAAAATTCTGAGTTTTCGCAGGTTCGCCTAGCGAACCTGGAGCCAAGGTGGTAGCGAATGAAGTTTTCGCGGGTTCGCCTAGCTGTGGCGAGCGATTTTGGACGCGGTTCTTAAGCGCTGATCGCTCTCTGCGGTTTGAGCTTACTACAGGTCGATTCATTTTTTATCCTATTAAAGCTGATGAAGGAATGGACATAGATGTCTCCAATTAACCCTGCTTCGCATACTGAGTTTAAACAGCGGTCTGTTAGGTTACGAATGCTATCAATGTGGGGGGCCTTTGTACTGGTTATTTGTATTTTTGCCAATACTGTTTTCTTTCTTTCTAGGATTTTGACAGAATGTTTCTGACGGGGAACAAGGATTAGGATGTTAGGACTGATGTTTTTGATGGATATGCGAGAGTATGGGATTTTGGTTTTTTGTTGATTGTGCTCGCTAAGATTTTTCTTTCAATCTTATGCCTACGTATTCCCGTTTACTGAAATAGGGAAATCAGAGCGTTCGTAGTTCCTCCTATTCTATGGGAGGAAATGTTTTGGTTTGGTGTCTTGTTCAAAGCCCAAGACGTGAAGCGAAAGGTGGTTTGTATCTTGTTCAAAGCCCAAGATGTGAAGCTGAAGAGTCTATTTGTATCTTGTTCAAAGCCCAAGATGTGAAGCTAAAAGGGTGTTGACTTTAGAGAGAATTTGTCATTTTTAAAGAGGGGGTTGTATGTCACAATTGTTTATAAAGGAGAATTACTTTAACCGAGATGTGTGAATCCAGCAATCCCTTAATTTCCTTTATAGGGGGTTTTTAACCTAAAGGAGAAGACTTTAACTCAGTGTAGAGCAATGCTATCTTTCTTTAGGAATTTCTCATGCTAAAAGAGGGACAGTGGCATGGATGTAGATGATCCAGAGGCTTTGCCACTTATAGCAATTAGATGAAGGGGAAAGGAGTTGTTGATGTTTGTGTACTGTGAATGAGGCACAGCTTTAATGCTAAAAGGTTGGTCAGATCAACCAATGGTTTTCTTATACAAAGCCTAAGAGGAGGCTATATGTGTCTCGTACAAAGCCCGAGAGAGAGGCTAAAAGGTTTTTGACTCAACGATGGGGTCTTTTGGTATCTCGTATAAAGCCCGAGATGGAGGCTATTTGACTCAACAAGAGAGTTTTTGTATCTCGTACGAAGCCTGAGATGGAGGCTAAAAGGTCAACTGATTCAGCTGGAAATTATATGTCTTGTACAAAGCCCAAGAGGGAGGCTAAAAGACTGTTTGGCTCAATAAGAACCCTTTTGTATCTCGTATAAAGCCCGAGATGGAGGCGAAAGGGGTGATTGACTCAACGAGGGAGTCTCTTATGTGTCTCGTACAAAGCCCGAGAGAGAGGCTAAACGTTTGTTTCGCTGGGAAGAATAATTGTACAAAGCCCAAGAGGAGGCTATTGTAACTGTTTCAGTTGAGTGACAGGTCTAATATACTGATTTTGAAAGAGAAAATCAGTTCTTATATGAGTAACACTGTACTCAGGGATTTGATTCGAGGATCAGGGATATTTCTTTTTCTTTGAGAAAACGGGAAATCCAAAGGGTATTGAGACTGTCCGAGTCTGCGGGTTTCCTTCCTATTTAATGAAGGGGTCACTTGAGAATGTCTTTGAGACTCAAGGAGATTAGACTGTCCAAGTCTAGAGTTTCATCTTTTGTACTACGCTTTGAGAAACAGTAGTAGACTCTATGACAAGACTGTTATATGAAGATTGCTAAGTTATGTTCCTATACCTCTAAGAGGTCGTCGGGACAATTTGTACGAAGCCCAAAAGGAGGCTAGAAAATTTTAAGAAGCCGACAGGTCCTTGTTCGAAGCCCAAGAGGAGGCTATCATTCCCAGAGGAAGAGATCATTATACGAAGCCTAAGAGGAGGCTGTGAATACTTCTAAGAAGCTGTGGGGTCCTTGTAATAAGCCCAAGAGGATGCTAGGTTGCTTTTAGGAAGCTTGTGGGTCCTTGTACGATGCCCAAGAGGAGGCCGATGCTTTTAAGAAGCCTATGGGTCCCCAAACCCTGAGAAATTCAAGGCAATGCTATTCACCGAGAATAGATCAAAGTCAGGAAAGTTCGAGAATTTGGAAGAAACTCAAAGATGCCATTCACGGAGAATACATTCATCTCGGGGAGTAGAGTTTCTTGACAATTCCTAATGAGGACAGCCGAAGGGAAGACTGTATCTGGTGATCCTATTGGGGATCTAGTTGTCTATTTCTACGAATAAGCAAAACGGCGTCACCTAGTTCTAGACGTAGTTGCCGGGGAAACTCTAAATATCTATACTATTATTACACAGTTGATATGAGTTTATGAAAGAAGACTTACAGCGAAACAGCCCCACAATACAGTTATATGTATATTAAAGCGGTAAATGAAAGCGATAACCACTTACTCGGTTGTAGAGCTTCCATGCTGTTTGGTTAGTTGTTCAACAAAGACAGATTGAAAACAACAGTATATTCAAAATCAAAGGAGAAAGTGCTTTGAAAAAGAAAGATTTGGGGCTTACAATTCAAGGAGAGGCCCAAGGTTTTATCAGTGAGCGCACTGTTTGAATTTGTACAGAGGGACTTATACAAGTGACTGTGGCCCAAAAAGGTTTTTATGTACAAAGGGATGGGTCTTACACTCTCTCAAGAGGCCCAAAAAGTTTAAAGAAAAAGAGTGGGGCTTATAACACGAGGGTAGGCCCAATTGATTTTTCCGTTAAAAATGGCGATCGCGCCGAGGTTTTCTTTTAACGCAGAGGGACTTATACAATAAGTGAGGCCCAAAATTGTTTTGGTTAAAAGTGGATTGGGTCTTACACTCTAATAGAGGCCCAAAAGTTTTGAATGGGTCTTATAGCTCGAGGAGAGGCCCAGATGGTTATTTTTCAAAATGCGACGATCGCGCCGTTTATTTGAAAATGTACAGAGGGACTTATACAACGAATGAGGCCCAAAATGTTTTCTGTACAAGAGGGTTGGGTCTTACACTCTAATAGAGGCCCAAAAGTTTTGAAAAGTGATTTATGAGGATTGAATTAATCCCAAAACCCTAATTTGTTTTTCAAAAATGTATTTAATTGAATAAAAATTCAATTAAAAATGATCAAAATTGTTTAACATATGAAAAACAAATTGTGATCTTGGATTAATGCTCCAAAAATTAAGTATTGACCTACAAAATAATTAGAAAGCATTAAAAGTTGCAAAATCAAGGTGGAAAAAATATTTTAAATGTTAAAAACAATTAAAACATTAATTCTTTGCAAAAATATCAATTATATAAAATAAATAATATTTTTGGGATTTTTTGGGAAAATAAAATATTTAAACATTTTTGTGAATTATTAAAAAAAGAATCAACTCAAAATCATTAAAACTCAGAGAGAAATTAATTTTTGAATCAATTAAATAAAACCACAAAATTCAAATATTTGAATTTGAAAGAAATGGCGCCAAGAACACACCAAGAACACGCGCGTGTTCTGGGTTTGGCCAGATTTGCATTTTCTATCCAATCTCACTGAATACTTGATTATATCATGCAATCCACATATCATTATGATCGTCTCAACCTCACGATCATGTCTATGTCCATTAATTTCATTTAAATTAAACATATAACAAGAAATCACGAAAAATCCTTAAGAACCCTAATTTCTGCATGAAGGCTAGGATTTTTGATACACGATTCAAACAATGCAATTAATTGAGGGGAAACATTCTATGCATGATTATGAACATATGGCCAAATTATTGTGCGAGGAAATGTGCATGGATTGAGAGATGACCAAGTATATGCTTACCTCTAGGCCGTGACAGCAAGTGCAATGTGATTTTTGATTTGGAGGTGTTACAGATGAGTGGTAATGATTTGAACAGCTTCCCTACACCCTATCGAGTGTGTTTGAATGCTTGGACTTGATGGAAATTGGCTGGATCATTTCATGGCATCTCAACTGCACTTTGGTTAAAACCTTGAGCAATTGACTGGTGATTCTGAGAAATCAGTGTTCCAGTTGTTGTTTAAGTGTTTGATCAGCTCATATGCGATGTATATGAAGTGTGTGTGTGTGTGATTGGTTTGAGTGGAATTGCCCTCTAGCTCAAAATCCGATAGCTATTTTGCTAAGAAAGGCATTTTTGCCAAGAGAAAGAGATTTTAAGAAAGGCAAGTGTTGTAGGCCTTTGGTGTACTTAAACTGAACACAATTGAGCTCTATTTATAGTAGAGCAAGTTTGTTTTGCAAGGAATGGTGAATGGCAACTGCTGAGTAGGTTTGTTCAATGTTGGCCAATGGAAGTTCAAGTCTCCTCTAGCCATTGACTAGAGGTTAGGGCACAGGCTGCTGGTTCCCTTGGTCTTGGATAAGTCTTGGCTGAATTCAAATGAAAATGGCTCAGTCCATGCCACCTTGATGCTTCCATTAAATGCTCCAATCCAAATTTGGAGTCTTGTCCCTATTTTGGCAATTCTAGGTTCAACATGCTTTTTCTTGTTCCAAGGACTTTGGAGGCTTGGCTCAGTGATTGTCCCCTTTAGATTCAATCCTCTGAGGTGTCCAAGTGGATAGGAGCATTTGGATTTTGGTGATTTTGGCAAATCGACCAAAAGTGCAAAATCTTCCTTGCCTTGGTAGATTTCAGCAAGGCAACTTGCCAATGTCATATCTCATGGCTCAAATTGAATTTGGTAATGTTCTTGGCCATTTTGGAAAGCCCTTATATGATACAACAACTGTTTGAACATGTTTGGTTTTGATCTCTTTTGAATCCAAGTGAAAAATCCCCCTACATTTGGCAAAAAGTAAGGCAAAATCTGACTTAGTGAAATTTTCACTAAGTGTTGGAACAAAGTGACTTTTCTTGATTTTGATCACTCCATAACTCAAAATCCATGAGGAATTTGGAAATAACTCAGTATGAAGCTTTTGTAGAGGGCAATGTGATCTACAAATCAAGCTTTGAATGGGGACCAAAGGCCTTGTGGTTTAGGAGTTATGGTCCTCCAAAGCTGGCACATTAGTGGTACTTTTTCCATAACTTAGAAATTTTTCTAAGTTTTATGGTTACCCCTTTTACAAGTTATCCCACTTTCTTTGATTTTTCTTGATGAATGATGATTCAAATCATACATTAACATCATTTTAGGGTTAAAAATCCATTTTGGTGAAAAATCTCAAAAAGTCAAAGTTGACTTTTGTGCACAATTGACTTTTTATCAGATGAATTCCAAACTGTGCAATTCTTCAGGAAATCATGTCCTTGACCTAAATCAAACTTGATGGACATGTTCCATGGGTGTCATAGGGTATATTGAATCATTTCTTAGGGTTTGGGAGCATGTCTTGGTCAAAAGTCAAAGTTACAGTTGACTTTCCTCGCGAAACCCTAATTGTGGTGCAGATGAAATTGAGACTTGTTGCTCAAGCTTCTTGGATTAATCCATTGTCCCAAATGGATCAATATGGTATATTAAAGACCCTCAAATCATGTCTTGAGGTCTTGGTTCATGATTTGTCCCAAAAGTCCACTTAGGGGTGAATTAGGTCAAGAAACCCTAATTCCTGATTTTTAGTGAATGCATCCCCTGAGGCAAAATTGACTTTATGCTTGGGTCCATGAGGCTCCATGGAGTATATTAGGTTATGTTTTGGATCTTTGGCTTGTACCCAGATGAAATTTTCCATCTGGAGGCCCTGGTCGACCAAAACCCTAATTTGGTGACACTGGCGATCTTGAGGCTTGATCCACCTAGAAGGGAGCAACCTTGTGCTTAATCCTTGGAGTGGGAGTCCTTTTGATCCATTTTGGATATTTAAGAGGTTAGACAAGTTGAAGATCAAGTCATTCCTCGATTGATCCTTTGTCTAAGCACTCTGAGAGGGCTTGAAACCCTAGTTTTGATTGTAGTGGATGCTCACCCATCTTTGGGAGACTAATGAGGTTCAAAGGTACATCCATATTGTGCTGATGATTTTCAAAATGATGGGAAATCTTAGTGGTCAAAATTTGGGGTATGACAGATGCCCTATTTAATCTTCTTGGACACGAAGGTGCGAATGACGAAGGTATTCGGGCATTCGAGGTGCAAGAGGATTAAATATCGGAATACCCAAAATTTTGATGGTGGTTATGAATAGTAACTTACGCATTCATCTTCTTTAGCTAAGCGATGATGCTTAGAAAAGGTAGACTTCCCCTCGATCCTGGTTTCCTACCAAGGAACTGGTCTCAGTTTCTGTTGTAAACTTCCCCTCGATCCTGGTTTCCTACCAGGGATCTGGTCTTAGTTTCTGATTTAAACTTCCCCTCGATCCTAGTTTCCTACCAAGGAACTGATCTAAGTTTCTTTTGTAAACTTCCCCTCGATCCTGGTTTCCTACCAAGGAACTGGTCTTAGTTTCTTTTGTTAATAAACTTTATTGACAAGGGACACTATGTGTAGCGGTTTTCCTCAAACTTCTCGCCGAATTTTCCTGGGGAGATGCCATTTGAGTGGAAAAAATGATGTCAGACTTGCTGGGGAGCCTAATCGTCTGAGTTGTAGAGGTGTACAAACTTCTCTGTTGGAGACGCCATTTGTCGACTCTATCTGGGGAAACTGAGTCTCTTGAGAGACTGCTTCCGCTTGGGGTCTTACATCATACTTTTCTCGGGATCTTCCCGGAGAAATTCCATATGATGGAATCCAATTTTGTGGTGCCGATGACCTTTTCATCAGCAATCTTTTCGGAGCGAAACTGGCGTGCTGCCGAATCTCTGATTACGAGGCTTTCCCTGTGGATTTTCCTTAATCCGGGAAAGCAAGGATATCATCTTCAATGGCGAAGGGTGACATTTGTTGAAAGTTTTCTATGGCTTTTCAGAGGTTCAAGTTATCAAAGTGGTCGAGTGCCGACTCTAGTCCATAGATACACTGGAGGCGAGAGATTGTTCAGACGCAACGTCTCCTGACGAGGAAAGAACTGATAAATCGATTAAGAAGATTGTTATCACTAGGGGACAAGACCGACTAGAGTGATAGTGATGCAATATAAATGTGAATATAAATCAATAATGCATGATGTATATATGTTTATGCTGACAAAACTGACGCGACATACAGACTGACGAGTGAACACGACTGGCTACTCGGTCATCGCGGGGCGAAGAAGTACTGTTGGTCCAAAAAGTAGCAATTCTACCTTGCTTAGGAGAGGTAGTCCCCGTTGGGAGCTATGTTAGTCGGGCTTAGGAGATAAGAACTTGGTCGAGGGTATCAGATGGGAAAGCCGCATCTCATACAGTTGATCCTTCGTTCAGGCGTACCGGCCTAGAAGGAGTACTTTGATTCTGCACTTTGACGTTCGCTTACTTCTGGAGAAACGATTGATGTTCTTTCGATGTTCAACAGTCAAAAGCAATTGCCATCTTTAGTTTAAAAGCAGTAAAAGTTTTAAAGAGTAAATTCATTTTTGTTTTATTTCAAGAATCACTGATCATGTTAAAATGTCGTTCTGTAAAGCTAAAACAAATAAGAATTACAAACAAAAGCACAAGGGCTCAAATTTTATTGATAAGATGGAGATCAGCCAAACGCGCGATTCCAAAGAGTATTTACAAAGTTAGAAAATGGTAATTTACAGGGAAAAGGGCTATGTTGAAACATAACGACCACTATCCTTCTACCAACTTTGAATTCTGGACATCCTGAGCTTCTGTCGAAGATGACCTTGACTGAAGTTTTCCTGACGGATGATGTAACTGTTGTTGCTGAGGGACTTGCCTCTGTTGAACATAGTTACTTGCCATTATCCCTAATTTTTGCCTGGATTGTACTATGACATTTCCAATCCACCGGGATGATTTTTTTTTATTTTGTCTCTAACTTTTGCCTGGACCGCCCTTTCGGGTTTTCAATCCACCGAGACCTTTTTTTTTTTTTTTAGTTTAGGCGAAGTATTTCTTGACTACATCAACATTCGTGGGGTAGGAAAATTCCTCTCCGTCCATGGTTGCAAGTCTCAAGGCGCCGCCTGAGAAAGCTTTCGTGACCACATAGGGGCCATCATAGTTTGGAGTCCACTTGCCCCGAGAGTCAGTGAGAAACGATTGTATCTTCTTGAGCCCGAGGTCTCCTTTTCTGAAGACACGAGGCTGGGCCTTTTTGTCGAACGCCCTCTTCATTCTCTGTTGATACAGCTGACCATGGCATAGTGCCGTTATTCTCTTTTCTTCGATCAGATTCAGTTCGTCGTGTCAACTTTGACACCATTCAGCTTCTGAAAGCTTAGCTTCCATCAATACCCGGATTGATGGGATCTCTACTTCTATGGGGAGAACTTCCTCCATGCCATATACTAGAGAGAAAGGGGTTGCCCATGTTAAAGTGCGGACAGATGTTCGATAACCGTGAAGAGCAAAGGATAGCATTTCGTGCCAGTCTTTATAGGTTACAACCATCTTTTGAACGATCTTCTTGATGTTCTTGTTAGCCGCTTCTACCGCTCCGTTCATCTTTGGTCAGTTGGGAGATGAATTATGGTGTTCGATCTTGAACTCTATGCACAACTCTTTCATCATCTTATTATTCAAGTTAGATCTATTATCAGTAATGATCTCGCTTGGAACACCATAACGACAGATGATATTGTTTTTGATAAATCGGACCACCACTTGGTGAATGACGCTGCTTCGACCCACTTGGTGAAATAGTCAATGGCTACTAGGATGAACCGATGTCCGTTTGAAGCCTTGGGCTCAATCATGCCAATCATGTTGATTCCCCATATGGAAAAAGGCCACGGGGAAGAAAGAACTTTGAGATGTGATGGCGGTACATGAATTTTGTCGGAGTATATCTAACACTTGTGACGCCTCCTCATGTACTTGTAGCAGTCGGATTCCATGGTCAACCAGTAGTACCCTGCTCTCAGAAATTTTCTCGCCATTGTGTGTCCGTTGGCATGAGTGCCAAAGGATCCTTCATGAATTTCTTTCATAAGCATGTCTGCTTCTGGTCTGTCTACGCATCGGAGCAAGACCATGTCAAAATTTCTCTTATAAAGAGTGACACCGCTCAGGAAGAAGTTTCCAGCCAATCTTCTGAGGGTTTTCCTGTCTTTCCTGGATGCCCCAGGTGGGTACTCTTGTTTCTGAAGGAAGCATCTGATATCGTGATACCAAGGTCTGTCGTCTAGGACTACTTCAATCATGAAGATGTAGGCGGGCCGTTCAAGGCGCATTATGTCGATCTTTGGTAGGTCATTCCATTGACCTACACTAATCATGGAGGAGAGAGTGGCTAAGGCGTCATCCATGTGATTCTCATCACGGGGGATGTGATGAAACTCAACTCTGTTGAAAAAGGGTAACAACCTTCTTGCATAGTCTTTGTAAGGAATCAATCCTGATTGGTATGTGTTCCAATCTCCTTTTATCTGATTGATAACCAAAGCTGAGTCGCCGTATACATCCAAGATTTTGATCCTTAAATCAATCGCTTCTTCGAGACCCATAATACAAGCTTCGTATTCGGCCTCGTTGTTCGTACATTTGAACATAAGTCTGGCAGTTAAAGGAATGTGGGTACCCTGAGAGGTAACAATTATTGCCCCAATTTCGTTTCCATAATGATTAACTACTCCGTCAAAGATAAGTCCCCATTGGGAACCTGGTTCTGGCCCTTCATTGGGTAACGGTTCATCGCAATCTTTCATCTTTAGATACATGACATCTTCGTCGGGGAAGTCAAACCCGATTGATTCTTGATCGTCAATCGGTTGATGAGCCAAATGATCAGCTAAAATACTTCCTTTAACAGCTTTCTGAGCATGGTACTCTATGTCATTTTCTAATAATAACTTCTGCCAACAGGCAATTCTTCCCGTGAGAGCAGGTTTTTCGATAACGTACTTGATTGGATCCATTTCGGAGACCAACCAAGTAGTATGAAGAATCATGTACTGGCGAAGACGTTTGGCTGCCCAAGCCAAAGCGCAACAAGTTTTCTCGAGCATCGTGTACCGAGTTTCATAGTCGGTGAATTTCTTGCTTAGATAGTATATGGCAGACTCTTTCCTTTGGTTTCGTCTCGTTGGCCAAGTACACATCCCATCGAGTCCTCTAGGACTGTGAGGTAAATGATCAGTGGTCTTCCTTCCACTGGAGGTGATAGAATCGGCAGATTCAACAGATATTCCTTAATACTGTCGAAGGTGGTTTGGCAATCTTCTGACCAAACGCAATCCTGGTTCTTTTTGAGTAATTTGAAAATCGGCGCACACGTCGCAGTCATAAGGAATATGAATCTGGAGATGTAGTTCAAACGTCCCAGGAATCCTCTGACTTGTTTTTCAGTTTTCGAAAAAGGCATTTCTCGGATGGCCTTGACCTTGTCAGGATCAACTTCAATTCCTTTCTGGCTGATGATGAACCCTAGTAGTTTCCCTGAACGGATACCGAATGTGCACTTGTTAGGATTCAACCGGAGCTTGAACTTTCTTAAACGTTCGAACAATTTTGACAGATGTTTAACGTGATCACTCTCTGTTTTTGATTTTACAATCATATCATCGACATATACCTCGATTTCCTTATGTATCATGTCATGAAAGAGAGTAGTCATGGCCCTTTGATAGGTTGCCCCGACGTTCTTCAAGCCGAACGGCATCACCTTGTAACAAAAGGTACCCCATGGGGTAATAAACGAAGTTTTCTCCATGTCTTTCGGCGCCATTTTGATCTGGTTATAGCCCGAGAATCCATCCATGAAGGAGAAAATTTTGAACTTTGTTGTGTTGTCTACCAGCATGTCAATGTGTGGTAAAGGAAAGTCGTCCTTTGGACTTGCCTTGTTCAGATCCCTGTAATAAACACACATTCTGACCTTTCCGTCCTTTTTGGGAACGGGTACGATGTTGGCTAACCATTGAGGATATTCAGACGTAGCGAGGAAACCCGCGTCAATCTATTTCTGTACCTCCTCTTTGATTTTGATGGCCATGTCCGGGTGAGTCCGTCTCAACCTTTGCTTTATTGGCGGACATTCCGATCTTAACGGTAAGTAATGTTCCACGATGCTAGTATCCAACCCTGGCATATCCTGATAGGACCAAGCGAATACATCGGGAAATTATTTGAGAAGCTTTATCAAACCCTCTCTGGCAGTCGGACTGAGCAGTGCCCCAATCCTGATTTCTTTTCTCTCTTTTTCCGAACCCAAGTTTACCGTTTCCAACGGTTCTTTGTGAGGTTCAATGAACCTTTCCTCTTGTCTGAGTAATCGGGAGATCTCTTCTGGAATTTTGTCGTCATCTTCTTCTTCAGCCCCAAATATCGGGAATTCAAAGTCGGGAAAAGGCATCGGATCGTATGTTTCAACGGGGTTCAAAATAAGCAATCTGCATGACGTGACAATTCGTGTTTAGAAGAGATAGAGAAAATGCAAGTGTGTGCAGTGTTTTTATTTTACTGCTTGTTTTTATTTGAATTGTTTTTTAGGATTACCATTTTCTGAAAAACGAAAAGAGAAAACAGCAATTAATGCGGAAATTACAGAATGACGTTATTTTATTAATGAAACTACAGCCCTATAAAACAAAACTCTGTCATTTTGGGCGAAGCGAAGAGGGAAATTTACAGAAAGCGAGCCCTATCAAAACATCTGTTTCACCTGGGCAGGGTGAAAGGTTAAAGATGGCAATCACTTTGAGTGATAAACGACCTTCGGAACCTCGACAGCAACCCATTGACGGCGAACTCCTCGGTGAATCACAAAGTTTGGAACCTTCCTTGATTTGTCTTCAGAAATGACGCTGATTTCTAGTGGAGCAAGATCATTGGAATCTATCTCCCAGGCAGAGTTGTCGTAGGAGAATTCCTCAGTTGTATTTTGCATAGCATTTGTGATCTCAGCTATATATCCCCATCTAGTAGGCTGGATGTCTTCGAACCTGATACGAGAGCTTTCGGGAGCAGTGTACTTGACCATATAGTCGTATTTTCCACTTGGTTCTCCCAGGGTGTCCCAAACTCCTTTGGAACTGGAGGAGTCATCTCTCTCGATGACGTTGACCTCGGGAAAAGCATAGTTGATGAAATTGAGTCATGCGAACGTTGCAAATTCATCGTCATGTTGAGTAGTTTCCGAATGACCCGAGTGTTGATCCCATGACATGGTGGGGACACAGGTATTCCATTCAATGACAGTCAGTTGATTTTCATTGTTCGGCTAACTCTCTTGCCCCAAGTCTCCTGGGTAAGGCTGCCACATTGGCAGGCCATCCATTGGGCCATAGTAATTGTGTTCAAAGTTGTCTTTCATCAGAGTGTCCTCCTCTAATGAATTTGGCGGAGCACGACAACCTTCCAGATCACAATCCCCGTATATCATTTCGACATCTGATCGTGGTATAAATCTCGGACTCTGTGCGGGATAGTAAAATGGCGTAGGCACCTCTTCCTGAGACATATAACCGTCCTTATTAAGATAGGACTTCCATTCTTCATCTGTGTCAGAGGGATCTTCCTCATTAATATCATGTACTGCTTGAGACACTGGGTGAAGAAAACCTCCACCGTGGAAGAAGTTTTGAATGGGATGAAGACTTCCATCGCTGGCAGTTGTCTGGGTACAGGATGCAGAAAAACCAAGACCCTTCTTTGTTTTATTGTCAATAGGAATGACAAGCTTTCCCCATCCGGTTGTATCGGTACTCTTGACCGCTTTGATAGCATCTTTGTATGAAGAAATCGAAGTTCCTCCTTGGGATTGATCGTCCTTGCTCACCGACAGTGCTTGGAACTGAGTTCCAATAACCTCCTCGGGTTCTATACCAGTAGATGACGACAAGTTACTCACAAGCAAGGCTTGTTCCCCATAAACCGTGACAAGTTGATCGTTCTTGACGAACTTTAACTTTTGGTGGAGGGTTGAAGTGACCGCTCCAGCCTGGTGTATCCAAGGTCTTCCTAATAAACAACTGTATGTTTCCCGGATGTCCATGACCTGGAAAGTGACTTGGAAAGTGTGAGGACCGATAGTTATGGGAAGATCAACTTCGCCGATAATTGTTTTTCTGGATCCGTCGAATGCTTTGACGATGACCTCGTTGACTCTCATCGGAGGGCCTTTGAATGATAATTGCATCAAAGTGGACTTCAGCATAACATTCAGGGCTGACCCTGTGTCTACCAGTATACTGGCTAAAGCATCGTCCTGGCAGTTAACTGTGATATTGGGTGCCATGTTATGACGGCGACCCTCTTCGGGTAATTCCTCATCACTAAATCCCAAATTGTTGCAAGAAGTGATGTTAGAGACAATACTATCGAACTGTCTGATTGTTACATCCTGTTCCACAAAGGCTTGCTCCAAGACTTTCTGTAGAGCCTCCCTATGGGCTTCTGAACTGAGTAACAGTGATAATACTGAGATCTTTGAAGGAGTTTGTAACAGTTGATCGACAATGTTGTATTCACTCCTTTGGATGAGCTTCACCATCTCATCATTATATTTCGAAAGGCCAGGATTACTGAATTGACCGACTGATTGATCTGGAGCTTCTGTCTGAAGTTCCTTTTCTTTGTTAGGTTCCCCAACCCCTCGGTTGAATATTCGACCGCTCCGTGTTACATGACTGATGTCTGCAATATTCACGACGGAGGGTAATGGAATTTCCTTTCCATTTTCAATTATCATTGCACCGTATTTGTAAGGGATAGCCTTAGTTGATTCATACGGTAATGGTCCCGGTAGATAGATGACTATGGGAACTTTCTGATTTTTTTGACCATCATAAGTAATCTCGATCCGTTCCCGGTTGGGAACTTTAGATTCGTCAATTAGAGGGATAATGGCAAAAACATCCCTGGTCCTGTGATGACCAGAGATTCTGACAACATCCTTAACTTGAGCAGCAAGGTAGCTCAGCGTCCAGTTGATGGGTCCAGAACCCGGATATGGACGAATTTCTCCATGATCCACCTGACCCTGAAGAGCTGCTCTCACAAGGTAACACCCTTGGTTACTTTCCAAACAGACGCTACAACGGTCATAATTGTGTAGTGGCACCTGGCCACGCCTACTTTGAATACAATGTAACCTCACTAGGTTAGCTTCCACTGATCGAACATCCTGACTTTGACGACGAGTAGGATTCCTGTTACTGATACTAATTTGTTGAGTATCTTCATCCATGTAGATTGGCATCCACCAATGATTTAATAAGTGCTGAAGTGCCTCCTGGACAAGGGTACAACCTCGATCGTTTTTGCAACCCGCTTTACAGCTTTGATAGTCATGTGATATTAAGAATCCGAGTCGGACCTGTTCAGCATGTAACTCTACCAGGTTGGTATTCATCACGCGAATGTCGAAGATCTGAACAATGTTGATCTGATAGGGGTTCCTATGAAAGAGCATCCCTGTTTGTTTACCGAGCAAGTCAGACAGGAACTGTAATCGTGTCGTGGTAGATTATGATACTGGCTTTGCCTTGAGTTCATTGCCACCAACTTGACATTCATTGAACAAATGTCGTGGTTCTGAATGACATTAGAATTCGTGTAAACCATGTTAATTCCACGAACTCGGTGCTCTTGGATCCATCCGAGATCCATTTGTTCCTGTAGAGCTGCTTGCACTACAGAACATCCTTGGTTGTCTTTAGAGCAGATATCACACTGGTGATAGTTATGAGGTGGCACATGGCCATATCCACTCTGTCTATAATGCATCTTGACCAGATTGGTTTTCAACAAGAGTACATCGTGAATTTGATAGACATCGTTAGTCTCTCCTTCTATCAAATTGACTGCAGCCTTCTCATGTTGAGGCAGCGGGTTCGTAAGAACATTGGGATTCGTATCCTTGAAAGATAAGAGCCCGCTCCTAACAAGCTTTTGCACGTCGGACTTGAAATTGAGGCAAGTCTCTATGTTATGCCCCGAACCTCCTTGATGATAAGGGCATGTTTGATCCACCTTAAACCAAAAAGGAAGATTTTCCGGCACTGTAAGAGGAGACTTAGTATGGATGTGCCCCTTAGCCAACAGTAACAGAAATAGTTCTGCGTACAACATGGGTATAGGATCAAACCCTGATGGTCGTGTTGTACGGTTGTTGTTATATGGAGGACGAGCCTGCTGAAGAGGTTGTTGTGTCCTTTGTTGATCAGGTTGGCTCTGTGCAACCTGAGGTTGATACGTAGGAATAGGCGCGGGGCTGATAGCATGAATTACAGCTGTCACCGGCTGATATCGTCGCCTTTGCTTTCCGAGAGAGATATTCCTAATATCTTGCTATTTTTTCTTAGGGAGAGCACTATCATATTTTTTAGTACCGCTCGTCGATCCAGTGTCTTTTACCAAATGTCCTTCTCGGACGACTTCCTCAAGACGTACGCCCATGCCCACCATCTCAGTGAAATCACTGGGTGCACTGGCAACCATTCGGTCGTAGTAAAATGAGCTTAAGGTCTTTAAGAAGATCTTTGTCATCTCCTTTTCCTCAAGAGGTGGACAAATCTGAGCGGAAAATTCACGCCATCTCTGAGCATACTCCTTAAAGGTTTCCTTGTCCTTTTGTGACATCGATATGAGTTGATCTCTGTCGGGTGCCATGTCCAAATTGTATTTGTATTGTTGGACGAAGGCAGTACCAAGATCTCTGAATGTACTGATCGTAGTACTGTTTAAACCCATGTACCATTTGAGTGCGGCACCGGTTAAACTATCTTGGAAGTAGTGAATCAGCAGGTCCTGATTCTCAGTCTGAGCTGACATTTGCCGAGCGTACATCACCAGATGCCTTTGAGGACAAGAGTTACCCTTGTATTTTTCAAAGTCGGGCACTTGAAACTTGTGCGGGGCTTTCACATTGGGGACCAAGCAGAGGTATGCGGCGTCCTTTCCAAATAGATCCTGACCGCGGATGGCTTGCAGCTCCTTCTGCATTTCCAGGAACTGTTCTTGGAATTCATCCATTCGGTCAAACATAGTTTCCCTTTTACCAGAAGGTATCTGTGGAATCTGTCCTTCCGGGACAGTGTGCACCACAGGGGGTGGGACCATGACTACGGTAGTGAATCTTGGCGTCTCTCGAAGTTTGTAACCTTCAGGAGTCTTCAGTATGCCCCTGGCATCTTCGCTTTCTCGAAGTTGGCAACCTTCAGGCCCAGCGGCTTCTGTTGTGATTCCCTGATCTTCAGCCATGGCAGAACATATCCTTCCGGGATATAGTTAACAGGCATGCCTCAAGGACGATCTTTCGGTATCTGATACCTAGAATCATACTTCTCCACTATGGGCATTGAGGTGATCTCTGAGATCACAGTTCTTTGTAGCTGAGCTTCTGCCATGGCTTACATGTCGTTACGAAGCTTTCTCATATCCTCTCTCAGAGCGTCAATCTCTTCTTTCAACTCTCTGTTTTCTTCCTCAAGATCATCCATCCTTTTCTGACGATTAGCACGAGTATTGTACGAATGAGACAGTTTAACTCTCTAGAATCGAGACACAAACGGGAGATTCGTAGGGAAGAAGAAAACGCGATGTGAGAATGGTGAATGCAATGATTATATTAATAGTTCTTTTTGGTTTAATCAAAATAAACTTCGACAATTAGATTGCAAATATCAAACAGTGGGGAAACCCCTTTTTATTGAATTTCAAAGGATTACAGAAGTCGGGTGCTGATTCTGGTATCTTCCTTTTCTTTGACCGGGGCTCTTGAGCCGTTGTCGGGTTGTCATTCCTTTGCCAAGTGAAAGGAGTGAGCAAATTCCTTTCGTCATCTTGATTCTCTACAGCATGTTGCTCCAAAATTTCACTCAGAGCATCTTTCTCTTTCAGTAATTGCTGTATTTTGATGCACTCTACGTCGAGGGTGCGGTACTTGTTCTTCCAAGACCTCCTCTCCTTTTGAACTTTGTTGAGAGTAACCTGAAACTTTTCAGTTTCCGTCATAAAGTACACGACAGATTCCCTCGGCGGAAGAATTCCGTAACGAGGATAAGGCATTTTTAGCTTGAGAGCTCTAGTTTGTACCCAGTGGAGGTAAGGCTCCACCGAGACACAATCCGGTTTTCCCAGAGACTCTTGTCCTTTCTTATGAACGTGCTTCTAAGCGTGCAATATTTATGTCTTTAGTGCTCTGTCTCTTTCTCCTTCTTTGAAGAAAAGACCTTCCAGATGAACACCCCGTGGGATGTGTCTCATCGGGTATCCAAATTGACGAAGAACCAACACTGGATGGTAATTGATTCCTCCCTTAGTTCCTATAAGGGGTACGTTAGGGAAGTTTCCACAACGATCAATGATTCTGATCCCATCATAAATCCTATTGCACCAATCTATATCAGAGTTGGTAAGAGACATGATTTTCTGCGACCAACGTAAGGCACTCTTGCAATCCCAAAAAGCAGCAGACTTGGGCAAGTGGGAGATAAACCATTTATAAAGCAGAGGTACACAGCATGTGATCTCCCCTCCGCTGTACAAATTTCCCAAGTGTACAGAATGATACGCATCTGCGAGCAAAGTTGGCACAGGGTTTCCAATGAGAAAAACCTTAATGGAGTTAATATCGACGAAGTTATTGATGTCGGGAAACAGATATAACCCGTAGGTGAGCAAGACAAAGATGCTTTCCAAATCAGTCACGTTCCCTATACTGGCAAAATACAGGGCTTTCTTCGTCAGAAACTGGGCTGGAAAACCTTAGATGCCACCCTTAGTGGTCATGTGATTCCCGACCTCAGACTCGTCCAAATAAATTGCTCTTGCAATGGTCTGATTCTTTGGAATTTCTTCCAGTCCATAAAATGGAGCTCGGTCTGTGATATGTAAATCGATCAGATGAGAATACTCCTCCAGCGTTGGTGCTAGCTAGTAATCCGAGAATGTGAAACAGTGATAAACCGGATCGTAGAATTGCATGAGCACATCCATGATTCCCTCAATCACATGGACTCTTAATAATGGTAGCAAACCTCCGTGCTTGGCTCTGAAAGCCTCAGGGTTAGTGATCATCCTTGCTAACCTTCTCAAATCTTCTAGTTTTGGAACCTTGAAGGTGTACGTATGAGTTCTCCTTCTACCGAAATCCATTAACGTAATCCTTTTCTCTGATATTTGCAATCACAGTCTTAGTTTAATTTGAAAAACAGAGAGACTAGAAGAGAAATTTTTTTGAATGTTTTAATGTTTTTTAGATGAATGCATGAATGCAGCACACAAAAACATAGAAAAAACATGGGGTTAAAGGGTCGGTGTCATGAAGTCAAGGCTCTACCCATCCCCAAAGGTTTATACTAGGGTGTTTTTTGTACCTGTACTCATTATCATCAGCTCCTCCCAGTAAAGCAAAATAACAAGCGGATCGCCAGCGAGTTGTAGTGCAATCTTAGAGTAAGTGCCATTCACCGAGAATAGATCACCAGCCTCAAATGAGGGTAGTATCACGTAACAACCATTCCTGATAGTTTTTGCACTACAAAAGGGTTTGGCTCCTCAGCTTCTCAGACTTAATAATTGGCCCATTGTCTAGGTGAGAGAATGGGTTGCATTAGTCAGCCTCCACTGAGGTTGATGGTCGACCCCGTCGCCATCACTTATCTTAAGTGTATACTCAATCTTTCCACATACGGCATCACCCGCATTCCCATTAGCAGAAAAATAAACACGTATAGCAATTAGGAAAAGCAGTATATATATTTGTCCTAAACATCCTAGACCTTTAAAGCTATGAATCCTAAGTTCCTGACAGAAAATGGGTTCCCCGACGGAAGCCCCAATCTGTGGTTTTCACATAAGTGAAGAGAAGGAAGACCATGCCTAGATCTAACTTTGAAATGATCCGGCCCCACGGTGGGCGCTATTTTTCTGTAGCGAGCGATTTTGGATGCGGTTCTTAAGCGCTGGTCGCTCTCTGCGGTTTGAGCTTACTACAGGTCGATTCATTTTTTATCCTATTAAAGCTGATGAAGGAAGGGAAATAGATGTCTCCAATTAACCCTGCTTCACATACTGAGTTTAAACAGCGGTCTGTTAGGTTACGAATGCTATCAATGTGGGGGGCATTTGTACTGGTTATTTGTATTTTTGCCAATACTGTTTTCTTTCTTTCTAGGATTTTGACAGAATATTTCTGGTGGGGAACAAGGATTAGGATGTTAGGACTGATGTTCTTGATGGATATGTGAGAGTATGGGATTTTGGTTTTTTGTTGATTGTGCTCGCTAAGATTTTTCTTTCAATCTTATGCCTACGTATTCCCGTTTATCAAAACAGGGAAATCAGAGCGTTCGTAGTTCCTCCTATTCTATGGGAGGAAATGGGTTGGTTTGGTGTCTTGTTAAAATCCCAAGACGTGAAGCGAAAGGTGGTTTCTATCTTGTTCAAAGCCTAAGATGTGAAGCTGAAGAGTCTATTTGTATCTTGTTCAAAGCCCAAGATGTGAAGCTAAAAGGGTGTTGACTTTAGAGAGAATTTGTCATCTCTAAAGAGGGGGTTGTATGTCACAACTGCTTATAAAGGAGAATTACTTTAATCGAGATGTGTGAATCCGGCAATGCCATAATTTCCTTTATAGGGGGTTTTTAACCTGAAGGAGAAGACTTTAACTTAGTGTAGAGCAATGATATCTTTCCTTAGGAATTTCTCATGCTAAAAGAGGGACAGTGGCATGGATGTAGATGATCCAGAGGCTTACCGCTTACAGCAATTAGATGAAGGGGAAAGGAGTTGTTAATGTGTTGTGTATTGTGAACGAGGCACATCTTTGATGCTAAAAGGTTGGTCGGATCAACCAGTGGTTTTATTATACAAAGCCTAAGAGGAGGCTATATGTGTCTCGTACAAAGCCCGAGAGAGAGGCTAAAAGGTTTTTGACTCAACGATGGAGTCTTTTGGTATCTCGTATAAAGCCCGAGATGGAGGCTATTTGACTCAACAAGAGAGTTTTTGTATCTCGTACGAAGCCCGAGATGGAGGCTAAAAGGTCAACTGACTCAGCTGGAAATTATCTGTCTTGTACAAAGCCCAAGAGGGAGGCTATAAGACTGTTTGGCTCAATAAGAACCCTTTTGTATCTCGTATAAAGCCCGATATGGAGGCAAAAGGGGTGATTGACTCAACGAGGGAGTCTCTTATGTGTCTCGTACAAAGCCCGAGAGAGAGGCTAAACGTTTGCTTCGCTGGGAAGAATCATTGTACAAAGCCCAAGAGGAGGCTATTGTAACTGTTTCAGTTGAGTGACAGGTCCAATATACTGATTTTGAAAGAGAAAATCAGTTCTTATATGAGTAACACTGTACTCAGGGATTTGATTCGAGGATCAGGGATATTTCCTTTTCTTTGAGAAAATGGGAAATCCAAAGGATATTGAGACTGTCCGAGTCTGCGGGTTTCCTTCCTATTTAATGAAGGGGTCACTTGAGAATGTCTTTGAGACTCAAGGAGATTAGACTGTCCAAGTCTAGAGTTTCATCTTTTGTACTACGCTTTGAGAAACAGTAGTAGACTCTATGACAGGACTGTTCTATGAAGATTGCTAAGTTCTGTTCCTATACCTCTAAGAGGTTGTCGGGACAATTTGTATGAAGCCCAAGAGGAGGCTAGAAACTTTTAAGAAGCCGACGGGTCCTTGTACGAAGCCCGAGAGGAGACTATCATTCCCGGAGGAAGAGATCATTATACGAAGCCTAAGAGGAGGCTGTGAATATTTCTAAGAAGCCGTGGGGTCCTTGTACTAAGCCCAAGAGGAGGCTAGGTTGCTTTTAGGAAGCCTGTGGGTCCTTGTACGATGCCCAAGAGGAGGCCGATGCTTTTAAGAAGCTGATGGGTCCCCAAACCCCGAGAAATTCAAGGCAATGCCATTCACCGAGAATAGATCAAAGTCAGGAAAGTTCGAGAATTTGGAAGAAACTCAAAGATGCCATTCACGGAGAATACATTCATCTCTAGGAGTAGAGTTTCTTGACAATTCCTAATGAGGACAGCCGAAGAGAAGATTGTATCTGGTGATCCTATTGGGGATCTAGTTGTCTATTTCTACGAAAAAGTGAAATGGCGTCACCTAGTTCTAGACGTAGTTGTCGGGGAAACTCTAAATATCTATACTATTATTACACAGTTGATATGAGTTTATGAAAGAAGACTTACAGCGAAACAGCCCCACAATACAGTTATATGTATATTAAAGCGGTAAATGAAAGCGATAACCACTTACTCGGTTGTAGAGCTTCCATGCTATTTGGTTAGTTGTTCAACAAAGACAGATTGAAAACAACAGTATATTCAAAATCAAAGGAGAAAGTGCTTTGAAAAAGAAAGATTTGGGGCTTACAATTCATGGAGAGGCCTAGGGTTTTATCAGTGAGCGCACTATTTGAATTTGTACAGAGGGACTTATACAAGTGACTGTGGCCAAAAAAGGTTTTTATCTACAAAGTGATGGGTCTTACACTCTCTCAAGAGGCCCAAAAAGTTTAAAGAAAAAGAGTGGGGCTTATAACACGAGGGTAGGCCCAATTGATTTTTCCGTTAAAAATGGCGATCGCGCCGAGGTTTTCTTTTAACGCAGAGGGACTTATACAATAAGTGAGGCCCAAAATTGTTTTGGTTAAAAGGGGATTGGGTCTTACACTCTAATAGAGGCCCAAAAATTTTGAATGGGTCTTATAGCTCGAGGAGAGGCCCAGATGGTTATTTTTCAAAATGCGACGATCGCGCCGTTTATTTGAAAATGTACAGAGGGACTTATACAACGAATGAGGCCCAAAATGTTTTCTGTACAAGAGGGTTGGGTCTTACACTCTAATAGAGGCCCAAAAGTTATGAAAAGTGATTTATGAGGATTGAATTAATCCCAAAACCCTAATTTGTTTTTAAAAAATGTATTTAATTGAATAAAAATTCAATTAAAAATGATCAAAATTGTTTAACATATGAAAAACAAATTGTGATCTTGGATTAATGCTCCAAAAATTAAGTATTGACCTACAAAATAATTAGAAAGCATTAAAAGTTGCAAAATCAAGGTGGAAAAAATATTTTAAATGTTAAAAACAATTAAAACATTAATTCTTTGCAAAAATATCAATTATATAAAATAAATAATATTTTTGGGATTTTTTGGGAAAATAAAATATTTAAACATTTTTATGAATTATTTAAAAAAGAATCAACTCAAAATCGTTAAAACTCAGAGAGAAATTAATTTTTGAATCAATTAAATAAAACCACAAAATTCAAATATTTGAATTTGAAAGAAATGGCGCCAAGAACACACCAAGAACACGCGCGTGTTCTGGGTTTGGCCAGATTTGCATTTTCTATCCAATCTCACTGAATACTTGATTATATCATGCAATCCACATATCATTATGCTCGTCTCAACCTCACGATCATGTCTATGTCCATTAATTTCATTTAAATTAAACATATAACAAGAAATCACAAAAAATCCTTAAGAACCCTAACTTCTGCATGAAGGCTAGGATTTTTGATACACAATTCAAACAATGCAATTAATTGAGGGGAAACATTCTATGCATGATTATGAACATATGGCCAAATTATTGTGCGAGGAAATGTGCATGGATTGAGAGATGACCAAGTATATGCTTACCTCTAGGCCGTGACAGCAAGTGCAATGTGATTTTTGATTTGGAGGTGTTACAGATGAGTGGTAATGATTTGAACAGCTTTCCTACACCCTATGGAGTGTGTTTGATTGCTTGGACTTAATGGAAATTGGCTGGATCACTTCATGGCATCTCAACTGCACTTTGGTTAAAACCTTGAGCAATTGACTGGTGATTCTGAGAAATCAGTATTCCAGTTGTTGTTTAAGTGTTTGATCAGCTCATATGTGATGTATATGAGGTGTGTGTGTGATTGGTTTGAGTGGAATTTCCCTCTAGCTCAAAATTCGATAGCTACCTTGCTAAGAAAGGTATTTTTGCCAAGAGAAAGAGATTTTGAGAAAGGCAAGTGTTGTAGGCCTTTGGTGTACTTAAACTTTCTCTATTTATAGTAGAGCAAGTTTGTTTTGCAAGGAATAGTGAATGGAAATTGCTGAGTAGGTTTGTTCAATGTTGGCCAATGGAAGTTCAAGTCTCCTCTAGCCATTGACTAGAGGTTAGGGCACAGGCTGCTGGTTCCCTTGGCCTTGGATAAGTCTTGACTGAATTCAAATGAAAATGGCTCAGTCCATGCCACCTTGATGCTTCCATTGAATGCTCCAATCCAAATTTGGAGTCTTGTCCCTATTTTGGCAATTCTAGGTTCAACATGCTTTTTCTTGTTCCAAGGACTTTGGAGGCTTGGCTCAGTGATTCTCCCCTTTAGATTCAATCCTCTGAGGTGTCCAAGTGGATAGGAGCATTTGGATTTGGCTGATTTTGGCAAATCGACCAAAAGTGTAAAATCTGCCTTGCCTTGGCAGATTTCAGCAAGGCAACTTGCCAATGTCATATCTCATGGCTCAAATTGAATTTGGTAATGTTCTTGGCCATTTTGGAAAGCCCTTACATGATACAACAACTGTTTGAACATGTTTGGTTTTGATCTCTTTTGAATCCAAGTGAAAAATCCCCCTACATTTGGCAAAAAGTAAGCCAAAATCTGACTTAGTGAAATTTTCACTAAGTGTTGGAACAAAGTGATTTTTCTTGATTTTGATCACTCCATAACTCAAAATCCATGAGGAATTTGGAAATAACTCAGTATGAAGCTTTTGTAGAGGGCAATGTGATCTACAAATCAAGCTTTGAATGGGGACCAAAGGCCTTGTGGTTTAGGAGTTATGGTCCTCCAAAGTTGGCACATTAGTGGTACTTTTTCCATAACTTAGAAATTTTTATAAGTTCTACGGTTACCCCTTTTACAAGTTCTCCCACTTTCTTTGATTTTTCTTGATTAATGATGATTCAAATCATACATTAACATCATTGTAGGGTTAAAAATCCATTTTGGTGAAAAATCTCAAAAAGTCAAAGTTGACTTTTGTGCACAGTTGACTTTTTATCAGATGAATTCCAAACTGTGCAATTCTTCAGGAAATCATGTCCTTGACCTAAATCAAACTTGATGGACATGTTCCATGGGTGTCATAGGGTATATTGAATCATGTCTTAGGGTTTGGGAGCATGTCCTGGTCAAAAGTCAAAGTTACAGTTGACTTTCCTCGTGAAACCCTAATTGTGGTGCAGATGAAATTGAGACTTGTTGCTCAAGCTTCTTGGATTAATCCATTGTCCCAAATGGATCAATATGGTATATTAAAGACCCTCAAATCATGTCTTGAGGTCTTGGTTCATGATTTGTCCCAAAAGTCCACTTAGGGGTGAATTAGGTCAAGAAACCCTAATTCCTGATTTTTAGTGAATGCATCCCCTGAGGCAAAATTGACTTGATGCTTGGGTCCATGAGGCTCCATGGAGTATATTAGGTTATGTTTTGGATCTTTGGCTTGTACCTAGATGAAATTTTCCATCTGGAGGCCGTGGTCGACCAAAACCCTAATTTGGTGACACTGGCGATCTTAAGGCTTGATCCACCTAGAAGGGAGCAACCTTGTGCTTAATCCTTGGAGTGGGAGTCCTTTTGATCCATTGTGGATATTTGAGAGGTTATACAAGTTAAAGATCAAGTTATTCCTCGATTGATCCTATGTCTAAGCACTCTGAGAGGGCTTGAAACCCTAGTTTTGATTGTAGTGGATGCTCACCCATCTTTGGGGAGACTAATGAGGTTCAAAGGTACATCCATATTGTGCTGATGATTTTCACAATGATGGGAAATCTTAGTGGTCAAAATTTGGGGTATGACACTAGCGAACCAGTTAGTGAAGGTTAGCGAAGGTTCGCTAAGTTGTTCGCCTAGCGAACTTTGTGTGTTTTTGGTTCTGGTTGGTTCTGCCTTGGTTCGCTAAGTTGTTCGCCTAGCAAACTTTGTGTCTATTTTTATCTAATAGTGGGTTCGCTGGACATTTGCCTAGCGAAGGTGGTAGCGAATACTCGCTAGAGGGTTCGCCTAGCGAACATGGCTGTTTGTGCAATTTTGTTTTCTTCCTAACTTTTGATATGTGGTTTGGTTTGAGGCGTGGTTTGATGCATTAGAAAGCTTGTAGCATGTACTTTCTTATTGTAATGGTTTTGAAATTATTGGCCGATTAAATTATGTTGGGAATTTAGGAAATGTGTTGTTTGGTCGACTTTTACGGTTGAATTGTGTGAACTTGACATGTATTATACAATGTGTTGTTGATGTGGATATTGTATGACTTGTGTGCTGTTGTGTGATGAACATGCATGAAATACATGCTGTGATGATGATTTGTGGCCTAAGGGCAGGAAAATACAATGTGTGGTATTTGATGATATATGCATGATTATGGATGTGTATATGTGTGCATTTTAAATGTCATGAGTCAATGTATGCCAAGCATCATGATATGCATTTTTGTGACGTCTGGAGTGACGGATTGATTCCAGAGGGAATCTGCTATAACATCGTGCGCCTTAAAAATAAGAGGACTGAAGCGCCTTAAAAATAAGAGGACCAAAAGTGATGGTTATAGACGATTGTGTGCCCATGTGGGGTGTGAGCGATCGGGTCGTGTGCCCGTGTGGGGTGTGAGTGATCCATAAATGTCGTGTGCCCGTGTGGGGTGTAAGCGACAGGGAACATTGTATGCCCGACGAGGAGTTACAGTGATGTAACGAGCGATGATTCCAACAGAGTTCCTGAGTGGACTAGTGATGAGAAACATTGGAAGACGGTACTGCATGTGCGTTGCATAGAGTCGTTGTGTCGGTCTCTGTGCATTTGCATAAATCATGGATTGATTGTGTATGAAATTGTGAATATGATTGATGAGATGGAATATGTGTATTGGTGTTGTTGATGAGTGCATCGTGTATGATTGATATGAATTGGCGATGGATATATGAAATATGTGTTGTATTTGATTGTGGTGCATTTGCGGTGGGAATATTATACGTGTGCATTTTTGTGTTATTATATAATTGTATGCAATTATATTATGATTGTGTTTCTCACCCTTCTGATGTTTCTTAATGCTCTATGAGGCATTGCAGATTAGAGTGTTGGAGGTCTTTTTGTGAAGCTAGGGTCTTCATTCTTTTGTCGGTCGGCTCTGATATGTGACACCGGGTAGTTAGGGAGGCCATTTGTGATTATTTGTATTATGTATATGTATCTTTTGGATTGTACATGTATGGTTGTATATGACACATACACTTCTATGATATATATATATATATATATGAGATTCAATTACGGATTTTCTGCTTTTATTATGTAATTGGATTGTGGGTGTTAGGAACTCAGTTCCTTTGTTGTGCTACCTGAATTGTTGCATATCTGTATGAGCAGGGTTATTGTATTTTGTTTCAAATTGATGTGACCCCCCGGTCTATGCCGTGGATGTTTTAATTATACTCTGATGAAATTTTGAATTTTATTTATCGCTTTGTTTTGTTGGGGGTATAGATTGGGGGTGTTACATCTTGGGCTTTGAACAAGACACCAAAAACACCATTTCCTCCCATAGAATAGGAGGAACTACGATCGCTCTGATTTCCCTGTTTCGGTAAACGGGAATACGTAGGCATAAGATTGAAAGAGAAATCTTAGCGAGCACACTAATCAAAAATCCAAAATCCCGTACCTTCATACATCAATCGAAAAGCATCAGTCCTAACATCCTACCAATAGCCTAGTCCCGTCATTTCAGTCTTAACAACATAAGCAGAAAGAGGCCCCACTTCCACATAGCATCCGTAACCTAATAGACCGCTGTTTAAACTCAGTATGCAAGCAGGGTTAGTTGGAGACATCTATTTCCCTTCCTTCATCAGCTTTAATAGGATAAAAAATGAATCGACCTATAGTACCCCAGAGTGCAGTGCTTAAGAACCACGTCCAAAGTCGCTCGCTACAGAAAAGTGGCGCCCACCGTGGGGCCTGTCTTTCTTTCTTACAATTTAAGGTGAAAACCTTGGACAAGTTATTTTCATGAAAGTTCCATCGGGGAATGTCATTATCGCTAGGATCGGCCCTCACTAGGATCTTAGGTCAAAAACCTTTAAGTTGGGAAGGTACCATAGAATGGTGACTCCGCTGGGGAGCCATTTTCTGTCAGGATCATAGGATTCATAGCTCTTAAAAAGGTCTAGGACATTAGGACAAATATATATACTGCTTTTCCTAATTGATATCTGTGTTTATTTTTCTGCTAATGGGAATGCGTGTGATGCCGCATGTGGAAAGATTGAGTATACACTTAGGAAAAACCTCTTTCAGTAGTGCAGAAGCTATCGGAAATAGTTGTCACGCGATACTACCCTCTTCTGAGATTCTTCGAAATACATCACCTAGCACGGTTCCCGGCCCGCTAATGTTATCTCGACAAGAATTAATGAATTTGAGAGACAAGTACATAAATCACTAGTATAAACTGTTGGGATGGGTAGAGCCTTGACTTCATAACAGCGACCCTTTGACCCCATGTTTTTTCTATGTTTTTGTGTGCTGCATTCATGCATTCATTTTAAAAACATTTAAGCAAAGAAAAAATTTCTCTTCTAGTCTCTCTTTTTCAAATTAAACTAAGACAATGATTGCAAATGTCAGAGAGAAATGGATTGCGCTAATGGATTTCGGTAGAAGAAAAACGCACAAGTATACCTTCAAGGTTCCAAAACTAGGGGATTTGAGAGGATTAGCAAGGATGATCACTAACCCTGACGCTTTCAGAGCCAAGTACGGAGGTCTACTACCTCTGTTAAGGGTACATGCAATTGAAAGAATCATGGAGGCACTCGTTCAGTTTTACGATCCGGTTTATCACTGTATCACATTCCCGGATTACCAGCTCGCACCAACGCTGGAGGAGTATTCTCATCTGATTGATCTACCCATTACTGATCAGGCTCCCTTTTCTGGACCGAAAGAAATTCCAAAGGATCAGACCATTGCAAGAGCAATTTATTTGGATGAGTCAGAAGTCAAGACTCACATGACCACCAAAGGAGGAATCCCGGGTTTACCAACCAAGTTTCTGGTAAAGAAGGCTCTATACTTTGCTAGTATAGGGAACGTGACTGCTTTTGAAAGCATCTTTGTTTTGCTCACCTACGGGTTATTTCTGTTTCCCAACATTGATAACTTCGTCGATATCAATGCCATTAAGGTTTTTCTCATTGGAAATGCCGTACCAACCTTGCTCGCAGATGCGTATCATTCTGTACACTTAAGGAATTTATACAGCGGATGAATGATCATGTGCTGTGTACCCCTGCTATATAAATGATTTATCTCCCATTTTCCCAAGTGTGCTACATTTTGGGATCATAAGAGTGCTTTACATTGGTCGCAGAGAATTATGTCTCTTACCAACTCTGACATAGATTGGTACAATAGGATTTATGATGGGATCAGAATCATTGACCATTGTTGAAAATTCCCCAACGAACCCCTCATAGGAACTAAGGGAGGAATCAATTACCATCCAGTTTTAGTTCGTCGTCAATTTGGATACCCGATGAGGCATGTCCCGCGTAATGCTCATCTGGAAGGTATTTTCTTCAAGGAAGGAGAAAATGACAGGGCACTAAAGATGGAAATAGTGTACGCTTAGAAACATGTTCATAAGAAAGGACGAGAGTCTCTAGGAAAACCGGATTGTGTCTCGGTGGAGCCTTATCTCCACTGGGTACAAACTAGAGCTCTCAAGCTAAGGATGCCTTATCCTCGCCACGGAGTTCTTCCACCAAGGTAATCTGTCATGTACTTCATGACTGAAACGGAAAAACTTCAGGTTACTCTCAACAAAGTTCAATAGTAGAGGAGGTCTTGGAAGAACAAGTATCGCATTCTCAATGTGGAGTGTACCAAAATACAGCAACTGCTGAAAGATAAGGATGCTCTAATTGAGATTTTGGAGCAACATGCTATAGAAAATCAGGATGACCAAAGGAATTTTCTCGCTCCTTTCACTTGGCAAAGGAATGACAACCCGACAACGGCCCAAGAGCCACGGTCCAAGAAAAGGAAAGTACCAGAATCAGCACCCGAGTTCTCCTCAGAGAGGACTCGGGACCCATTAGCTTAGGTTTCTGTTTCTGCACCTTGTAATTTACTGTATTTCCATTTCCGCAATCCTTTGAATTCAATAAAACAGGGGTGTCCCCACTGTTCAATATTTGCAATCTAATTGTCGAATTTATTTTGATTAAACAAAAAAAACAATTAATATAATCATTGCATTCATCATTCTCACGTCACGTATTCTTCTTACCTACGAAACTCACGTTTGTGTCTCGGTTCTAGAGTCAAACTGTCTCATTCGTACAATACTCGGGCCAATCGTCAGAAAAAGATGGATGATCTCGAGGAAGAGAATAGAGAGTTGAAAGAAGAGATCGGCGCTCTGAGAGAGGATATGAGAAAGCTTCGTAACGACATGCAAGCCATAGCAGAAGCTCAGCTACAAAGAACTGTGATCTCAGAGATCACCTCAACGCCCATAGTGGAGAAGTATGATCCTAGGTATCCAATGCCGAAAGATCGTCCCTGGGGCATGCCTGTTAACTATATCCCAGAAGGATATGTTCCACCGATCACTGAAGATCAGGGAATAATAGCAGAAGCCGATGGGCCTCAAGGTTACAAACTTCGGGAAAGCGGGGATGCCAGAGGCCTAATGAGGACTCCTGAAGGTTACAAACTTCGGGAAGTGCCAAGATTCACTTCCGTAGTAACGGTACCACCCCGTGTGGTGCACACCGTCCCGGAAGGACAGATTCCACAGATACCTTCTGGTAAAAAGGAAAGTATGTTCGATAGAATGGATGAATTCCAGGAGAAGTTCTTGGAAATGCAGAAGGAACGGCAAGCCATTCGCGGTTAGGGTCTATTTGGAAAGGACGCCGCAGACCTTTGTTTGGTCCCCAATGTGAAAATCCCGCACAAGTTCCAAGTACCCGATTTTGAAAAGTACAAGGGTAACTCTTGCCCTCAAAGCCATTTGGTGATGTACGTTCGGCGAATGTCAGCTCAGACAGAGAACCAGGATTTACTGATTCACTACTTTCAGGATAGTTTAACCGATGCCGCATTAAAATGGTACATGGGTTTAAACCACGCTACGATTAGCACTTTCAGAGATCTTGGCACTGCCTTCGTCCAACAATATAAATACAATTTGGACATGGCACCATACAGAGATCAACTCAGATTAATGTTGTAAAAAGACAAGGAAACCTTTAAGGAATACGCTCAGAGATGGCGTTAAATTGCCGCTCAAATTTGTCCACCTCTTGAGGAAAAAGTGATGACAAAGATTTTCTTAAAGACCTTGAACTCATTCTACTACGACAGAATGGTTGCCAATGCGCCCAGCGACTTCACCTAAATGGCCGGTATGGGAGTACGTCTCGAGGAAGCCGTTTGAGATGGACGTCTAGTCAAATACACTAGGTCAACAAGCGGTACTAAAAAATACGGTAGTGGTCTCCCTAAGAAAAAGGAGCAAGATATTGGGAATATCTCTCTCGGAAAGCAAAGGGAACGATACCAACCAGTAGCAGTTATAACTCCTGGTATAAACCCTATGCCTATTTCTACGTATCAACCTCAGGTTGCTCAAATCCAACTACATTCACAGCAATATCAGCAAAGGACACAACAACCTCTTCAGCAGGATCATCCTTAATACTACAACAACCGTACAACACGGCCTCCAGGATTTGATCCTATACCCATATCGTACGCAGTACTATTTCCATTACTACTGGCCAAGGGGCATGTCCAGACTAAGTCTCCTCTTACAGTACCGGAAAATCCGCCTTTTTGGTTTAAGGTGGATCACACTTGCCCTTACCATCTAGGAGGACCAGGGCATAACATAGAAAACTGTCTCAGTTTCAAATCCGATGTGCAAAAGCTTGTTAGGAGCGGGGTCTTATCTTTCAAAGATACGAATCCGAATGTTCTCACGAACCCGCTGCCTCAACACGAGAAGGTTACAGTCAATTTGATAGAGGGAGAGTAACAACACCTATCAAATTCATGATGTACTCTTGTTAAGGGCCAACTTGGTCAAGATGCATTGTAGACATAGTGGATATGGCCATGTACCACCTCATAATTATCACCAGTGTGATATCTACTCTAAAAGCAATCAAGGATGTTCTGTGGTGCAATCAGCTCTACAGGAACAGATGGATCTCGGATGGATCCAAGAGCACCGGGTTCGTGGAGTTAACATGGTTTATACGAATTCCAACATCATTCAAAACCACGATATCCGTGCGATGAATGTCAACCTGGTGGCGATGCACTCAAGGAAAAGCCAGTATCATAATTTGCCGTGTCACGATTATAATTCCTGCCTGACTTGCTCGGTAAACAAAATGGGATGCTCTTTTGTACAAGAGGCCCTCCGGCGTTAGATGGATCTTGGATGGATTCAAGACTACCATAATAGGAATCATTATCAAATCAACATGGTTCAAATATTCGATATTCGCTTGATGAATACCAGCCTGGTGGAGTTACATGCTAAACAGGTCTGGCTCGGGTTCCTGGTATCACATGATTATCAGAACTGTAAAGCGGGTTGTGAAAACGAACAAGGCTATGCCCTTGTCCAGGAAACACTTCAGCACTTGTTGAACCACTGGTGGCTTCCAATCTATATGGATGAAGACACCCAGCAAATTAGTATCACTAACGGGAATCCTACTAGATATCAAAGTCAGGATGTTCAGTCAATGGAAACAGATCTAGTAAGGTTACACTATATTCAAAGCGGACGTGGCCAGATGTCACTACACAACTATGAGCGGTGTGGAGTTTGCTCAGTGGATATTCAAGGATGCTACCTCGTGCGAGCAGCCCTTCAAAGTCAGTTGGACCGCAAAGAGATTCAATCATGGTCATGTTCTGGATCAGTCAACTACTTCGCTGATCAAATCGAGGACATTGTCGAAATCTCTGATTAACATAGGGCTAGGGATGTTTGTACCATTATCCCTCTACTTGACGAATCGAGAGTTCCCAACCGGGAACGGATCGAAATTACTTACGATGGTCAGAAGAATCAGAAGGCTCCTGTAGTTATCTATCTATTGCGACCACTACCGTATGAATCAACTAAGGCTATCCCTTACAAATACGGTGCAACAACAGTTGAGAATGGAAAGAAAATTCCATTACCCTCCGTCGTGAATATTGCAGACATCAGTCGAGTAACACGGAGTGGTAGAATCTTCAACCGAGGGGTTGGGGAACCTAACAAAGAAAAGGAACCTCAGACAGAAGTTCCCAATCCACCAGTCGGTCAATCCAGTAATCCCGACCTTTCAAAAAATGATGATGAGATGCTAAAGCTCATCCAAAGGAGTGAATACAACATTGTTGACCAGCTGTTACAAACTCCTTCAAAGATCTCGGTATTATCACTGTTACTTAGTTCAGAAGCGCACAGGGAGGCTCTACAGAAAGTCTTGGAACAAGCCTTTGTAGAACAGGATATAACAATCAAACAGTTCGATAGCATTGTCTCTAACATCACTTCCTACAATAACTTGGGATTTAGTGATGAGGAATTACCTGAAGAAGGTCGCCGTCATAACGTGGCGCTCAACATTACAGTCAACTGCCAGGACGATGCTTTAGCCAGCGTACTGGTAGACACAGGGTCAGCCCTGAATGTTATGTCGAAGTCCACTTTGATGCAATTATCATTCAAAGGACCTCCGATGAAAACCAGCGAGGTCGTCGTCAAAGCATTTGACGGATCCAGAAAAACGGTTATCGGTGAAGTCGACCTTCCCATAACTATTGGTCCTCACACTTTCCAGGTCATGGACATCCGGGGAAACATACAGTTGTTTATTAGGAAGACCTTGGATACATCAGGTTGGGGCGGTCACTTCGACCCTCCACTAAAAACTAAAGTTTGTCCAGAATGACCAACTCGTCACAATCTGTGGAGAATAGGCCTTGCTCGTAAGCAACTTATCGTCCTCCACTTATGTAGAACCGGAGGGGGTGATCGGAACCCAGTTCCAAATGCTTTCGCTCCACAAGGACAATCAATCTGAAGGGGGAACTTCGATTTCCTCGTACAAAGATGCTCTCAAAGTAATCATGAGTAATAATGCAACAGGATGGGGGCAGCTTGTCATTCCTATTGACAATAAGAAAAGGAAAGGTCTTGGCTTTTCCTCAACTTGTACACAGGCTGCTACAGACGATAAAAGTCTTCGTCCCATTCAGAACTTCTTCCACAGTGAAGGTTTCCTTTAACCAGTGACTCAAGATGTGCATACCATCAATAAAGATGATTCCTCCGATACGGAGGAAGAATGGAAGTTCTATCTCAACGAGGACGGTTATACATCTCAGGGCGAAATGCTTACTCCCTTTTGCTTTCATGCACAAAGCCCAAGATTTATACCAGGGTCAGATGTCAAAATGATGTACGGAGATTGTGATCCGGAAGGATGTCGCGCTCCGCCAAGGTCATTAGAGGAAGACACTCTGATGAAAGACAACTTTGACACCAGCTATTATGGCCCGATGGATGGTCTGCCTATCTCGAAGCCTTACCCGGGAAACTTGGGGCAAGAAAATCAGCCGAACAATGAAAATCAGCTGAGCAATATTGAGAAGAATACCTGCGTCCCCACCATGTAATGGGATCAACACCCAGATTATCCTGAAAATACCCAGCACGACAATGAATTCGCAACGTTGGCAGGACTAGAATTCATTAACTATGCTTTTCCCGAGGTCAACGTCATTGAGAGGGATGACTCCTCCAGTTCCAAAGAAGTGTGGAACACCTTGGGACAACCGAGTGGAAAATTTGACTTCATGGTCAAATACACCGCTCCTAAAAGCTCTCGTATCAGGCTCGAAGATATCCAGCCAAATGGATGGGGAGATCCACCTGAAAGTACAAACACTAAGCAAAATACAAGAGAGGAATTCTCCTACGACAACGCTGCCTGGGAGACAGATTCCAATGATCCAGCTCCACCAGAAATCAGCGTCATTTCAAAAGATAAATCAAGGAAGGTAGCAGACTTTGTGATTCACCGAGGAGTTCGCCGCCAATGGGTTGTTGTCGATGTTCCGAAGATTGTTCATAAATCAAAGTAATTGCCGTTTTTATCTTAACCTTTCACCCTGCCCAGGTGAAACGGATGTTATGATAGGGCTCGCTTTCTATAAATTCTCCCTCTTCGCTTTGCCCAAAGCGACAGAGTTTTGTTTTATAGGGCTGTAGTTTCAAGAATCGACTTGTTCATTAATAAAATAACGTCGTTCTATAATTTCTGCATTAATTTCTTTTTTCTCTTTTCGTTCAGAAAATGGTAATCCTAAAAAACAACTCAATAATAAAAACAAGCAGTAAAAGAAATACACTGCACACACTTTTGCATTTTACCTCTATCTCTTCTAAACACGAATCATCACGTCTTGCAGATTGGTTGTTTTAAACCCAGTTGAAACATACGATCCAATGCCTTCTCCCAACTTTGAGTTCCCGGTATTTGAGGCTGAAAAAGAAAATGACGACGAAATTCCAGAAGAGATCTCCCGATTACTCCGACAAGAGGAAAGGTCCATTGAACCTCACAAAGAGCCGTTGGAAATGGTCAACTAGGGTTCAGAAGAAGAGAGAAAAGAAATCAAGGTTGGGGCACTGCTCAGTCCAACTGCCAAAGAGAGTTTGACAAAGCTTCTCAGAGAATTTCCTGATGTATTCGCTTGGTCCTATCAGGATATGCCAGGGTTGGATAGCAACATCGTGGAACATCACTTACCGTTACGGTCAGAATGTCCGCCAGTTAAACAGAGGTTGAGACGGACTCATTCAGACATGGCTGTCAAAATCAAAGAGGAGGTACAGAAACAGATTGACACGGGTTTCCTCGCTACGTCAGAATATCCTCAATGGTTAGCCAACATCGTACCCGTTCCAAAAAAGGACGGAAAAGTCAGAATGTGTGTCGACTACAGAGATCTAAACAAGGCTAGTCTAAAGGACGACTTTCCTTTACCACACATTGACATGTTGGTAGACAGTACATCAAGGTTCAAAGTATTCTCCTTCATGGATGGATTCTCGGGCTATAATCAGATAAAAATGGCGCAGAAAGACATGGAGAAAACTTCGTTCATTACCCCATGGGGACTTTTTGTTACAAGGTAATGTCTTTCGGCTTGAAGAACGCCGGGGCAACCTATCAAAGGGCTATGACTACTCTATTTCATGACATGTTACACAAGGAAATCAAGGTATATGTCGATGATATGATTGCGAAATCCAAAACAGAAGAGGAGCATGTGACCCACCTGTCAAAGCTATTCGAGTGGTTGAGAAAGTACAAACTCCGCTTGAATCCCAATAAGTGCACATTCGGTGTACAGTCAGGGAAACTTTTAGGGTTTATCGTCAGCCAGAAAGGAATTGAGGTTGATCCTGACAAGGTCAAGGCCATTCAAGAAATGCCTTCTCCGAAAACTTAAAAACAAGTCAGGGGATTCCTGGGACGTTTGAACTACATCTCCAGATTCATATTCCTCATGACCGCGACATGTGCGCTGATTTTCAAGTTACTAAAAAAGAATCAGGATTGCATTTGGACAGAAGACTGCCAAACCTCCTTCGACAGTATCAAGGAATACCTGTCGAACCCACCAATTCTATCACCTCCAGTGGAAGGAAGACCACTGATCATCTACCTCACAGTCCTAGAGGACTCCGTGGGTTGTGTACTTGGCCAACAAGATGAAACCAAAAGGAAAGAGTCTTCCATCTACTATTTGAGCAAGAAATTCACCGACTGTGAAACTCGATACACTATGCTTGAGAAAACTTATTGTGCTTTGGCTTGGGCAACCAAACGTCTTCGCCAGTACATGATTCGTCACACTACTTGGTTGGTCTCCGAAATGGATCCAATCAAGTATGTATTTGAAAAACCTGCTCTCACGGGAAGGATTGCCCGTTGGTAGATGTTGCTATCAGAATATGACATAGAGTACCATGCTCAGAAAGCCGTTAAAGGAAGTGTTTTAGCCGATCATTTGGCTCATCAACCGATTGACGATCAGGAAACAGTCAGATTTGACTTCCTAGACGAAGATGTCATGTATCTAAAAATATAAAGACTGCGATGAACTGCTACCCAGTGAAGGTCCAGAACCAGATTCCCAATGGGGACTTATCTTTAACAGAGCTGTCAATCATTACGGAAAAGGAATTGGGGCAATTATTATAACACCTCAGGGCACCCATATTCCTTTCACTGCCAGACTTATGTTCAAGTGCACAAAAAATGAGGCCGAATACAAAGCTTGTATCATGGGTCTCGAGGAAGCGATCGACTTAAGGATCAAGAACTTGGATGTATATGGCGACTCAGCTTTGGTCGTCAATCAGATCAAAGGAGATTGGAACACATACCAATCAAGATTGACTCCTTACAAAGACTATGCGAGAAGGTTGTTACCATTCTTCAACAGAATCGAGTTTCATCATATCCCTCATGAAGAGAATCACATGGCTGATGCCTTAGCCACCCTCTCTCCCATGATTAGTGTGGGTCAATGGACTGACTTACCTAAGATTGACATAATGCACCTTGAACGGCCCGCTTATATCTTCGCGATTGAAGCAGTCATAGACGACAAACCTTGGTATCATGATATCAAATGCTTCCTTCAGAAACAAGAGTACCCACCTAGGGCATCCAGGAAAGACGGAAAGACCCTTAGAAGGCTAGCAGGAAGCTTCTTTCTGAGCGGTGATACACTCTATAAGAGGAACTTTGACATGGTCTTGCTTCGATGCGTCGACAAACCAGAAGCAGACATGCTGATAAAAGAAATTCACGAAGGATCCTTTGTCACTCATGCGAATGGACACACAATGGAGAGAAAAATTCTGAGAGCAGGGTACTACTGGTTAACCATGGAATCCGACTGCTACAAGTACATGAGGAAGTCTCATAAGTGTCAGATATACTCCGACAAAATCAATGTACCACCAACACATCTCAAAGTTCTCTCTTCCCCATGGCCTTTTTCCATATGGGGAATCGACATGATTGGCATGATTGAACCTAAGGCTTCCAACGGACATCGGTTCATCCTGGTCGCCATTGATTACTTAACCAAGTGGGTCGAAGCAGCATCATACACCAATGTAACCCGACAAGTGGTGGTTCGATTTATCAAAAACAATATCATCTGCCGTTATGGTGTTCTGAGCTAGATCATTACTGATAATGGATCTAACTTGAACAATAAGACGATGAAGGAGTTGTGTGCTGAGTTCAAGATTGAACACCATAACTCATCTCCCTACCGACCCAAGATGAACGGCGCTGTAGAAGCGGCTAACAAGAACATCAAGAAGATTGTTCAAAAGATGGTTGTAACCTAAAAAAGATTGGAAAGAGATGCTACCCTTTTCTCTTCACGGTTATCACACATCTGTCCACACTTCAACAGGGGCAACCCCTTTCTCTTTAGTATATGCCATGGAAGCAGTGCTCCCCATCGAAGTACAGATCCCATCAATCCGGGCATTGATGGAAGCTAAGCTAACAGAAGCTGAATGGTGTCAAAGTCGGCACGATGAACTAAATTTGATCGAAGAAAAGCGAATAACGACACTATGCCATGGTCAGTTGTATCAGCAAAGAATGAAGAAGGAGTTCGACAAAAAGGTTCGACCTCGCATCTTCAGAAAAGGAGACCTTGTGCTCAAGAAGATACAATCATTTTTCACAGATTCCCGGGGCAAGTGGACTCCGAATTATGACGGCCCCTATGTGGTCAAGAAAGCTTTCTCAGGCGGTGCCTTGAGACTCACAACCATGGATGGAGAAGAATTTACCTACCCCACAAATATTGACGTAGTCAAGAAATACTTCGCCTAAATAAAAATAATAATAAAAAAAAAGTCTTGGTGGAATGAAAACCCGAAAGGGCGGTCCAGGAAAAAATGAGAGACATGATCAAAAGTCATCCCGATGGATTGGAAATCTCAAAGTACAATCCAGGCAAAAATTAGGGATAATGGTAAGTAACTACGTTCGACAAAGGGGCAAGTCCCTCGGCAGCAGTTACATCATCCGTTAGGAAAACTCCAGTCAAGGTCATCTTTGACGGAAGCTCAGGATGCCCTGAATTCAAAGTTTGTAGAAGGATAGTGGTCGTTATGTTTCAACATAGCCCTTTTCCCTGTAAATTACCATTTTCTAACTTTGTAAATACTCTATGAAATCACGCGCTTGGCTGATTTCCATCCTATCAATAAAATTTGAGCCCTTGTGCTTTTGTTTGTAATTCTTATTTGTTTTAGCTTTACAGAACGACATTTAAACATGATTAACGATTCTTTAAACAAAACAAAAATGAATTTACTTGTCGAACTTTTTTCTTCTTTTTAAACTTAAGATGGCATTTTCTTTTGACTGATGAACATCGAAAGAGCATCGATCACTTCTCCAGAAGTAATCGAACCTCAAAGTGCAGAATCAAGGTATTCCTTCTAAACCAGTGCGCCTGAACGAAGGATCAACTGTGTCGAAGACCATGTTTCATTCGACATCCCCGGCCGAGTTTTCATCTCCCAAGCCCGATCAACGTAGCTCCCCACAGAGACTATTTCTCCTAAGCAAGGCAGAATTGTTATCATGAACCAACGATACTTTTTATTTCCCACTGTGGCCGAGTATCTAGTCATGTTCATCTACTAGTCTGTATGTTGTGTCAGGTGTGTCAGCATAAACATACATACATCATGCATTATTGATTTACATTCGCATCCATATTGCATCACTATCACTCTAGTCGGTCTTATCCCCTAGTGATAAAAGTCTTCTCAATCAAGTTGTCAGTTTTTTCCTCGTCGGGAAGTGAATCATCTAAGCAATCACTCTCCTGTTGATCTCTGGACTAGAGATGGTCCCCGACCACTTTGATAACTTGAACCTCTGAAAAATAAGAAAATGCTTGACGAATGTTACTCTTCGCCATTGAAGATGATATCTTCGCTTTCCCGAATTAAGGAAAATCCCTAGAGAAAGCCTCTCAACTAAAGAATTTCAGCAACACATTGGTTCTTTTCTCCAGAATGTCAATGTCAACAAAGTCATCAGCACCTCAAAATTGGAATACATTGTATGGCATTTCTCCGAGAAGATCTCGAAGAAAAGTATGATGTAATATCCCCAAGCGAAGACAGTCTCTCAAGAGACTCGTTTTCCCTAGTAGAGTCAACTAATGGCATCTCCAACGGAGGAGTGTGTACACCTCTGCAACTCAGACGACTGGGTTCCCCAACAAGTCTGACATCAGATCTTTTTCCATCAAATGGCATCTCCCTAGGAAAATTCGGCGAGAAGTTTAAGGAGAACCGCTACAAGTAGCGTCCCTTGTCAATAAAGTTTATTGACTAAAGAAACTAAGACTAGATCCTTGGTAGGAAACCAGGATTGAGGGGAAGTTTGTTTCAAAAACTTAGACCAGTTCCTTGGTAGGAAACCAGGATCGAGGGGAAGTTTGTATCAGAAACTTAGACCAGTTCCTTGGTAGGAAACCAGGATTGAGGGGAAGTTTATTTCAGAAACTTAGACCAGTTCCTTAGCTGAATACCAGGATCGAGGGGAAGTTTTTACCTTTTCTGAGCATCATTGCTTAGCAAAAGAATAAGGATGCATGAACTACCATTCTTAATCGCCATCAAAATTTCAGGTATTCCGATATTTAATCCTCTTGCACCCCGAATGCCCGAATACCTTCGCCATTCACACCTTTGGGTCCAAGAAGATTAAATAGGGGCATCTATCATACCCCAAATTTTGACCACTAAGATTCCCCATCATTGTGCAAATCATCATCACAATATTGATGTACCATCATGCCTCATTAGTTTCCCCAAAGATGGGTGAGCACTCACTACAAACAAAAATTAGGAATTCAAGCCCTCTTTGAGCCTTAGACAATGGATCAATCCAGAAATGACATGATCTTCAACTTGTCTAACCTCTCAAACCTCTACAATGGATCAGAAGGACTCCCGCTTCAAGGATTAAGCACAAGGCTGCTCCCTTCTAAGTGGATTAAGCCTCAAGATCGCCAGTGTCACCAAATTAGGGTTTGGTCGACCAGGGCCTCCAGATGGAATTTTTCCTCGGGGCATGAGCCAATGCTTCAAAGCATATTCTAATATGCTCCATGGAACCTCATGGACCCAATCATCAAGTCAATTTTGACCTCAGGGGATGTATTCATCAAAAATCAGGAATTAGGGTTTCTTGACCTACTTCACCCCTAAGCTGACTTTTGGGACAAAACATGAGCCAAGACCTCAAGAGAGGATTTGAAGGTCTCTAATACACCACATTGATCCATTTACAACAATGTATTAATCCAAGAAGCTTGAGCAACAAGTTTCAATTTCATCTGAACCACAGTTAGGGTTTTGCGGGAAAAGTCAACTATAGCTTTGACTTTTGACCAGGACATGCTCCCAAACCCTAAGACATGATTCAATACACCCTATAACACCTATGAAATCAACACAACAAGTTTAATTTAGGTCAAGGACTTGATTTCATAGAGGATCGCACAGTTTGGAATTCATTTGATAAAAAGTCAATTGTGCACAAAAGTTAAACTTTGACTTTTTGAGATTTTTCACAATTATGGTTTTTTAACCCTAAAATAATGTTAATGTGTGATTTGAATCATCATTCATCAAGAAAAATCAAGAAAAGTGGGATAACTTGTAAAAGGGGTAACCATAAAAAACTTAGAAATTTTCTAAGTTATGGAACAAAGTGGCTAGGGTACCAACTTTGGAGGATCCTAACTCCTAAACCACAAGGCCATTTTTTCCTATCCAAAGCTGGATTTGTAGCCCTCATGGCCCTCTACAAAATCTTTAACTACACCTCATTCCAATTCATCATGGATTTTGAGTTATGGAATGATCAAAATGGCTGAAAACATGAAATGTCACTTTTTCTAACACTTAGTGAAATTTTCACTAAGTCAGAATCTGTCTTACTTTTTACAAAATGTTGGGGCATTTTTCACTTGGATCCAAAAATTATCAAAACCAATTATGATCAAACAGTTTTTGTATCATATGAGGGCTTTCCAAAATGGCCAAGAACATCACCAAACTCAACTTGAGTCATGAGATATGACAATGGCAATATGCCTTGCTGAAAACTGCCAAGGCTAGGCAGAATTTTACACTTTTGCTCGATTTGGCAAAATCAGATAATTCCTAGCCTTGTTATCACTTTGGACACATCTAAGGATCAAATCTAAAGGGGACAAACACTGATCCAAGCCTCCAAAGTCTTTGGAACAAGAAGTAGCATGCCAAACCTAGAAATCCCTAAAAGAGGGACAAGACTCCAATTTTAGATTGGAACATTTAATGGATGCTTAGAGATGGCATGGACTGACACATTGGCAACTAAATTCAGTCAAGAATGATCCAACAACTATGGAACCAAAGGCCTGTGCTCTAACCTCTAGTCAATGGCTAGAGGAGACTTGGCTTCCCATTGATCAACAATCGCCAAACCTCTGTTGTGGTTGCCATTCACTATTGATCCCAAAACAAACTTGCTCTACTATAAATAGAGCTTATTTGTGCTCGGTTTGAGTACACCAAAGCCATCAAACTGATGCTTTCCTCAAAATCCCTCTCTTTAGGCCAAAATGCCTTCTTTAGCAAGGTAACTCTGAGTTTTTCAGTTAGATAGCATTTCCATCACAGCTCATGATCCTAACACCTCCAATATATCATATCTAAGCTATCCAAACTCTCACAAGTGACCTGTAATCCTTAAATCACAAAGTCACATCTCAAAACCTCAAAATGGTACTTTTGTGCATTTTTCAAGCCATGCCTTGATTCAGTCACTTTCCAAACCAGATAAAACCTCAAACACACTCCAAATATCATCCTTGAAATGTCCCAAATGGTTCCCCCCATCTGGAACACCATTTAAGGGAGTTGCTATTTTGGCCATTTTAACCCCTTTTGCAAGAAAGGGCCAGTTTGTGTTTTTGCAGGTTCCAGCTGATTCCATTCATCCTAAAAGCTTCTAAGGGATCATTTGAGGGTGTCCAAAGCATCAAACCATTTTTGGAACAAGAAACTTGGAAGATTGCACAAAAACTCCAAAAGCTCAAAAGAGAGGTAAGCATCATGACTTGAACTTTCCAAAATATGCATTGCTTTGAAGTCCACTGATCATGCACATCTCATACATGTTATATATGTTGTGTTTGAACCAATTCATCATGTAATTCATGCATGTACCAAAGTGTAGCATAGAAAATGCAATTATAGGCCTATTTCAAAACCACCATCGGATTTTGAGGAGGGAGCATGATCTGAAAAAAATACCACCACCATTGGATTACTTGTGAAATTCTAGGCTAGATGCATATAAATTTTGTCCCCAACCATGGAGAAATGAGAAAGTTATGGACCTTCCTGTTTCTTGCCAAAACTTGCCTTGCCTTGCCTTGGCCAGGCCTAGAAAACAAGGCAAGCCTTGTGTATTTGTTGTTTTGTTTCAATCAACAGATGTATCACCACCCAAGTGGTAAGGCGCGCGCCCTATAACCTTGAGGTCGTGGGTTCAAACCCCACTCATGCCATTTTGTGTTTTCTCACATTTTTACTATTTTTTCCAATATTATCATGTTTTGTTAATTAATTGGAAAATTAATAACTCCCTCAATTTTAATTCTTTTTTATTGGTTCTTTTTGCAAAAAATCACAAAAATGTTGAAATATTTTATTCCCCAAAAATATTAAATTTATATTATTTATTTAATATAATTAGTGTTTTTGTGAATAAATGTCTTTTATTTGTTTTTAAACTCTTTTAAAAATAAATGCCCATTTTGGAAAATCAAAACCAAGTAGGTTTTAATTCATCTTGTGATTAAAGCCTCATTTTTAAAACCTAAAATCAAAATCACAAGTTGTTTATTCAAACTTATTTGGAATTTTTATCATTTGTATTAATTTTCTTTAAATAAATTATATTAAAAAAATGGTGAAATTAGGGTTTTATTGATTTTCTCCCTAACAAACTTTTCCAAACACTCATGGGCCTCTAATAGAGTGTAAGACCCAATCCTTTGTAAATACAAACCTACTTTGGGCCTCAAATGTTGTATAAGTCCCGTTGTATTTCAAAAGTTCGGCGCGATCATCGCCCTTTTAAAACAAACCATCTGGGCCTCTCCTCGAGCTATAAGACCCATTCAAAATCATTTTTGGGCCTCTAATAGAGTGTAAGACCCAATCCCCTTTTAACCAAAACAATCTTTGGGCCTCAGATATTGTACAAGTCCCTATGCGTTAAAAGAAAAGCTCGGCGCGATCGCCAGTTCAAAAGAATCATCTGGGCCTACCCTCGTGTTATAAGCCCCATTCCTTTTTTTTTTTCAATCATTTTGGGCCTCTTGAGAGAGTGTAGGACCCATCCCCTTGTACAGAAAACCTTTCTTGGGCCTCAATCACTTGTATAAGTCCCTGTACAATTTCAAACAACTGTGCAATCACTGATAAAACCCTGGGCCTCTCCTTGAGCTGTAAGCCCCAATTTTCCTTTCAAAAGCACTTTCTCCTTTGATTTTGAATATAATATTGTTATCAAAGCTTTCTTTGTTGAACAAACCAACCAAACAACATGGAAGCTCTACAACCGAGTAAGTGTTTACCCGCTTTCATATGTATATAACTGTACTATGGGGTTGTTTCACTGTAAGTCTTCTTTCATAAACTCATATCGACTGTATAACAATAGTATAAATATTTAGAGTTTCCCGACAACTACGTCTAGAACTAGACAAAACCTCGTCTCCCTACATCCGACGTTATACCGGATATTTCAACATAACCTAAACCATGAGAATTATCTTTCACAACAATTATAGATAACTAGATCTAAGAAATCTCCCCCCTTGAACAGTTCAGATACAGAAGGCCAATGTTCCAAGTGAAACCCCTTCTGGAACTGTTCATCAGCCTCCTCTTGGGCTTAGTACAAGGACCCACAGGCTTCCTAAAAGCATCCCCACCTCCTCTTGGGCGTTGTACAAGGACCCGTTGGCTTCTTAGAAGTTTTCACAACCTCCTCTTAGGCTTCGTATAATGATTCTTCCTCCAGGAAGATAGCCTCCTCTTGGGCTTCGTACAAATTGTCCCTCGGCTTCTTAAAAGTTTTCTTGCCTCCTCTTGGGCTTCGTACAAATTGTCCCGACGACCTCCTAGAGGCATAGGAACAGAAATTAGTCATCTTGATAGAACAGTCTTTCAAAGAGTCTAGATCTTACTACTACTGTTTCTTAAGCATAGTACAGAAGATAAAACCCATAGACTCGGACAGTCTAAAGCTCCTTTGGATTCCCCGTTTCCTTAGAGAACATGAAATAATCCCGATCCTCAGATCAAATCCATGAGTACAACATTACCCATATAAGAACTGATTTTCTCTTTTAACCAACATGTTGGACCTGTCACTCAACTAAAACAATTACCCTAGCCTTCTCTTGGGCTTTGTACAAATGATTCTACCCAGCGGAGAAAACTTTTTAGCCTCCATCTCGGGCTTCGTACGAGATATAAAATCACTCTCTTGTTGAGTATAAAAGACTCTCTTGTTGATTTAAACATTTTTAGCCTTCATCTCGGGCTTTGTACGAGATACAAAACACTCTCTTGTTGAGTATAAAAAGACTCTCTTGTTGAGTCAATTCCCTTTTAGCCTCCATCTCGGGCTTCGTACGAGATACAAAAACACTCTCTTGTTGAGTATAAAAGACTCTCTTGTTGAGTCAAACAACCTTTAGCTTCCGTCTTGGGTTGCGTACAAGACACACAAAAAGACTCTCTCGTTGAGTCAAACCTTTTTAGCCTCTCTCTCGGGCTTCGTACGAGACACATAAAAACGCCCTCTTGTTGGGCCAATAGCCTCCTCTTAGGCTTTGTATAAGAAAACCCTGGTTGAGTCAATCAACCTTTTAGCATCAAAGTTGTGCCTTATTCACAGTATACAAACATCAACAACTCCTTTCCCCTTCATCTATTGCCTGTAAGCGGCAAGCCTCTAGATTATTTACATCCATGTCACTGTCCCTCTTTTAGCATGTGAAATTCCTAAGGAAAGTTGGCATTGCTCTAAACTGAGTTAAAGTCTTCTCCTTCAGGTTAAAAATCCCCTATAAAGGAAATTATGGCATTGTTGGATTCACATATCCCAGTTAAAGTAATTCTCCTTTATAACCAGTCACGCCACAGTTGTGACAAACAAACCAAATACCCCTCTTTAGAGATGACAAATTCTCTCTAAAGTCAAAACCCTTTAACTTCATATCTTGGGCTTCGAACAAGATACAAATAGACCCTTCAACTTCACATCTTGGGATTTGAACAAGATACAAACCACCTTTAGCTTCATGTCTTGGGCTTTGAACAAGACACCAAAACACCATTTCCTCCCATAGAATAGGAGGAACTACGATCGCTCTGATTTCCCTGTTTCGATAAACGGGAATACGTAGGCATAAGATTGAAAGAGAAATCTTAGCGAGCACACTAATCAAAAACTCAAAATCCCGTACCTTCACACATCAATCTAAAAGCATCAGTCCTAACATCCTTCCATTAGCATAGTCCCGTCATTTCAGTCTTAACAAAATAAGTAGCAAGAGGCCCCACTTCCACATAACATCTGTAACCTAACAGGCCACTGTTTAAACTCATTATGCAAGCAGTGTTAGTTGCATACATTTATTTCCCTTCCTTCATCATCTTCAATAGGATAAAAAATGAATTGACCTGTAGTACCCCAGAGCGACAGTGCTTAAGAACCACGTCCAAAATCGCTCGCTACACTTTTCAGACTCTCTCGGTGAGTCAATTACTTTTTAGACTTTCTTGTTGACTCGATCTCCTTTTCAGACTCTCTTGTTGAGTCAACCACTCTCATAGACTCTCTTGTTGATTCCATCACATTTTAGCACTCTCTTGTTGAGTCAACCCTTTTTAGCATCAGTCTCGGGCTTCGTACGAGACAGATAAAAGCACTCTCTTATTGAGTCAAACCCTTTTCGCCTCAATCTTGGGCTTTATACAAGACAGATAAATACCTCCCCAGCGGAATTAGCCTCCTCTTAGGCTTCATATAATGATATCCCCAAAGAGTCAGTCTCTTTTAGCCTCCGTCTTAGGCTTTATACAAGACACCAATATATCCACTCTGTTGTTGAGTCGGTCTCATACAACCTCCTTTTAGGCTTTGTATAAGGACTTCCCTAGTGGAGTCAATCAACCTCTTAGCTTCAACCTTGGGCTTTGATCAAGGCACATAAAAATCAACAAATCCCTCTTTAGAGACGACAAATTCTCTTTCAGTCAACCTTTTAGCTTTAATCTTGGGCTTTGAACAAGACACAAATACTCCTTTTAGCCTCTGTCTTGGGCTTTGAACGAGACACCAAAACATATTTTTCCTCCCTTAGAATAGGAGGAACTACGATTGCTCTGATTTTCCTGTTTCGTTTAAACGGGAATACGTAGGCATAAGATTGCAAAATATTAGCTAGCATACTACTCAAAAACTCTAGGTCCAGTACCTTCATACACCAATCAAAACTTAGGTTCAGTACCTTACCAAAAACATCAACAAAAACTCACTCAATCATACTTTCCAAACCCATTAACAGATAAACACCACCAAGTACAAAGAAAAACCTAAAGCTAATATCCTGTGGATAACCACATATAGGATGGGTAACTGACAACTACCCATTGTATAACCTGACCCCGAACCCCCCAATCTCTTTAAGCATTTGTTTAGTTAAACAATCGCATGAAAGGTTAGTTTTAGATACCTTCCCTTTCCCTTCCAGCTTCATGGGATAAATAATAAATCAGAAAGTAGCACCCCCCTCCTACCATTGCGGTGACGAAAACCCAGCGATAAGGTGGTCGTGTCACCGACAAAAATCGCTCGCTACAGTGAGGTCAATATGGCTCATGCAAATCCAACCATTATTCAGAACCACAACATTCTGATGATGATTGTCAACTTGGTGGCATTGCACTCAAGGCAAAGCCAACATCATGATCTGCCACGGCACGATTACAATTCCTGTCCGGTCTGCTCATTAAACAATTAGGAATGCTCTTTTGTATAAGAGGCCCTCCAGCGTCAGATGGAACTCGGATGGATTTAGGACTACCGTGATAGAATTCATTATCAAGTTAATATGATTCAAATCTTTTATATTCGCTTGATGAATACCTGCCTGGTAAGATTACACGCTAAGCAAGTCTGGCTCGGTTTTCTGGCTTCACATGATTATCAGAACTGTAAAGTGTGTCGAAAAGATGACCAAGGATGTGCACTTGTCCAAAGAACTTCAACACTTGTTAAACCACTGGTGGCTTCTGATCTACTTATATAAAGACACACAAAAAGTCAGTATGACTGACGGGAATCCTACTAGGCTTCAAAGTCAGGATGTTCACTGGATGGAAATAGATCTAGTGAAGTTATACTACATACAAAGTGGGCGGGGCCGGCTGCCACCACACAACTATGAGGGCTGTAGAGTTTGCTCGGAGAACAACCAAGGATGTTATCTTGTACGGTCAGCCCTTCAAAATCAGTTGGACCGAAAAGAGATTCGACCATGTTCAAGTTCTGGTTCGATCAATGTAATGCAAGATCATCTCCCTGATCAAAGCAAAAACGTTATCTTGATCTCTAAACATGAAATGGCAAAAGATGTATGTGCCATAATCCCTCTACTCCATGAATCAAGAGCTCTTCTTGATAGTAGAAAGATTCTCAACCTCGAACCAATTAAGGCCGGCTACGATGGTCAAAAAAATCAAAAGGCTCATGTGGTTATCTATCTACCGGGACCAATATCGTACAAATCTGATAAGGTTATCCCTTACGAGTACGGTGCAACAACCATCGAGAATGGAAAGGAAGCTCCATTACCCTCCATCGTTGTCATACCGAGAATTTTGACCACTAAGATTTCCCATCATTGTGAAAATCATCATCACAATATGGATGAACCATCATGCTTCATCAAATGCCTCAAGGGTTGTTGAACATTCACTACAATCAAAATTAGGGTTTTAAGCCCTCTCAGAGCCTTAGACAAAGGATAAATCAAGGAATGACTTTATCTTCAACTTGTCTAAACCTATTAAACATCCACAATGGATCAAGAGGACTCCCACTTCAAGGATTAAGCACAAGGCTACTCCCTTATAGGTGGATCAAGTCTCAAGATCGACAGTGTCACCAAATTAGGGTTTTGGTCGACCAGGGCCTCCAGATGGAAATTTTCCTCTGGGTACAAGCCAAGGATCCAAAACATGACCTAATATACTTCATGGAACCTTATGTACCCAAGCATCAAGTCAATTTGACCTCAGGGGGTGCATACATCAAAAATCAGGAATTAGGGTTTCTTGACCTAATTCACCCCTAAGTTGACTTTTAGGACAAATCATGAACCAAGACCTCAAGACATGATTTGAGGGTCTTTAATGAACTATATTGATCCATGTGGAACAATGGATTAATCCAAGAAGTTTGAGCAACAAGTCTCAATTTCATCTGCACCACAATTAGGGTTTTAAGGAAAAAGTCAACTGTAACTTTGACTTTTGACCAGGACATACTCACAAACCCTAGGACATGCCTCAATACACCCTATGACATTCATGAAACATGTCCATCAAGTTTGATTTAGGTCAAGGACATGATTTCCTGAAGAATTGCACAATTTGGAATTCATCTGATAAAAAGTCAACTGTGCACAAAAGTCAACTTTGACTTTTTGAGATTTTTCACCAAAATGGATTTTTAACCCTAAAATGATGTTAATGTATGATTTGAATCATCATTCATCAATAAAAATCAAGAAAAGTTGGATAACTTGTAAAAGGGGTAACCATAGAAACTTAGAAAATTTTCTAAGTTAAAAATAAAGTGACAAGGGACCCAACTTTGAAGGATCATAACTCCTAAACCACAAGGCCATTTTTTCTCATCCAAAGATGGATTTGTAGCCCTCATTACCCTCTACAAAAACTTCAACTAGACCTAAGTCCAATTCATTAAGGATTTTGAGTTATGGAGTGATCAAAATGGCTGAAAATTGAAAATGTCACTTTTTCCAACACTTAGTGAAATTTTCACTAAGTCAGATTCTGCCTTCACTTTTTGCCAAATGTAGGGAGATTTTTCACTTGGATTCAAAAGAGATCAAAACAAAACATGTTCAAACAGTTGTTGTATCATGTAAGGGCTTTCCAAAATGGCCAAGAACATTGCCAAATTCCATTTGAGTCATGAGATATGACATTGGCAAGTTGCCTTGCTGAAATCTGTCAAAGGCAAGGCAGAATTTTCATTTTTGGTCGATTTGCCAAAATCAACCAAGTCCAAATGCTCCTATCCACTTGGACACCTCAGGGGATTGAATCTAAAGGGGACAATCACTGAGCCAAGCCTCCAAAGTCTTTGGAACAAGAAATATCATGTTGAACCTAGAATGGCCAAAATAGGGACAAGACTCCAAATTTGGATTGAAGCATTTAATGGAAGCATCAAGGTGGCATGGACTGAGCCATTCTCATCTGAAATCATTCAAGACTTATCCAAGACCAAGGGGACCAAAGCTCTGTGCCCTAACCTCTAGTCAATGGCTAGAGGAGACTTGGATTTTCATTTGCCAACATTGCCCAAACCTACTTAGCAGTTGCCATTCACTATTCCTTGCAAAACAAACTTGCTCTACTATAAATAGAACTCAATTGTGATCAGTTTGAGTACACCAAAGCCATCTAACAGATGCTTTCCTCAAAATCTCTTTCTCTTGGCAAAAATGCCTTTCTTAGCAAGGTAGCTATCGGGTTTTGAGTTTGAGAGCTTTTCCAATCAAACCAATCACTCACACACCTCACATACATCATATAGAAGTGATCCAAACACTCACATAACATCTGGAACACAGGTTTCACAAAATCACCAGCCAATTGCTCAAGTTCTTGACAGTTTTGCAGCTGAGGTACCATCTTCAACTCCAAACCATTTCAATCCATTCCAAGCACTCAGACACATCACTTGGCACCTAGGGAAGCTATCCACATCATTGGAACCTAGCTGTAACACCTCCAACACAAATCACGATCACCAGCTGCAAGTGGTAAGCATGAGCTCTTCTAACTCTATGATCCATGCAATTTTTGCTGCACAATAATTTGGCCATATCTTCATAATCATACATGGAATGTTTTCCCTCAATTAATTGCTTTGTTTGAATCGTGTATCAAAAATCCTACCCTTCATGCAAAAATTAGGGTTCTTGAGGTTTCTTCGTGATTTCTTGTTGTATGTTTAATTTAAATGAAATTAATTGACATAGACATGATCGTGAGGTTGAGACGAGCATAATGATATGTGGATTGCATGTTATAATCAAGTATTCAGTGAGATTGGAGAGAAAATGCAAATCTGGCTAAGCCCAGAAGACGCGCGTGTTCTTGGTGTGTTCTTGGCGCCATTTTTAGAAATTTGAATATTTGAATTTTGTGATTTTGTTTAATTGATTCAAAAATTAATTTCTCTCTGAGTTTTAATGATTTTGAGTTGATTCTTTTTCTAATAATTCACAAAAATGTTAAGATATTTTATTTTATCAAAAAATCCCAAAAATATTATTTATTTCATATAATTGATATTTTTGCAAAGAATTAATGTTTTAATTGTTTTTTAACATTTAAAATACTTTTTCTACATTGATTTTGCAACTTTTAATGCTTTCTAATTATTTTGTAGGTCAATACTAAATTTTTGAAGCATTAATCCAAGATCACAATTTGCTTTTCATATGTTAAACAATTTTGATCCTTTTAATTGAATTTTTATTCAATTAAATACATTTTTGAAAACAAATTAGGGTTTTTGGATTAATTTCAACCCTCATAAATCATTTTCAAAACTAATGGGCCTCTATTAGAGTGTAAGACCCAACCCTCTTGTACAGAAAACTTTTTGGGTCTCATTCATTGTATAAGTCCCTCTGTACATTTTCAAATAAACGGCACGATCGTCGCCTTTTCAAAAATAAACAATTGGGCCTCTCCTTTAGCTATAAGACCCATTCAAAACTCTTGGGCCTCTATTAGAGTGTAAGACCCAACCCCCTTTTAACCAAAACATTTTTGGGCCTCACTTATTGTATAAGTCCCTCTGCGTTAAAAGAAAACCTCGGCGCGATCGCCATTTTTAACGGAAAAATCAATTGGGCCTACCCTCGTGTTATAAGCCCCACTCTTTTTCTTTAAACTTAATGGGCCTCTTGAGAGAGTGTAAGACCCATCCCTTTGTATAGAAAACATTTTGGGCCACAGTCACTTGTATAAGTCCCTCTGTACAAATTTAAACAGTGCGCTCACTGATAAAACCCTGGGCCTCTCCTTGAGCTGTAAGCCCCAAATCTTTCTTTTTCAAAGCACTTTCTTCTTTGATTTTGAATATACTGTTGTTTTCAATCTTTCTTTGTTGAACAACTAACCAAACAGCGTGGAAGCTCTACAACCGAGTAAGTGGTTATTGCTTTCATTTACCGCTTTCATATACATATAACTGTATTGTGGGGCTGTTTCACTGTAAGTCTTCTTTCATAAACTCATATCAACTGTGTAATAATAGTATAGATATTTAGAGTTTCCCCGGCAACTACGTCTAGAACTAGGTGACGCTGTTTCGTTTATTCGTAGAAATAGACAAACTAGCTCCTCAATAGGATCACCAGATACAGTCTTCTCTTCGGCTGTCCTCATTAGGAATTGTCAAGAAACTCTACTCCCAAAGATGAATTTATTCTCCGTGAATGGCATCTTTGAGTTTCTTCCAAATTCTCGAACTTTCCTGACTTTGATCTATTCTCGGTGAATAGCATTGCCTTGAATTTCTCGGGGTTTGGGGACCCACGGGCTTCTTAAAAGCATCAGCCTCCTCTTGAGCACAGTACAAGGACCCACAGGCTTCCTAAAAGCAACCCCGCCTCCTCTTGGGCTTAGTACAAGGACCCACGGCTTCTTCGAAGTATTCACAGCCTCCTCTTAGGCTTCGTATAATGATCTCTTCCTCCGGGAATAATAGCCTCCTCTTGGGCTTAGTACAAGGACCCGTCGACTTCTTAAAAGATTCCAGCCTCCTCTTGGGCTTCGTAGAAATTGCCCCAACAACCTCCTAGAGGGATAGGAACAGAACTTAGTCATCTTCATAGAACAGTCCTTTCAAAGAGTCTACTACTGTTTCTCAAAACATAGTACAAAAGATGACACTATAGGCACGGACAGTCTAACTTCCTTGAGTCTCAAAGACATTCTCAAGTGACCCCTTCGTTAAATAGGAAGGAAACCCGCAGAATCGGACAGTCTCAATACCCTTTGGATTTCCCGCTTCCTTGAAGGACAGGAATAACCCGATCCCTAAATCAGATCCTTGAGTACAGTGTTGCTCATATAAGAACTGATTTTCTCTTTCAAAATCAGTATACTGGACCTGTCACTTAACTGAAATAGTGCCATAGCCTCCTCTTGGGCTTTGTACAATGATTCTCCCCAGCGTAGTCAAACAACGTTTAGCTTTCATCTCGGGCTTTATACGAGATACAAAAAGACTCCCTCGTTGGGTCAAACCTTTAGCTTCTCTCTCGGGCTTCGTACGAGATACAAAAGACTCCCTCGTTGAGTCGAACAACGTTTAAGCCTCCATCTCAGGCTTTATACGAGATACAAAAAGGTTCTTATCGAATCAAAACCTTTTAGCCTCTCTCTCGGGCTTTGTACGAGATACAAAAACTCTCTTGTTGAGTCAAACAACCTCCATCTCGGGCTTTATAAGAGATACCAAAAGATTCCCTCATTGAGTCAAACCTTTTAGCCTCTCTCTCGGGCTTTGTACGAGACACATATTAGCCTCCTCTTAGGCTTTATATAAGAAAACCACTGGTTAATCCAATTAACCTTTTAGCATCAAAGTTGTGCCTCGTTCACAGTACACAAATATCAACAACTCCTTCCCCTTTCATCTAATTGTTGTAAGCGGCAACCCTCTGGATCATCTACATCCATGCCACTGTCCCTCTTTTAGCATGAGAAATTCCTAAGGAAAGATAACATTGCTCTACACTGAGTTAAAGTCTTCTCCTTCAGGTTAAAACCCCCTATAAAGGAAATTATGGCGTTGCTAAGATCCCCGTATCCCGGTTAAAGTAATCCTCCCTTTATAACCAGTCACCCAACAGTCGTGACAAATAGACCCCCTTTAGAGATGACAAATTCTCTCTAAAGCCAACACCCTTTCAGCTTCACATCTTGGGCTTTGAACAAGATACAAATAGACTCTTTAGCTTCACATCTTGGGCTTTGAACAAGATACAAATCACCTTTCGCTTCACGTCTTGGGCTTTGAACAAGACACCAAAACACCAATTTCCTCCTATTCTAACTACGAACGCTCTGATTTTCCTGTTTCGGTAAACGGGAATACGTAGGCATAAGATCGAAAGAAAAGATCTTAGCGAGCACACTAAACAAAAAACCCAAATCCCATATCTCCATCAATCAAAAGCAGTAATTCAAAAACATCAGTCCTAACATCCTAATCCTTGTTCCCCGCTATAAAGAAAGAAACCAGTATTGGCAAAAATACAAATAACCAGTACAAAGGCCCCCCCCACATTGATAGCATCCGTAAACTAACAGACCGCTGTTTAAACTCAGTATGCAAAGCAGGGTTAATTGGAGACATCTATTTCCCTTCCTTATTTAGCTCACAATAGGATAAAAAATGAATCGACCTGTAGTAAGCTCAAACAGCAGAGAGCGACCACCGCTTAAGAACCGCGTCCAAAATCGCTCGCTACAGAAAAATGGCGCCCACCGTGGGGCCCTTCTTTCTTTCTGTTTTCCTTGTGTAGAAACTACAGAGTGGTAACTCAGCCGGGGAGCCATTTCTGACAGGAACTTAGGATTCTTAGCTTTATAAGTCTGGGACGATTAGGACAAATATATATACTGCTTTTCCTAATTGAATATGTGTTTATTTTTCTGCTACTGGGAATACGTGTGATGCCGCATGTGGTGAGATTGAGTATACACTTAAGATAAGTGATGGCGACGGGGTCGACCATCAACCTCAGTGGAGGATGACCAATGCAACCCATTCTCTCACCTAGACAATGGTCCGATTGTTAAGTCTGAGAAGCTGAGGAGCCAAACCCTTTCGTAGTGCGTAAACTATCGGAAATAGTTGTTACGCGATACTACCCTCATTTGAGGCTGGTGATCTATTCTCGGTGAATGGCACTTACTCTAAGATTGCTCCACAACTCACTGGCGATCCGCTTGTTTTTTTGCTTTCCTGGGAGGAGCTGATGATAATGAGTACAGGTACAAAAATCACCTTAGTATAAACCTTTGGGGATGGGTAGAGCCTTGACTTCATGACAATGACCCTTTGACCCCATGTTTTTTCTATGTTTTTGTGTGCTGCATTCATGCATTCATTTAATAAAACATTAAAACATTCAAAAAAATTCTTCTCTTCTAGTCTCTCTGTTTTTCAAAATTAAACTAAGAATGTGATTGCAAATATCAGAGAAAAGGATTGCATTAATGGATTTCGGTAGAAGGAGAACTCACCAGTATACCTTCAAGGTTCCAAACCTAGAGGATTTGAGAAGGTTAGCAAGGATGATTACTAACCCTGAGGCTTTTAGAGCCAAGCACGGAGGTTTGCTACCACTGTTAAGAGTCCATGTGATTGAGGGAATCATGGATACGCTCATTCAGTTCTACGATCCGGTTTATCACTGCTTCACATTCCCGGATTACCAGTTAGCACCAACGCTGGAGGAGTATTCTCATCTGATCGATCTACACATTACAGATCGAGCTCCATTTTCTTGACTGGAAGAAATTCCAAAGAATCCGAACATTGCAAGAGCAATTCATTTGGACGAGTCTAAAGTCAAGACTCACATGACCGCTAGGGGTGGCATCCAAGGTTTGCCAGCCCAGTTCTTGACGAAGAAAGCCATGTATTTTGCCAGTATAGAGAATGTGACTGCTTTTGAAAGCATCTTTGTCTTGCTCACCTACGGGTTATTTTTGTTCCCTAACATCAATAACTTCGTCGATATTAACTCCATTAAGGTTTTTCTCATTGGAAACCCTGTACCGACTTTGCTCGCAGATGCGTATCATTCTGTACACATGGAGAATTTGTACAGCAGAGGGGAGATCACATGCTGTGTGCCTCTGCTTTACAAATGGTTTATCTCTCACTTGCCCAAGTCTGCTGCTTTTTGGGATTGCAAGGGTGCCTTACGTTGGTCGCAGAAGATCATGTCTCTTACCAACTCTGATATAGATTGGTGTAATAGGATTTATGATGGAATCAGAATCATTGATCGTTGTGGAAACTGCCCCAACGTACCCCTTATAGGAACTAAGGGAGGAATCAACTACCATCCGGTATTGGTTCGTCGTCAATTTGGATACCTGATGAGACACATCCTACGGGGTGTTCATCTGGAAGGTCTTTTCTTCAAGGAAGGAGAAAATGACAGATCACTAAAATTAGAAATAGTGCAAGCTTGGAAGCACGTTCATAAGAAAGGATGAGAGTCTCTAGGAAAACCAGACTGTGTCGCGGTGGAGCCTTACCTCCATTGGGTACAAACTAGAGCTCTCAAGCTAAAGATGCCTTATCCTCGTTACGGAATTCTTCCACCAAGGGAATCTGTCATGTACTTCATGACTGAGACCGAAAAGCTTCAGGTTACTCTCAACAAAGTTCAAAAGGAGAGAAGGTCTTGGAAGAACAAGTAACGCACTCTCGACGTAGAGTGCATCAAAATACAGCAATTACTGAAAGAGAAAGATGCTCTGATTGAAATTTTGGAGCAACATGTTGTGGATAATCAGGATGACCAAAGGAATTTGCTCGCTCCTTTCACCTGGCAAAGGAATGACAACCCGACAACGGCCCAAGAGCCCCGGTCAAAGAAAAGGAAGATACCAAAATCAGCACCCGATTTCTCTTCAGAGAGGACTCGGGACCCATTAGCTTAGGTTTCTATTTCCGCACTTTGTAATCTACTGTATTTCCTTTTCTGTAATCCTTTGAATTCAATAAAAAGGGGTTTCCCCACTGTTTGATATTTGCAATCTAATTGTCAAAGTTTATTTTGATTAAACCTTAAACAATTAATATAATCATTGCATTCATCATTCTCACATTGCGTATTCTTCTTACCTACGAATCTCACGTTTGTGTCTCGGTTCTAGAGTCAAACTGTCTCATTCGTATAATACTCGGGCCAATCATCAGAAAAAGATGGATGATCTTGAGGAAGAAAACAGAGAGTTGAAAGAAGAGATCGACGCTCTAAGAGATGATATGAGAAAGCTTCGTAACGACATGCAAGCCATGGCAGAAGCTCAGCTACAAAGAACTGTGATCTCAGAGATCACTTCAATGCCCGTAGTGGAGAAGTATGATCCTAGGTATCAAATGCCGAAAGATCGTCCTTGGGGTATGCCAGTTAACTATATCTCGGAAGGATATGTTCCGTCGATCGCTAAAGATCAGGGAATCACAACAGAAGCCGCTGGGCCTGAAGGTTACAAACTTTGGGAAAGCGAAGATGCCAGGGGCATACTAAAGACTCCAGAAGGTTACAAACTTTGGGAAACGCCAAGACTCACTGTCGTAGTCACGGTACCACCCCCTGTGGTGCACACTGTCCCGGAAGGACAGATTCCACAGATGCCTTCTGGTAAAAAGGAAACTATGTTTGACCGAATGGATGAATTCCAGGAACAGTTCTTGGAAATGCAGAAGGAGCTGCAATCCATTCGCGGTCAGGATCTATTTGGAAAGGACGCCGCAGATCTCTGCTTGGTGCCCAATGTGAAAGTCCCGCACAAATTTCAAGTACCCGACTTTGAAAAGTACAAGAGTAACTCTTTCCCTCAAAGCCATCTGGTGATGTACGCTCAGCGCATGTCAGCTCAGACGGAGAATCAGGACCTGCTGATTCACTACTTCCAGGATAGTTTAACCGGTGTCGCCTTAAAATGGTACAGGGGGTTAAACCGTACTACGATCAATACATTCAGAGATCTTGGCACTGCCTTCGTCCAAAAATACAAATACAATTTGGACATGGCACCCGACAGAGATCAACTCAGATCGATGTCGCAAAAGGACAAGGAAACCTTCAAGGAGTATGCTCAAAGGTGGCGTGAAATTGCCGCTCAAATTTGTCCACCTCTTGAGGAAAAAGAGATGACAAAGATCTTCTTAAAGACCTAAAGCTCTTTTAACTATGACCGAATGGTTGCCAGTGCGCCCAGTGATTTCACCGAGATGGTCGGCATGGGCGTGCGCCTTGAGGAAGCCGTCCGAGAAGGACATCTGGTAAAAGACACTGGATCGGCGAGTGGTACTAAAAAATACGGTAGTACTCTCACTAAGAAAAAAGAGCAAGATATTGGGAATATCTCTCTCAGAAGGCAAAGGCGACGTTATCAGCCTGTAGCAGCTGTGACTCCTGCTATCAGCCCTGCGCCTATTCCTACGTATCAACCTCAGGTTGCGCAGAGCCAACCTAATCAACAAAGGACACAACAGCCTCTTCAGCAGGCTCGTCCTCCATATAACAACAACTGTACAACACGGCCACCAGGATTTGATCCTATACCCGTGACGTACGCAGAGCTGTTTCCATTACTACTGGCTAAGGGGCACATTCAGACTAAGTCCCCTCTTATAGTGCCGGAAAATCCGCCTTTTTGGTTTAAGGTGGATTAAACATGCCTTTATCATCAAGAAGGTTCAGGGCATAACATAGAGACTTGCCTCAATTTCAAGTCCTACGTGCAAAAGCTTGTTAGGAGCGGGCTCTTATCTTTCAAGGATACAAATCCCAATGTTCTCACAAACCCGCTGCCTCAACACGAGAAGGCTGCAGTCAATTTGATAGAAGGAGAGACTAACGATGTCTATCAAATTCACAATGTACTCTTGTTGAAAACCAATCTGGTCAAGATGCATTATAGACAGAGTGGATATGGCCATGTGCCACCTCATAACTATCACCAGTGTGATATCTGCTCTAAAGACAACCAAGGATGTTCTGTAGTGCAAGCAGCTCTACAAGAACAGATGGATCTTGGGTGGATCCAAGACTACCATGATAGAAACTCCTATCAAATCAACATGGTTTAGATCTTTGATATTCGCGTAATGAATACCAACCTGGTGGAGTTACATGCTGAGCAGGTCCGACTCAGATTCTTAATATCACATGACTATCAAAGCTGTAAAGCAGGTTGCGAAAACGATCGAGGTTGTACCCTTGTCCAGGAGGCACTTCAGCACTTGTTAAATCACTGGTGGATGCCAATCTATATGGATGAAGATACTCAGCAAATTAGTATCAGTAACAGGAATCCTACTCGTCGTCAAAGTCAGGATGTCCGATCTGTGGAAGCTAACCTAGTGAGGTTACATTGTATTCAAAGTAGGCGTGGCCAGGTGCCACCACACAATTATGACCGTTGTAGTGTTTGTTCAGAAAGTAACCAAGGGTGTTGCCTTGTGAGAGCAACTCTTCAGGGTCAGGTGGATCGTGGAGAAATTCGTTCATATCCGGGTTCTGGACCCATCAACTGGACGCCAAACTACCTTGCCAATCAAGTTGAGGATGTTGTCACCATCTCTGGTCGTTACCAGACCAGGGATGTTTTTTCCATTATCCCTCTACTTGATGAATCTAGAATTCCCAATCGGGAATGAATCGAGATTACTTATGATGGTCAGAAAAACCAGAGGGCTCCCATAGTCATTTATCTACCGGGACCACTACCGTATGAATCAACTAAGGCTATCCCTTACAAATACGGTGCAACAACAATTGAGAATGGAAAGGAAATTCCATTACCCTCCGTCGTGAATATTGCAGACATCAGTCGTGTAACACGGAGTGGTCGAATCTTCAACCGAGGAGTTGGAGAACCTTACAAGGAAAAGGAACTTCAGACAGAAGCTCCCGATCCACCAATCGGTCAATCCAGTAATCCCGACCTTTTGAAAGATAATGATGAGATGCCGAAGCTCATCCAAAGGAGTGAATACAACATTGTCGATCAACTGTTATAGACTCCTTCAAAGATCTCGGTATTATCACTGTTACTCAGTTCAGAAGCCCACAGGGAGGCTCTACAGAAAGTCTTGGAGCAAGCCTTTGTGGAACAGGATGTAACAATCAGACAGTTCGATAGCATTGTCTCTAACATCACTTCTTGCAACAATTTGGGATTTAGTGATGAGGAGTTACCCGAAGAGGGTCGCCGTCATAACAGGCGCTCAACATTACAGTTAACTGCCAGGACGATGCTTTAGCCAGCGTACTGGTAGACACAGGGTCAGCCTTGAATGTTATGCCAAAGTCCACCTTGGTGTAATTATCATTCAAAGGCCCTCAGATGAGAGTCGGCGAGGTCGTCATCAAAGCATTCGACGGATCCAGAAAAACAGTTATCAGTGAAGTTGATCTTCCCATAACTATCGGTCTTCACACTTTCCAAGTCACTTTCCAGGTCATGGACATCCGGGCAATACACAGTTGTTTATTAGGAAGACCTTGGATACACCAGGCAGGGGCGGTTACCTCGACCCTCCACCAAAAGCTAAAGTTCGTTCAGAACGATCAACTTGTCACAGTCTGTAGGGAACATACCTTGCTTGTAAGCAACTTGTCATCATCTGCTGGTATAGAACCCGAGGAGGTTATTGGAACTCAGTTCCAAGCACTGTCGGTGAGCAAGGACAATTAATCCCAAGGAGGAACCTCGATTTCCTCATACAAAGATGCTATCAAAGCGGTCGAGAGTACCGATACAACCGGATGGGGACAGCTTTTCATTCCTATTGACAATAAAACAAAGAAGGGTCTTGGTTTTTCTGCAACCTGTACCCAGACAGCTGCCAGCGATGGAAGTCTTCATCCCATTCAGAACTTCTTCCACAGTGGAGGTTTTCTTCACCCAGTGTCTCAAGCAGTACATGCTATCAATGAGGAAGATCCCTCTGACATAGATGAAGAATGGGAGTCCTACCTTAACAAGGACGGTTATATGTCTCAGGAAGAGGTGCCTATACCATTTTACTTTCCTACAGAGAGTCAGAGATTTATACCCAGGTTAGACATCGAAATGATGTATGGAGATTGTGATCCAGAGGGATGCCGTGCTCCGCCAAATTCATTAGAGGAAGACACTCTGATGAAAGACAACTTTGACCATAATTACTATGGCCCAATGGATGGTCTGCCAATGTGGCAACCTTATCCAGGAGACTTGGGGCAAGAGAGTCAGCCGAACAATGAAAATCAGCTGACCGTCATTGAACAGAATACCTGTGTCCCCACCATGTCATGGGATCAACGCTCAGGTCATTCATAAACTACTCAACATGAAGATGAATTCACAACGTTTACAGGACTTGAATTCATCAACTATGCTTTTCCCGAGGTCAACGTCATCAAGAGAGATGACTCCTCCAGTTCCAGAGAAGTATGGGACACCTTGGGACAACCGAGTGGAAAATTCGACTATATGGTCAAGTACACCGCTCCCGAAAGCTCTCGTATCAGACTCGAAGATATCTAGCCAACTGGATGGGGAGATGTACCTAAGAGTACAAATGCTATGCAAAATGCAACATAGGAATCCTCCTACGACAACTCTGCCTGGGAGACAGATTCCAATGATCCTGCTCCACCAGAAATCAGCATCATTTCTGAAGACAAATCAAGGAAGGTACCAGACTTTGTGATTCACCGAGGAGTTCGCCGCCAATGGGTTGCCGTCGAGGTTCCGAAGGTCGTGCATCAGTCAAAGTAATTGCCATCTTTAACTTTTCACCCTGCCCAGGTGAAACGGATGTTTCGATAGGGCTCACTTTATGTAAATTTTCCCTCTTCGCTTCGCCCAAAGTGACAGAGTTTTGTTTTATAGGGCTGTAGTTTCAAGAGTCGACTTGTTCATTAATAATATAACGTCGTTCTGTAATTTCCGCATTAATTTCTATTTTCTCTTTTAGCTTTTTCAGAAAATGGTAATCCTAAAAAAAAAGAAAAATTAAAAATAAAAAAAAGCAGTAAAAATAAAACACTGCACACACTTGCATTTTCTCTATCTCTTCTAAACACGAATCATCACGTCATGCAGATTGCTTGTTGTAAACATCGTTGAAACATACGATCCGATGCCTTCTCCTAACTTTGAGTTCCCGGTATTCGAGGCTGAAGAAGAAGTTGACAACGAAATCCAAGAAGAGATCTCCCGACTACTCAGACAAGAGGAAAGGTCCATTGAACCTCATAAAGAACCGTTGGAAACGGTAAACTTGGGTTCATAGCAAGAGAGAAAAGAAATCAGGATTGGGGCACTGCTCAGTCCAACTGCCAGAGAGAGTTTGATAAAGCTTCTCAGAGAATTTCCAGATGTATTCGCTTAGTCCTATCAGGATATGCCAGGGTTGGATACCAGCATCGTGGAACATCACTTACCATTGAGATCGGAATGTCCTCCAGTAAAGCAAAGGTTGAGACGCACTCACCCGGACATGGCCATCAAAATCAAAGAGGAAGTACAAAAATAGATTGACGCGGGTTTCCTCGCTACGTCTGAATATCCTCAATGGTTAGCCAACATTGTACCCGTTCCGAAAAAGGATGGAAAGGTCAGAATGTGTGTTGATTACAGGGATCTGAACAAGGCAAGTCCAAAGGACGACTTTCCTTTACCACACATTGACATGCTGGTAGACAGTACAGCAAAGTTCAAAGTTTTTTCCTTCATGGATGGATTCTCGGGCTATAACCAGATCAAAATGGCGCCGAAAGACATGGAGAAAACTTCTTTCATCACCCCATGGGGCACCTTTTGTTACAAGGTAATGCCGTTCGGTTTGAAGAACGCCGGGGCAACCTATCAAAGGGTCATGACTACTCTGTTTCATGACATGATACACAAAGAAATCGAGGTATATATCGATGATATGATTGCAAAATCAAAAACAGAGAGTGAGCACGTTGAACATCTGTCAAAATTGTTCGAACGTTTAAGAAAATTCAAGCTCCGCTTAAATCCCAACAAGTGCACCTTTGGTGTCTGTTCAGGGAAACTACTAGGGTTCATCGTCAGCCATAAAGGAATTGAGGTTGATCCTGACAAGGTCAAGGCCATTCAAGAAATGCCTTCTCCGAAAACTGAAAAACAAGTCAGAGGATTCCTGGGACGTTTGAACTACATCTCCAGATTCATATTCCTTATGACCGCGACATGCGCGCCAATTTTCAAGTTACTAAAAAAGAACCAGGATTGCGTTTGGTCAGAAGATTGCCAAACCGCCTTCGACAGTATTAAGGAATACTTGTTGAATCCACCGATTCTATCACCTCCAGTGGAAGGAAGACCACTGATCATTTACCTCACAGTCCTAGAGGACTCGATGGGATGTGTACTTGGCCAACAAGACAAAACTAAACGGAAAGAGTCTGTCATTTACTATCTGAGCAAGAAATTCACCGACTGCGAAACTCGGTACACTATGCTTGAGAAAACTTGTTGCGCTTTGGCTTGGGCAGCCAAACGTCTTCGCCAATACATGATTCGTCATACTACTTGGTTGGTCTCCAAAATGGATCCGATCAAGTACGTCTTCGAAAAAACCTGCTCTCACGGGGAGAATTTCCCGTTGGCAAATGTTGTTATCAGAATATGACATAGAGTACCACGCTCAAAAAGTCGTTAAAGGAAGTATTTTAGCCGATCATTTGGCTCATCAACCGATTGACGATCTAGAATCAATCGGGTTTGACTTCCCAGACGAAGATGTCATGTATCTAAAAATGAAAGATTGCGATGAACCGTTACCCAGTGAAGGGCCAGAACCAGGTTCCTAATGGGGACTTTTCTTTGACGGAGTAGTTAATCATTATGGGAACGGAATTGAGGCAATCATTGTTACCCCTCTGGGTACCCATATTCCTTTCACTGCCAGACTTACGTTCAAGTGTACGAACAACGAGGCCGAATACGAAGCTTGTATTATGGGTCTCGAAGAAGCTATTGATTTAAGGATCAAAAACTTGGACGTATACGGCGACTCAGCCTTGGTTATCAATCAGATCAAAGGAGATTGGAACACATAATAATCAGGACTGATTCCTTACAAAGACTACGCAAGAAGGTTGCTACCCTTCTTCAACAGAGTTGAGTTTCATCACATCCCTCGTGATGAGAATCACATGGCTGATGCATTAGCCACTATCTCTTCCATGATTAGTGTAGGTCAATGGAATGACCTACCTAAGATTGATATAATGCGCCTTGAACGACCCGACTACGTCTTCACGATTGAAGCGGTCATAGACGACAAACCTTGGAATCATGATATCAAATGCTTCCTTCAGAAACAAGAATACCCGCCTGGGGCATCCAGGAAAGATAGGAAAACCCTTAGAAGATTGGCTGGAAACTTCTTCCTGGGCGGTGACACTCTCTATAAGAGAAATTTTGACATGGTCTTACTCCGATGCGTAGACAGGCCAGAAGCAGACATGCTGATGAAAGAAATTCATGAAGGATCCTTTGGCACTCATGCCAACGGACACACAATGGCGAGAAAAATTCTAAGAGCAGGGTACTATTAGTTAACCATGGAATCCGACTGCTACAAGTACATGAGGAGGTGTCACAAGTGTCAGATATACTCCGACAAAATTTATGTACCGCCATCACATCTCAAAGTTCTCTCTTCCCCATGGCCATTTTCCATATGGGGAATCGACGTGATTGGCATGATTAAGCCCAAGGCTTCAAACGGACATCGGTTCATCCAAGTAGCCATTGATTACTTCACCAAGTGGGTCGAAGCAGTGTCATTCGCCAATGTAACCAGACAAGTGGTGACCCAATTTATCAAAAACAATATCATCTGCCGTTATGGTATTCCAAGCGAGATCATTACCGATAATGGATCTAACTTGAACAACAAGATGATGAAAGAGTTGTGTGCAGAGTTCAAGATTGAACACCATAACTCATCTCCCTACCGACCCAAGATGAACGGAATGGTAGAAGCGGCTAACTAGAACATCAAGGGGATTGTTCAGAAGATGGTTGTAACCTACAAAGATTGGCACGAAATGATACCCTTTGCTCTTCACGGTTATCGTACATCTGTCCGCACTTCAACAGGGGCTACCCCTTTCTCTCTAGTGTATGGCATGGAGGCAGTGCTCCCCATAGAAGTAGAGATCCCATCAATCCGGGTATTGATGGAAGCTAAGCTCACCGAAGCTGAATGGTGTCAAAACCAACACGACGAATTAAAACTGATCGAAGAGAAGCGAATCACAGCACTATGCCATGGTCAGCTATATCAACAGAGAATGAAAAAGGCGTTCGACAAAAAGGTTCAACCCCGCATCTTCAGGAAAGGAGACCTCGTGCTCAAGAAGATACAATCATTTCTCACTGACTCCCGGGGCAAGTGGACTCCGAATTATGATGGCCCCTATGTGGTCACGAAAGCTTTCTCAGGCGGCGCCTTGAGACTTGCAACCATGGACGGAGAGGAATTTGCCTACCCCGCGAATGTTGATGTAGTCAAGAAATACTTCGCCTAAACTAAAAAAAACGTCTCGGTGGATTGAAAACCCGAAAGGACGGTCCAGGCAAAAGTTAGAGACAAAATAAAAAAAAATCATCCTGATGGATTGGAAACATCATAGTACAATCCAGGCAAAAATTAGGGATAATGGCAAGTAACTATGTTCAACAGAGGTAAGTCCCTCAGCAGCAGCAGTTACATCATCCGTCAGGAAAACTCCAGTCAAGGTCATCTTCGACAGAAGCTTAGGATACCCCGAATTCAAAATTGGTAGAAGGATAGTGGTCGTTATGTTTCAACGTAGCCCTTTTCCCTGTAAATTACCATTTTCAAACTTTGTATATACTCAATGGAATCACGCGTTTGGCTGATCTTCATCTTATCAATAAAATTTGAGCCCTTGTGCTTTTGTTTGTAATTCTTATTTGTTTTAGCTTTACAGAACGACGTTGTTAACATGATTAACGATTCTTGAAAGAAAGAAAAAATGAATTTACTTGTTAAAACTTTTTCTGCTTTTTAAGTCGGCAATTTCTTTTGACTGTTGAACATCAAAAGAACCTCAACCGCTTCTCCGGAAATAAGCGAACTTCAAAGTGCAGAATCAAAGTACTCCTTCTAGGCCCTGTACGCCTGAATGAAGGCATCAACTGTGTTAGAGACCTTGTTTCGTCTAACACACCTCGGCCGAGTTCTTATCTCCTAAGCCCGATCAACGGTATTCCCTGCAGGGACTATCTCTCCTAAGCAAGGTGGAATTGCTATCTTGAACCAGCGGTACTTCTTCGCCCCGCGATGGCCGAGTATCTAGCCGTGTTCACTCGTCAGTCTGTATGTCGCGTCAGTTTTGTCAGCATATACATACACACCTCATGTATTTGATTTGCATTCACATTTTTTATTGCATCACTATCACTCTAGTTGGTCTTGTCCCCTAGTGATAACAGTCTTCTCAATCGAGTTGTCAGTTCTTGTCTCATCAGGAAATGTTGCGTCTGAACAATCTCTCCTCCAGTATATCTTTGGATTGGAGTTGGCACTCGACCACTTTGATAACTTGAACCTCTGAAAAGCCAGAGAAACTTTCTATAAATGTCACTCTTCGCCATTGAAGATGATATCTTTGCTTTCCCGGATTTAAGAAAAATCCCCAGAGAAAGCCTCCTAAGCAGAGATTTGGTGGTACAGCTGCCTTTCTCCGAAGGACCGCTGATGAAAAGGTCATCGGCACCTCAAAATTGGACCTCATCATTTGGCATTTCTCCGGGAAGATCCCGAGAAAAGTATGATGCAAGATCCCAAGCGACAACAGTCTCTCAAGAGACCTGCTTTCCCCCCAGTAGACACAAATGGCGTCTCCAACAGAGAAGTTTGTGCACCTCTACAACTCAGACGACTGGGTTCCCCAGCAAGTCTGGCATCAAAACTTTTTCCGTCAAATGGCATCTCCCCAGGAAAATCCGGCGAGAAGTTTGAGGAAAACCGCTACGCATAGCATCCCTTGTCAATAAAGTTTATTGACAAAAGAAACTGAGACCAGTTCCTTGGTAGGAAACCAGGATCGAGGGGAAGTTTAAATTAGAAACAGAGACCAGTTCCTTGGTAGGAAACCAGGATCGAGGGGAAGTTTTTGTCCAAAGAAGACTTAGACCAGTTCCTTGGTAGGAAACCAGGATCGAGGGGAAGTTTATTTCCAAAGAAGACTTAGACCAGTTCCTTGGTAGGAAACCAGGATCGAGGGGAAGTCTACCTTTTCTAAGCATCATTGCTTAGCAAAAGAAGATGAATGCGCAAGCTGCCATTCATAGCCATCAAAATTTCGGGTATTCTGATATTTAATCCGCTTGCAACCCGAATGCCCGAATACCTTCGTCATTCACACCTTCGTGTCCAAGAAGATTAAATAGGGGCATCTGTCATACCCCAAAATTTGACCACTAAGATTTCCCATCATTTTGAAAATCATCATCACAATATGGATGAACCATCATGCCTCATCAAATGCCTCAAGGGTTGTTGAGCATTCACTACAATCAAAATTAGGGTTTTAAGCCCTCTCAGAGCCTTAGACAAAGGATCAATCAAGGAATGACTTGATCTTCAACTTGTCTAAACCTCTCAAACATCCACAATGGATCAAGAGGACTCCCACTTCAAGGATTAAGCACAAGGCTGCTCCCTTCTAGGTGGATCAAGTCTCAAGATCGACAGTGTCACCAAATTAGGGTTTTGGTCGACCAGGGCCTCCAGATGGAAATTTTCCTCTGGGCACAAGCCAAGGATCCAAAACATGACCTAATATACTCCATGGAACCTTATGTACCCAAGCATCAAGTCAATTTGACCTCAGGGGGTGCATACATCAAAAATCAGGAATTAGGGTTTCTTGACCTAATTCACCCCTAAGTTGACGTTTAGGACAAATCATGAACCAAGACCTCAAGACATGATTTGAGGGTCTTTAATGAACTATATTGATCCATGTGGAACAATGGATTAATCCAAGAAGTTTGAGCAACAAGTCTCAATTTCATCTACACCACAATTAGGGTTTTAAGGAAAAAGTCAACTGTAACTTTGACTTTTGACCAGGACATGCTCCCAAACCCTAGGACATGCCTCAATACACCCTATGACATCCATGAAACATGTCCATCAAGTTTGATTTAGGTCAAGGACATGATTTCTTGAAGAATTGCACAGTTTGGAATTCATCTGATAAAAAATCAACTGTGCACAAAAGTCAACTTTGACTTTTTGAGATTTTTCACCAAAATGGATTTTTAACCCTAAAATGATGTTAATGTATGATTTGAATCATCATTCATCAAGAAAAATCAAGAAAAGTTAGATAACTTGTAAAAGGGGTAACCATAGAAACTTAGAAAATTTTCTAAGTTAAAAATAAAGTGACAAGGGTACCAACTTTGAAGGATCATAACTCCTAAAGCACAAGGCCATTTTTTCTCATCCAAAGATGGATTTGTAGCCCTCATTACCCTCTACAAAAACTTCAACTAGACCTAAGTCCAATTCATTAAGGATTTTGAGTTATGGAGTGATCAAAACGGCTGAAAATTGAAAATGTCACTTTTTCCAACACTTAGTGAAATTTTCACTAATTCAGATTCTGCCTTCACTTTTTGCCAAATGTAGGGACATTTTTCACTTGGATTAAAAAGAGATCAAAACCAAACATGTTCAAACAGTTGTTGTATCATGTAAGGGCTTTCCAAAATGGCCAAGAACATTGCCAAATTCCATTTGAGTCATGAGATATGACATTGGCAAGTTGCCTTGCTGAAATCTGTCAAAGGCAAGGCAGAATTTGTATTTTTGGTCGATTTTCCAAAATCAGCCAAATCCAAATGCTCCTATCCACTTGGAAACCTCAGGGGATTGAATCTAAAGGGGACAATCACTGAGCCAAGCCTCCAAAGTCTTTGGAACAAGAAATAGCATGTTGAACCTTGAATGGCCAAAATAGGGACAAGACTCCAAATTTGGATTGAAGCATTCAATGGAAGCATCAAGGTGGCATGGACTGAGCCATTCTCATTTGAAATTAGTCAAGACTTATCCAAGACCAAGGGGACCAAAGCTCTGTGCCCTAACCTCTAGTCAATGGCTAGAGGAGACTTGGATTTTCATTTGCCAACATTGGCCAAACCTACTTAGCAGTTGCCATTTACTATTCCTTGCAAAACAAACTTGCTCTACTATAAATAGAACTCAATTGTGATCAGTTTGAGTACACCAAAGCCATCTAATAGATGCTTTCCTCAAAATCTCTTTCTCTTGGCAAAAATGCCTTTCTTAGCAAGGTAGCTATCGGGTTTTGAGTTTGAGAGATTTTCCAATCAAACCAATCACTCACACACCTCACATACATCATATAGAAGTGATCCAAACACTCACATAACATCTGGAACACAGATTTCACAAAATCACCAGCCAATTGCTCAAGTTCTTGACAGTTTTGCAGTTGAGGTACCATCTTCAACTCCAAACCATTTCAATCCATTCCAAGCACTCAGACACATCACTTGGCACCTAGGGAAGCTATCCATATCATTGGAACCTAGCTGTAACACCTCCAACACAAATCACGATCACCAGCTGCAAGTGTTAAGCATGAGCTCTTCTAACTCTATGATCCATGCAATTTTTGCTGCACAATAATTTGGCCATATGTTCATAATCATGCATGGAATGTTTTCCCTCAATTAATTTCTTTGTTTGAATCGTATATCAAAAATCCTACCCTTCATGTAGAAATTAGGGTTCTTGAGGTTTCTTCGTGATTTCTTGTTGTATGTTTAATTTAAATGAAATTAATTGACATAGACATGATCGTGAGGTTGAGACGAACATAATGATATGTGGATTGCATGTTATAATCAAGTATTCAGTGAGATTGGAGAGAAAATGCAAATCTGGCCAAGCCCAGAACACGCGCGTGTTCTTGGTATGTTCTTGGCGCCATTTTTAGAAATTTGAATATTTGAATTTTGTGATTTTGTTTAATTGATTCAAAAATTAATTTCTCTCTGAGTTTTAATGATTTTGAGTTGATTCTTTTTTTAATAATTCACAAAAATGTTAAAATATTTTATTTTATCAAAAAATCCCAAAAATATTATTTATTTCATATAATTGATATTTTTGCAAATAATTAATGTTTTAATTGTTTTTTAAAATTTAAAATACTTTTTCTACATTGATTTTGCAACTTTTAATGCTTTCTAATTATTTTGTAGGTCAATACTAAATTTTTGAACCATTAATCCAATATCACAATTTGCTTTTCATATGTTAAACAATTTTGATCCTTTTAATTGAATTTTTATTCAATTAAATACATTTTTGAAAACAAATTAGGGTTTTTGGATTAATTTCAACCCTCATAAATTATTTTCAAAACTAATGGGCCTCTATTAGAGTGTAAGACCCAACCCTCTTGTACAGAAAACTTTTTGGGCCTCATTCGTTGTATAAGTCCCTCTGTACATTTTCAAATAAACGGCGCGATCGTCGCCTTTTCAAAAATAAACAATTGGGCCTCTCCTTGAGCTATAAGACCCATTCAAAACTCTTGGGCCTCTATTAGAGTGTAAGACCCAACCCCCTTTTAACCAAAACTTTTTTGGGCCTCACTTATTGTATAAGTCCCTCTGCGTTAAAAGAAAACCTCGGCGCGATCGCCATTTTTAACAGAAAAATCAATTGGGCCTACCCTCGTGTTATAAGCCCCACTCTTTTTCTTTAAACTTAATGGGCCTCTTGAGAGAGTGTAAAACCCATCCCTTTGTATAGAAAACATTTTGGGCCACAGTCACTTGTATAAGTCCCTCTGTACAAATTCAAACAGTGCGCTCACTGATAAAACCCTGGGCCTCTCCTTGAGCTGTAAGCCCCAAATCTTTCTTTTTCAAAGCACTTTCTCCTTTGATTTTGAATATATTGTTGTTTTCAATCTTTCTTTGTTGAACAACTAACCAAACAGCATAGAAGCTCTACAACCGAGTAAGTGGTTATTGCTTTCATTTACCGCTTTCATATACATATAACTGTATTGTGGGGCTGTTTCACTGTAAGCCTTCTTTCATAAACTCATATCAATTGTGTAATAATAGTATAGATATTTAGAGTTTTCCCGGCAACTACGTCTAGAACTAGGTGACGCCGTTTCGTTTATTCGTAGAAATAGAGAAACTAGCTCCCCAATAGGATCACCAGATACAGTCTTCTCTTCGGCTGTCCTCATTAGGAATTGTCAAGAAACTCTACTCCCAAAGATGAATGTATTCTCCGTGAATGGCATCTTTGAGTTTCTTCCAAATTCTCGAACTTTCCTGACTTTGATCTATTCTCGGTGAATAGCATTGCCTTGAATTTCTCGGGGTTTGGGGACCCACGGGCTTCTTAAAAGCATCGGCCTCCTCTTGGGCATAGTACAAGGACCCACAGGCTTTCTAAAAGCAACCCCGCCTCCTCTTGGGCTTAGTACAAGGACCCACGGTTTCTTCGAAGTATTCACAGCCTCCTCTTAGGCTTCGTATAATGATCTCTTCCTCCGGGAATGATAGCCTCCTCTTGGGCTTAGTACAAGGACCCGTCGGCTTCTTAAAAGATTCCAGCCTCCTCTTGGGCTTCGTACAAATTGCCCCGACGACCTCCTAGAGGGATAGGAACATAACTTAGTCATCTTCATAGAACAGTCCTTTCAAAGAGTCTACTACTGTTTCTCAAAACATAGTACAAAAGATGACACTATAGGTACGGACAATCTAACTTCCTTGAGTCTCAAAGACATTCTCAAGTGACCCCTTCGTTAAATAGGAAGGAACCCTGCATACTCGGACAGTCTCAATACCCTTTGGATTTCCGGCTTCCTTGAAGGACAGGAATAACCCGATCCCTGAATCAGATCCTTGAGTACAGTGTTGCTCATATAAGAACTGATTTTCTCTTTCAAAATCAGTATTCTGGACCTGTCACTTAACTGAAACATCGCCATAGCCTCCTCTTGGGCTTTGTACAATGATTCTCCCCAGCGGAGTCAAACAACGTTTAGCTTCCATCTCGGGCTTTATACGAGATTCAAAAAGACTCCCTCGTTGAGTTAAACCTTTAGCTTCTCTCTCGGGCTTCGTACGAGATACAAAAGACTCCCTCGTTGAGTCGAACAACGTTTAGCCTCTCTCTCGGGCTTTGTACGAGACACATAAGAGACTCCCTCGTTGAGTCAATCACCTTTTCAGCCTCCATCTCGGGCTTTATACGAGATACAAAAAGGTTCTTATCGAATCAAAACCTTTTAGCCTCTCTCTCGGGCTTTGTACGAGATACAAAAACTCTCTTGTTGAGTCAAACAGCCTCCATCTCGGGCTTTATATGAGATACCAAAAGATTCCCTTGTTGAGTCAAAACCTTTTAGCCTCTCTCTTGGGCTTTGTACGAGACACATATTAGCCTCCTCTTAGGCTTTATATAAGAAAACCACTAGTTAATCCAATTAACCTTTTAGCATCAAAGTTGTGCCTCGTTCACAGTACACAAACATCAATAACTCCTTCCCCTTTCATCTAATTGCTGTAAGCGGCAAGCCTCTAGATCATCTACATCCATGCCACTGTCCATCTTTTAGCATGAGAAATTCCTAAGGAAAGATAGCATTGCTCTACACTGAGTTAAAGTCTTCTCCTTCAGGTTAAAACCCCCTATAAAGGAAATTATGGTGTTGCTAGGATCCGCGTATCCCGGTTAAAGTAATCCTCCCTTTATAACCAGTCACCCAACAGTCGTGACAAATAGACCCCCTTTAGAGATGACAAATTCTCTCTAAAGCCAACACCCTTTCAGCTTCACATCTTGGGCCTTGAACAAGATACAAATAGACTCTTTAGCTTCACATCTTGGGCTTTGAACAAGATACAAATCACCTTTCGCTTCACGACTTGGGCTTTGAACAAGACACCAAAACACCAATTTCCTCCCATAGAATAGGAGGAACTACGAACGCTCTGATTTCCCTATTTCGGTAAACGGGAATACGTAGGCATAAGATCGAAAGAAAAGATCTTAGCGAGCACACTAAACAAAAAACCCAAATCCCATATCTCCATCAATCAAAAGCAGTAATTCAAAAACATCAGTCCTAACATCCTAATCCTTGTTCCCCGCTATAAAGAAAGAAGCCACTATTGGTGAAAATACAAATAACCAGTACAAAGGCCCCCCCCCCCACATTGATAGCATCCGTAAACTAACAGACCGCTGTTTAAACTCAGTATGCAAAGCAGGGTTAATTGGAGACACCTATTTCCTTTCCTTATTCACCTCACAATAGGATAAAAAATGAATCTACCTGTAGTAAGCTCAAACCGCAGAGAGAGACCAGCGCTTAAGAACCGTGTCCAAAATCGCTCGCTATAATTGTGAACATTGCAGACGTCAGTCGAGTAACACGGAGCCGTCGGATCTTCAACATAGGAGTTGGAGAACCCACCTGAGAAAAGGAACCTCAAACACAAGTTCCAAACCTACCAGTCGGGCAATCCAGTAATCCCGATCTATCAAAGAACAACGATGAGATGCTGAAGCTCATCTAGAAGAGCGAGTACAGTATTATAGACCAACTGTTGCAAAATATTTCGAGAATCTCTGTGTTATCTCTCTTGCTCATTTCTGAAGCTCACAGGGAAGCTTTGTAGAAAGTCTTAGAGCAAGCTTTCGTAGAACAAGATGTGACGATAAGACAATTTGACAGCATCATCTCCAACATCACTTCCTGCAAAAATTTAGGATTCAGTGATGAAGAACTGCCAGAAGAAGGCAAAAATCACAACATGGCGCTTAACATTACAGTCAATTGCCAGGATGATGCTCTAGCCAACATACTGGTAGATACAGGATCAGCTCTGAATATTATACCAAAATCTACTCTGATTCAACTATCATTTCAAGGATCTCCAATGAGAGGCAGTGAGGTCCTCGTCAAAGCGTTTGACGGATCCAAAAAAATAGTTATCGGCGAGTCGACCTTCCCATAACTATCGGTCCTCACACTTTCCAAGTTACTTTCTAGGTCATGGATATCCAGACAGCATACACCTGTTTATTAGGAAGACCTTAGATACACGAAGTTGGGGCAGTCACTTCGACACTACACCAGAAGCTGAAGTTCATCAAGAATGACAAGCTAGTCATAGTCTGTGGAGAGCAGGCCTTAATCGTGAGCAACTTAACATCATCTTGTGTAGAACCAGAGGAGGTTGTTGGAACCCAGTTCCAAGCACTTTCGGTGAGCAATGAGAATCAATCAGAAAAAGGAACATCGATTTCCTCGTACAAAGATGCTCTCAAAGTGATCGAGAGTAACAACGCAAAAGGATGGGGACAACTTGTCATTCCTACGGATAACAACAAGAAGAAAGTTCTTGGTTTTTCCTCAACCTGTTCCTAGACTGCTACTAACGATGAAAGTTTTCATCTCATTCAAGAATTCTTCCACAGTGGAGGTTTCCTTCACCCAGTGTCTCAAGAAGTACATACCATCAATGAGGGTGACTCCTCTAATATAGATGAAGAGTGGAAGTACTATCTCAACGAGGACGGTTATATGTCTCAGGGAGAGGAGCATACGCCATTTTGCTATCCCACGCAGAGTCCGAGATATATACCAAGATCAGATGTCAAGATGATGTACGAAGATTGTGATCCGGAAGGATGTTGTGCTCCAGCCAACTCATTAGAGGAGGACACTCTGATGAAAGACAACTTTGACTACGACTATTATGACCCAATGGATGACTTGCCTATCTAGCAGCCGTACCCAGAAGACTTGGGGCAAAAGAGTCAGCCAAACGATACATATCAACTGAGCATCATTGAAAAGAATACCTGCGTCCCCACCAAATCATGGGATCATAACTCAGGGAATTTAGAAAATATCCAGCACAACGATGAATCTGTAAAGATTGCAGGACAATAGTTCATCAACTATGCTTTTCCTGAGGTCAACATCATCGAGAAGGATGACTCTTCTAGTTCCACGGAAGTATGGGACACTTTAGGACAACCAAGTGGCAAATTCAATTTCTTGGTCAAGTACACCGCTCCTGAAAGCTCTCGTATCAGGCTCGAAGACATCCAGCCAACTAGATGGGGAGATCTTCCTAAGAGTGAAAATATTGTACAAGATACAACAGAAGAGTTCGTCTACGAAAACTCTGCCTGGGAGGAATACTCCAACGATCCTGCTCCACTAGAAATCAGCGTCATTTCTAAAGCCAAGCCAAGAAAGAATGTACCAGACTTTGTGATACACCGAGGAGTTCGCCGCCAATGGGTTATTGTCGATGTCCCAAAAGTCGTTCATAAGTCTAAGTAATTGTCGTATTTGTTTTAACCTTTCACCCTACCCAGGTGAAACGGATGTTTTGATAGGGCTCACTTTCTGTACATGTCCCTCTTCGCTTCGCCCAAAGCCACAGAGATTTTTTTTATAGGGCTATAGTTTTAGGAAACGACCAAATCATAAATAAAATAACGTCGTTCTGTAATTTCCGCATTTATTGCTATTTTCACTTTTCGCTTTTTTCAGAAAATGGTAATCCTAAAAAACAACTCAAAAACAAAATAAAAACAAGCATTTTTCAGAAAATACACTGCACGCACTCTTGCATTTCTCTCTATCTCTTCTAAAAAACAATCATCACATCATGGAAGTTGTTTGTTTTAAACCCCATTGAAGCATACAATCCAATGCCTTCTCCCAACTTTGAATTCTTGGTATTTGAGGCTGGGGAAGAAGAAGACGAAGAAATTCCAGAAGAGATCTCCCGATTACTCAGACAAGAGGAAAGGTCCATTGAACCTCACAAAGAGCCGTTGGAAACAGTAAACTTGGGTTCAGAAGAAGAGAGAAAAGAAGTCAAGATTAGGGCACTGCTCAGTCTAACTGTCAAAGAAAGCTTGATAGAACTTCTCAAAGGTTTTCCCAATGTATTTGCTTGGTCCTATCAGGACATGATCCACCGGTAAAGCAAAGACTAAGACGGACTCATCTGGATATGGCCATCATAATCAAAGAGGAAGTACAGAAACAGATCGACGCGGGTTTCCTCGCCACCTCAGAATATCCTCAATGGCTAGCCAACATAGTTCCAGTTCCAAAAAAGGACGAAAAAGTCAGAATGTGTGTAGACTACAGGGATTTGAATAAGGCCAGTCCAAAGGATGACTTTCCCTTACCGCACAAAGACATGCTGGTTGACAGTACAGCAAAATTCAAAGCCTTCTCCTTCATGGATGGATTTTTGGGCTATAATCAAATCAAAATAGCGTTGAAAGACATAGAGAAAACTTCCTTCATCACCCCATGGGGCACCTATTGTTACAAAGTAATGCCATTCGGTTTGAAGAACATTGGGGCAACCTATCAAAGGGCCATGACTACTCTGTTTCACGACATGATACACAAAGAAATTAAAGTGTATGTCGATGACATGATTGCCAAATCTAAAACAGAAGAGGAGCATGTGACTCATCTATCAAAACTATTCGAGCGTCTGAGGAAGTACAAACTCCGCTTGAATCCTAATAAGTGCACATTCGGTATCCGCTCAGGAAAACTGTTAGGGTTCATCGTCAGCCGGAAAGGAATTGAGGTTGATTCTGACAAGGTCAAGGCCATTCAAGAAATACCTTCTCCAAAGACTGAAAAATAAGTCAGAGGATTCCTGGGGCATTTGAACTACATTTCCAGATTTATATTCCTCATGACCGTGACATGCGCGCCAATCTTCAAATTACTCAAAAAGAATCAGGACTGCATATAGACAGAAGACTGCCAAACCGTCTTCGACAGTATTAAGGAATACCTGATAAACCCACCTATCCTGTCACCTCCAGTAGAGGGAAGACCACTGATCATATACCTAACAGTCTTGGAGGGCTCAATGGGATGTGTACTTGGTCAACAGGACGAAACAAAAAGAAAAGAGTCTGCTATCTATTATCTGAGCAAGAAGTTTAGCGACTGTGAAACTCGGTACACTATGCTTGAGAAAACTTGTTGTGCTTTAGCTTGGGCTGCCAAACGTCTTCGCCAGTACATGATTTGTCACACTACTTGGTTAATCTCCGAAATGGATCCGATCAGTACGTCTTTGAAAAACCTGCTCTCACGGGAAGGATCGCCCGTTGGCAGATGTTGTTATCAGAATACGACATCGAGTACCATGCTCAGAAAGCCGTCAAAGGAAGTATTTTAACTGATCATTTGGCTCATCAACCGATTGACGATCAGGAATCAGTCAGATTTGACTTCCCAGATGAAGATGTCATGTACTTGAAAATGAAATATTGCGATGAACCGCTACCCAGTGAAAGGCCAGAACCAGGTTCCTAATGGGGACTAATCTTTGACGGAGCTGTTAATCATTATGGAAATGGAATTGGGGCAATCATTGTAACACCTCAGGGTACCCATATTCCTTTCACCACCCGACTGACATTCAAGTGCACAAACAACGAGGCCGAATACTAAGCTTGTATAATGGGTCTCGAAGAAGCTATTGACTTAAGGATTAAGAACTTGGATGTATATGGAGACTCAGCCCTAGTTATCAATCAGATCAAAGGAGATTGGAACACATACCAATTAGGATTGATTCCTTACAAAGACTACGCAAGAAGGTTGTTACCATTCTTCAACAGAATCGAATTTCACCATATTCCTCGTGAAGAAAATCACATGGCTGATGCACTAGACACTCTCTCTTCCATGACTAGTGTAGGTCAATGGAACGACGTACCGAAGATTGACATAATGCACCTTGAGATGCCCACTTATATCTTCATGGTTGAAGCAGTCATTGATGACAAACCTTGGTGTCATGATATCAAATGCTTCCTTAAAAAACAAGAGCATCCACCTGGGGCATCCAGAAAAGACAGAAGTACCCTCTGAAGATTGGCAGGCAGCTTCTTTCTAAGCAGTGATACACTCTATAAGAGAAACTTTGGCATGGTCGTGCTCTGATGCGTAGACACACTAGAAGTAGACATGTTAACGAAAGAAATTCACGAAGGCTCCTTTGGCACTCATGCCAACGGACACACAATGGCGAGAAAAATTCTTAGAGCAAGGTACTATTGGTTGACAATGGAATTTGATTGCTACAAGTACATGAGGAGGTGTCACAAGTGTCAGATATACTCAGACAAAATCCATGTACCGCCAACACATCTCAAAGTTCTCTCTTCCCCATGGCCTTTTTCTATACGGGGAATCAACATGATTGGCATGATCGAACCCAAGGCTTCAAACAGACATCGGTTCATCCTGGTAGCCATTGACTACTTCACCAAGTGGGTCGAAGCAGCTTCATACGACAATGTGACCCGACAAGTGGTGGTATGCTTTATCAAAAATAATCTCATATGTCGTTATGGTGTTCCCAGCCAGTTTATTACTGATAATGGATCTAACTTGAACAACAAGATAACGAAAGAGTTGTGTGTTGAGTTCAAGATTGAACACCATAACTCATCTCCCTACTGACCTAAGAAGAACGGAGCGGTAGAAGCGGCTAACAAGAACATTAAGAAGATTGTTCAAAAGATGGTTGTAACTTATAAAGACTGGCACGAGATGCTACCCTACGCTCTTCACGGTTATCGCACGTCTGTCCGCACCTCAACAGGGGCAACCCCTTTCTCTCTAGTATATGGCATGGAAGCAGACCTCCCTATAGAAGCAGAGATACCATCGATTAGGGTATTGATGGAAGCTAAGCTAACAGAAGCTAAATGGTGTCAAAGTCGACAAGACGAACTGAACCTAATCGAAGAAAAGTGAATAACGGCTCTATGCCATGGTCAGTTATATCAGCAGAGAATGAAGAAAGCATTTGACAAAAAGGTCTGACCCTGTGTCTTCAGGAAAGGAGACCTTGTGCTCAAAAATATACAATCATTCCTCACTGATTCTCGGGGCAAATGGACTCCGAATTACTATGGTCCCTATGTGGTCAAGAAAGCCTTCTCAGGCGGTGCCTTGAGACTCGCCACCATGGATGGAGAGGAGTTTACCTACCCCACGAATTTTGACCTAGTAAAGAAATACTTCGCCTAAATAAATAAATAAATAAAAAATGTCTCGGTGGATTGAAAATCCGAAAGGGAGGTCCAGGAAAAAATTAGAGACATAAACAAAAATCATCTCGATGAATTGGAAATCTCAAAGTACAATCCAGGTAAAAGTTAGGGATTAATGGCAAGTAACTACGTCTAACGAGGGACTGTCTCTCCTACAGGTAGAGTAAGTAAGTATCTCTTAAGACCGATTGAACAATTCTCTCTCCCTACAGGGACTGTCTCTCCTAAGCAAGGCAGGATTGCTATCTTGGAACAATGATACTTTTTATTCCCCGCAGTGGCCGAGTATCCAGTCGTATTCATCTATTAGTCTGTATGTCGCGTCAGTTTTGTCAGCATAAACATATATACATCATGCATTATTGATTCATATTCATATTCATATTGCATCACTATCACTCTGGTCAGTCTTATCCCCAAGTGATAAAAGTACTCTCAATCGAGTTATCAGTTCTTTCTGCGTCAGGAAATGCTTTGTCTGAACAATCTCTCCCCAGTTTATTTCTGGATTGGAGTCGGTCCTCGACCAATTTGATAACTTGAACCTCTGAAAGGTAAGAAGACATTCGACAAACGTCACTCTTCACCATTGAAGATCATATCTTCGTTTTCCCGGATTAAGGAAAATCCCCAGAGACTAAAGATTCTCAGTAACACATTGGTTTTTCTCCCAAGAAAGTCAATGTTAATGAAGTCATCAGCACCTCAAAATTGGATTGCATCACATGGCATTTCTTCGAGAAGATCTCGAAGAAAAGTATGATGTAATATCCCCAAGCAGGAAACATCCTCTCAAGAGACTCGTTTTCCCCAGTAGAGTGAACAAATGGTGTCTCCAACAGAGAAGTTTAAACTCCTCTACAACTCAGATGAATGGGTTCCCCAGCAAGTCTGACATCAAAACTTTTTCCCATCAAATGGCATCTCCCCAGGAAAATTCGGCGAGAAGTTTGATGAAACCGCTACACATAGCATCCCTTGTCAAGGAAGGAACTTAAAAGAAATATAAAAAAACTGATACCAGTTCCTTGGCTGAAGACCATGATCGAGGGGAAGTTTAATGATAAAAGAAATTGAGACCAGTTCCTTGGATGAAGACCAGGATCGAGGAGAAGTTTATTGACAAAAGAAACTAAGACCAGTTCCTAGGCTGAAGACCAGGATAGAGGGGAAGTTTATATCAAAAACTAAGACCAGTTCCTTGACTGAAGACTAGGATCGAGGGGAAGTTTATATCAGAAACTGAGACCAGTTCCGTGGGTAAAAACCAGGATCGAGGGGAAGTTTATTTTAGAAACTAAGACTAGTTCCTCGGCTGAAAACCAGGATCGAGGGGAAGTTTCACCCTTTTCTAAGAATTATTGCTTAGCAAAAGAAGATGGATAAGTAAACAGCTATTCATAACCACCATCAAAGTTATGGGTATTCTGATATTTAATCCCCTTGCACCCCGAATGCCCGAATACCTTCGCCATTCACACCTTCGGGTCCAAGAAGATTAAATAGGGGCATCTGTCATACCCCAAATTTTAACCACCAAGATTTCCTATCATTGTGCAAGACATCATCACAATATGGATGTACCTCCATGCCTTATCAATCTCCTCAAAGATGGTTGAGCATTCACCACAATCAAGAATTAGGGTTTTAAGCCCTCTCAGAGCACTTAGACAAAGGATCAATCAAGAAATGACATGATCTTCAACTTTTATAACCTCTCAAGCACCTATAAAGGATCAAAAGGACTCCCACATCAATAATCAAGCACAAAGTTGCAACATTCCAAGTGGATCAAGCCTCAAGATCGCCAGTGTCACCAAATTAGGGTTTTGGTCGACTGAGGCCACCAAATGAAAATTTTCATCTGAACATGAGACAAGGCTTCAAAGCACAACCCAATATACTCGAAGGGACCTCATGGAACTAATCATCAAGTCAATTTAACCTCAGGGGGTGCATTTATAAAAAATCAGGAATTAGGGTTTCTTGACCAAATTCACCCATAAGTTGACTTTTGGGACAAAAACTGAGCCAAGACCTCAAGACATGATTTGAGGGTCTCAAATAAACCACATTGATCCATTTACAAGAATGGAATGATTCAAGAAGCTTGATTCACAAGTTTCAATTTCATTTGGACCATAACTAGGGTTTTGAGGAAAAAGTCAATTGTGCCTTTGACTTTTGGCCAGGACATTCTTCCAAACCTTGGGACATGATTTAATATACCCTATAACACCTATGGAATCCATCCATTAGGTTTGATTTAGGTCAAGGACTTGATTTCACAAAGGATCGCACAGTTTGGATTTCATCCGATAAAAAGTCAACTGTACACAAAATCAAGTTTGACTTTTTGGAATTTTTCACAAATATGGTTCCCCTAAGTCAAAAATAATTTTAATGTATGGTACTGATCATCATCCATCAAGAAAAACCAAGAAAAGTGAGGTTTCTTGCAAAAGGGGCAACCATAAGAAACCAAAATTTTTCTAAGTTATGGAACAAAAGTGATTTTGGTACCAACTTCCAAGGATCATAACTTGAGATCCAAGCAACCATTTTGGGTGATCCAAAGCTGGATTTGCAGGTCTTGTTGCACTCTACAAAAGCTTAAACTACCTCCAACTCCAATTCTTTGTGGATTTTAAGTTACGGAGTGGTCAAAATGACAAAAACATGAAAATAACACTTTTTCCAACACTTAGTGAAAATCTGCCTAAGTTATCAGCCTTGAACATCAATGTTCATGATGATTTTTCAATGGGATACAAATAGTTTCAAAACAAAATATGATCACACGTGTTTTGTATCATATGAGGGCTTTCTAAAAAGCACAAGAGCCTCCCATAACTCAGCTTGAGCAGGGAGATATGACTCCCTCAAAATCACCATTTCCATTTGTTCCAAGCAAGGCAGATTTTGTGCATTTGCTCTATTTGGAAAATTTGGACAACTTCAAGCCTTGTCATAAATGTGGATACATGTGAGGATAAAACAAAAGGAGAATGATTTGATCCCCAAGCCTCCCAAGTCCAAGGATCTACATATAGCCATGCTAAACCTAAAAGAGCTAAAAAGTGCCAAGACTCCAATTTTGTTTCAATGCATTCAATGGATGCATCGAGGTGGCATGACCTGAGGTAAGTTTAACTAAATGAGCCAAGCCTTATCTCTGAACCAGGTGACCATAGGCATGTGCTCTAACCTCAAGTCAATGGCTAGAGGAGACTTGAGATTCCATTTGATCCACATTGGCCACAGACCTGCTGCAGTTGCCACACACTATTACTGCCAAAACAAACTTGACACACTATAAATAGACCTCAATTATGATCAGTTTGAGTACACTAAAGCACCCAAACTGATGCTTTCCTCAAAATATCCCTTTCACTCCAATTTTTCCTTCTAACTCAAGTCACTATCGGGTTTTGAGTTTGAGAGCAATTCCAACCAAACCAATCACACACACACCTCATAAACATCATATGTGAGTGATCCATAACACAAAATCACATCTGGAACATCAGATTCTCAAAATCACCAGCCAATTGCTCAAGTTCTTGACAGAGTTGCAGTTGAGGTGCCTCATCAAGTTCCAGCTCATTTCAATCCACTCCAAGCATTCAAATACACTCCATGGCACCTAAGGAAGATGTCCAGATCATTGGAACCTAGCTGCAACACCTCCACCACCAAACTCAGTCACCAGCTGCAAGAGGTAAGCATGCCTTCAAACTCTATATTCCATGCAACATAAATGAATGTGTGAGTTACCATCTTGTTCCTGCATGTATATAGAGTGATAACCCTCAATCAATTGCCATGAATCAATCGTGTATGGAATTTCATTGTGTTCATGATGAAATTAGGGTTCTTGAGGTTATCTTCTGATTTCTCACTCCATACTTAATATAAATGCAATTAATCTATATGTTTGTGATCCTTGTTCAAAAGTGAACAAGATCGGTGTTTGAATCGTGTAAAACCATTGAGAAATCATGTAGAAAAGTGAGAAAACGCAAATCTGCAAAAACAGAGGGCGCGGGCAAGAACCAAGTGTTCTTGGCGCCATAATTTAAATTTTTGAATTTTAGTTATTTTTGTTTAATTAATTCAAAAATTAATTTTTCTCTGAATATTTATGTTTTTTAATTGATTCTTTTTCTCAAAATTCACAAAAATGTTTAAATATTTTATTTTACAAAAAAAACAATATATATTATTTATTTAATATAGTTAGAATTTTTGTAATTAATTTCATTTTTTATTGTTTTAAACATTTTTAAAATGAAACTCCCACTTTGATCTTTCAAAATCAATTGAATTTTAAGCTTTCAAATGACTAAACATAATTTTTCAAAATATTTTCCAAAGTGTACAACTTGTTTTTGAATATAATTGATATTTTATCATTTATTATTTAAATTACCTTTGAAAAATGACATTTTAATTTAAAATTAGGGTTTCCTCTCGATTTTAAATTTGCAAACAACCTTTGGGCCTCTAATAGAGTGTAAGACCCAACCCCCTTTTGTAAATCAATAATTTGGGTCTCAGTCATTGTATAAGTCCCGATACGATTTTAAAATCTCGGCGCGGTCGTCGCCTTTTAAACAAAAATCACCTGGGCCTCTCCTTGAGTTGTAAGCCCCATAACTTGTATATAAAATAAACTTTAGGCCTCTAATAGGGTGTAAGACCCATTCCTTGTAAATAAAAACCTTTTTGGGCCTCAGTCATTGTATAAGACCCACTGTGTTTGCAAAATCTCGGCACGATCGTCGCTTTTTCAAAACATTTTTCATCTAGGCCTACCCTTGTGTAGTAAGCCCCATTTATTTTCTTTTTCAGGCCTTTGGGCCTCTTCTTGATTTGTAAGACTCATCCCTTTGTACAGAAAACCTCTTTGGGCCTTAGTCATCGTATATGCCCCAATACAGTTTACAAAACAACGATACGATTATTGTTTTCCATCTGGGCCCCTCCTTTGGTATAAGCCCCAACAACGTTTTCAAAAACAACTTCCCATTTGATTTAGGTTCAAATCCATAGTTGTTGTCAAAACTTTCTTTAATTTCTTTAGCAACTAACCATACACCTGTTACAATGGAAGCTTGCTCGCCTGTAAGTTTTTATCAGTTTTATTTTACATGCTTTCATATTTATATATATATATAACTGTATTGTTGGAAGTTTGCTCACTTGTAAGTCCTTCTTTCATTCTTTTAAATACTTATCATATATATATATATATATATATATATATATATATATATATATATATGGAAAATACTAACACACGCCCAAAATTAGTGGGCCCCACACAAAAATACACTACATCTATTTTTTTCTTCATCTTTCTAATGTGTGTCCCACCCAAAATTGGTGGACCCCACACAAAAATACACTAAGGTGTATGTTGCTAATGCACATCTATATGGGTGTGTATTAGCATGACCATATATATATATATATATATATAACTGTATTGCTGGAAGCTTGCTCACCTGTAAGTCCTTCTTTCATTCTTTTAAATACTTGTCATATATATATATGACAAGTATTTAAAAGAATGAAAGAAGGACTTACAGGTGAGCAAGCTTCCAGCAATACAGTTATATATATATAACTGTATTGCTGAAAGCTTGCTCACCTGTAAGTCCTTCTTTCATATCCTTTTAAATACTCGTCATATATCAACTGTACATATACTTGTATATCTGCTTAGAGTTTTCTCCGACAACTAGGTCTAGAACTAGGTAAAGCCAATTGGTCACTCTTTAAATACAGTTAAAACTAGTTTCCCATAGGAATTCCAGATACAGTCTTGCCTTCTCTTAGGCTTAAACAATATGGAACAAAGAGAAAGGCATTGTTCCCAGTGAAACTTTTCTCAGACTGTCACCATTAGAAATTGTCAAAGAAATTCAGTTCCCCATAGAGGATTAATTCTCGGTGAAACCTCTCTTGAATTTCTTCAAACTCTAGAACTATTCACTAAAGGATTAATTCTCGGTGAAACCTTTCTTGAACTTTTCTTAAGTTTGGACCCATATGCTTCCTAAAAGCATCCCTGCCTCCTCTTGGTCTTTGTACAAGGACCCTCCGGCTTCTTAGAAGTTCTCATGCCTTCTCTTGGGCTTAATACAAGGACCCTAAAGACCTCTTAAAGGTATAGGATAGAACTTAGTAATCCTTTGCTAGAGCAGTCTTTCTTGAGTCAAAACCTCATACCAATTTAGGGTTGATTCTCATCTCTTAAAACATCAGCCTCCTTTTGGCCATTATAAAAAGATAAATTCTTTCATACCAGTAGACTTGGACAGTCTAATCCCCTCTTGGATCTCAAAGACATTCTCAAGTTCCTTACAAACATAGGAGAAACCCTGGTCATTTTTTATCAATCTCTAGCAGAGTTAAAACCCATGGGTTCTAAAAGTCAGTCTTTGTCCTAAAAATCCCTTAGCTAGGGTCAGTTTATCATCAGTATAACACTATCCCAAATCAGAACCCCAAGGCATCTGATATCTCAACCCTTCTGAAAACCCTCAGCAAGAGTTGATTCCCCATTTGGACCTGCCTCTGGATCTCAATAATCCTCAGCAGAAGACAGCCTCCTCTTAGGCTTTGTATAAAGATTTCTTTCTCTGTTCTTTCCCAGAAAAGTTAGCCTCGTCTTAGGGTTTGTATAATGATTCTTCCTTTCCTCAGCATAGTCAGCCTCCTCTTAGGCTTTGTACAATGATTTTCCCCAGCTGAGCTAACCTCTTCAGACTCTCTTGTTGAGTCAATCACCTTTCCACGCTCTCTTGTTGAGTCAATGGTATAAAACAAAAACACTCTCTTGTTGAGTCAACCTTTTTCAGCCTTAATCTTGGGCTTTGTACAAGACACCATATAAATTTTCCTAAGCAAAGTCAATCCTCTTTTAGCCTCAATCTTGGGCTTTGTACAAGACAGATAATACTCTCTAGCAGATTCAAACTCATTTCAGCCTCAATCTTGGGCTTTGTACAAGACACCTAAAAAATCCTCAGTTGAGTCAATCATCTTCTTTCAGCCTCAGTCTTGGGCTTCGTACAAGACACCAAATAAAACACTCTCTTGTTGAGTCAGTCTCATTTCAGCTTCAGTCTTGGCCTTTGTACAAGACAGATAAAGATTTCTTTCCCACAGAGTCAGTCTTCTTTTCTGCTTCAATCTTAGGCTTTGTACAAGACACATAAAAACCCTCCCAAGCGGAGTTAAAATCTCTTTTAGCCTCAATCTTGGGCCTTGTACAAGATAGACAAAATATTTCCCCAGAAAAGTCAAACTTTTAGCCTCCTCTTAGGCTTTGTATAAAGATATCCCCCAAAGAGTCAGTCTCCTTTTAGCCTCAATCTTGGGCTTTGTACAAGACAGATAAACACTCACTTGTTGAGTCAGTCTTTTCTAGCCTCCTCTTAGGCTTGGTATAAGGACTTCCCCAGTAGAGTCAATCAATCTCTTAGATTCAACCTTGAGCTTTGATCAAGGCACACAAAAATCAACATCCCCTCGGAGGAAATCAAAATCTCTGTAGGAAAATATTTCTCTCTGTTATCACATATCAAAACAGATAACTCAAAACAAACCTTAATCCCAGATAACTGATGTAAGTGGCACACTTGTTGATTCAAATATCCAAGCTGTCGTCCATCTCTTATCCTGGTAAAACCCTTTCTTCCATCTAATTGCTGTAAGTGGCAAGCCTCTGGATTATTTTCATCCACGCCATTGTCCCTCTCTTAGCATGAGAAATTTCTAAGGAAAAATGACATTGCTCTACACTGAGTTAAAGTTTTCTCCTTCAGGACAAATCCCCTATAAAGGAAATTATGGCATTGCTGGATTCATATATCCCAGTTAAAGTAATCCTCCTTTATAATCAGTCACCTAACAGTCGTGATAAACAGACAAGATATCCCCCTTTAGAGATGATAAATTCTCTCTGAGTCAAACCTTTTAGCTTCAATCTTGGGCTTTGAACAAGACAAAAATAAACCTTTTAGCTTCAATCTTGGGCTTTGAACAAGACACCAAAACAAATTTCCTCCCATAGAATAGGAGGAATTATGATTGCTTTGATTTCCCTATTTCTTTAAACGGGAATACGTAGGCATAAGATTGCGAAATCTTAGCGAGCATACCAATCAAAAACTTTACGTCCAGTACCTTCACACCAATCAAAAACTTTATGTCCAGTACCTTCACACATAGTAATCAAAACTGAGGTCCAATACCTCACCAAAATCATCAAAAACTCTCTCTCTCTCTCTTTCAAACAAGAAACTTTCCCAACCCATCAACAGATAAACACCATCAAGTAAAAATCAAAACCTAAAACTAAAAAGCTGTGGATAACCACATATAGGATGGGTAATTGACAACTCCCCATTGTATAACCAGATCCCGAACTCCCTGAATCTCTTAAGTGTTTGTTCAGTTAAATATTCGCGTGCAAGGTTAGTTTTAGATAGCTTCCCTTTCCCTTCCATCTTCACGGGATAAATAAGAAATCAGAAAGTAGCACCCACTCCCCCTCACTACGGTGAGGAAAAACCAAAATTTGCGATAAGGTGGTCGCGTCACCGACAAAAATCGCACGCTACAATAACCATAAAGAGCGTTGATCTATTGGTTGTACCCACTGCTAAGGCAACTTGGACAACCCCAAGGATGTTGCTAGTCTTTCCCTCGTAATTGGATAAGACCATGTTGTGTTGTCGGAGGTGAGCCTCAGTTTTCCCAATCTTTTTTAATAAATTATGAGGCATTAAATTGACAGTTGCCCCTCCATCCACAAACACTTTATTGACCGCCACTCCATCAACCTTTGCTTTTATGAATGTCGGTTTCAAATGGTACATCATCCCAGGATTGGGCCCCTCAAACATGGTCGTCTGCTCTTCTAGCACACCATTGTTCATCACATAGTAACATAGCGGTTTCTCTTACGTAGTTTCATCTGGCACGAAATCCTCGTCTGCTTCAGAGACCTCCGACACCATATCGTACTCAACTGGCAGTATCGACATGATACTATAGTTTACAACGGAATCTTCGCCGTATGTGTCATCATTGGTGTCATCATACATGTCTTCGTCGAAGTCGCCATCCGGCGAAAGGGTATATTCTTCGTCTAACTAGGGAGAATGCTTTGGTTCTTCCTCATCTGACTGGGGAGTATACTCTGCTTCTCTCTTTCTATTGACCATAAATGTGTACTTCGAGCTTTGGGTTGAGACCACCCTCTTTTCACCTGAAGCTTCCATAGTCACTGCCATTGTTTGATTTGTCATGACTTTGTCCTTCTCTACCCACTTTCCTTTTGGGTATTGCCTTTTCTGTCCAGAGGTCTCGACAGGTTTCAACCGTGAAGTCGAAGCCTCTTTCCCAGCGTTCTTATTTCGCTGATAACGCCTCCATTGAGTCCTTGTCATAGGACTCTTTCCATTATAATTGGGAGATACCACATAGCCCTTAGGTTCAGCCCTTTTGTCAGAGACTTTTGCCTCCTTTTCCAGATCCAACACCTTCCATTTTGGCCTTTTTCTCCCTTTCTGACTCACGGGTTCCACCCACTTCTCCTGTTGAGTGTCTGATGGTGGCACAAAGGTCTTGGATCGTGCCTGCTGGAACAGCTTCCTGTACTCTTCGCTTCGATGAGGGGCGCCATTCCGGTAGAAAACAAACCTTGGGACAGGTGGCTTACCGTCTCGCGATGTCTCTTTCTTGCCAGCTTCGTATTTCTCATCAGCTTTTTCATCAAAGACAACGTTGCATCTTGGGCATAACACAGCCTTTGACCCACTCACCCTGCATTTTTCTTGGAAATCCTCTAGGCTTTTGCCAACTTGAGGGTAAACTAGCTTGGGTTCTTCTTCAGTCTTTTTGTCAGAACCGTCAGTAGTCTCGACCATCATGCATTCAAAGGATTCAGTTGTCAACTATTTGTTGAGACCTTCAGTAGCCTCAATCATTATGCAGTCATACAGCTCAGAGTACAAGGCTTCTTCGACCTTCAGCGGGTCCATGTCAACTTGCATCTTTGGCCTTTCGCCAAATTGAAGTCGACCCTCCTTCAAAGCTTTTTGCACCAGATCCCTGAAAATAACACATTGAGTTGTTTTATGACTAAGGAAATTATGAAATTTACAAAATCCCCTTTTCTTCTTTTGTTCTAATGGGGGATCTTTCAAACCAAGAGGAACAATAATCTGACCATCTTTAACTAGTAGATCAAATATTTCGTCACATTTAGATACATCAAAAGTATAAGTTTTAGCCACGTATTTATCTATTTTTTCCAGTTTCGACGGGATTTTTCCCGTTTGATGGCTTTAGTAATTTATACGGGTATGGAGGCCCTGGCTTAAGTTCATCCACGTTAACCTCGCTTTCTTCGAAGAGCTCTTCATCGCCAGAAGAAAATTCATCAGCGGCTACGTACAAAACTTTCTCTTTCTTACGGTATCTGTTAGTTTGAGCTTTCTCTGCTTTCAATCGTTCGACTTGTCGGACCCTATCGGCTAGCTGCGCCATATCTATGAGATACTGTGTGTCTAGCTTTTTCCTGATGGAATAGTCTAAGACGTCAGCCACCATCTCAATTAGTTCATGTTCAGGGACTTGAGTGAAGCACCACGCTTTCAAAAGTCTAAACCTGTTAAGATATTGGTCCACTGACTCTGTGGCTTTCGGTTTGACACTGGCTAACTCTTTCAAACTAATTTTCAATTGTCCCATGTAAAATTGTTCATGAAACAACCTCTCTAATTGTGCCCAGGTATGGACATACTGTGGAGCTAACGTGGTAAACCACATAAATGCATTCTTTGTAAGGAAACTTGGAAAGTACTTCATCTTCAAGTCCTCACTATTTGCTATGTCACCAGGCTCAGTTTGATCTCTGGCAACATGTTCAACGGTGGACTCTTCGGTCTCTCCGACGAACTTGGTGAACTTTGGAACCTTCCACCCCCTAGGCAATTCTGTCTGCAAGACAAAATCTAGTAGTCTTTTCGAACCATGATCCGTTCAACCATAGCTTCTAAGTTTGGTTCGCCAGCCATGGCATCTTTTCGAACTTGCCTGACCACATAGTCTGGATCTTGGTTCCTATGAACTAAGACAATGGGAGGTCTTTGGGCCACCCTAGGGGTTTGTTCAACCTCATGGGGTTGGTCAATTGTTTCGTCGAAGACCTCATCCTGACGAACTGGTGTCTCCAGTCGAGGCGGAGGAGTCTGTCGATTCAGTGTCCTAGGAGCGCCTAGGAAATCACCTATCTGTGTCATCTGAGTTGCCAATTGTTGGTAACTCTGGGTCAAATCTTGTATTAACAGTCTTAATATGGTGCCCATTTGCTGAGTCTACATGTGAACCATTTCGTGATTACTCTCATCCATCTGCTGCTCATGACCGCGATGGAACTTGAGGTGAACGTTGGTATTGATTAGGGTAATAGATTGAAACCTGGGGGTCGAGTGAATTGGTTTTCCAAATGCCCTAATCCTTGGTATGGTGAGAAAACTGGAGACGAACTTTCCCCAAACACCAGACCACTAGAATGTAGACTCGACATGAACTCTGTTTGCATTCCAAAAGCTCAAGGTATAGGCATTGTGAAACTAGGCACCTACTGCCCTCTAGTCCCTATCATTATCGGCCTCAGTTCAGACCGACATGGTGTCGCGTTTGGCCTTCTATGGGGGGTCAAAATCGCAGATACATTTCTAGAGCCAGCATCAGTTGTTTGCGTTACAATCGTACTTTCACCGAAGACGGTTCTTCACTCAGACGTGGTGTCACCATCTTACCACTATGTAAATGCATACACTTAACTCAAATAGGTCCCACTGGGCGTGCCAATTTGTTCGCACGTGATTTTCGCGCGAACAACCGTTGGCCTCCTATCACAGGTTTACTTGCGGGATCAGCCACAGAATCCCAGAACAAATGGTCGAAGTGTAAGTCTTGTTGATAGGATAGCTTTTGATTTGGAGGAAATTGGAAACAACTTAAAAATAAAGGTGTGTGAATTGATGAATAAAATAAAAAGGAAAAAAAATTAAATGGCAAGATAACTTAAACTTTGATCATGTAAATTGCTTTAAAAAGAAACGTGGACGCTATCATACATCTTGCGGGAATAAACTATTTTCTCGTGATGCTTGGTACTTAGAGTGTATCCCTTTTCAATGTTACAAAATGTGACCCCCAAAATGGAAATGGATATTGCCTTAAATAGGAAAAGAAAATAATTGTTTTTCTCTCAATCTTGGCCCTAGTTGTGACACGTGCCACCCCACCACCTTTGTAACTTCCCCACGTTCTCAGAATTTCAAAGTTGTATCCCACTCAAAGATTCCACAACTTTGTGTTGGTTTCATAGGCCACCAGTCGAAACCCTTCGACGACCTCGTCTCTAAGTCCTCTTATGACGCATTTTTACTCATGTCGACCTGTGCTTTGCCTTTCTCACCATTTCTTCTCCTAAAGTCGAACTGCCTGTTGGCTCTCTCATCATCTCCTCATTCTCCATCTTTGGTCAAAATCTCCCGACTAACACTCTCTCATAATCTCCTCATTCTCCATGTTTGCTCAAAATCTCCCAGCTAACAATGTCCTGATCAGAAATTAGTCCAGTCAGATACCTCTTCGTATTCTAGACATTGGAAACATCAAAACGTGCTCTCTTGAAAAACAAACGACTATGATTATTTGTGACACCTGTCCAAAATCAAATCATATCTACTGTTGAAGAGACACCTCGAGCGTTGTGATTTTGTGAGATTAGGTTTCAAGTAATTATTTCCTATTACTCCTTAATATCTCTATAATCATGTTTAACACATTGGATTTGAAAATTCACTTGATAACTGTCTAAGTCTTTACGTCTTCCTCCTATATTGTGCATTCATAAAGATATGTGTAAGACAAAGATTTCTTAGAACTAATCACGTGTCTACCTTCCTTTATTCTTTGTCAGTTTATGCCCTCTCTCTTTCGAGTATACATTTATTTGTATTTATTAACTGATGTCATAATATGAATAACGTATACTGATATGTGATCTTTTGGAGACTGATACACTCATTTATCATTCTTTGTTCTTGTTTGTATCCCTTGTGTTGGATATTATGAATTTCTTGTCTCAATTCATCTAGCCTTTATTACTATTTATTTCTATCACTCTTTGTTCTCTTTATATACCACACTTCTCCTCATAACTATTCATTCGTTTCTAAACTTGCTTTTCACTCCTATCCTTCTTGCTTTCACTATGTCTTCTAAAACTATTAAGGGAGAAATATCTGGCTTAGATCTCTTGAATGAATACTCTATTAATTTCAACTAACTTACTGACAATGGTCATACCAGTATTCTCTCAGACATCACCTACCAAAACTGGGATAAATATCTTGAAATTCTCAATGGACCTATATATACAGTTCTTGTAAAAGAGTTATGGGTTAATGCTCGCATCCTTGCATATGAGTCTGATACTTGTTGTATTTTGTCCATTGTGTATGGCTTTCCCATCATGATTAACTCCAAAATCATCTCTCAAGCTATTGAATGTAAAGAGGATGGTGAATGTGTTGAATACTACAGAGGAAATAACTGGTTTGCTAAACACATTCACATCATCTATCTTCAAGAAGGACCTACTGACAGTCCCTCTTCTCTCACCCCTAAGGCTAAAGTTCGGTACCAAATCATGGGAACGAATCTTAGACCCAGGGAAAAGGGAATAGGAAGGCTCTCTGCAATGGATAGGCTCTTCATTTTCTTCTTAATCTCCAAGATTAAGATCAATCTGCCTCAATCCATATTCAACTTCTTGAAAGGAGAAATTATTTCATCGAGAGTAGAGTTATCATTTCAGATTCCCTACAATGGAGTTATTTCTCACATTCTTGATCTTCAAGGAGTTATTGCTCACTTAAAACAAATCGAAATGAATGAGAAACTTGATACTGAATGGTGTTCTCCCATGAACTATTCTGAAACCATCATCAGGGAATGAGATAGCTGGTTAGCGGGTGTTTCTCTTGGCCTCTTGGTTGCTTGTTGTTTGGTCTCTCTTTCTTTTATCATTGTTGTTTCTGTCTGTTGTCCTTGTTGTTTGTTTGTTTTCCTATTTTGTGATTCTGTTCCTGTACTGCGCCCCTGGGTTTTGATTTTATCAATGAAGAATTTTCCTTACTTGCATTTATCTTATCTTACTGCATTTCAATATTGCTTGCCATAAAAGGAGGAAAATTACTGAATTTAACTTATCTAAATTCTCTCAAATCAAAATGCTTAAGTTAATCAGTTTGATTACCCTTTTTGATTATGACAAAAAGGGGGAGTATTAATATGGAAAAGTAATTTTGATAAATATATTGTCTCTAATCATAGCTCTAACAGTCTAACACTTTAAATGGCATATCTTTTTAGAATGTTTTTCAGGAAAAATAATTATATTGGCAAAATGACTCTGATATCAATCAGGCTCTGATTTACTTAATCAAGCTCTGTTATCAGAATGCGTCACCACTATAATCAAGCTCTGATATTTTAGATCTGTCTAGATCTCTGCAATCAGGCTCTATATCCCAAATCTTATAAGATTTTGTTAAGTCTTAGATTCAGGGGGAGCTTGATAAAGGGAAGTTTACTTTAAACCTATCTGAGACAATTCTTATTATCTTTGTACAAAATTGTGTTATCAAAATACATTATTTTGTCATTATCAAAAAGGGGGAGATTGTTAGAACAAGATTTGGTTCTGCAAGATATCTCTTTGTTTTAATAATAACAAAGTTGTATTTGTGTGAGAACAATTTTGGTACTCTAACATTTGTTTTCTTAAGTATTGACAAACAGGTGCTGACGCTGATAAAGATAATTCTGACTCTGATAAAGATAGCTCTAACTCTGATAAAGATAGCTCTGACTCTGATAGAGATCATGTGAAACATCACTCTAAAATTATCAATGGTAGTTTCTACTTCAAAGAAGCAAGATTGCTTCTAATCTACTGTGCTTCAAAAAGACTATAAGAAGACACTATGTTGCTGTTGCAATATTCTCTTGGATTCTGGCTCTGAATTTAACTCTGATACTTATTTTTTGAAGACTAAGTGCTAACGACTCTAAAGACAAGGTTCTGATGAACAACATTCTGAAGAATATGAAGACTTAAGTTTCTGAAGACGAAGTTTTGAAGACTCTGAAGACAAGGTTTTGCTGAACAAGTTCTGAAGACTCTGAAGACTTATGTTTCTGATAACCAAGGGTTCTGAAGAAGGAGAGCTAAACACTCTGAAGACAAGGTTTTGTTGAACAAGTTCTGAAGACTCTGAAGACTCAAGACTCTGAAGACCCAATGATTCATTCTTCTGATCATGCTTCAATCATATCAACTCAGAAGCCTCTGATGGATAGAAGAATATGAAATGTTTGCGAGGGAAAATAATACATAGTATAGATCAAACATGTTCTTTTCCACTACCATTCCACTACCCTGATTTGGTGGTACAAAGGACAATTTTAGTGTACGATTTTCATCCCAGCATAATGATATTATTTCATGTCGCCAGTATTTTACTGATATTCCTTATCTGCCCTTCAACGGATCTTTTTCTGGCTATATAAAGACTTGATCATTCACGAATCATGTGTCACACCAAGTGTGAAAAGAGAGAAATATTAAAAACAATGATTCATACGAGAAAGAACTCAAGAAATAGAGAAATTCATGACTGAACAGTAAAGCACCACAATACAAAGAAGAAGATTGTTCTTACTGTATAGATTCGCTCTAAGTTAGATTGAGCTAGAAATTGTGTTTATACCAGCTTATGTAAGAAGCATTTCATTGTAAACATTTTATTTGATCAAACCGTTGTTTGAGTTCCTTAAGGGACCAGTTGGGTCAGAATCCTTAAGAAGAGACGGTTAGTCTGTGTATTGTTAGTCACTAACAGTTGCTAGTGAAATTGTAAGAAGTTTGGTTATAATGGATTAAGTCCTTGTGTATAAGACGAAATTACCTTGGTGGGTGGACTGGATTAACTTAATAGTTTTAAAGTGAAACGGGATATATCGTGTGTCTTTCTCTATTGTTAGTCTATTTGTGATCTTTGTTTGAGTTTCAGAAAAAGCTTTCATTTTGAAAACCCAATTCAAACCTCCTCCTATTTCTTGTGTTTTTCTCACACCTTCAGGTCTGTCATCTTCTTTTTCATTGTGGGCTATGATTCCATCACCTGGTGGTTGGGGTTGTTTTAGTTGTTTGGTTTTCTTATTTATATACATATATGTTTCTGATAAAAACTATTTGGTTAATCTCCCTGATATGAGTCAGGTGAAATCACAATCAATCATTTTCTGCAAGCTTAAGCCTTAGGTATTGTTTCTTTGCCTTATTTACTTTCTTTCCCTCATTTTTATTCTTTTATTATGGTTACAATACACGATTTTGGTGATTTAGGGGAAATGTCGATTTCTCTCACTACCCATGAGAGAAGAAAACTATGGGACGAATGCGTGAAAAAAGTTTGAGGGCCATCTGAAGCAAGCGGATTTTGATCATATTATTAAGGAAGTTTATGGTGAGATCTCTTCACCTCATAGTAAAACTGAATCAAAGTTTTCGTCATCGGGTTTTGTGGATATTTTGATGGAGATAGTAGGGTCTTTGATTGACAAAGAAGTTCTAAGTTATGACCACATCATCATCGACGACAGTTACATCTCCAAAATTTGCTCCAATAATTGGATTTCCTCTACCGAAAGTGAGCAGGACGTCGTGCTAGAACCTTGCGTGGTTGGTGAAAGAGTTTGCAATACTCGGCCAAAGGGAATGTCAGATAAGTATTTTTACTTTTACTCAGGGGTAATTGAGGTTTTTAAGATCCGTATCCTCTTCACTAATTTTGAATCTGACCTCCTCAAAATCCTAAATATCGCCCCTTATCAATAACATTCAAATGGTTGGGGTTTTATTAAAGCTTTTGAAGCTGTTTGCGAGATGGTGAGTGTAAGTTCCTGGATTGGCTGGAATTTTGGTAAAACAACAAGGTGTTCAATGCTGATGTCATGGTGTTGATGTTGCAGCATTGAGTCTTAGTACTGGGCTGTACTAAGTTGTGAAGGTTAACTATGTTTGATGTCATGGGCTTGATGTCATAACATTGCACTTAACACTGGGTTGTGTTAAGGTTGCTAGTTGCTGAATTGGATGTCTGATGTCACATAGGTGATGTTGTAACATCAGACCTGCAGAACTGAAGCTAATGACAGCATGGGCTTGTTGTTATTAGGGTCGCGTATTAGCTGGAATTGTGGAGAGTGTTGACTCGTTGGATGAGAATATCTTGGGCTAGATATTTTCTGTTACATGGATGATTTGATTCCAGGTTTGTTGGAGAATTAAAAGGTGGAAGATTTAAAAAGATTTTGGGGATAAAATCTGTTTTAAAAGATTCAGTTTTTAATTAACAAATCTGATCAAATATTATGACAAATCCAATCCAAATTCAAGGAGCTATATAAAGCGCCCAAGACCAAGGAAGAAGGTACAGAAAACAGATTGAAGATCAAGAGCTGGAGGCTTAGAGTCTAGGGTTTGTTTAGAGTACTTGTAATCACACTATTCTAGGTTGAATAGGTGTTGAATTTTTTGTCCTCTCTAGAAGCTGTGAAGCAATAGAGTGTTGTTGATTGATCGAAGCTAGAAAGCAAGATCAAGGGATCTCAAAGAGGTTGTTCTTTGAGTGTTTTAGGGATTGAGTAGTGTTCTCATATCTAAGTGGTTTCTTAGGTAGAAAGTCACTAGTAGAGTATAAGTTTAGGAGATTGTCAACGGGTTGTTGAGTCTGTAAATTATATCAACAAGTAGTGAATTTCATCCCTAGCTTGGTAGCCCCCAGACGTAGGTAGTTAGACCGAACTGGGTGAACAATTTCTTGTGTTATTTTGTTCTGTTATTGCTGTCCATTGCAGAGTGTGTTGTTGTGACATCGCACCTTAACATCACACGTCTGGTACCAGAATTTCAATTGGTATCAGAGCAGGCATCCTGTCTGGCTCTGGGTGAGATCTGGGGAAGATACTTTCTGGTGTGAAGATGGACAAAGAGGTTGGAGGATTTGTCAACAGACCCCCTATATTGGATGGCTCAAACTATGAGTATTAGAAGCCTAGAATGACTACTTTCTTAAAGTCATTGGACAGCAGAGCTTGGAAGGCTGTCATTAAAGAATGGAAAGCTCCTGTGGTGTTTGAAAAAGATGATGCTGGCAAAGATAAAGAGGGCACCTCAAAGCTGAAGCCGGAAGAAGAATGGACCAAGGAAGAAGATGAGCTTGCCCTTGGAAATTCCAAAGCTTTAAATGCAATCTTCAATGGAGTGGATAAGAATATTTTCAGGTTAATTAATACCTGTGAGGTTGCTAAGAAAGCATGGGATATTTTGAAGGCCACTCATGAAGGAACATCTAGAGTTAAGATGTCAAGACTCTAGCTTCTAACATCGAAGTTTGAGAGTCTGAAGATGAAGGAAGAGGAGACTATCCATGACTTCCATATGAGTGTGCTTGAGCTAGCTAATGCATCCAGTGCCCTTGGAGAAAAGATGTCAGAAGAAAAGCTTGTAAGGAAAATCCTGAGGTCTCTTCCTAAGAAGTACAAGATGAAGGTAACTGCCATTGAAGAATCACAAGACATCAACAAGATGAGGGTTGATGAGCTCATTGGATCTCTTCAAACTTTTGAGCTTGGTTTGAATGAGGAAGAACCTGAAAAGAAGCCCAAAAGTATAGCCTTGGTTTCCACTCCTACAGAAGTTAAGAAAGTTACAGATGATGAGTCTCAGGAGGATCTGTCTCAAGCCATAGTTCTGTTGGGAAGACAGTTCAACAAAGTGTTCAAGAGGATGAACAATAACTCCAGGCCTAAAGTCAGGAACATCTCTTCTGACAACAGCAAGGCAAAAGAGAAGGATGAAGAGAAGACTGCCCAAGATAAAGGAGTTCAGTGCTTTGAATGTGAAGGGTATGGACATGTCAAGAAAGAGTGTCCCACATTCTTGAAGAAGCAGAAGAAGGGCATGACAGTTTCCTGGTCTGAATCTGATAGTGAAAGTGAAGGTGAGTCAGCAAAGCATGTTAGAGCCTTAACAGGAACAGTTGTTTCTGATGGTGATTCTAGTGAAGAGGAACTGACTTTTGAGGAGTTAGCAGCCTCCTATCATGAGCTGTGTCTGAAGAGTGCAGAAATCTGTCAAGAAAGTGAAAAACAGAAGATACAGATTGTCCAGCTTGAGACTGCTAAAGCTGATTTAGAAAATGAAGTCTTATTGGTCAAAGCTCATCTTGATCATATGACCAAATCTGTTAGGATGCTGAACAGTGGTACAGACACACTTGATAAGATCCTTCAGACAGAAAGGGTAGCTGGAGACAAGACTGGATTAGGATTTGTGGCTGAGAAAAAGGTAACTGCTGAAGCAAGTACTTCAGGAACCAAGAAGGAGATGTCTCAACCAATGTCTCAGCATCAAACAAAGAGACATAATTCTACACCTAAGAAGGTTACTCATCCACAGCCTCAGAATGTTGAGAAGAAGAGTGCTCATCATCAGAAGAAGGTGCAGTCTCAGGGAGCTAGTCAGTATATGCCACCTCAATATCACAAGAACATGAAGGCTGCTAGGTTCAATCAGAACATGGTTCATCAACATCAGGGGAACATGTATGAATATGGATACAACAATGATGTGTCTCATAAATATGGAAGAAGGAAGCCTCATCACCATAGGAGACAGTTCAAAAGACAGTATCCTTACCATAGAAGACAGTCAAACTATGGTAGTAGAAGACAAAAGCCTTATCATAGAAGAAGAAATCAACACTATGGATGGCAGCACCAGCAACATTATCATCATGGTGGCAGAAGGTTTAACCACTTTAGAGATGACAGAGTTAGATGCTTCTACTGTGGCAGATTTGGACATATGCAGTTCTCTTGCTTCAAGCTTCATGGTTATCCAAATTCTGCTCCTCAACCCAGACAGAAGGAGGTCAGGCCCAAAGTAGTAAAACAATGGGTTCCTAAAGCTCACGTCACATGTCTATTGGCTCACACATCAGATGGACATTTTGCTATGGATGCATGGTACTTTGACAGTGGATGTTCAAAGCACATGACTGGATCCAAGAAGCATTTGGTAGAGTTCAATCCTTGCCATGCAAATGGTGTTATTTTTGGCAATGGTGAAAAAGGAGTAGTAGAAGGAGTTGGAAGAGTGAAGAATCATGATGGCCTTACTCTTGATAATGTGCTCCTTGTTCAAGGGTTCAATGCTAATTTAATTAGCATAAGTCAACTTTGTGATGAAGGTTACAACGTAAGCTACACCAAAGATGAATGTGTGGTAGCTGATGAGCAGAATGAGGTAGTGATGAAGGGAGTAAGATCCAAAGATAATTGCTATCAGTGGATACCTCAAGTGGACAGCTTATCTAGTGATGATGCTGTAACATCAGATGATGACATCAAGTGTGAAAGTATGGTGAAAAGTCAATCTGGGTTAATGACTTATGGTGCTGTTACTCCTAAGTTGGATGATGTGTTAAAAGCCAACTTGAGTAGTCAGTTATGTGAGCAAAATGAAGGAGTCAACAATGCTGATGGAAGGATCAAAAGCTGTGACCTTAAGAAGTGTTGGGAGCTGAATACTTGCAAGGCCAAGAAAGATGACAACCTGACTAATGACTCCTATAGTTCAGAAGAAAAATTTCACAGGTTGACAATCCTTAGGTTGGAAGATGCAGATGTTAGAGCTGATGTTAAAACATCTCAAGTCAAGAAAGGTACTTCAAGCCTTAAAATAAAGAAGAGTGATGATGAACTAATTGCAAAAGTGGTTCATGGGGTTGCTAAACGACTGAAATCAAGGAAGAGGAAAGCTATTGAGTCACCTCCAAAGATGAGAACTGATAAGCAGAAGATCTATGTGGATGATACTACAAAATCCAGGAGTAAAGTGTTCATCTCTTCCAGAAATAGGAAGATCAGAGATAAGACTGATGATAATGTCCAGGATATCTCTCAAATGAAGGAAGCCGTTGTTGTTAGAACTTCTGAGAAAATTCAAAAGGCCATACTAGATAACATTCCTGTGCTTTTTATAAAATGGTGGAAATATGTTCTGGAAAAAGAATTTGGTATAGATACTCTGGATATGGTTGAGTTTGCTAGGATATGGTACAGAGAGGGTGTGGGAACTTTTGGTATTCAGGTGTGTATGAATAAGTTGCTCTGACTGTGTTTTATTGGGAGCTTCTTGAAGGACTTCTGTGTGCAATGAGTCCTTTGAATGGTGATAAGAAGCTGATGTCCTAAAAGATGTTATAACGTCATGTTTGCTGGTGGTTATATCTGGAAGATGATTAAGATTGGACATGTGGAGTTGGATGCTCTAGCATTTTTGGTCAGAAGAGGTGGAGATTATGGTCATGTGATTAGTAGCTGGTTTTGGCAAAGCATGATTACTGTCTTTGAAGACTTCACCAGTTTGAACAACTACTGGTGGATGTAAGGATAGAGGAATTGTGATCTTTTGAAGAGACTGGATCTCAGTAAAGCTTATAAGTAAGCTGAGAATTTGTGGAGTTTGTGACACAGTGTTGAGTTTGGATTATTTTGCTGATAGTAAATCCAGTAGTGGAGCATATGTAATACCCTGGTGTCAAGAGTGTCAAGAGTATCCTGGGTGAAGGATGTCTTTGTTCTGGATCTGAAGCTTAGTGCTTACATTATATCTAAGGAGCATCTACATAGTCATACCGGAGAATGATGAAGTAGAAGGTTTGCCTTGGATGGTGAAGATGAATTGTATGATAGCCTTTGGAGGAAGGGACAGTGGTACCAAAATGCATGTACTCAGAAAATGTGCTCAAATGTTCATCTCCATCTAGAGCATTTGTTAATCATGACAGGGGGAGTACTTGTCAATGGATTTTGCAGCAAAGGTGCATTTATTGTGAAGATTGCATGCTGATCAAGCTTGTGGAGATTGGTTGCCTCTTATGAGGATATAGTGTCAGATAGCATGTTATGACATTAGGCTGTTGATTGGTGTGGCCTTGAATGGTTCTAGTCATATGAAGCAAATTGTTTGAATCTTGTGTGCACATGCTTCTGAGGAGATGTCTGAAGACAAGATTGAATCATAGTCTTAAATAGATTGTACACTTGTCTTGGTGTGTGAGGAGTTGACTTAGAGTTCAGTGGAAGGCATTGTGTGGATGATTGTGTGAAGCCTTCATAACTGGATGGATGAAGAATATGTCTGGATTTCCAAAATGTGGATATTGCTAACAGAAGAAGTACTTGTTGAGGTTTGTCCAATTGTGGCTAAAAAGGGGGAGAAATAGTCAAGAGTCAGTCAAGATGCAAGAGGTGCTGCAATGACAAGGAGTGATGCTAGTTGTGATGCAGAAGTGCAGTTATTGAGGGGGAGTTTAGACTGAGCTAGTGATACAGATATCTTAGCATTTGAAGAAGTGCAGCCAAGCAAACATCAAGGGGGAGAAAAGTGCTGCACATTGTGAGCTACTGAACAGCTGTGATGCTGGTTCATGTTTTTGAGGGGGAGCACTAATTGGCTGTTGTCAATAATGAAGATGGTGCTGCAGCAGATCAAGTGATGAAGACTAAAGATTGTCAAACTGCTGCTGATAAATGTTTCAAAATATTGAAGATATTCCGCTGCTGAAGTCTCTGAAGATGCAAAGATTGTTTTAGCCAAAATTAGCCAAAGGGGGAGATTGTAAGTTCCTGGATTGGCTGGAATTTTGGTAAAACAACAAGGTGTTCAATGCTGATGTCATGGTGTTGATGTTGCAGCATTGAGTCTTAGTACTGGGATGTACTAAGTTGTGAAGGTTAACTATGTTTGATGTCATGGGCTTGATGTCATAACATTGCACTTAACATTGGGCTGTGTTAACGTTGCTAGTTGCTGAATTGGATGTCTGATGTCACATAGGTGATGTTGTAACAACAGACCTGCAGAACTGAAGCTAATGACAGCATGGGCTTGTTGTTATTAGGGTCGCGTATTAGCTGGAATTGTGGAGAGTGTTGACTCGTTGGATGAGAATATCTTGGGCTAGATATTTTCTGTTACATGGGAGATTTGATTGCAGATTTGTTGGAGAATTAAAATGTGGAAGATTTAAAAAGATTTTGGGGATAAAATCTGTTTTAAAAGATTCAGTTTTTAATTAACAAATCTGATCAAATATTGTGACAAATCCAATCCAAATTCAAGGAGCTATATAAAGCGCACAAGACCAAGGAAGAAGGTACAGAAAACAGATTGAAGATCAAGAGCTGGAGGCTTAGAGTCTAGGGTTTGTTTAGAGTACTTGTAATCACACTATTCTAGGTTGAATAGGTGTTGAATTTTCTGTCCTCTCTAGAAGTTGTGAAGCAATAGAGAGTTGTTGATTGATCGAAGCTAGGAAGCAAGATCAAGGGATCTCAAAGAGGTTGTTCTTTGAGTGTTTTAGGGATTGAGTAGTGTTCTCATATCTAAGTGGTTTCTTAGGTAGAAAGTCACTAGTAGAGTATAAGTTTAGGAGATTGTCAACGGGTTGTTGAGTCTGTAAATTATATCTACAAGTAGTGAATTTCATCCCTGGCTTGGTAGCCCCCAGACGTAGGTAGTTAGACCGAACTGGGTGAACAATTTCTTGTGTTATTTTGTTCTGTTATTGCTGTCCATTGCAGAGTGTGTTGTTGTGACATCGTACCTTAACATCACACGTCTGGTACCAGAATTTCAGTGAGCATAAGCCCTACTTTAGGTTTGTTCTTTTCATTCTTTGAGCTGAAGGGAGTAGACAAAGGAGGCTGGGTTTCCCTTAGTGGAATCCTTGGAAAAAGTTTCCTTCGGGCTTATACTACCAATTATAAAGGTTTCAAGGATAAATTCCTTTTAGTAAAGAGTGTAGAAAGGTGTCCCCAAGTCATGTATGCGTTGGACGAGAACTATCGTTTCCTAATTTACTGGATGGATAACCCATTATCGATGTTCGGTTTTGATTATGACAAGCTACATGCTTTGGAAACCCGCACTTTAGCTGTTCTGGATGCCTTTCGAGTAGTAAAATTCAAGGAATTATTACACATGGCCAATGACCCAGAACAAATTTCTAAATTTTTGGGTAATGCTTTTAACGCCTCTTATTATCCTCTAATGACATCATTATTTTATTTTTTTGAACTTTATTTTGTTCATTTCCTTTCAGATGATATGACGAGCCTTAAGCTAACAGAACAGAAGAAGTTAATGGCTAAAGCAAGGGAGGGCGTGGAGAACAACCCACCTCTAAGAGTAACTTGTCTGGTATCCAAACTTGGGCTCTTAAAAGGAAAAAAACAAATGCCAAGAAGGCAGCCCCAAAAGTTTCGGAACCTCAGACTACCTATGTTCCTCCTTCTGGAGAATCAAAACTGAGTTCCCCAAAGAGGATGAAAACTCTTATGAATGACCATGTCAGCCCCGCCAACTTGGCAATCACTTCTTTGACGTAGGATTTCAGAGATAGCCATCAATATAACTCATCAACTGAGTTCAAGTTCCGATCCAACCGTTTTGATGATCTGAAGATTCTTACGATCATCTAAATACGACAGAGGATGTCAAGAAGGTGAAAACTATAGGCGCTCAATAGCTCACCCAAAACATTAGGGCCTACTTGATGAGGTGTGTTGTTATGACCCATAGTTTGTTTGAAGTCGGTGATGCTTATGAGCAAAATGAAATTTGTTTGACTAAGTATGTAACCCAATTGAAGGACAAGCTCAAGGTTCAGACCGACAAAGTGGAAGAGCTGAACAAATAATTGTTGGAAGTGAAGAAGCAGAAATCCCAGAGTTTAAGTGTTTGGAGTTTGAAGCAACCACAACTGGCTTTGTCCGAGATGTAGAATAGGATCAGGCTCTTAATGAGACACTGAGGTAAACCTACTTTTAGCTGGAAATGAAGACTTTGAGAGGCATAAAGCTCAAGCGTTATGCCTCAAGCCGGACCTCAATGTGTCTGAGATAGACTTCTTCAAGACCGTGGTGGATGGTCGGGTTATGGATATGGAGGAAGCCTCTCTTGAAGTTGAGGTTTCTAAGGACACGACGACCAACAATCCGACCCCTGATGCTCAAGAAGATGAACAACATGATGTTAAATTTTGTTTGATTTTATTGTTAGCCATCTAATATGATGTGCTTTTTGTAATGTTTGGATAATATGTCTTTTTATTTTCGGTACAATATTAAGCCCTTCTGATGCTTTTTTGGGTATATTATTATCATTTTATCATCTTGTTCTACCTTGATTTTGCAGATAGCCCCCGGACACATTTTTAAATTTGTCCATGCTCATATTTTAGTGGTATACATACTCACTTTTAATTAAGTCGTAGATTCCGAACTAATTGTTTTATTGATGTTTTAGACCTTTTGGTTAGGTGATCAACGAGTTTAATCGATTTGTTAGAGGCTATTTAAACCTTTGGTTTGGTCATGGTTTGATTAACATAATCTGGTCAGAGGTTTACATGGCCAATCTAGTTAGTTCAAAGGTATAACTAACATAATCCGGTTAGAGGTTCTTATTTACATGGCCAATTTAATTAGGTTAAAGGTTTTATTAGCATAACCCGACCATGGGTTCTTATTTACATGGCTGATTTAATTAGGTTAGAGGTTTTATTAACATAACCTGGTCAGAGGTTCTTATTTACATGGTCAATTTAATTATGTTAAAGGTTTTATTAATATAACCCGGCCAGAGGTTCTTATTTACATGGCCGATTAAATTAGGTTAGAGATTTTGTTAACATAACCTGACCATAGGTTCTTATTTACATGGTCGATTTAATTAGGCTAGAGGTTTTGTTAACATAACACGACCAATGGTTCTTATTTACCTGGCCAGTTACTTAGTGATCAATGATCTCTATCATACTTATTGCTCTTAGGATGAACATGACTCTACTATAAGAAGCTGAAAACATCGCATAAACATATGAATTGAGGATGCCTCATTAAAAACCCTTGCCTTTACAACGGAAAATAGTGTTACCCATAATTTTTAATTAACAATAGCATTACATAATTTTAAATGTAATAAAACCTTAAGTTGGAAATATTCCAAGTTCTTGAAATTTCTACTCCTTCTAAATTTTCAAGTGTGAGACTCTGTTAGACAATAGGCTTCGATCAAAAGGGGGTGAATAGATCATAAATTTTACAACAAAGAACTTTGGGAAAAAATCTGTTTTAAAAATATGGTGCAGCGAAAAAACGACCCAGATTGAATCGTCTAACCGAACCTACTATTGAAAAGCAATATACGTATCGCAAACAAAACGGAGTGATAACGAACGTAAATGTTCAACAACGATCAAGCTACAAATCAATTAAATGCAATGCCAATCGTAACTCATATTTCCAATGAACCAAAACACAATCAAAATACGCACAAATAATTTATCGAACACTTGATGTGCAATCGATAATAATTGGAAATGTAGTTTCTTTTGTTGATGTTAAAAACCTATCACAATCAAAGTGATTGTGATTATATCAACAACAAAACCTTCAAAAGATAGTAGAAAACAATTTCTAGTCGAATTAATCAAACAACAATGAACTCCATAAATTGCGAAATTGATAATAAAAGAGATAAATAGATAAAGAGAGAGAGACCAAGATTTGTTTAGGCAGTTCCCCAATTGGCCTCACTATGGGTACGTCTGCCTTCAATTCAAATTTGAATTGAGATAGTGCTATTAATACTTTTTTTCAAAATAGTTTATATAAGAGATGAAGAATGAAAACCCCAAAAACCCTATTGTTTAGTGTTGATTCTTCCACCTCCAACCCTTGATAAAAGCTTGATCAAATGACCAATAATTCGGCTACAATCCTCTGATAATCCCGAGTACGTAACTTGTTGAAACCCAAGATTCTCGAACATAATTCACTGTCTCACGCTACTCCTTTACAAGGAAACAACCTTGTCCCAAGGCCTTCACTCGGTCGAATCTGTGTTGACGTGATCTTGTCCAAAACCTTTAAATCAACCCAATTTTGAAGGAAACCCCCACTTTGGTTTTCTTATTTGAAACACACAAAGTTCCCAATCCAATATTCTCGGTTACACTAAACCTAATTAGACGTTATCAACCCTAATCTATATGGTCACCCAATCAAAAAATGATTATGTGTAGTCCAAATGTGTGTATGTATAGAAGAAGGGATGAAGATGATGGGCAACTTTATAATATGGTTTCGTTTAGGTTTTATTCACTAGGAAACATTGCCTAGAAGAAGATGCATGTATGAGTACATATAGGTATGTGAATGAATAGGCAAAAGGAATGCAAAAATTTTGAGCAAAACTGAAATTTTTGGATGGGAAAAACATATAGGTCGGCCTATGAAAGCAATGGGTCTGCCTATGTGTGTTGTGAAGGTCGTAGGTCAGCCTATGAAGGTCATAGGTCAGCCTATTAGGAAGCCTGTGAGGTGACCTGTGGATAGAACCTACAAGCTTTAATACTGCTCCATGGGAGTCGACCTGAAGGATCCATGTGTCAGCCTATACTAAAGCTGAGGCTCGTATAGGTCGGCCTGTTCTTGCATAGGTCATCCTAAAATGGCTTTGAAAGCCCAAAAATATGTTTTTCAATGCGTATATGACGTTGACTCCTTTTCAAAGTGATTTAAATACTTCCTAATGTCAAGATGCATATCTAGAATGGGAGGATATTGTCCAATATACATAACATTATACTTTCCTAGTTTTGAAATCACTCAAAATATACAAGCACTTACATACTCCCCTTTTTTATTATGGAAAAACATGAGATGATGTGTTTAGTGGCGTTGTTGTCTTTTTGAAGACTCTCCCTGAATATGTGGATCATCCTCCTTCATCTTGGATACTTCTCACTCTTTGACAACATGAAAAAGAGAATAAGCTAACAATTAGAAGTATCAATAATCACAAACAAACACAAAATACCACACAGAGGCAATTTGCAAAGAAAAGAACATCAATATGAAAGCACTCGTATAGAATGATATGCATATTGATTTAGAATGTCTAAACATAAATACAATCACACTAAAGAACAATAGAACATAATTTCCACTCATAGTGCTAAACAAGATAAAAGAACATGAACAATGAAGGATATAATGTAAAAACAAACCCTTGAGCTACTACAAAAGTGATACGATTACGTGACATATGCTTTTGATGCCCTCGAAATGCTGCATACGCATGTGCTCTAGCAAGGCAGTAAACGAAGTCATCACCATTAAAACCAAAAATAGATATGTAACCATAATGGTGACACACAACAAGAATTCATTTAACATTATAACATTTTCAACCAAAGTTTATGAAAAATATGTAAGCCAAATGCACTAAGGAAAATGTTTCAAGTATATAGAAGGAATAACACAACATCACTATAAGCATATAACTGATAAAGATCAATGGTAATTTTTGGATGCGAGGGTTGATAAACTACTTCATTCATCAAGGATATTAGTCATTTGGAGTACTAATAACAACAAGAAAACTCACTAGGCAAGAGAAAGAAAAGGAATAATATTACCTCTCATGTAGATTGATGAACCATGCACTCGTACGAGATGAAACTCCCAATGACGGTTAGAGTAAGACTATATAAACTGCATGCAATAAAATGATATGCTAGGAAAGATTAGAGATACCGAGTATCCCCAATTCCATTTGGATGTTGAAAAATGGTTCGGTCGTAAGTGATTTTGTGAAAATATCTACAAGTTGATGTTTACTATCAACACGCTCGAATACGACATCACCTTTTTCAACATGATCACGTAGAAAATGATGGTGAATCTCAATATGCTTAGTGCGTGAATGCAGCAACGGATCCTTGGTTAGATTTATAGCACTAGTGTTGTCACACATAATGGGAATATGTTGCAAATTTATATCAAAATCAAGTAATTGTTGCTTGAGCCATAAGATTTTGGCAGAAAAACTACTGTCCGCAACATATTCCGCCTCGGCGGTTGACAATGCAACATAAACTTACTTTTGCTATGCCAACTTACTAAGGCATTTGAAAACATGTGGAAAGTCCCATTCGTGTTTTTCCTTTTCGATTTGCAACCGAAAATATCAGAGTCGGTGTATCCAACCAAGTTACAATCGCTTCATTTGGAATACCAAAGTCCATATTAAGAGGTACCGTGAATATACCTAATAATACACTTTACAACTTTTAAGTGAGATTCCTCAGGAGCCGATTGATAATGGGCACGCATGCATACACTAAACATGATATTTGGCCTAGATGCGGTAAGATATAGAAGAGAGACGATCATACCTCTATATTTCTTCACATCGACATCCTTACCATTTGAGTCCTTTTCCAAATTACCATTTGTGGCCATAGGTGTGTCGATAGACTTTGCATCTTCCATCCCAAAGTGCTTTAGCAATTCTTTGCAATACTTTGTTTGACACACAATTGTACCCTCTTTCAATTGCTTGATTTGAAGCCCAAGGAAGTAATTCAACTCCCCAATGAGGTTCACCTCAAACTCTCCATGCATTAGCTTAGAGAACTCTTCTACAAGTTGTATATTAGTCGATCCAAATATAATATCATCAACGTAAACTTGAACTAGAAAGGTGTACTTCCCTTGGCGCTTAATGAATAGAGTAGTATCTACTTTTCCCCTTGAGTATCCTTGGTCAATTAAAAATTTGCTTAGTCGTTCATACCAAGCCCTCGAGGCTCGCTTGAGACCATACAAAGCTCTTTTGAGCTTGAACACGTAGTTTGGATACTCGTAACTTTCAAAATCGGGGGTTTGAGCTACATACACTTCTTCATTAATAAAGCCATTATGAAACACACTTTTCATGTCCATTTGATATAACTTGATATTCTTAGCGCAAGCATAGGCTAGTCGAACACGTATAGCCTCAACTCGAGCCACCGGAGCATAAGTTTCCTCATAATCGATGCCATTCTCTTAGTTATAGACTTGCGCCACTAGTCGGATCTTATTATAGGCTATCACCCCGTTTTCATCAAGTTTGTTCCTAAAAACCCATCGGGTGCCAATTACTTGATGATCTTTAGGATTAGGAACAAGGTCCCAAACGTCGTTTATTTTAAATTGATTTAGTTCATCTTGCATGGACATAAGCCAATGCTCATCAAGCAATGCATCTTTAACATTTTTAGGCTCTACTTGAGACAAAAACGTAAAGTGATAACAAAAATTACTTATCTTAGAGGGAGTAGTTACTCTATTTGTGATGTTTCCAAGTATGTTGTCGATAGGGTGATCCTTTGATGTCTTCCAAGTCAAAGGTAGACCTTCTGTTGTAGCTGGACTTTCTTCCTTTTCCTCTTCATCATTGTCATCTTCTTTCTTCTCATCATCCACCTATTTAGGTTGATCAATTCCTTGTTCAGTTCCATTGAGAGTATCTTGAGAAGACACACCTACATCATGAAAAATATCACCTTTTCTAACATCTTTTGGATGGGACTCATCAAAGGTAACATGTACGGACTCCTCAACTATAAGCAATCTCTTATTATAAACCCTATACGCCTTACTAGATTGTGAGTATCTGAGGAAGATACCATCATCGGCTTTTGCATCGAATTTTCCAAGATTATCTCTATTATTATTCAAAATATAACATTTACATCCGAAGACATGTAAGTGAGAAACATTAGGCTTTCTACCTCTAAGTAGTTCATAGGGGGTCTTATCTAGAATAGGACTTATAAGTACGCTATTTATGACATAGCAAGTTGTGTTAATGGCGTCCGCCTAAAAATACATAGGTAAATTTCCTCCATTAAGCATAGTCCTCGCTAGCTCCTCAAAGATTCTATTTTTACATTCCACAACGCCATTTTGTTGTGAAGTTCTAAGAGCGGAAAATTTCTGCTCAATCCCATGTTTGTCACAATACTTTTCAAAGAGATAATTTTGAAACTCTCCTCCATGATCACTTTGAATGGAAATGATTTACAAATTCTTTTTTTTTAATTGCTTAAAAGCCGGATAGGTCTTATCTTTACTTGACAAGAATAAGACCCAACAAAATCTCGAGCAATCATCTACAATAACAAAGCCATAGTAATTTCCACCTATGCTTTTGGTCCTAGAAGAACCAAAAAGGTCTATGTGAAGGAGCTCAAGAGGTCTCGAGGTAGAAACAAGGTTTTTAGATTTAAAAGAGATTCTCTTTTGCTTCCCCATTTGAAAAGCTTTACATAGGTGGTCTTTAGTGAAGTTTATTTTAGGTAGACCAATAACCAAATCCTTTGAGGATACTTTGTTCAATAGATCTAAGTTAAGATGAGTTAGGCGTCTTTGCCATAACCAAGAGTTTTTACTCATGGTGGCAAGACACTTATAACCTCCTATGGATACATCATATAAGATTAGCATATAAGTATTATTTACCCTTAAGCCTTTAAACATACATTCCTTCTTTTCATCATGCACAAACAAGCAACAATATTTTGTAAAGGTAACTTTGAAACCCTTGTTGCAAAGTTGGCTTATACTTAGAAGATTATGTTTAAGGCCATCAACTAGCATAACATTATAGATAGTAGTAGATAAGGGATTACCTATACTACATTTTCCAAGTAGATCGCATTTGTTGTTATCTCCATATGTGACGAATCCCTTCCTCTTTGGCCCAAAGTCAATGAAAAGAGATATATCACCTGTCATATGCCTGGAACATCCACTATCAAGATACCACATCTTTTCAGTAGATTCAAGACATTCGACCTAAAATTTTAAACAAAGGAAATAGGTACCCAATTTTCATTGGGTCCTTGAAAGAGAGTTAGATCAAAGTTGCTCTTAGGCAACCATTGTAAAGCTCCTTTAAAAACAAATAACTTCCTAAATGTGCACTTTTTGATGGTGT